>OW240919.1:48487825-48502922 GCA_933207985.1 Pelobates cultripes
GGTGAAAGGTGCAGCTTTTCACACATTTAACAAACACAACATGCAAGATACATTTGATTCACAGATATTCTTCATGTATGAAAAATTAGATGATGGGTAGGTTTTAGGGGTTTTCGTAGGAATGTTTGTTTAACATGATAATTTTAGAATACGATTTCAGTTTTTGGCTACGAAATGTAACCAATTTGTAGAGATGAACAAAGCAGTTTTAACTAATTTAAAATAAGGTATATATATTTTTGTTTTCTTTGTTTCCCCCACTCCCTCCCCCCCAACCCCCTAATATTACAGCTGTATCCATTTTGTTTTTAAAGTTTCGATAAAACGTTACCAAGATAAATTCATTATAAATTACCGCTGTAGTGTTCCAAAGGTAATTGCAATATAGTTTTGTCTTCACTTACATTTAGGAAAATGTCCATGTTTACCTAGAAACATAGGGCTGTCCGTAATAAGTAAATATTTATACTCTGCAGGAGAGAAATTAATCAAATAGGGATTTAATTGTCTTATTGTATGTTATTAATTTTTCTCCAAGTTACAAATCCTGACATTAGGTCACTAACCCATTTATAGGATCAGTCATATCACCAGCTAAATGTACATTGTTCCTTGTTAGTCCGTGTAACCCTACCTACTTGTTAGTATTAGGATGAAATTGAACATGTAGTTTAAGGACTTGGACTAAAAAAAAAACCATTCTGCTAAAGAGTCTACATGTGGATAGTTTATGTTTAATCTGTGTATAATAGAAGTGATCTTTTAAACTGGAATAATAACCAGTGCCATACACATGTGCATCCAGGGAAAGGTAACAGAATCCTTTCCACATGTCACATTTATGAGAAGCACAAGACAAAAGCAGGAACATATTTAATAAGAAACATTTTGAAACACTGGAGAACCAGGGAGGTAGATAAGGGATGGTAGGTTTGTCTTGACCACTGTGGTCCAACGGCATTTGGTTATCGGCCTGCTTATAATCTTATAAATAAATGATGATCCAGACACTGAAGGTGAAACCAAAGTATGCAGGTTTATTGGAGCAGAAATAAGCAGCATTTCGACCCCAATAGGTCTTTTTCAAGCAGCTCGAAAAAGACCCTTTTGGGGTTGATATGTTGCTTATTTCTGCTCCACTAAACCTGCATACTTTGGTTTTACCTTGAGTGCCTGGACCATAGTATATTTTTTCATAATTGTAAAGTGAGGTTTGGCCTCCCCAAGGCTGGGTGTCACCTCGGGGATCAGGTGGTGGTGTTCTTTACCTCACTGATATTGATACACTGCTTATAATCTTATGTCATTGGGGTTTGTAATGGTTGAAATATTCATGAAGATACAGAACCAATGCATTAATATTATTAGTAGCATTTGTATAGTGCCAATATTTTCTGAAGCACTTTACAATTATAAAAAGGGGACATTTGGTAAAGAAGGCTCTGCTCAAATGAGCTTACAATATATGGAGATTTGAGGAAGGCAGTTAGATGTCTAGTCCAAAGAAACTTATATACCTTGTAAGTTTTCATATTTAGAAGGATCAGTCCATATTCTGGGCCTAGATACCTCTGTTCCTCTTTTCTATCCTAATGTCCTTCATTTCTAGAAGTTCCATATTGGCTGTGTGTTTGAGTGTATAACAGAGCTCCACAGCAATAATACTCCCAGTAATGTGTCTTTAAACTACAATAAATCTGTTAAGAAATCATTTGTGTAAATAAGAGCCATTGTTCTTGAATAATATTGCATTTTAGTTGCATAAATTGTTATTAGTAAGTCATGTGGAACAGCCTCAAACCTGGCCACACCCCAGCCACAACCATACAATTAAAGTGTTCCTTTTTGTCCATTTGAAATGTTGGGAGGCATGCACTTGCTGGTAAGATGGTCTTACCAGGATTTGAATCAGATGAATTGGTTCTAAGGCAGTGATGTTTCCACTGCTCTAATCAGTCAAGGCTGGAAAAAAAAGGGATTTTATAACAGAAGGCTAATAACATGGGGAGAGTCAGAAGGAGGATGGAACTAACATGAGAATTGAAGGTGACAAATACCAATGGGAGGAGACAACAAGCAACATAGAGAGGGGATGTTTATAAAGGGAGAAAAACTCAACCTCTCTCTCCCTCCCCAAATAGTCACAGTAGTTTTGTGAAATTCTAAATTTAATAAAGTTTCCATTCATAACATCCAGTAATTCCTTGTTACCAAGATTTGTTATATTTTATTTACTGTTTTGTTTATTCTGCTCAGTAACAAAATTACTTCAGGATTATTTACCTTCTCATTAAAAAGCTACACACAAGCTAGTGGTTACCTTGGACCGCATCAACATTCTTTAAACATCAATAATCAACTTATTGTGATTTCATATTGGCTGTTTGAAGAATTATCATGAGCTTTGTGAGCCATTGAAGAGGCTTTTATCACTAGGGAAGAGTTTTGAAAAGGGCACTGTGGCATTTCAACATAGTTTCATGCAGAGAAAATATCTCCTTTTAATATGTCCATCAGGTGTTTAATTGTTTAAATTCTAGAATGCAAAAAAAAAAAGAGTATGGAAATGATTTGTTGACAATCACTTTCCGATTTAAGCACACATAACTGTTCATACATCTTTTTAGCAGTATATTACAGCACGTAACTGAATGTAATTACAAACTTAGAAATATGAACTACTTAGATCATATAATATTTTCAAAAGGGTAGGAAGCATAACCAAAGCTCCCTTAGTACCATTAGACTGGGTAATCGTAACATTTCCTGGATGTTGGGCAAAAGTAAATGGTGGATGAATTTGGTTCCGAATTTTTTTAAAACTGGTGATTTGTAAATCTACTGAATCCTATACTTTCGATTCAGGGTTCAGATGTAAAAGCACTGATTTTAGTCTGGACACCACATGCATCCGGGTAAGTTCTGCAGATCTGGTAGGAGCAAACAAATTCAAACAGGATTTGACTTTAGTAAATATGAGAATTGCAATTCTGGTTTGAAATTGACCAATTTTCACTGACCTTTGTCCATCGAGACAAAATCCTTTCTTGGATTATCATTTCTGTATTCTACAGATCAGGAAACAATGGTGTTAAACTATGTTTAAATATGTTATACAATAGTATTTACACGTATAAAGGAAAAAGAGTCAAAAAATATGCAAATTACTATTCTGCTGTACTTTACCATCAAAGGGATACTCTCAGTACCAAAACAACTTTAGCTTATTGATGCACTTTTGATGTATAGAACATGTCTCTACAGTGTTACTGCTCAGTTCTCTGCGATTTAGGAAATAAATAACTTTTTTTCTGGAACCCTTTGTGTATGTAGTTTTAGTCACACCTCCCATGACTGTGTCTCAGTTGACTGTGAGTTTCTAAATTAAACACAGTGTATAATAAAGGGAGTTTAAAATTAGATATCTTTTTTCAGGAAGAATACAGGATGGATGTGGCTAGGACTGCATAAACAACGTGATGTACATTCTAAACAGCAGAATATTGAATAGTGAGACTGTTTGGGCATGATATATACATCAAAACTACTTAATTAAGCTAGTGTAGTTTTGGTGCTTGAAGAAATGAAATTAATATATAACTAAGATTCACTTGTTTGTGCATCAATTGAGTTGCATCACATTTATTTTACATTTTCTGTATGTGGTTTAAGTTCCCTGAACTTTAAACTGTATTCTCTGTATTCTCTCTGTAGCAGAATGGATGCTCTAGCTACACTTTTATTCCCTTTTGTTCGTCTGTCCGTACACACCCCATTCGTTTACCGAACCAACTATGTGTGGGTCCCCAGATTCCTTTGGTGTTTTGGTCACCCTGTGCCCATTATTGGTGCAGGGTATGTTGAATGTATTGCTTGCCTGTGCCTCTCCCTTTGTCCTGTCCTATTGTTTCCCCAGCAGGGCGTTGTCCCAGGGACAAAACAGCAAGTCACTTTACTAGACATAGAACACATATTTTAAGCCCCCAACAGCTTCATTTACATACAATAGGGTGAGTAGAGTGGGAGTGGTGGGGTCAGACAATAGCAAGGGCTGATGGGAGATTAAGAAGGGACAAAGCAGCTAGTTTAAACTGGGCTGGCAGTGGCCGTGGGACAACGCACTGCTGTGGAAACAATGGGACACGAAAAATGGGGAGGGGGAGGGGAAGAAGTACAGACAAGGAATACATTAAACATACCCTGCACTAATACTGGGCACAGGGTGACCAAAACACAAGATGAATCTGGAAACTTACATATAGTGTCTGTCTTCCATTCCCAGTAACTTTGACTACCGTCACAGGGATATAATATGCTGATGGAAAGGGTGTCCAGGACTGTAAGCACATTAGCATAGTCCAGGTGGAAAAGGCCCTCAGTGGTCCCAGACAAGTCTCGGTGACTGGATATGAAGTGCTTCAAGGTCCTTTGATTACTAAGGTAGCAGACCTGACAGAGGTACTCAGTTGGAGTACTAGAGCTTCGTCACAATTGGTGGCAAGCGGCGGGAGACAAATCTCGCAGAGAAGAGGACAGATGGCCAGCAATAAAACAAAGGCAATGCTGATAGCAGAGCTAACAGATGGAGTCCGGTCCCGCAGCGTTACACCCACAACTATGGAGACTGAATTTAATAGGGAAGTGAAACGCCTGCTAGCTTTCTACGTAGAGAACCCTCGATGGAGATCATCACAACAACTCTTGCACAAGTAGATGCCTACATGTCAACACAGGCGGAATGGGAGAACCAACTCTGGTGATCAGAACAGCGCCACTGGAAAGATTGCCAGCTACCACACAGACACCGGAGGTGAAGATAGAGATTTCCCATGATGCTTTTAAAATGTTTGTAGAAACGGAGGAAGATATAGATGGGTTCCAGGAAGACTTTGTGTGGCAGTGCTACTTGTATAAAGTACCACCAGCAGATTGGGTGCGCATCTTGGCTGGTAAACTGTCGAGCAAAGCAGCTGAGGTGTACAGAGTCATCCCAGATGAAGAAAGTACAAACTATGTTAGGATGAAGGAGGTAATCTTGGCAAGATATGCCATTACTCCTACAGGAGACACTTTTGGAAGATGAAAAGACAGGAGAAAGACTCTCCCGCAGAATGGGTGTTACACTTTTATTCCCTTTTGTTTGGCTCTCCATACACCACCCTGTTCGTTTATCAAACCAACTATGTGTGGGTCCCCAGATTCCTTAGGTGTTTTGGTCACTCTGTGCCCATTATTGGTGCAGGGTATGTTGAATGTATTGCTTGTCTATGCATCTTCCCTCCCCCTTTTTCCTGTCCTATTGTTACCCCAGCAGGGTGTTGTCCTGGAAACACTGCCAGACCAGCTTAAACTAGCTGCTTTGTCCCTCCTCAATCTCCAATCTGCCCTCGCTTTTCCCTGACCCCACCCTTCCTTATACTATAGTACTCTATGCACCATTGTATGTAAATGAGGCTGTTGGGGCTTAAAATATGTCTGCTATGTCTAGTAAAGTCAGTTGCTGTTTTAACCTTTACCATGTATAATCTGCTGATGGAAAGGGTGTCCAGGGCTGTAAGCACATTAGCCTGGTCGAGGGAGGAAAAGGCCCTCCATGATCCCAGACAAGCCTTGGTGACTAAATATGAAGTGCTCCAGGGTCCCTGATAACTAAGAGGTAGCAGACTTGATGAAGGTACACAGTTGGAGTACTGGAGCTCTGTCACACTCTCCTATAGAGATTGCGTGTATTTTTCTAAAGCGTTAAAGTCAATTTATATACCTGTATAATCTGCATTGTGCTTCTGCACTTGAACACATGTACATCTTAGATCTTGTTTTGTTATTCTTCATTTTTTTTCTTTCTATTGAACAAGATGACAATGAGGACTACTTAAAATCTTCCATCAAGTAGTTTTTATTTTAAACTTCAAAAACTAAACAGATTCACATATTTCTTCTTTTTACATGATGCCTTAAATTTCCATGTGCATCTTCTTCTTCTACAAGATCTCATGAAAATTTCATTTTTCAACCTGCTATCACAGAATTCCCCTTTTTATCATAATTGTGAATTGGAGCTACTAAAATTTGATCTTACATGAACTTTAATTTTTTTTTTTTACATTCTTGTATGTTTTGATGAAATCTTCATGTAAAAAGTCTTTGTTTCTGAAATGCCTTTCAGGGATGTGCTTAAGCAATTATACATGCAGATTGTAATATCAGTTTTGTTTAATTATATTTCAGCTTTTGCAAGCTAACCACAAGAATAAACTCTGTATTTGATGTATTTATTTATGTTTCAAGATCAGGACAACTTACAGGATACCATGGGAGTTGTTACCTTAAAATGCAAATGGCTAGTTGCCCAGATGTGTTAGGTTTATGAATTTTAAGTCTGACCACAATGTTTTCTTTACGTCAACGATTCTACACACAAAAACTATAATGTTTTCACAGTTTCACAAATATTACTTCATGATCACTTTACATTTCTTTCTGGTGGGAATATATCGCGGTTGTTTTTTTTTTTTTTTTTTTTTAATCACAAAAAACACCAGCTGAGGGAAGTCCTTTGAAATGGAGCATGAGGTCTACAAAGGTTAAAGTAAGCAGAATATAATTTAATATTCACAAAAATAAAAAAAGAATAATACAAAATAAAATGGTGGTGGAAGTATACCATTAGAGAATAAATATTTGTCTTTAGCAAGTTATGGAAACATTGCAATATTGTCTATATAAACAGACTACAAAATCAAATTTTTAATTGAAAAACATAGGCATTTTTTGTTCGTTATTCATTGTTCACATTTTCTTTACAAACCCTTTTAAACTTTTAGTTTTTGCCAACATAATTCGTTTTAGAGAATACAAGCTATGCAAGAGAGCAGGGTACAATGGTAACAGAACAGCTTCATTATGTAGAACTGGCCTTGACAAAATCCATTACCAATTTGTGTCAACAAAAAGATACGCTCAAACAAGCTAGCAGGAGTGTTCTGACATCAATGGCAATGTTTAGTTGTAAAATTTAGAAAAGCACTTGATATTTTAACGATTAAACACTTGGTAAACAGATTTTTGTAACATAATCACACTAATTATGCAGAGCATCTAGAAGAGATAATCTTTCCCTTATGGCCTTCTTAAACTGATGCAGTTTCAGCTGCTTTAAGTGTGCTTCACTGGGAGGGAAGTCATATTTCTTTTCGGCTTACAAAAAATAGCAATTAATCAATAAGTAATTGCTTTTAGATAAACTGTTAGTCTATCACTAGTTTTACAGAAATAAAGTATGTATTCTGCTAGTGTTAGGAACAAATACATATCTACAGTTAATGTAACAAAACGTAAAAAAAACACTAGCAACATTTGTTTGGTCAAAGTAATTGTTCAGTGAATGAACAATATTTTAGATTAAATTTGTCAAACTTGATTGAAAGTGAATTTTCAGTTCTCTGGCATGTATACCAGTGGTAAAAAAACACACACACACAAAATACATCTATAATCTTGACATGCTGAGCTTTTCAGTTTTTTTATTTTTCATTTATAATACAAATTGATTCAAGGGTTAGATTTCTATATTTAATCATATTATTCACTTTTCATAAAAACACATTTGTTGAATATAGTGATAAGCAAATAGAATATTGAAAATTATGGAAAGTGACAATTCCCCTTAAAAAGTAATAATCTAGTACCAAACTATTTAGATTTACTTTGTTTTAAGGTGATTTTGTCCAAAACTATATTTAAAATCATACACATGTATATGGACAGGGTAAAATAAATAGTTTTCAAACCCTCGTGCATTGTATCATATGGCTTGATAACTCATCACTTAATAAAAAACAAACAAAAGTCTTGATATGTTGCTCAAGGAAATGGAAGTTAATTTTTCTGTTAATGGAAACTAGTTTTTCCCAATAGCTCAATATAAATTGTAATCATCTCCCAAGTTTTTATTTTCTTACTGGGAAATCACAGCAGTTCATACATCTCCACCACTCATTTGGTTATAAACATATGCATTGCACCAAAGAGGCAGAAATTCAAACCTAATTATTGTGTCCTTAGGACATTTGTTTCAGTAGGTGCTAGAAAATGATCAATTTTTAACGTGTTATTTTAGTAATGTTTAACATGTATTTTTCTAAGATCATTTTAAATTCATATTTATGTTTTGATCACATAGGTTATAAACTACAGTATATAAAATATGGTGTTGTATAAAGGATGGTGTTATGTAAAGGATGTAAAGTACAGAAAATATTTAATACCAGGAAAAAAATAAAAGAAATTATATCATTCAGGTATTTAAAGTTGCCTATAATTATGTATTTTTCTTCTAATTATATAAAAGTGTATTGCATATGGACTGCATCTGATGTCTAAAGATTCTCACTGTCCTTATTTGCAAAATATACCACGTCATAAACCGAAGACATAACTAATCCTGTTGTGAGATCTCGGAGCATAAACCAGGGCTGCCCAAAAAGTAGATCCTCAGATGTTGTAAAACTACAACTCCCATGATGCTATGCATGCCTTAAGAATGACAAGGCATCATGGCACCTGCAGTTTTAAAACATCTGGGAAGCTACCTGGCATAAATTAATGTTTTTTTAAAAATGCTAAAAAAAATAAAAATCCAAATTGTTAAAATATAGGGCATATCATCGAAAGAATCATTGCATTCTTTTATCCGAATTCATAAGGGTAGTCAACCAATATGCACAGGATATAAAGCAAAGTTTTGATGTAAAGAGGGTAAGTGGCATAGTTCAAGCCTTGGAGAATTTGTTTCTACTTGCAGACAGTTTAACTGTTTATCTTTCTGATCCACCCATCCAGACACAAATAAACAAAGAGAAAGTGTTTGGGGGAAACATAGAAAATGAGAAAAATTTGGCATAGTCACATACTAATGTCCAGAAAACTTGAATAGTTGAACAGGTCAAAAACAAGAGGTGTGCTTTTAACTCTTCCAACATGCACGCCATGGAATTATTCTCATTATAGACTGTCTAGGTGTGTTAAAGGGATAATTGTACATTTGAAGTGCTTTCAGGAACACGGAGGGAGGCATGACCTTGTCATATAAAACTAAAAGACTACATTACATTATACTACATAAACATGTTCTTCTCCAGGTCTCGAACCTGTCTGAAGCATTTGATGTCGATGAAATATAGGGTGTAATGTCAGTTAGTAGCAAAGGATCAATTTGTTGGAAAAAAGAATTAATGAATTAAGAGTCAAAAGTTTATTCCTGTGAAAGTACTGGCAGTGTAAAATTTCAGGAAAGAAAGCACATAAAACCAAACTGGGTCCATGCACTATATGATTATAAATCTGCTCCATACATGATCAACACCATACCGATTGTAGCAGCTAAATTTACACGTTTTGTTTCACTTGGAAACAGTGTCAAGATTTACTGGTAAAAAAGTGGTTCTCCCCAATTTATTCTAAAAGGAACAGGATTTTTCCCAAAAAAAAACAGGGCATCCCAATTCATTCTTAGACAAACCTCATCATGAAAATCTACACACCAGAAATATAAAATAAAAATAAAATTATGAAACCTACTATAATAAAATATAAACTCCCCATTTGTCGGTGATATTCAGAACTGGGTTGACATAAGTACAAACATCATTGCAAAAATCAAAACACTACATGATGTTATTGCGGCTTAGGAAATATAATATATTTAAAGAACCGGTACTATCCATTTTTTAATAAAAATCTAAATTTCAATGGAGTAATACACAACACGTTGTCTTTGATATGGCAAAGGCAGTTCTAAAGAACAATTTTATCCTGGGTTCCATTTTACCTGATGGACCAGCTGATTATTTTAGTCAAGCAAAGTAACACGAGCGGGGGCGGGGCCTGACTGTCATGGCAGGAAGTTGCATCTCTAACAAACTCCTCCATAAGCTTACTTTAAACAACCTTCTGCAACCTTCCTGGTGTGAACTGACATTATCCCAGGAGAGATCAATATTCCCTGATATTCAGGGCATACCAGGAGACAGTGTTGACACATCAGGGGCTCACCCCTCCAGACCTCATGTAGCCTAGTGCACACCGAGCAGAGAGGCAGCCGTTCTCCCGATTTGGAAGTGCAGGGATGCAGTTACAGCAGTTACAGGTGCAGTGTCCCATTACCCTTAACCCTGAGCATGTAACTATGGCAGTCTTTAATAAACTGAAATAATTACCTGCTAGGGTTAAATCCTCCTTTAATTGCTGTCTAGATGGACTTCCAGGTGCTGAGGCGACTTTTTAGTTGCCTAAATGATGCTTGATATCTTCGCTCTATGCATGACTTCCAGCATCAACGGAATCCCTATTGGAAAGAAAGCTATAGTGCCAGTAGGGGAAGCTATAGTGCAAGGACAATGAGTTCATTTTCCTGGCAATCTAGTTTCCCTTTAAAATCATATTTAGTTTAACCTGCATTTCAAGGGTTAAAATCAAATCTGCTGTAACTGCATATTTGTCCTGTTGAAATGTCAGTTCCCTTTTAATGCCCTCCTTCCTTTGATTGTACATCTAGCCCACCTCAAAGAGACACCGTAACAGATCAGTTCTATCACGATCTTGCTATACAAATTGTCGTAATAATCAACAATATTTTTATCATAATAGCTAAAGACCAGCTCCTTACAACAGAATTATTGTTGTAAGGAGGCTGTGCATGCATTCATTCTGATATATTAATTCCGACAATACTAATCATTAGACTATATTGTATGATATGTAAAGCCAGTGCTTTGTGTCAAAACTGTTTAAAAACAAAATATTCAACAGATCTACTACATAGCTACTAGGGTCAGGGCTCTTATCAAGGGACATAATGGTTATGTTGCATAGAAGCAATGAGAAGGGAAGCCCAGTTATTATACACTAGATTAGTGTAAATGTTCAGTAAATGCAATTATGAATATTAATGTTTGGTATCTATTTATAGTGTTAGAGGTGACATCATGAAATCCTTTCACCCAATAAATATCAAAAATAGACACCAACACCATTAAAAGCCACTGAATTTCTCTCTACATAAGAATGAAGACAATCGATGTGATGGCAAGGATTCCACTTGTGTTTGTATATCTACTAGTATATCTACTTCATTAGTAAATATGTAAAAAAGTATTACAGTTGTCTCTCTAGCGAAGTACAAAGAACAATTAACCCAATGCCTACTTAGCCTCCAATGGAAGCCAAAATATGCAATATAATCTACATCATTTTTTTTTATATTGTATGTTTTTTATATTTCCTGGTAAACTAAATATTGCATATCGTTTTGAACAGTATATATTATATTGTATATTTCCGCTTCAGATACATATAATGTTACTGCTTTGCAAAAATATTAAAAGTTTAGGGTTAACACTTTTTCTGCAAAAACATTTTCAAAAAACAAACATCCAAAGCATAGAAAACACAACAAATGATAATAATATGAAATCAGGTCATATGACCTTAACATTAATGATTTGATCATCTATAAATCTTCATAATAACTCTACTTTTACTCTACATTCAATCAGGCGCCCAGGAAAGACGAGTAATGCTGTTTACCAAGATATTAACTGGCATTTCACTTAAAGTCAATGGTCTATTTTTGTAACAGCTTGTTAGACCACAATCTGGCATCTACAAATGTCAGGGGTATGAAAAAATATAGACAAGATTCAAAACAATGCATTGAATTAGAAAAGTAATAACAAAATTACTCAATTCACCATTTCATAACAGAAGAGATCTATATTTTGAGAATTTCAGAGCTTGCTTGTAAAAAAAAATAAATAAAAAAAAAAAATGACGAAATATATTTACAACAAAATATTCAACCAATATTCAGCTGTCAATCTTTAAGTAACAACGAGGGAGTAATGATGTCGGCAGGACTAGATAATAAAATTTCAAGCAGATGTTCAGATAGGGCTCTAATTTTCCTTTAACTCCCTTGGTAAGCATTTAATTTCTATATTATATGCAAGCTAGGCAAATTGTACTTCATCAAAACTGTATTGTGAAATTTTAATATTTCATATCATAACAAAACTCCATAGAATAACCTTTTTCATAATAGGAACATCAGAAATTCAAATGTCAAGCCTCTTCATTTTAATACATTTTAAATAGCTTTTTTTTTAGCTAAGCATCGTAAAGTTTGAATTTTCTTTTGTGTAAATGTATCATTTTATAAAAAAATATTATTTTAAATTGGCTAATTTCAGTGTAATTAAATATATGAAACGGAAATATAGAAACAAATGTGCACAGCTTTTTCTCTTTATTTTTAAAAAATGTTTTAGTCTCTTTTCAAACTAAAAAATCTTTCACTAATTACCAAGTTGTAGTGGCTTTAAAATAAATTCCAAACAAAGAGAATTGCTAAAAATATTTACACCTTCATTTTTTCACAGTGATTCTCCAGTCTCCAGCGCATGCTAGTGAATAAACTTATGTTAGCTCATTAAAAAGAATGTATAAGGTAAATGCATTATTATTATATTGATCAGCCACATCGTTAAAGCTACTGACAGGTGAAGTGAATAACATTGAATATATTGTTGCAATGTCATCTGTTAAGGGGTGGGATATATTAGACAGAAAGTGAATAGTCAGTTCTTAAATTGTATGTGTTGGAAACAGAAAAAAATGGACAAGCGAAAAGATCTGAGTGACTTTGACAATGGGCAAATAGTGATGGCTAGCAACTTGATCAGAGAATCTCCAAAATTACAAGTCTTGTGGAGTGTTCAGTATGCAGTGGTGAGTATCTACCAAAAGCAGTGCTTGGAAGGACAACTGGTATATCGGTGTCATGGCCCAGATAACCCATCTGGTCCAATTACATTTAATAGTTACTGCTCAAATTGCTGAAAACCTAATGCTGGCCATGGTAGAAGGGTGTCAGAACACACAATGTATCACAATTTGCTGTGTATGGGGCAGCAAAGCTACAGAGTGGTGAGAATGTCCTTTAATAGGAACGAATGTGAGTGTCAAAACTGTACCATAGAACAATGGAAGAAGGTTGCTTGGTTTGGTGAATCACATATTGTGTTAGATCAGGTGGATGGTCGGGTGCATTTGCGTTGTTTACATGAGGAAGAAATTACAGCATGATGCACTATGGGAAGAAGACAGGCCAGCAGAGGCAGTGTCATGATCTGGGCAATGTTCTGCTGGGAAACCTTGGGTCCTGGCAATCATGAGGATATTACTTTGACATTAACCACCCCCCTAGAGCTTGTTGCAGACCATGTACACCCCTTCAAGGCAATGGTGTTCCCTGATCACAGTGGACTTTTTAAGAAAGATAATACACCCTGCCACTCTGCAAAAATTGTTCTAGAATGGTTTGTGAAACATGACAAAGAGTTCAAGGTGTTGCATTGGTCTCTAAATTCTCCAGATCTTAATCAGATTTAGCATCTGCGGGAAGACTGGAACAACAAATCAGATCCATGGAGGTCCCACCTTGCAATTTGCAGGATTTATAGGATCTGCTAATTTCTTGGTGCCAGATACCACAGGCTATATTATGAGTTCTAGTAAAGTCAAAGCCTTGATGCATTCAAGTTCTTTTGGCAGAAAGAGCAGAACTTACACAATATGAGTCCGGTGGTTTTAATGTTGTGGCTGACCAGTGTATAATGCATTAAGAATGACAAGAAATAATTCAAAACAATCTGCAATTAGTGATGTACCAAACGGTTCGCTGGCGAATAGTTCCCGGCGAACATAGTATGTTCGCGTTCGCCACTGCGGGCGAACATATGCGCGGTTCGATCCGCACCCTATTCATCATCATTGAGTAAACTTTGACCCTGTACCTCACAGTCAGCAGACACATTCCGGCCAATTAGCAGCACACCCTCCCTAGCAGACCCTCCCACCTACTGGACAGCATCCATTTTAGATTCATTCTCAAGCTGCATGCTTAGTGAGAGGAGGGAAAGTGTAGCTGCTGTTGATTTGATAGGGAAAAGGATAGCTAGGTTAGTGTATACAGTGTCCACTACAGTCCTGAAGGACTCATCTGATCTCTGCTGTAAGGACAGCACCCCAAAAAGCCCTTTTTAGGGCTTGAACATGAGTCTGCTTTTTTTTTCTGTAATGTAATTGCAGTTGCCTGCCTGCCAGCCTGTGTGTCAGTCTCACAGTAGATACTGTGCCCACTTGCCCAGTGCCACCACTCACTCACTGGTGTCACAATAGCTTGCATTTAAAAAAAAAAAAAAAAATGTTTTTCACTATAATAGATTGAATAGCAGTTAGTTGTCTGCCAGCTTCTTTGTCAGGCTCACAGTGGATACTGTGCCCACTTGCCCAGTGCCACCACTCACTCACTGGTGTCACAATAGCTTGCATTTAAAAAAAAAATTGTTTTTCACTATAATAGATTGAATAGCAGTTACAGTATATACTCGAGTATAAGTCTAGTTTTTCAGCACATTTTTTGTGCTTAAAAACCCCCACTCGACTTATACTCGAGTCACTGTCTGTATTATGGCAGAGTGTGTGTATATAATGCAGAGTCTGTGTTTATATGAGTGTGTGTGTATATAATGCAGAATGTGTGTTTGTATGAGTATGTGTGTATATAATGCAGTGTGTGTGTTTGTATGAGTGTGTGTGTATATAATTATAAAAATCACAGAATTTCATAGCCCCAAGTTTTACCCTCGACTTATCCACGAGGCATAGCATATTTCACAATTGTTGGTCACAAAACTGCACTCGACTTATACATGAGATCGACTTATACACGAGTATATACGGTAGTTGTCTGCCAGCTTCTGTGTCAGGCTCACAGGGGATACTGTGCCCTCTTGCTCAGTGCCACCACTCCCTCACTGGTGTCACAATAGCTTGCATTTAAAAAATAATTTTTTTTTTCACTATAATAGATTGAATAGCAGTTAGTTGTATGCCAGCTTCTGTGTCAGGCTCACAGGGGATACTGTGCCCACTTGCCCAGTGCCACCACTCCCTCACTGGTGTCACAATAGCTTGCATTTAAATTTTTTTTTTTTTTTCACTATAATAGATTGAATAGCAGTTAGTTGTCTGCCAG
>OW240919.1:48503022-48523491 GCA_933207985.1 Pelobates cultripes
TGAATAGCAGTTAGTTGTCTGCAAGCGTCTGTGTGTCAGGCTCGCAGCATATACTGTGCCCACTTGCCCAGTGCCACCACTCACTCACTGGTGTCACAATAGCGTGCATTTAAAAACCCAAAACTTTTTTCACTGTTATAGATTGAATAGCAGTTAGTTGTCTCCAAGCGTCTGTGTGTCAGGCCTACAACGTGTACTCTGCCAACCTTTGCCAGTTCAAAGTGCCACTCTTATCTGGTGTCACAATAGCTTGCATTTAAAAACCCAAAAACTTTTTTCACTGTTATAGACTGAATAGCAGTTAGTTGTCTGCAAGCAGGTGTGTCAGGCCTACAACGTGTACTCTGCGAACCTTTGCCAGTTCAAAGTGCCACTCATATCTGGTGTCACAATAGCATTCATTTAAAAACCCAAAAACTTTTTTCACTGTTATAGATTGAATAGCAGTTAGTTGTCTCCAAGCGTCTGTGTGTCAGGCCTACAACGTGTACTCTGCCAACAGCACACCCAGTTCAAAGAATTACCCACTCATATCTGGTGTCATAATAGCTTGCATTTAAAAACAAAAAACTTTTTTCACTGTTATAGATTGAATAGCAGTTAGTTGTCTCAAAGCGGGTGTGTCAGCCCTACAGCGTGTACTCTGCCAGTTCACAGTGCCACTCTTATCTGGTGTCACAATAGCGTGCATTTTAAAACCAAAAAACTTTTTTCACTGTTATAGATTGAATAGCAGTTAGTTGTCTCAAAGCGGGTGTGTCAGGCCACCTGGTATACTCACCAACTCTGCCAGTTTGCAGTGCCACTCATATCTGGTGTCACAGTAGCTTGCAGCATGAGTACACTAATCGGAAGTAATGACAGGCAAGAGGCAGAGCCACCCACAGGGGCCGTGTGTGTCGATGGTGCTGTGATTCCCTTTTGCCCTAGAATAATGCCCAGTTTTCAGAGGACAGGTACCCTGAACTTGAAAAGTTCTGAGGACATAGTTGACTGGCTAACACAGGACACCCAATCTTCTACAGCTTCCGCTCGGAACCTTGACGCAACATCCTCCTCCAGCTTAGCTTCGGGCACCTCTCAAGATACCACTCACCCGCCTGCCACCACCACCAACACTAGCACCACAGCCGCTTCACTTGGTATGTCAGAGGAGTTATTTACACATCCGTTTGAAGAAATGAGTGATGCGCAACCATTATTGACAGAGGATGTAGATAACAGGGATATGTCTCAGTCAGGCAGCATTACACATGTATGGTGTGATGATGATGATGTTGTACCCGCTGCTGCTTCCTTTGCTGAGTTGTCAGATACAAGTTAAGCGGTTGATGATGACGATGCGTCCATGGATGTCACGTGGGTGCCCGCTCGTCAAGAAGAAGAACAGGGCGAAAGTTCAGATGGGGAGACAGGGAGGAGGAGGAGACGAGTTGGAAGCAAGGGGAGGTCGTCGCAAGGAGCTAGTGGCACAGTCAGACAGCATGCATCGACACCCGGGGTCAGCCCGACAGCACGCCAATCAGCGCATGCTGTGTCCACCACCAGAATGCCGTCATTGCAGAGCTCAGCAGTGTGGAATTTTTTTTGTGTGTCTGCCTCTGACAACAGCGATGCCATTTGCAACCTGTGCCAAAAGAAACTGAGTCGTGGGAAGTCCAATACCCACCTAGGTACAACTGCTTTGCGTAGGCACATGATCACACATCACAAACGCCTATGGGATCAACACATGAGTACAAGCAGCACACAAACTCAAAGCAGCCATCCTCCTCCTGGTCCAGCATCTTCAGCCATGTTAACCACTGCTGTCCTCCTTGCCCCCTCTCAACCATCCGCCACTCTGTCTCTCGCCTTGAGCAGTTTCTGCTCATCTGCCCACAGTCAGGTGTCTGTCAAGGACATGTTTGAGAGTAAGAAGCCAATGTCAGAAAGTCACCCCCTTGCCTGGCGTCTGACAGCTGGCTTGTCTGTACTATTAGCCCGCCAGCTTTTACCATACAAGCTGGTGGAGTCTGAGGCGTTCCAAATTTTTTTAGCTATTGGAACACCGCATTGGAAGGTACCCGGACGAAATTTCTTTTCACAAAAGGCAATCCCCAACCTGTACTCGATTGTGCAAAAGGAAGTAATGGCATGTCTGGCACACAGTGTTGGGGCAAGGGTCCATCTGACCACTGATACCTGGTCTGTAAAGCATGGTCAGGGCAGGTATATCACCTACACTGCGCATTGGGTAAACCTGCTGACGGCTGCCAAGCATGGAATGCATGGCTCTGCAGAGGAGTTGGTGACACCGCCACGACTTGCAGGCAGGCCTGCTGACACCTCCTCTACTCCTCCTACTCCATCCTCTTCCATAACCTCCTCGGCTGAGTCCTCTTCTGCTGCTGCGTCTTGCTCCACATCAACGGCACCCCCCCAGCTCCCCAGGTACTATTCCACATCCCGGATACGGCAGTGTCACGCCGTCTTGGGTTTGACTTGCTTGAAAGCAGAGAGTCACACCGGACAAGCACTCCTGTCCGCCCTGAATGCACAGGTGGAAAAGTGGCTGACCCCGCAGCGACTGGATATCGGCAAAGTGGTTTGTGACAACGGAACAAATTTGTTAGCGGCATTGAAGTTGGGCAAGTTGTCAAATGTGCCGTGCATGGCATATGTGTGTAATCTGATCGTACAACGCTTTGTGCATAAGTACACAGGCTTACAGGACGTCCTGAAGCAGGCCAGGAAGGTGTGTGGCCATTTCAGGCGTTCCTACACGGCCATGGCTCACTTTGCCGATATCCAGCGGCGAAACAACATGCCAGTGAGGCGCTTGATTTGCGACAGCCCGACACGCTTGGAATTCAACACTCCTAATGTTCGACCGCCTGCTCCAACAAGAAAAAGCCGTTAATGAATATTTGTATGACCGGGGTGCTAGGACAGCCTCTGGGGAGCTGGGAATTTTTTTGCCACGTTACTGGACGCTCATGCGCAATGCCTGTAGGCTCATGCGTCCTTTTGAGGAGGTGACAAACCTAGTCAGTCGCACCGAAGGCACCATCAGCGACATCATACCATTTGTTTTCTTCCTGGAGCGTGCCCTGCGAAGAGTGCTGGATCAGGCCGTAGATGAGCGTGAAGAGGAAGAGGAAGAGTTGTGGTCACCATCACCACCAGAACCAGCCTTATCAGCATCGCTTGCTGGACCTGCGGCAACGCTGGAAGAGGATTGTGAGGAAGAGGAGTCAGAGGAGGAATGTGGCTTTGAGGAGGAGGAGGAAGACCAACCACAACAGGCATCCCAGGGTGCTCGTTGTCACCTATCTGGTACCCGTGGTGTTGTACGTGGCTGGGGGGAAGAACATATCTTCATTGAGATCACCGAGGAGGAGGAACGGGAAATGAGTAGCTCGGCATCCAACCTTGTGCAAATGGGGTCTTTCATGCTGTCGTGCCTGTTGAGGGACCCTTGTATAAAAAGGCTGAAGGAGAACGACTTGTACTGGGTGTCCACGCTACTAGACCCCCGGTATAAGCAGAAAGTGCCTGAAATGTTACCAAATTACAACAAGTCGGAAAGGATGCAGCATTTGCAAAATAAATTAAAAAGTATGCTTTACACAGCGTATAAGGGTGATGTCACAGCACAACGGGAATCTAACAGGAGAAGAGTTGAAAGTAATCCTCCTCCTCCCACGACCACGCCGGCAAGGACAGGACGTTTTACAGACATGTTGTTGATGGAGGACATGCAGAGCTTTTTAAGTCACACGCATCGCCACAGCCCTTCAGGATCCACCCTCAGAGAGCGACTCGACCGACAGGTAGCAGACTACCTCGCCTTAACTGCAGATATCGACACTCTGAGGAGCGATGAACCAGTTCACTACTGGGTGTGCAGGCTTGACCTGTGGCCTGAGCTATCCCAATTTGCGATAGAACTTCTGGCCTGCCCTGCTTCAAGTGTCCTGTCAGAAAGGAGCTTTAGTGCAGAAGGAGGTATTGTCACTGAGAAGAGAAGTCGCCTAGGTCAAAAAAGTCTAGATTACCTCACCTTTATTAAGATGAATGAGGGATGGATCCCACTGACAGTGGGCGATACATTCGACTAAAAAAGGCCTGATGAGATGAGCTGCCTTTGGCTAAAAATGGTCCACACGCTGCTGTATTTATCCGCCACCAACTAGGGTTCAAGCCGCAATGTTTTACGGCAGTGCTCCCCAACCTTTTTATCGTCGCAGACCGGTAAACGTTTGATAATTTTTCCGTGGTCCGCTTGTTTTGATTTAATAATTTTAATTTAATTGTATTTAAACATGCCTTCAAAATAAAATAAAGCTACACCAAAAAATGAATATAAAGTGATTTATTTTATTTAACTCACTAGAATGTTTCTTCGCAACGAGACGGTTCCATCTGGGGGTAATAGGAGACAATGACACCCGAAGTGTGTTGCTTATGTCCAGTTTATTCCGCTGTTTTGTTTTGGTTGCTGTCACTGCAGAAAACCCTGCTTCACACAGATAGGTTGTCGGAAATGGCAATAGGGATTTAAGTGCTGTGGTGGCAATCTCAGGGTATTCCACCATGACTTTAATCCAGAACACCGGCAGAGTTGTTGTCTCGAACATAGTTTTAAGGCCACCGTCATTTGCAATCTCCAGCAGTTGTTGTTCTTCTTGCATAGACATGCTAGATTCGCCTGATTTGTTGGCAAATGGGTCGCGGATCCATTCCTTACCAGTTCGTGGGTCTTTTGTGTTTGGGAAGTGATGCTCAAACTCTTTTAAAAGCAAAGACAGGTGATCGTGCACCAACTGGCAGAATGAATGTTCAAGCTCAGTCTCGCCTAAAATCCCCGCTAATGTCTGAAACATGTCCAAAATGCCTCTGTCCACGCGCCATCCCCACAACTCCAGTTTGGCTTTAAATGCAGCTACTTTGTCTGACAACTTGAAAACAGTTGTCATTTTCCCCTGAAGGCCCAGATTGAGTTCGGCCAATGGCGTGGGGTTTGCCTTACGGCCAATCAGGAAGCGGGAGGACCCAGGAGGAGGATCAGTGTAACAATAGGGAATTTTCATTCGCTATTGTCACACAATGGGTGGGCTCGGGAGGGCGCAATGCTCTGCGCCTGGGCCGCCACAGTGAAATTAAAGATCCTCGGGCGGCCCGGTACCGTTTGATCCACATACTGGTCCACGGCCCAGGGGTTGGGGAACACTGTTTTATGGCACTTTCTGCCTGGGAAACAAACATCAATTCTTCTGGCTGCTGCTACAGCAGCGGCTGCAACAATACCTAATTTTTCAGGCATGTGTACATGCCTAATTTTTCGGGCCTCTGGTGCTGCACTGTGGTTTCAAAAACCAAACCAAAAAAAAAAGAAAAAACAGGGATTAAACTGATAAGAATAATACTACTTAACACACCTTATAATAACGCAGAGAGAGGAGTCCGAAGAAGAGGAGTCAGAGGAGGAAGGTGGCTTTGAGGAGGTGGAAGACCAAACACAGCAGGCGTCCCAGGGGGCTTGTTGTCACCTTTCGGGGACCCTTGGTGTTGTACGTGGCTGGGTGGAGGAAGAGACCTTCAATGACATCAGTGAGGAATTACATGGCTAGCTTGGTATCCAACCTTGTGCAAATGAGGAGTTTGCGGTTGTGCAAATGGACTGTTTGCGGTTGTTTGCGGTGCGTTAAACGGGGAGTTTGGTCTGTCACTGTGAAGCGGGCGTAACCCTTACACTACCTGATTGATACAACATCATACAGTAGGTCCCCCCCCTCATTATTTTTATGGCCCCCACCCACCGCTCACTGGTGGGGACGGGCGGGCAGGAGGACAGTAGGTCCCCCCCATTGAGATTTATGGCCCCCACCCACCGTGCAGGGGTGGGGGCCGGGGGGGAGGACAGTAGGTCCCCCCTTATCCTTATTTTTTTTTATATTCCCCTGTATAACAATGTTTGGCATTTAGTGAATATTCCCTATTCTGCTCTGTGTCAGTGTGTATCAGGGGCTCTGAGGACAGGTGTCAATCCATATGTCAAGGTGTCAATATGTCATATGTCAGGTGTCAATCCATATCCATTGTGATTTAGGAATGTTAGGTGAGTTATGCCCTTTATGGATTAAGACCAGACTCTGCATCAACTGTGTAATTTTCCATGGGAGTTTTGCCATGGATCCCCCTCCGGCATGCCACAGTCCAGGTGTTAGTCCCCTTGAAACAACTTTTCCATCACTATTGTGGCCAAAAAGAGTCCCTGTGTGTTTTAAAATTCGCCTGCCCATTGAAGTCTATGGCGGTTCGCCCAGTTTGTAGGGTTCGCGAACATTTGCGGAAGTTCGCATTCGCTGTTCGCGAACCGAAATTTTTGTGTTCGCGACATCACTATCTACAATGCTGTAGAGTTAACTGATGCATATTTACAAAAAAGAAAGCTACTTCATTTTTATTAACCAATTAATTGAACGTAATGTCACTGAAAACTAATACATTATTCTGATGCATTGACAATGTATTAAAAAAACCTATTAAACATTGATAGTTAATATAAATCAGTCAACAAGATTAAAAAAAAATGGAGACTTGTGCAACTTGAATTTTAAGTGCACCCCCTTATCTACTGAGTATAGTTTGACCTTCCACTGCCAGCCATGGGGGCTACTTCCACCTCTGGAATAATGTCTACCTCCTACATGAGTCGTGACAAATACGGTGTGCAATAAAATTCACATTTTCCCCTTCAAACACGAATAACTGAACATGTTTTTTTCTATAATCTATTCTTAGGCCTCGATAGTACATTTTTACTATCGAGGCCTAAGAATTCACAGAGCAACAAAACACAGAGCAACAAAACACTTGCTTTAGAATGTTTAAGAGATGTCTTCTTATGTGCAATATAACATTACTGCCTGTGAATACATTTCTATGAGTTGTTCTACAAGTTAGCAATTTTAATGTCAGAGATGAAAAATAAATTTGCAAAATTACGCTGTCTCTGTGCACAAGTTAACGTTAACCTTAATTTAGGTATTTCTTTCATATATTCTTTTTAGTTTAGAACAAATACAGTTCTATTTTGTTCACCTCTAATTGATTTTCCATTGTTTCTGTAGCTTCATTGTTCTAGAAATGCTTTATATATGTGGCAAAACAAGAAATGTTTGCTTAGATTAGTATAAGCATGTACAAGATCATCAATACAGATTATAGAATGAAGCAGACAACAATTGATACAGTAAAAATTACAATGTAACAATACTTCATTTTCCTATGTTGGAGACTTTTTGTGAAGATAATTTATTTTATCACGATTATTACTATTCTTCAAATATGAAGCTTGCCTACCTTGACAAAATCACTTTACACTTACCTCCTCTTCAAACTCAGGGTTAGTTTAATTAACAGGGGCCTTAGAATAAGACCAGAGGCAAAAGACTATGGGCCTCAGCACAAGGATAATTGAACTTGTATTATAAACACCATACCTCCTGGATTAACCACATGCCATGCTGTATTTAACCTTCATCCCACTGCATTAAAACCCGGCACCCACAGCAATGTCCCCACACTGTGCTATATAATTAATGTCAATTATGGTACATTAAAGTGACACTGTCAAATATGATATAATTGGAGGTGTTATTTCTCTCTCAATATTACAAGGGATTCAGAGCTAACAACGAAATGGTGCCACAATTAGAGCTAGGATATCCATTCAGTACCAACTTGGGGCTCTAGCCACTGACAGCATACGTTTTTACCACATTAATATGATTTCTTTTTTACATTTGCTGTGCTATCAGTGGCTGAGCTGTGTACATATGTTTGATAAGAAAGATTTTTTTTCTGGTGTGAGGTGTTTTGGCAAACTGTAACGATCTGAGCATGCAAAAATGCAGCATAATAACCAGGCCAAAACTAAAATTAAATTCCTTAAAGTCCTTTAAGTCAACCATCTTGAAATAGGCTTGGCTTGACACATTCTTGTTCCAGTTTCCTTGAGATCCTTGAGTATGTTCTCAGGAATACATGATCCCACTGCTTACCTGACAAAGTCATGATACTAGAAGATCAATCTTGTCCCAAATTCCTGAAATTACTCCATACTAAATCCCTTTTCCTGTCATCCCTTTGTACTTCTGTCTGCCAATATGCTTTCAAAACTCACAGCCTGTCTCACTACTGATATTGTCTACAAGTAAGTTAAGGATATGTTTTGCGCCCTCTTGTACCACAGTTCTAAGTTATTTAAGGTACTTCAATTACAAAAGTTTATTTTCCCTGGTTTAAGAAAAGTAGTCAGGGAAAAAAGATATGCCAAGGTGATGCATGTGACTGCACCTCTTACATGTCCCAGAAAAACTCAATTTATTAATCTCTTATAAGTTTTTGTGGAATATCCAACGTAAAGAAACAAATGGTCGACAAGTATTATTCACTAGTTTTTTCGTGAATTGAAGATAATAAGATGCAAAACCAGATCCAAAATATAAAAATGAAACTAAAATTTAAAAAAATTAAAAAAACCTTATTATTACATAAAACTCCACAGTTGTTTCCAAGAAGGAACTCAGGACAACCATAGGAACCACTTACAGAACACTCTCCTAGCTGGAATTTATATAATTTGTCTATTGTGGCCAAAAATGTGAAATTTCCTTTTCCTGACAACACACAGTTCAGTGAATCAACCTGTGAGTGTTTTCCAGAAAGAAAAAGATTATACTACGTATAGTATTTCCATTCAGATAACAATGACTCCGATTTTCTCTTCTACGAAGGCATAAATTACGGCACTCTCCAATTATATCTACTGTGATTATAAAGCATGCCAGAATTTTGAAGTGAAGGAAAAAATAAGACCTGGTTATACATCTAATATTACATTAGCAAATCACCAAATACATTTATTTGTTTTTACTAGAAAGAAAATATTAAAAAATATTTATCTACCGATGTATAACTTGACAATTGCTCATTATTTCAGTTATTATCTAGTGTGCTGTGTAACAGAATTTGCTTATTCTGTTTCTCTATAAATATAATCTGCACAGTATGATGTTACTCATACACTGTTTTTACTCTGCAGAATGTAAAATACACTGAGAACACCGGTTCTAGAATGTTAAATACACGGAGAACACCAATTCCATGCATTGTCGCAGTATGGATTTTTCGTTTGCAAGCTCATTTGCACATAATCATAGGACAATTTTTGCAGCAGTTAAAGAAGATAAAAGCAAAAATAGATAAGGGGAAAATTATCCAGATATCTGCAGTGAAGTTCTCCTGTGCAATCACATCACTGAGTGCATGTAATGAAGGAAGCATGGCTGATTATTGAAAGTGACAGCCACACAAATCAATGCATGTCACCAGCTGAGTAAAAGCAGATGTCCCTGATTAATCAGAATTACATGTTCACAAGAGAGGAAAACATCTAAATAAAAGCAAACATTATGCTATCTAAACTAAATGCTCTGTTTCCTGCCTATTCCTCACAGTTTCACACAGAAAACAGCTCATGTTTAGTACGTTAAACATTATCCCACCAGGATTCCTGAGGTTTAAAACATATTGCCATACTTCTAAAGATGAGGTTCTATTAGAATTTACTGTTATTATTGAATTTAGTATTATTGATTGTAGCAATGATTATGATAACTATATATCTGTGTATATTAGTGATTTCTTAAAATTTTGGGTAATGGACTATGGGAATCATAAAACAGGATTTATTTTATATATGAAACCAATTAATTCTAGTTGTTTTAATTAATCCATGCTATCTTTTAGTCCACTCTTCATTATTTATTTTAGAGTCTACACTCACATGTATCTTGAGTTGCAATGGTATAACAATGTTACACATGCTTTAGGCTTATAGACAGGGCACAACAGTGGACAAAACTCATATAAACAATGTCAAAGTTAAACAAAACGAGGGAAAAGTGAGGACTGTGCACAGACATACTGAAACAAGGGTTGCCAATGTTACATCTTCAGATATTGTAGACACCTACGATGAGACTTTCAAAGCCTTAAAGGGACACTTCACTACTCAAATATAAACAAATCACTACTTAGTAGATATACAGTAGATATACCCTCATGAAAACATGCATGCATTTAATTATGGATCTTTTCATTGGGGGTATATTTAAAAACCGCTAGCAAAAGTTGCAGATCTCTTGTCTGTAGTCTTTGCGAGCCCTCCCCTTCTAACTCTGTCAAGACTTTCTGAGGCTATCCAATGCAGCTCAATAAGAAGTATTTGCAAGGAAAGTGTTGTGTGAAATTATTGCCTTTTGAGTTTAGTTCCACTGAGCTAAACAAACTATTGA
The DNA here is from genome assembly GCA_933207985.1 of Pelobates cultripes. Lineage (NCBI taxonomy): Eukaryota > Metazoa > Chordata > Amphibia > Anura > Pelobatidae > Pelobates > Pelobates cultripes. The sequence continues at coordinate 48,513,372 of OW240919.1, forward strand.
AATCAGCACTTTTTGTAAAATGAATAAAAAAAAGACACACTCTTCTCACCTAAGTAACTTCAGCAACCTAAAATACTTTGTATGTGTGGAGTATTACTTTATGGTTTGCAAAACATCATCGGAGTTGTAGTTTTAAAAACAACTGGAGATCTTCCATTGCCAACCATGAACTAGCGATTTGGACACTTAAATATTGTACTTGAGATTATCTAGTGTGGATTTAACAATTTTTTTCCACTTCGGTACATCAATTCTTTCTTGGCATCTTCAAAGAGTGCTTTCTTTGAGAATGATATTTTAAACCAATTTCAAAGTGAAAGGTATTAAATAAAACAAAACATGCTAATTGCGAATTAATGCATATCATGTTTTTCTGCATTATGATTCTAGGGATTGAAAATCTCATTAGTTTGAAACTTCAGAAACCGGAGCCTAATTCTTCTTAGTATGTTAAACAATAGATTTAAGCCCATTTCTGGGCTGTAAAAATTGATAATTCTAATGTGCAAATTAATATGCAAACTCTAGAAACATGTCTTTTGCAACATTCTCTTAGGTGTTTATTAGGCTTGTGTTTGCTGTCTGTATTAGGAATAAAAAAAATAAAAATATTACTTATTAAAAAAAAAAAATATGCAGGATACAGGCCTCTAAATTTGAGGATTATGTGCTAGTTATTGTTTAATAATTGTATTCTCTGTTTAATACTGGAAACAGAGCATGGAGGTCCATAGAGATTGAAATATTTCTATTATTTTCTGGATTTACTCTAGGCTACATTAATTGGATAATAAATATGTTCTAATAATTATCTATGAAGGGATATAGCATTAATTACAGAGGATGTTCATTTCTAGTTATCTGACCAAAGCAACTGTAATTATTGGTAGACCATGATGTCATAATGGAACATTCATATTGTACCTCCAATGTTCATAATTGGAAATTCATGGATATCATTATAAATGTGTTGTCTTACAATTCATTCATGTTTTAAAGTTCCATTAAAACTGCTGTGAGCGAGTGTGTATAAAAAATTAAATACATTTAAAAAAGAATAATAAAACTAAAGAAATCTTGAGCTTCTAGGCACTGGCTGTAATTTGTTTTATATGCCAGTCCTATAATGTGTTTTAGTAAAGAGCTGAAAATTTAAATTGAAAATGAATTGTCCACATTAAGGAGTGTACTCTTAGCATCTTAACCCCTTAAGGACACATGACGTGTGACATGTCAAGATTCCCTTTTATTCCAGAAGTTTGGTCCTTAAGGGGTTAAATTAAACAAAAGTGTGCTGTTTTTCTTCTTTCTTCACTTGGATGAGTATTAGCTGCTGGGCTATAACAGCAAATATCCCGACAGCCATAGAAAATACAGAGCAGGCTTAGAACTGCCTTGCAGTATACCGAATTATATTCTCTTGATACTCTTTAGGGGTCACATCGCTATTCTGGAAAATGCACATTGGACTTATGGTATTGAAACTTGTTGACCTTTAAAATCTCTTTGCAGAGGATGAATGTAATCAGTTTAATTTTGCTTCACTTAAACTGGAATGCTCAGATTAATCGATAACCAGTTGCAATGTACTATTATCATTATCCTGATGTATTACCTATGAGTATTATATTTTATACTTCAGTTACTACTACTTTGTTTTTCAACTCACTAATAATGTATTTTTAGTGCATATGTATCAAACTGTCATTGATACTTTTTTCCACCCGTTTTGAAAGTTGGAAAATATGCCGGTGTCCCAGTCGGCCAGTTTTCCCCTGCTCATCTATATTGTTGGTGATCCAGCTCATTTTGCCAATTTAACCCTTAACCTACACCTCTGTACAGTGGATATCAACAAATGTTTTATAATGATGAATTTTACATCATTATTTCACTGGTGACAGAATGTACTGAAATTTTAATAAAATTTGCATATATTTAAAATTGTGTCTCTCATAATTCTAATGAATTATGGTTTGTCCACAGACTGAACAAGTGCCATGCTAAACTGGTTGATAAATTTCTTAATAAGTCACTGGATAATGAATTGGTAAATTTTATCAGTGTTAGCCTAACTAATTACTTTTAAGTCATATACTGTGTGCTTGGCGAACCTGGAAGAAAAAGCATTATTGTTTATCAATTTGTCTAGTGAACACTGAATTGAAAATGTTGTTTCGTCACAAGGTTAATACCCCAACATGCAGAGTTTAGAACAGCAAGGGACGAAACAAGGAAAAAACGTATTACCAGGATTTGAAACGCCAGACTTTATGTTAGACAGAGAGAAAAGTGTAGTCAATATACAAGTCAAAGTCAGGGTAAAAGAGAGACAGCGAAAACAAGAACTAGTCAATGTCAGCTACACAATATTTAGTCAAAGAGGCAAATAACACAGGGAAGTGTTAAAGATAAATGTGGGGTCAGTAATAGAGCCAATGTCAATACCAGAATATACTCAAGAAATTAACAAACACACTAAAGGATATTAGGAACAGAAACCACAATAGGGCACAGTAGAATGGGCTAGGAAAGTTCAAATACCTTAATGTAACTTGATTGGTTCACGTCATGCCTGCAATCCGAAAACGTACGTGCATTGGGGCGCCAGAATGACTTGGACCAATTTGGAGTCAAGAGTTCTCAAGTCCATAGAGACCCGGTCGATGGGAGGACCAGGTAAGTAATGTCACAGGTTTTTTTTTTTGAGCTATTGGAATAAACAATACTGAAACAATACTGAAATAATTTTGAAAAAAATTCTTACCTTTTCAAGAGAAAAGGTTTTTGTTAGAGCAAATCCCCATCCTGCTTCAAAGGCTCTGCGGATCATTGGTGCACTGGTTGTAGGTGGAGCACTTGCAAGACCAAAAGGATTTGGAAATTTCAGTCCCACAATTTCCACACTAATATCAACCAAATCAATAGGTGTATAAAAGAGAGGTAGCTCAGGTTTTTCGGCAGCGGACAGCCCATGAAGACCCTGTTAATAATAAAATAACATTAAAAAGTTACGTGATGCAAAAAGAAAAACAAAAAAAGGAAGGAAGGAAAAAATTCTGTATAACAAAATTCTAAACAAATAAGGAGTAGCTTATTAAATTACTTGAAAATAATATTGACTGATTGCCAGTCAATCTATGCTTGTAATTCACTGTCCAGGAGCTTAGTTTTAACCTTGACCTGTATATCACTGGCTATTAATGCCGGCACATATATCATCAATGTTATAATATTAGCTGGCTACCTGTAGTTGGCATATACACCCATTCACAAACATGCTGTTGACCTTAATTGTCTGTGAACTCCAGTGGTTAGTCCAGAATATATTTCAAGTACTCCATAGGAGTAGCAATTTTGCTCCAACTGTTTGGTGGAGGATTTCTCAGCATTTAGTACAAGCAATTTCCCAGAGAAATGCCTTCAAGTTCTCAGCAAAACGAGATATGAATGTTCTGAGGTTTGCTTAAATGAAACAAGCAGGCTACCATGAGTTTTAAAACAAAGAGAACCAAGGAATTTCATGTACATGTATGTGGACAGCACTTTACTTTAGAGTATGCACTCAGAGAAAACTGCCATTTGAACATTACTTAACGGATACGTAATGTCATCAAACTGTCACTTCTCTTTTTAAAGGTTTATTACATTTAATGAAACAATTATTTTTTTTAAAAACCTGATTACCTTGCATAGAACCTACCTGGACCCTGAATATGTAGGCTCTACAAACCCAATATAACTATATGTTGCAACATGTCCTACTACCTCGATCTCCCAGAGACTGGGAAATCTACATATACCTCTTCCACACACTACCAGAACATTCAAATGCTAAAATCAAGAGAAACTATAAGCCTAAGAAGTTAGTATCCCTTGTGTGATCAAAAACACCCCAAGACCCATGACACATATCTAAGCAAACTAATCTTCATCACAGTCCTTTAAGAAGGTAAATCTCTGATCATAGATACCTAAACCTAGGACAGGGAGGAAAATGTGTCTCTGCATAGGGGTGCACCTGGAAACAACTGGCAAATCCATTGTGCATGCCTATTGTATGTACTTATAACTATTGCTGTGCAGTGTTGCTTAAATGCACATGTCCAGGTCCATATGTGTTGTATGACAACTTACTTGATGCTAAGCCAGCATTATAATTCCCAGGGTATGGTTGAAGATGATAATACACAATAACAGGCGAACTGGTTTTCAAAAAAAGAACAAAAAAACTGGACTCGACCTCAAATGTTTTATTTATATTTTTAATGTATGTGAAAAGAGAATATACATGCTCAAAATATAAATAAAACAGTACGATTATAAAGCAATATAAAAATTTAACCAAAACCAAAAGATTCAATTAAAATGAAAACCTTTCTCAACAAATCAAGGAAATGAGTTGAACATGCTTTTAAAAAAAATGCCATTTTTACTCTAACAAATCGTAATTCAATATTTGTTTCTAAACCATAATTGTAAAGTCTGTAGGATGTTTATCAACCATGTTTCTCTTAGTGCTACTTTCTTCCTCTCCAAAGCTTTTTTTACCCGTTCTATGCCTTGACACTGAAACAAAAGTATTTTTCTTTTAACATGTATTACGATATTATAATATAGGTATAATATTTATATTGCTTTCTAGTAAAATTCTGATATTCTAAAATCATTATTTATTATGTTTAGAAATATACAATACCTGTATATACTTGTGTATATGCCAGGATGCCTGTTTTCCATCGTTACAAGATTCGACAGTTGTATTAGCGAGGCCAGCAAGATCGCCTCCTGTGAATATTCCAGGCTCACTTGTTTCCATTGTCTCTGGGTTAACATCAGGTAGACCCCATCTGTTAAACTTCACAGGTGTCATTGCATCTATAACTGTAAAAATAAAAAATAAATAAAAAAAAAACATAAGTAAAACATATGCAATGCATGGTTGAGCTTACACAGAACATTTGGCGGTAGATAGTGGTATTCATAGCATTATTAGAGTGTACATCAAGATATAAATTTTTTTTTAATGAAAGGAGAACAAATACTGAAACTTGCACCATCATGAGGGTCACTTCCATTCATAAATAAACTAAAACATAACATGTTTAATTACCAACTGAACTCTTCTAATACATACTTAAAAAAATAGACAAAATTTATTTATGATCATGTGATGAACACAATTAATAAACAGATAAACTGTGGTCAGAAAAAGCACATACACAGGTATTGACCGAAATTGAGGACAGTGTGGACAATTGAGCCCTTCCTTTAAGGGTTCCACACCTTGCAAATCTCTAGTGGGCACCTAAGGTGACAGATCACACAAACATAACTATCAAATTAACTTTTATTTTTTACTTTAAAATAAAACATGCTGTGTTTATGCGTGCTTCCATTGCATATTACTTTCAGAGAGTCTGGTAGGCTGTTTAACCCCTTAAGGACCAAACTTCTGGAATAAAAGGGAATTATGACATGTCACACATGCCATGTGTCCTTAATGGGTTAATGAAAATATAAAAAGATTAAAGAAACTTTAAACTGATACATAATCTAATCATCAAGGGACAAGCAACATTCTAATAAGCAATATGCTCTGATGATGCCTTATTTAAAGCACTTAACCAACTCTTAATTACCAGTTATAAATGCATTGTTGATAGATTTCTTATTTGTGTTGACCTTAATGTCTTATGCGATCACTGGGACACTAGATGTTGGTCCTTTGTGTCTCAGAAATGGAAATGACAAAAAGATATTAATAACAAGGTTCAAGAAGACAGGAACAGCAGTTTCAAAGGACACCAAAGAAAAAATAATCAGGTTTTTCTTAATCCATCAGAGTGAATTGCTGCTTTGAATAAATATTCTATGTCCTTCACAGGAAGGGTAAGAGATGTTATCTTGCAAAATGTATGTCTTATAAAAAGCAATATATCAATCATGACTTTAGATTATATATATATATATATATATATATATATATAAAACTAAATCAGGTGTAGTGCACTCAGTGTATCAAACTGTAATTCCTAAATCAAGGTGCAAACCTCCAGTTGTACATATGATAGCTGGACTTGTGTTCAATAAATACAAACAATATTTTACATAACATAAGCTTTGTCAATGTTTCAGTCTTGAACAGACATTCATCAGGATTTGAATTTATTGAACACAAGTCCACCGAGTGCGCTTCATCTGCTATCATATATATGATATATCTAGAAGATATATATCTATATATATAATTGCCTTCCATATTTGATGCTATCTTGTATATGATAACAATGATGATGCATTTTGTTCTTTTTTTGTTCAAAGTCATGATCAGAAAAGTTATTGGGTCATGTTCTTGTGTTAACCATGATTTATGAAATATATTTTATTTCTTGCTTTTCTGCTCTCGAAATAATTTAAAACTGAATAAATTGACCTTTAACCAAGAAATGTGTTAATGTTTGTAAAATGAAAATTACGGTATCAATCTTTGCCATTAAATATAACCTGGATGTAACCACATCTTTAATATGAATAAATGCATGGGATGTTGCAATGCAGATGTGTACATGATCTTGGGGTTATCAGCATGAGATCATCTATTCAAAATAAATGCAGGTCTATCTCAGAATTTAAATCAATAATTAGGACACATGGAAAACATAATGCATTCTATTTTTTAAAATTCAAATTTTTTTGTTGTTCAATTAATGAAGAGGAAACTTTGCATAAATAAGTGTATAATGTATTGTCATCAGCAATTTAACTCTGCTTATTCCTGCCAATGTAACATGGGGGATCAAATAAAGATCAAATACAGAGTATATGAATTGCTTTGCGAGATGTAAATCATTCACAAGGATATATACAGGTCTTCAAAACGTTATAAGCTTACTAGAGTCTAAATAACAGATATGCAAATGCCTTGCATGACTGTCGACCTATGTACAGTAAATCTTGCTATCTTATTTCAGTCTCTCAATCTATATATTTCTGCCTCTCTACGTAACTTCCTCTTAGTTTGTTATATAATATTCAAATGAAAAATAAATTTCTAAATGTTTCGCTGACATGGATGTCTATCAGTCCAGGCATTGGAAACTCAATACTAAGAACACGTTACTTATTGGAGATTTTAAATAGCCGGACATAAATTGGGATAGAGGGACAAGTAGTCTAGCAAGGGGAACCAGGTCTTTGAACATGTTAAATAACACCTTCATGTCACAACTGGTACAAGTACCAACTCGAAAGGATGCTTGTCTGGATCTGGTTATAACAAATAATCTTAATCTTTTGAACAACATTTAAGTAGTGGAGCACTTGGGAAATAGTGATCACCATGTAGTGTCTTTTGAAATAAAGTCAAAAATGCAAAAGCACATGAGGAATACTCAAACATATAATTTCAAAAAGGCCAATTTCAATAAGATAAAGGCAACTTTACAGCATATTGACTAGCATAAACTCTTTAGTGAAAAAAAACACTGAGGATAAATGGAATATCTTCAAACAAATATTTCTCAGTATGTACCATGGGGTAATAAACATAAAAAATGAATTGAAAACAATGTGGCATAGTGGGAAAGTAAACCAAGGAATTAAAAATAAGAACAGGGCATTTAAATCCTTTAAATTGGAAAAATCAAAGGCATTCTATAGAAAATATAAGAAAGTGAGTAGTGCATGCGAAAATGTGATGAGATGGCCAAATTGAGCAAAACCAACCCCAAAACTGTTTTTAAATAAAATAAAAAAAGAAAGTGTAGATACACTGGAAACAAAGATGAAGACCAGGAAAAGGTAGACATTGATGATTGCTGCAAAAAACAGAAACTTGTGAGTGGATGATTTAAGACAATGTGCTGCAGCAACGAAAGAAAGTTAATGTAAACAAAGCTCTGGGGCCTGACAGTATTCACCCATTAGTACTTAAACGAAGTGTAGAAATAAGTGAGCATCTGTTTTGAATCTTTCATGATTATTTTCTTTCATGAATTGTATTGGTTCTTATGTGCAAAAAGGGTTGAAAATCTTTGCCTTGAAATTATAGACCTGTGAGCTTAGCTTCTATGGCTGGAAATGTATTTGAAGGGATATTAAGGGCTAATCGGGAATTCATTGGGAAGAACTATATTATTAGCAATACTCAGAATGGTTTTATGAAACATAGGTTATGCCAAAATAACCTAATTGCATTCTAAAAAGAAGTAAAAAAATGCAAGTTATGCACTTCAGGGTAAAGAATGTACAAGCAACTTATACTCATGATTGGTAGAGCATTAGGGATAAAACACACAAGAAGGATTTGTGAATTGTTATAGACAATAAACTAAGCAACAATGTGCAATGTCATCGGCAGTTGCTATGGCCAATAAGGTATTGTCATGTATAAATAGGGGCATAATTTCTTGAAATGAATATATAATTTTGCCTCCTTATAAATCAATGGTAAGACCACATCTTGAATATGCTGTGCAGTTTTGGGAACCTCTTCTAAAAAAGGATATTATGGAACTAGAAAAAGTGCAGAGGATGGCTACAAAATGTATAAATGGAATTGAACATTTTAGTTTTAAAGAAAAATAAACACATTTTAATCTCTGTAGTTTAGAAAAACAGCATCTCAGAGAGGATATGATAGCATTATATAAATATATTTCGGGTCAATACAAACCATTGTATTGAAATGTATTCATACCCAGGACTATACATAGGTCACACATTTAGACTGGAAGAAAGGAGATTTAGTCTAAGGCCAAGGAATGTTTTTTTGTTTTTTTTACTGTTAGAACAATAAGGATGTGGAATTCTCTGCCTGAAGAGATGGTTTCATCAGAGTCTATACAGATGTTTAAACAGCAATTGGATACGTTATTTAAAACAATTATATTCAGGGATATATTTTTTAATTAGTCGGGTTACAGCTTCTTGGTCCAAGGAGATATCTGACTGCCGAAAAGGATTTTATGAAACTTTAAACAAGTTTAATGAACACATGCATCTCTTTATCACTGTAATCTACTGAACAGGCCTATGCGAGGACAACACAATGAACTAAAGATACTTTTATATATAGGGGTGTTGCCTGCTCTTTATTATTTTGATAGAACAAGCCAATATGCAGTATGTTCCCTCTCATCACACTGTGCAATCATTGTACTTGAAAAAGCCTGCGAAGGGTAAAACGTTTTGTGCTTTATTACTTTGTATACGTACCTTGTACAAAACATTTTAATCTAAATAAAATGTGCACTTTCTGTACCTGCCGATAGAACATTATGTTTATAAATCCTGTTGCTGTATACACGATTTTAAAGCTCCATTGGGTGAGGAGTTAAAACACCCCAAGCTATCAGCACTCTGAGCAAAGCATAAGGTTCTACTACAGCAAGTATGCTTACCTTCACTTGCTTAAAGGTGTACTGCCGGTATTTCACTATTTGAGATATTCTGCTCATTTCAAATCCATGACCATAAGTTGTACCAGAGTCGAGATGCATTGCAACCAGTGTTTTCCGGTGGGGGATATACCACCAAAGTTACCACTATAGCTAAGTTATTAGCTCTAATACAAGACTACAATCAATTACCTTGGCACAACCTATACTACATAAATGATACATAAAGTTAAAGTCACTCAGGTGTATATTGGGAAATATCATAACCATTCAACATTATCTTTTCATTCACTGTCGTATATCTTCTCAATGTTTTAATGTTCCCAAAGTATAATATTCACTGTTATGTATCATATAATTAATCACATTTTATATATATATATATAAATATATATATACACACACACACATACACGATTACAGTATTTTATTTAACACAAACATATTTTGCAGCACTGCACAATAGGTAAACTAGACAAAGATTTAATTCTAACAAAACATGAATGACATACGGGAACACGCACATTCACGCACATTGCCAAATTGTGATTGCCTATTTTATCTCTTCTATTAAAATTATTAGTTTCAAGGCACTAAGCTGAATGTGGATATTAAAATAAATCTAAACACTATAGACAAGCAGACGACTTTAGCTCATTGATGTGGTCTGGGTGCAGTGCCCCTGTCAGTTTAACCCTACAATTGTAATTACTGCAGCT
>OW240919.1:48523591-48616091 GCA_933207985.1 Pelobates cultripes
CACAGCAATAATACTCCCAGTAATGTGTCTTTAAACTACAATAAATCTGTTAAGAAATCATTTGTGTAAATAAGAGCCATTGTTCTTGAATAATATTGCATTTTAGTTGCATAAATTGTTATTAGTAAGTCATGTGGAACAGCCTCAAACCTGGCCACACCCCAGCCACAACCATACAATTAAAGTGTTCCTTTTTGTCCATTTGAAATGTTGGGAGGCATGCACTTGCTGGTAAGATGGTCTTACCAGGATTTGAATCAGATTAATTGGTTCTAAGGCAGTGATGTTTCCACTGCTCTAATCAGTCAAGGCTGGAAAAAAAAGGGATTTTATAACAGAAGGCTAATAACATGGGGAGAGTCAGAAGGAGGATGGAACTAACATGAGAATTGAAGGTGACAAATACCAATGGGAGGAGACAACAAGCAACATAGAGAGGGGATGTTTATAAAGGGAGAAAAACTCAACCTCTCTCTCCCTCCCCAAATAGTCACAGTAGTTTTGTGAAATTCTAAATTTAATAAAGTTTCCATTCATAACATCCAGTAATTCCTTGTTACCAAGATTTGTTATATTTTATTTACTGTTTTGTTTATTCTGCTCAGTAACAAAATTACTTCAGGATTATTTACCTTCTCATTAAAAAGCTACACACAAGCTAGTGGTTACCTTGGACCGCATCAACATTCTTTAAACATCAATAATCAACTTATTGTGATTTCATATTGGCTGTTTGAAGAATTATCATGAGCTTTGTGAGCCATTGAAGAGGCTTTTATCACTAGGGAAGAGTTTTGAAAAGGGCACTGTGGCATTTCAACATAGTTTCATGCAGAGAAAATATCTCCTTTTAATATGTCCATCAGGTGTTTAATTGTTTAAATTCTAGAATGCAAAAAAAAAAAGAGTATGGAAATGATTTGTTGACAATCACTTTCCGATTTAAGCACACATAACTGTTCATACATCTTTTTAGCAGTATATTACAGCACGTAACTGAATGTAATTACAAACTTAGAAATATGAACTACTTAGATCATATAATATTTTCAAAAGGGTAGGAAGCATAACCAAAGCTCCCTTAGTACCATTAGACTGGGTAATCGTAACATTTCCTGGATGTTGGGCAAAAGTAAATGGTGGATGAATTTGGTTCCGAATTTTTTTAAAACTGGTGATTTGTAAATCTACTGAATCCTATACTTTCGATTCAGGGTTCAGATGTAAAAGCACTGATTTTAGTCTGGACACCACATGCATCCGGGTAAGTTCTGCAGATCTGGTAGGAGCAAACAAATTCAAACAGGATTTGACTTTAGTAAATATGAGAATTGCAATTCTGGTTTGAAATTGACCAATTTTCACTGACCTTTGTCCATCGAGACAAAATCCTTTCTTGGATTATCATTTCTGTATTCTACAGATCAGGAAACAATGGTGTTAAACTATGTTTAAATATGTTATACAATAGTATTTACACGTATAAAGGAAAAAGAGTCAAAAAATATGCAAATTACTATTCTGCTGTACTTTACCATCAAAGGGATACTCTCAGTACCAAAACAACTTTAGCTTATTGATGCACTTTTGATGTATAGAACATGTCTCTACAGTGTTACTGCTCAGTTCTCTGCGATTTAGGAAATAAATAACTTTTTTTCTGGAACCCTTTGTGTATGTAGTTTTAGTCACACCTCCCATGACTGTGTCTCAGTTGACTGTGAGTTTCTAAATTAAACACAGTGTATAATAAAGGGAGTTTAAAATTAGATATCTTTTTTCAGGAAGAATACAGGATGGATGTGGCTAGGACTGCATAAACAACGTGATGTACATTCTAAACAGCAGAATATTGAATAGTGAGACTGTTTGGGCATGATATATACATCAAAACTACTTAATTAAGCTAGTGTAGTTTTGGTGCTTGAAGAAATGAAATTAATATATAACTAAGATTCACTTGTCTGTGCATCAATTGAGTTGCATCACATTTATTTTACATTTTCTGTATGTGGTTTAAGTTCCCTGAACTTTAAACTGTATTCTCTCTGTAGCAGAATGGATGCTCTAGCTACACTTTTATTCCCTTTTGTTCGTCTGTCCGTACACACCCCATTCGTTTACCGAACCAACTATGTGTGGGTCCCCAGATTCCTTTGGTGTTTTGGTCACCCTGTGCCCATTATTGGTGCAGGGTATGTTGAATGTATTGCTTGCCTGTGCCTCTCCCTTTGTCCTGTCCTATTGTTTCCCCAGCAGGGCGTTGTCCCAGGGACAAAACAGCAAGTCACTTTACTAGACATAGAACACATATTTTAAGCCCCCAACAGCTTCATTTACATACAATAGGGTGAGTAGAGTGGGAGTGGTGGGGTCAGACAATAGCAAGGGCTGATGGGAGATTAAGAAGGGACAAAGCAGCTAGTTTAAACTGGGCTGGCAGTGGCCGTGGGACAACGCACTGCTGTGGAAACAATGGGACACGAAAAATGGGGAGGGGAAGAAGTACAGACAAGGAATACATTAAACATACCCTGCACTAATACTGGGCTCAGGGTGACCAAAACACAAGATGAATCTGGAAACTTACATATAGTGTCTGTCTTCCATTCCCAGTGACTTTGACTACCGTCACAGGGATATAATATGCTGATGGAAAGGGTGTCCAGGACTGTAAGCACATTAGCATAGTCCAGGTGGAAAAGGCCCTCAGTGGTCCCAGACAAGTCTCGGTGACTGGATATGAAGTGCTTCAAGGTCCTTTGATTACTAAGGTAGCAGACCTGACAGAGGTACTCAGTTGGAGTACTAGAGCTTCGTCACAATTGGTGGCAAGCGGCGGGAGACAAATCTCGCAGAGAAGAGGACAGATGGCCAGCAATAAAACAAAGGCAATGCTGATAGCAGAGCTAACAGATGGAGTCCGGTCCCGCAGCGTTACACCCACAACTATGGAGACTGAATTTAATAGGGAAGTGAAACGCCTGCTAGCTTTCTACGTAGAGAACCCTCGATGGAGATCATCACAACAACTCTTGCACAAGTAGATGCCTACATGTCAACACAGGCGGAATGGGAGAACCAACTCTGGTGATCAGAACAGCGCCACTGGAAAGATTGCCAGCTACCACACAGACACCGGAGGTGAAGATAGAGATTTCCCATGATGCTTTTAAAATGTTTGTAGAAACGGAGGAAGATATAGATGGGTTCCAGGAAGACTTTGTGTGGCAGTGCTACTTGTATAAAGTACCACCAGCAGATTGGGTGCGCATCTTGGCTGGTAAACTGTCGAGCAAAGCAGCTGAGGTGTACAGAGTCATCCCAGATGAAGAAAGTACAAACTATGTTAGGATGAAGGAGGTAATCTTGGCAAGATATGCCATTACTCCTACAGGAGACACTTTTGGAAGATGAAAAGACAGGAGAAAGACTCTCCCGCAGAATGGGTGTTACACTTTTATTCCCTTTTGTTTGGCTCTCCATACACCACCCTGTTCGTTTATCAAACCAACTATGTGTGGGTCCCCAGATTCCTTAGGTGTTTTGGTCACTCTGTGCCCATTATTGGTGCAGGGTATGTTGAATGTATTGCTTGTCTATGCATCTTCCCTCCCCCTTTTTCCTGTCCTATTGTTACCCCAGCAGGGTGTTGTCCTGGAAACACTGCCAGACCAGCTTAAACTAGCTGCTTTGTCCCTCCTCAATCTCCAATCTGCCCTCGCTTTTCCCTGACCCCACCCTTCCTTATACTATAGTACTCTATGCACCATTGTATGTAAAGGAGGCTGTTGGGGCTTAAAATATGTCTGCTATGTCTAGTAAAGTCAGTTGCTGTTTAAACCTTTACCATGTATAATCTGCTGATGGAAAGGGTGTCCAGGGCTGTAAGCACATTAGCCTGGTCGAGGGAGGAAAAGGCCCTCCATGATCCCAGACAAGCCTTGGTGACTAAATATGAAGTGCTCCAGGGTCCCTGATAACTAAGAGGTAGCAGACTTGATGAAGGTACACAGTTGGAGTACTGGAGCTCTGTCACACTCTCCTATAGAGATTGCGTGTATTTTTCTAAAGCGTTAAAGTCAATTTATATACCTGTATAATCTGCATTGTGCTTCTGCACTTGAACACATGTACATCTTAGATCTTGTTTTGTTATTCTTCATTTTTTTTCTTTCTATTGAACAAGATGACAATGAGGACTACTTAAAATCTTCCATCAAGTAGTTTTTATTTTAAACTTCAAAAACTAAACAGATTCACATATTTCTTCTTTTTACATGATGCCTTAAATTTCCATGTGCATCTTCTTCTTCTACAAGATCTCATGAAAATTTCATTTTTATATGTATCATATAATTCATATTCTCAAAAAACATCTTATATCTCAACAGAATGGCAAAAGAGGTCTTCTTAAAGTGAACCTGCTATCACAGAATTCCCCTTTTTATCATAATTGTGAATTGGAGCTACTAAAATTTGATCTTACATGAACTTTAATTTTATTTTTTTTTACATTCTTGTATGTTTTGATGAAATCTTCATGTAAAAAGTCTTTGTTTCTGAAATGCCTTTCAGGGATGTGCTTAAGCAATTATACATGCAGATTGTAATATCAGTTTTGTTTAATTATATTTCAGCTTTTGCAAGCTAACCACAAGAATAAACTCTGTATTTGATGTATTTATTTATGTTTCAAGATCAGGACAACTTACAGGATACCATGGGAGTTGTTACCTTAAAATGCAAATGGCTAGTTGCCCAGATGTGTTAGGTTTATGAATTTTAAGTCTGACCACAATGTTTTCTTTACGTCAACGATTCTACACACAAAAACTATAATGTTTTCACAGTTTCACAAATATTACTTCATGATCACTTTACATTTCTTTCTGGTGGGAATATATCGCGGTTGTTTTTTTGTTTTGTTTTTTTAATCACAAAAAACACCAGCTGAGGGAAGTCCTTTGAAATGGAGCATGAGGTCTACAAAGGTTAAAGTAAGCAGAATATAATTTAATATTCACAAAAATAAAAAAAGAATAATACAAAATAAAATGGTGGTGGAAGTATGCCATTAGAGAATAAATATTTGTCTTTAGCAAGTTATGGAAACATTGCAATATTGTCTATATAAACAGACTACAAAATCAAATTTTTAATTGAAAAACATAGGCATTTTTTGTTCGTTATTCATTGTTCACATTTTCTTTACAAACCCTTTTAAACTTTTAGTTTTTGCCAACATAATTCGTTTTAGAGAATACAAGCTATGCAAGAGAGCAGGGTACAATGGTAACAGAACAGCTTCATTATGTAGAACTGGCCTTGACAAAATCCATTACCAATTTGTGTCAACAAAAAGATACGCTCAAACAAGCTAGCAGGAGTGTTCTGACATCAATGGCAATGTTTAGTTGTAAAATTTAGAAAAGCACTTGATATTTTAACGATTAAACACTTGGTAAACAGATTTTTGTAACATAATCACACTAATTATGCAGAGCATCTAGAAGAGATAATCTTTCCCTTATGGCCTTCTTAAACTGATGCAGTTTCAGCTGCTTTAAGTGTGCTTCACTGGGAGGGAAGTCATATTTCTTTTCGGCTTACAAAAAATAGCAATTAATCAATAAGTAATTGCTTTTAGATAAACTGTTAGTCTATCACTAGTTTTACAGAAATAAAGTATGTATTCTGCTAGTGTTAGGAACAAATACATATCTACAGTTAATGTAACAAAACGTAAAAAAAACACTAGCAACATTTGTTTGGTCAAAGTAATTGTTCAGTGAATGAACAATATTTTAGATTAAATTTGTCAAACTTGATTGAAAGTGAATTTTCAGTTCTCTGACATGTATACCAGTGGTAAAAAAACACACACACACAAAATACATCTATAATCTTGACATGCTGAGCTTTTCAGTTTTTTTATTTTTCATTTATAATACAAATTGATTCAATGACATAATATCCATACCCAATGACATCATAGTTAGATAATACAAAGCCAGGGCAAATATTACAAATGAAGAGGAGAAAAATAAACTCTCTCTTCTTCTCTGGATGCTTTCTCTATTCTGACTGCCAGACGGAAAGGGCAGAGCTTATAGCAATGATTGGCACAGAGATAGAGGTACCCAGTTGAAGAACAAAAGGGTTAGATTTCTATATTTAATCATATTATTCACTTTTCATAAAACACACATTTGTTGAATATAGTGATAAGCAAATAGAATATTGAAAATTATGGAAAGTGACAATTCCCCTTAAAAAGTAATAATCTAGTACCAAACTATTTAGATTTACTTTGTTTTAAGGTGATTTTGTCCAAAACTATATTTAAAATCATACACATGTATATGGACAGGGTAAAATAAATAGTTTTCAAACCCTCGTGCATTGTATCATATGGCTTGATAACTCATCACTTAATAAAAAACAAACAAAAGTCTTGATATGTTGCTCAAGGAAATGGAAGTTAATTTTTCTGTTAATGGAAACTAGTTTTTCCCAATAGCTCAATATAAATTGTAATCATCTCCCAAGTTTTTATTTTCTTACTGGGAAATCACAGCAGTTCATACATCTCCACCACTCATTTGGTTATAAACATATGCATTGCACCAAAGAGGCAGAAATTCAAACCTAATTGTGTCCTTAGGACATTTGTTTCAGTAGGTGCTAGAAAATGATCAATTTTTAACGTGTTATTTTAGTAATGTTTAACATGTATTTTTCTAAGATCATTTTAAATTCATATTTATGTTTTGATCACATAGGTTATAAACTACAGTATATAAAATATGGTGTTGTATAAAGGATGGTGTTATGTAAAGGATGTAAAGTACAGAAAATATTTAATACCAGGAAAAAAATAAAAGAAATTATATCATTCAGGTATTTAAAGTTGCCTATAATTATGTATTTTTCTTCTATTTATATAAAAGTTTATTGCATATGGACTGCATCTGATGTCTAAAGATTCTCACTGTCCTTATTTGCAAAATATACCACGTCATAAACCAAAGACATAACTAATCCTGTTGTGAGATCTCGGAGCATAAACCAGGGCTGCCCAAAAAGTAGATCCCCAGATGTTGTAAAACTACAACTCCCATGATGCTATGCATGCCTTAAGAATGACAAGGCATCATGGCACCTGCAGTTTTAAAACATCTGGGAAGCTACCTTTTGGCCCTGGCATAAATTAATGTTTTTTAAAAATGCTTAAAAAAAATAAAATCCAAATTGTTAAAATATAGGGCATATCATCGAAAGAATCATTGCATTCTTTTATCCGAATTCATAAGGGTAGTCAACCAATATGCACAGGATATAAAGCAAAGTTTTGATGTAAAGAGGGTAAGTGGCATAGTTCAAGCTTTGGAGAATTTGTTTCTACTTGCAGACAGTTTAACTGTTTCTCTTTGCTTATTTGTGTCTGGATGGGTGGATCAGAAAGATAAAGTGTTTGGGGGAAACATAGAAAATGAGAAAAATTTGGCATAGTCACATACTAATGTCCAGAAAACTTGAATAGTTGAACAGGTCAAAAACAAGAGGTGTGCTTTTAACTCTTCCAACATGCACGCCATGGAATTATTCTCATTATAGACTGTCTAGGTGTGTTAAAGGGATAATTGTACATTTGAAGTGCTTTCAGGAACACTGAGGGTGGCATGACCTTGTCATATAAAACTAAAAGACTACATTACATTATACTACATAAACATGTTCTTCTCCAGGTCTCGAACCTGTCTGAAGCATTTGATGTCGATGAAATATAGGGTGTAATGTCAGTTAGTAGCAAAGGATCAATTTGTTGGAAAAAAGAATTAATGAATTAAGAGTCAAATGTTTATTCCTGTGAAAGTACTGGCAGTGTAAAATTTCAGGAAAGAAAGCACATAAAACCATACTGGGTCCATGCACTATATGATTATAAATCTGCTCCATACATGATCAACACCATACCGATTGTAGCAGCTAAATTTACACATTTTTTTTCACTTGGAAACAGTGTCAAGATTTACTGGTACAAAAAAGTGGTTCTCCCCAATTTATTCTAAAAGGAACAGGGTTTTTCCCAAAAAAAACAGGGCATCCCAATTCATTCTTAGACAAACCTCATCATGAAAATCTACACACCAGAAATATAAAATAAAAATAAAATTATGAAACCTACTATAAAAAAAATATAAACTCCCCATTTATGGTGATATTCAGAACTGGGTTGACATAAGTACAAACATCATTGCAAAAATCAAAACACTACATGATGTTATTGCGGCTTAGGAAATATAATACATTTAAAGAACCGGTACTATCCATTTTTTAATAAAAATCTAAATTTCAATGGAGTAATACACAACACGTTGTCTTTGATATGGCAAAGGAAGTTCTAAAGAACAATTTTATCCTGGGTTCCATTTTACCTGATGGACCAGCTGATTATTTTAGTCAAGCAACGTAACATGAGCGGGGGCGGGGCCTGACTGTCATGGCAGGAAGTTGCATCTCTAACAAACTCCTCCAAAAGCTTACTTTAAACAACCTTCTGCAACCTTCCTGGTGTGAACTGACATTATCCCAGGAGAGATCAATATTCCCTGATATTCAGGGCATACCAGGAGACAGTGCTGACACATCAGGGGCTCACCCCTCCAGACCTCATGTAGCCTAGTGCACACCGAGCAGAGAGGCAGCCGTTCTCCCGATTTGGAAGTGCAGGGATGCAGTTACAGCAGTTACTGGTGCAGTGTCCCATTACCCTTAACCCTGAGCATGTAACTATTGCAGTCTTTAATAAACTGAAATAATTACCTGCTAGGGTTAAATCCTCCTTTAGTTGCTGTCTAGAGGGACTTCCAGGTGCTGAGGCGACTTTTTAGTTGCCTAAATGATGCTTGATATCTTCACTCTATGCATGACTTCCAGCATCAACAGAATCCCTATTGGAAAGAAAGCTATAGTGCCAGTAGGGGAAGCTATAGTGCAAGGACAATGAGTTCATTTTCCTGGCAATATAGTTTCCCTTTAAAATCATATTTAGTTTAACCTGCATTTCAAGGGTTAAAATCAAATCTGCTGTAACTGCATATTTGTCCTGTTGAAATGTCAGTTCCCTTTTAATGTCCTCCTTCCTTTGTTTGTACATCTAGCCCACCTCAAGGAGACACCGTAACAGATCAGTTCTATCATGATCTTGCTATACAAATTGTCGTAATAATCAACAATATTTTTATTATAATAGCTAAAGACCAGCTCCTTACAACAGAATTGTGCATGCATTCATTCTGATATATCCGCCCATATCTAACGCCGGACGCGGCTAAGGTACTGGTTCATGCTGTTGTTCTCTCTCGCCTTGACTATTGCAATCCCCTTCTCACCGGTCTTACATGTTCCCAGCTTGCACCGCTGCAATCTATAATGAATACAGCTGCGAGGCTTATTTTCCTGTCCGGTCGCACCTCCCACGCCTCCACGCTCTGTTAGTCCCTGCATTGGCTTCCAGTTAGATATAGGGCCCAATTCAAAATTCTGGCGCTTGCTTACAAATCCCTACATAATGCTGCTCCAACATACCTATCCTCCCTCATACACAAGTATGTCCCGTCGAGACCTCTGCGCTCAGCCCAAGACCTACTCCTATCCTCTGCCTGGATCCCCACCTCTGATGCTCGCCTTCAAGACTTCTCCAGGGCTGCACCTATTCTGTGGAACTCCCTTCCCTCAATCAGACTTTCACCCAGCCTCCATTCCTTCAAAAAATCTTTGAAAACTCACTTCTTCATTAAAGCGTATCAATTAAACTGTCAGCAGGTCTCTCATCCCCCACCCCATGACTCCGTTCCTTCACCTGTCAAAAATTACCTACCAAGCACTCAATAAACCCTTCTGTAACAAACTATTTAATTCCCCTACTTTAACCCTTTGTGTCACTATACCCCACTCCCTCTAGCATGTAAGCTCATCGAGCAGGGCCCTCAACCCCTCTGTTCCTGTACGTCAGTGGTCTGATCTCAGTTATGTGTCTGTTAGTCCACCCATTGTACAGCGCTACGGAATTTGTTGGCGCTATATAAATAATAAAATAATAATAATAATAATATATTAATTCCGACAATACTAATCATTAGACTATATTGTATGATATGTAAAGCCAGTGCTTTGTGTCAAAACTGTTTAAAAACAAAATATTCAACAGATCTACTACATAGCTACTAGGGTCAGGGCTCTTATCAAGGGACATAATGGTTATGTTGCATAGAAGCAATGAGACGGGAAGCCCAGTTATTATACACTAGATTAGTGTAAATGTTCAGTAAATGCAATTATGAATATTAATGTTTGGTATCTATTTATAGTGTTAGAGGTGTCCTCGTGAAATCCTTTCACCCAATAAATATCAAAAATAGACACCAACACCATTAAAAGCCACTGAATTTCTCTCTACATAAGAATGAAGACAATCGATGTGATGGCAAGGATTCCACTTGTGTTTGTATATCTACTAGTATATTTACTTCATTAGTAAATATGTAAAAAAGTATTACAGTTGTCTCTCTAGAGAAGAACAAAGAACAATTAACCCAATGCCTACTTAGCCTCCAATGGAAGCCAAAATATGCAATATAATCTACATCATTTTTTTTATATTGTATATTTTTATATTTCCTGGTAAACTAAATATTGTATATCGTTTTGAACAGTATATATTATATTGTATATTTCCGCTTCAGATACATATAATGTTACTGTTTTGCAAAAATATAAAAAGTTTAGGGTTAACACTTTTTCTGCAAAAACATTTTCAAAAAACAAAGATCCAAAGCATAGAAAACACAACAAATGATAATAATATGAAATCAGGTCATATGACCTTAACATTAATGATTTGATCATCTATAAATCTTCATAATAACTCTACTTTTACTCTACATTCAATCAGGCGCCCAGGAAAGACGAGTAATGCTGTTTACCGAGATATTAACTGGCATTTCACTTAAAGTCAATGGTCTATTTTTGTAACAGCTTGTTAGACCACAATCTGGCATCTACAAATGTCAGGGGTATGAAAAAATATAGACAAGATTCAAAACAATGCATTGAATTAGAAAAGTAATAACAAAATTACTCAATTCACCATTTCATAACAGAAGAGATCTATATTTTGAGAATTTCAGAGCTTGCTTGTAAAAAAAAATAAATAAAAAAAAAAAATGACGAAATATATTTACAACAAAATATTCAACCAATATTCAGCTGTCAATCTTTAAGTAACAACGAGGGAGTAATGATGTCGGCAGGACTAGATAATAAAATTTCAAGCAGATGTTCAGATAGGGCTCTAATTTTCCTTTAACTCCCTTGGTAAGCATTTAATTTCTATATTATATGCAAGCTAGGCAAATTGTACTTCATCAAAACTGTATTGTGAAATTTTAATATTTCATATCATAACAAAACTCCATAGAATAACCTTTTTCATAATAGGAACATCAGAAATTCAAATGTCAAGCCTCTTCATTTTAATACATTTTAAATAGCTTTTTTTTTAGCTAAGCATCGTAAAGTTTGAATTTTCTTTTGTGTAAATGTATCATTTTATAAAAAATTATTATTTTAAATTGGCTAATTTCAGTGTAATTAAATATATGAAACAGAAATATAGAAACAAATGTGCACAGCTTTTTCTCTTTATTTTTAAAAAATGTTTTAGTCTCTTTTCACACTAAAAAATCTTTCACTAATTACCAAGTTATAGTGGCTTTAAAATAAATTCCAAACAAAGAGAATTGCTAAAAATATTTACACCTTCATTTTTTCACAGTGATTCTCCAGTCTCCAGCGCATGCTAGTGAATAAACTTATGTTAGCTCATTAAAAAGAATGTATAAGGTAAATGCATTATTATTATACTGATCAGCCACATTGTTAAAGCTACTGACAGGTGAAGTGAATAACACTGAATATATTGTTGCAATGTCATCTGTTAAGGGGTGGGATATATTAGACAGCAAGTGAATAGTCAGTTCTTAAATTGTATGTGTTGGAAACAGAAAAAAATGGGCAAGCGAAAAGATCTGAGTGACTTTGACAATGGGCAAATAGTGATGGCTAGCAACTTGATCAGAGAATCTCCAAAATTACAAGTCTTGTGGAGTGTTCAGTATGCAGTGGTGAGTATCTACCAAAAGCAGTGCTTGGAAGGACAACTGGTATATCGGTGTCATGGCCCAGATAACCCATATGGTCCAATTACGTTTAATAGTTACTGCTCAAATTGCTGAAAACCTAATGCTGGCCATGGTAGAAGGGTGTCAGAACACACAATGTATCACAATTTGCTGTGTATGGGGCAGCGAAGCCACAGAGTGGTGAGAATGTCCTTTAATAGGAACGAATGTGAGTGTCAAAACTGTACCATAGAACAATGGAAGAAGGTTGCTTGGTTTGGTGAATCACATATTGTTTTAGATCAGGTGGATGGTCGGTTGCATTTGCGTTGTTTACATGAGGAAGAAATGACAGCATGATGCACTATGGGAAGAAGTCAGGCCAGCAGAGGCAGTGTCATGATCTGGGCAATGTTCTGCTGGGAAACCTTGGGTCCTGGCAATCATGCGGATATTACTTTGACATTAACCACCCCCCTAGAGCTTGTTGCAGACCATGTACACCCCTTCAAGGCAATGGTGTTCCCTGATCACAGTGGACTTTTTAAGAAAGATAATACACCCTGCCACTCTGCAAAAATTGTTCTAGAATGGTTTGTGAAACATGACAAAGAGTTCAAGGTGTTGCATTGGTCTCTTAATTCTCCAGATCTTAATCAGATTTAGCATCTGCGGGAAGACTGGAACAACAAATCAGATCCATGGAGGTCCCACCTTGCAATTTGCAGGATTTATAGGATCTGCTAATTTCTTGGTGCCAGATACCACAGGCTATATTATGAGTTCTAGTAAAGTCAAAGCCTTGATGCATTCAAGTTCTTTTGGCAGAAAGAGCAGAACTTACACAATATGAGTCCGGTAGTTTTAATGTTGTGGCTGACCAGTGTATAATGCATTAAGAATGACAAGAAATAATTCAAAACAATCTGCAATTAGTGATGTACCGAACGGTTCGCTGGCGAATAGTTCCCGGCGAACATAGCATGTTCGCGTTCGCCACGGCGGGCGAACATATGCGCGGTTCGATCCGCACCCTATTCGTCATCATTGAGTAAACTTTGACCCTGTACCTCACAGTCAGCAGACACATTCTGGCCAATTAGCAGCACACCCTCCCTAGCAGACCCTTCCACCTACTAGACAGCATCCATTTTAGATTCATTCTCAAGTTGCATGCTTAGTGAGAGGAGGGAAAGTGCAGCTGCTGTTGATTTGATAGGGAAATGGATAGCTAGGTTAGTGTATACAGTGTCCACTACAGTCCTGAAGGACTCATCTGATCTCTGCTGTGAGGACAGCACCCCAAAAAGCCCTTTTTAGGGCTAGAACATGAGTCTGCTTTTTTTTTCTGTAATGTAATTGCAGTTGCCTGCCTGCCAGCCTGTGTGTCAGTCTCACAGTGGATACTGTGCCCACTTGCCCAGTGCCACCACTCACTCACTGGTGTCACAATAGCTTGCATTTAAAAAAAAAATTGTTTTTCACTATAATAGATTGAATAGCAGTTAGTTGTCTGCAAGCTTCTGTGTCAGGCTCACAGTGGATACTGTGCCCACTTGCCCAGTGCCACCACTCACTCACTGGTGTCACAATAGCTTGCATTTAAAAACAAAAAACTTTTTTCACTGTTATAGATTGAATAACAGTTAGTTGTCTCCAAGCGTCTGTGTGTCAGGCCTACAACGTGTACTCTGCCAACCTTTGCCAGTTCAGTGCCACTCTTATCTGGTGTCACAATAGCTTGCATTTAAAAACAAAAACTTTTTTCACTGTTATAGATTGAATAACAGTTAGTTGTCTCCAAGCGTCTGTGTGTCAGGCCTACAACGTGTACTCTGCCAACCTTTGCCAGTTCAAAGTGCCACTCTTATCTGGTGTCACAATAGCGTGCAATTAAAAACCCAAAAACATTTTTCACTGTTATAGATTGAATAGCAGTTAGTTGTCTTCAAGCGGGCGTGGCAGGCCTACAGCGTGTACTCTGCCAGTTCACAGTGCCACTCATATCTGGTGTCACAATAGCTTGCATTTAAAAACCCAAAAACCTTTTTCACTGTTATAGATTGAATAGCAGTTAGTTGTCTCAAAGTGGGTGTGTCAGCCCTACAGCGTGTACTCTGCCAACCTCTGCCAGTTCACAGTGCCATTCATATCTGCTGTCACAATAGCGTGCATTTAAAAACAAAAAACTTTTTTCACTGTTATAGATTGAATAGCAGTTAGTTGTCTTCAAGCGGGTGTGTCAGGCCTACAGCGTGTACTCTGCCAACCTCTGCCAGTTCACAGTGGCACTCATATCTGGTGTCACAGTGTCAGGGTTTCTTTGCTGTTTTAAACAGCCACCCTTCCTTTTTCAGTGTCTGAGGTTTCAGCTGTAAGTAACGATCAGCTCCTTCAGCATGTTGCCACGGTTACTCACCTGAGAATAGTAATCAACCCTGCTGCTAATCAGTTCAGCCTATTTAAGCAGCAAATCCCAGAACCTCCTTGCCCTTGCGTGGTTTCCTGTCCTCCAGAAGTCTCCTTGTTCCTGTGTTTCCTGTTTGCTCCTGGTTCCTGACTCTGGCCTTGTTCCTGACTCCGCTGCCCTCCGTGCTCCTGATCCTGGCTCGTCTGACTACCCGCTCTGGTGACTGACCCCTGCTTGCCTCCTGGACTTTGCTTTTGGTGATTTCTTTGTTATTTATTAAATAAAGGTGTTTTTGCATCTAGATCTGTCTCTGTCTGGTTCCTGGTTCCTGACATTACGCAAGGGCCATGAATACAGATGGTACAGGCAATACACCTATACCTAACCTATTTACCCGGTGGGACCAGCAGGACCACCATTTGGACCAGTATGCCAATCTGAATCCAAAACCCGGCCAGCCTGCGATTGCGGCCGCCTCTGCCTCACTTCCTGTTCTAGCACCGGTTGTAGCCTCCGAACCTGTTGCGGCTAGAGGAATGACTGGGTCTGTCCCACTCCCTCAGTATTTTGGGGGCAACCCAGCTCAGTGCAAAGAATTTATAAATCAGGTTAAAGGATACCTTGAAATGCTGCCCCAGGCATTTCCTACAGACAGCGACAAAGTCCAGTTCATGATTTCTTTGCTGTCTGAAAAAGCCCTAGCTTGGGCAAAAACTCTCTGGGAGGCAGAGAGGCCCATCATTTACAATTACCCTGAATTTGTTGCGTCCTTTAAAAGGGTTTTTGATATTCCAGCTCGCTCCACCCCTACTGCCAAACAACTCATGTCTAATACTCAGGGCACGAAAACTATTGTTGAGTATGCCAGTGAATTCCGTACCATGGCAGCAGAGGGTGGCTGGAATAACGAGATTCTTGTGGCTGCCTTTGCACAGGGGCTATCCGATGTAATGAAAAATGAGATTGCAGGCAGAGAATTACCTAAAGATCTCGAGGAACTGATATCATTTGTCACCCTCATTGACATCAGACTCCGAGAGAGATCCTCATCCAGGGAGCGCCTGCGGAGGCCTCCAGTATGTTTGGCACCAAGCTTTTCCTGCCCACCCAAACCTCCCTCACCTCCCATGCCTCCTGGTCCTGAGTCCTCTGTCGGTGTGGAGCCGAGGCGGTTAGGCTTCTCACGCCTCTCTGTCGAGGAGAGAGCCTTTAGGAGGAGGGAGGGCCTGTGCCTATACTGCGGACACCACGGTCACATATTAAAGTTTTGCCCGATTCGTCCGGTAAAGGGCCCGTACCCAAGATACTGTCAGGGGCAGATCTTGGGGGGTCTTTCTGCAGACCCAGAGATAAATAAGGACAAACCCTTGGTGCCTATTATCCTCTCCTGGCCGGAGTCATCCATTAAAACCCGGGCATTTCTTGATTCTGGGGCCGCAGGCTTGTTTATAGATTGTGCATTTGCATCAGAGCACTCTATACCCTTACAGCCTCGCAACTCCCCACTAGCTTTCGAAGCCATCGATGGCCGACCTATACAGCCAACCCTCGTGACCCAGGAAACCGTGCCCATATCTCTGGCTGTAGAGATGATCCAATTCCAGGTCATTTCCTCTCCATACTACCAGGTTGTTTTGGGATACCCTTGGCTACAGAAGCATAACCCCACAATTGATTGGCGCAAATCTGAGATATTATCTTGGTCCCAGCAATGCACATTTTCCTGTCTCCGGAAACCGGTCAAAGTTTTGGGCACAGTTTCTGCCTCTTCCTTACCCGCTGAGTACCAAGAATTCCAAGATGTATTTGACAAAGGTCAAGCTAGCGTTCTGCCACCACACCGTCCGTATGACTGTGGTATCGAACTCCAACCTGGTGCCAATCCTCCCCGTGGACGGGTTTACCCGCTGTCTGTAGCAGAGAATCGAGCCATGGAGGAGTATGTTACTGATGCGTTGTCAAAGGGATTCATTCGGAAGTCATCCTCTCCTGCCGGGGCCGGCTTTTTCTTTGTGAAAAAGAAGAGTGGTGAGTTGAGACCCTGTATCGACTATAGGGGTCTCAATCGCATTACTATTAAGAATGCCTACCCCATTCCATTGATCACTGAGTTATTTGACCGCCTCAAGGGAGCAACGGTCTTCACTAAACTTGATCTGAGAGGGGCATATAATCTCGTCCGGATAAAAGAGGGCCACGAATGGAAAACCGCATTTAACACCAAGAGCGGGCATTACGAATACCTAGTAATGCCCTTTGGTCTTTGCAACGCTCCGGCGGTTTTCCAGGAATTTATAAATGACGTCCTGCGAGATATGCTGCAGCAATGTGTGGTGGTTTATCTTGATGACATTCTTATCCATTCCACATCTCTCGAGAACCACCACGCAGACGTTTCTAGTGTTCTACAGAGACTTAGAGAAAATAATCTGTTCTGTAAATTGGAGAAATGTGAGTTCAATTGCAAACAGGTCACATTCTTGTTATCTCTGATGCTGGATTCTCTATGGACCCAGAAAAACTTTCTGCTGTACTAAAATGGCCTCGACCTACGGGTCTTCGCTCTATACAGCGTTTTCTTGGCTTCGCCAATTATTATCGGAAGTTCATACGCAACTTTTCCTCCTTGGTTAAACCGCTCACGGATATGACCAGGAGAGATGCTGATCCACAGCACTGGTCACAGGAAGCCATTTCTGCCTTTGAGTCTCTCAAAGTCGCCTTTGCTGCTGCTCCTATACTGGCACACCCTAACCCTGCCTTACCATTCATTCTTGAAGTCGATGCATCTGAGACAGGAGTAGGCGCCCTCCTGTCTCAACGTCCTAACCCAGAGAGCTCCAGGCATCCGTGCGGGTATTTCTCGAAGAAATTAAACCCGGCGGAATGCAATTACCAGATTGGTGATAGAGAACTTCTAGCCATAATATTAGCTCTCAAAGAATGGAGGCACCTTCTTGAGGGTACTTCAGTGCCAATTCTCATCCTCACAGACCACAAGAATCTGACATATCTTTCCGAAGCTAAGCGACTTTCCCCCAGGCAAGCTAGATGGGCTCTCTTCCTATCAAGATTCAATTATGTGGTTTCTTACTTGCCCGGTACTAAAAACATTCAGGCTGATGCCTTGTCTCGACAGTTCTCCCCTCCATCTAGAGAGGAGATAACCCCTACTCCTGTGATTCCTCCGGACCATATACTGGCCACCATCCGTACTAGCCTCACCTCACACCTAGGCGAGGAGATTCTGGCTGCACAAAGTAATGCTCCTCCAGAGAAACCTAATGGCCGTTGTTTTGTACCTATTCATCTCCGTACTAAATTATTAAGTACTTATCACAACCCCAAAGCAGCTGGACATCCAGGCAAAAACCAATTAATCTGGTCCGTCTCTCGGCAATTTTGGTGGCCTAGTCTCCGTTCGGATGTCACTGCTTTTGTAGCTGCCTGTCCTGTATGCGCTCAAAATAAAACCCCACGACACCCTCCAGTGGGTCTCCTGCAAACCATACCTAATGGTGAACGACCCTGGACCCACTTGTCCATGGATTTTATCGTAGATCTTCCGGTCTCCCGTGGCAATACAGTCGTTCTCATGGTTGTTGATCGATTCTCAAAGATGTCGCATTGCATTCCCTTGAAAAAACTACCAATTTCTCAGGAACTTGCAACAATTTTTGCTCGGGAGGTCTTTCGTTTGCATGGGTTACCCAAAGTGATAATCTCAGATAGGGGTAGCCAGTTTGTGTCCAGATTTTGGAGAGCTTTTTGTACACAAATGGGAATTCAGCTTTCCTTCTCCTCTGCCTACCACCCGCAATCCAATGGTGCCGCGGAACGAGCTAACCAAACACTGGAACAGTTTCTGCGTTGCTACATTTCTGACCACCAGAACAACTGGTCTGATCTGCTACCCTGGGCGGAGTTTGCCCACAATAGTGCGATTAATGCCTCTTCCCGGCTATCCCCGTTCTTGGCGAACTATGGCTTTCAACCGTCCATATTGCCTGATACGTTCATGCCACAAGGGATACCGGCATTGGAGGAACATCTCAGGGAACTCCGTTCCACTTGGGTGCAGGTTCAGAACTCGTTGCAACGCGCAATGCAGAACTACAAACTCCAGGCCGACCACAGACGCCTTCCTGCACCTACCTATCAAGTCGGAGAGAGGGTCTGGCTGTCTTCTCGCAACCTACGGCTCTGTGTTCACTCACAAAAACTGGCACCCCGATACGTTGGGCCATTTCGTATACTTCGAAGGGTTAAGCCTGTAGCTTACGCACTTGACCTTCCTGCTAACATGCGCATCTCTAATGTATTCCATGTTTCCCTCTTGAAACCATTGGTATGTAATCGTTACACCACCTCAGTACCACGTCCACGTCCTGTTCCGGTTGACAATCATGAGGAATATGAAATACGCAGCATCATTGACTCACGAGTCTTCAGAGGACAGATCCAATACTTGGTGCACTGGAAAGGGTACGGTCCAGAGGAACGCTCCTGGGTTCCAGCCTCTGATGTCCATGCACCATCCCTCCTTCGTTCCTATCACGCTCGCTTCCCCATGAAGCCCGGACCCACCAGCAGGAATGGGGGGAGTCGTTGAGGGGGAGGTACTGTCAGGGTTTCTTTGCTGTTTTAAAGAGCCACCCTTCCTTTTTCAGTGTCTGAGGTTTCAGCTGTAAGTAACGATCAGCTCCTTCAGCATGTTGCCACGGTTACTCACCTGAGAATAGTAATCAACCCTGCTGCTAATCAGTTAAGCCTATTTAAGCAGCAAATCCCAGAACCTCCTTGCCCTTGCGTGGTTTCCTGTCCCCCAGAAGTCTCCTTGTTCCTGTGTTTCCTGTTTGCTCCTGGTTCCTGACTCTGGCCTTGTTCCTGACTCCGCTGCCCTCCGTGCTCCTGATCCTGGCTCGTCTGACTACCCGCTCTGGTGACTGACCCCTGCTTGCCTCCTGGACTTTGCTTTTGGTGATTTCTTTGTTATTTATTAAATAAAGGTGTTTTTGCATCTAGATCTGTCTCTGTCTGGTTCCTGGTTCCTGACACACAGTAGCTTGCACGCATAGTACCACTAATCAAAAAAAAAAAATGACAGGCAGAGGCAGGCCACCCCGCAGGGGCCGTCGTGGTCGTGGTGCTGTGATTCCCTTTTGCCCTAGAATAATGCCCAGTTTTCAGAGGCCAGGTACCCTGAACTTGAAAAGTTCTGAGGACATAGTTGGCTGGCTAACACAGGACACCCAATCTTCTACAGCTTCCGCTCGGAACCTTGACGCAACATCCTCCTCCAGCTTAGCTTCGGGCACCTCTCAAGATACCACTCACCCGCCTGCCGCCAACACCAACACTAGCACCACAGCTGCTTCACTTGGTATGTCAGAGGAGTTATTTACACATCCGTTTGAAGAAATGAGTGATGCGCAACCATTATTGACAGAGGATGTAGATAACAGGGATATGTCTCAGTCAGGCAGCATTACATATGTACGGTGTGATGATGATGATGTTGTACCCGCTGCTGCTTCCTTTGCTGAGTTGTCAGATACAAGTGAAGCGGTTGATGATGACGATGCGTCCATGGATGTCACGTGGGTGCCCGCTCGGCAAGAAGAAGAACAGGGTGAAAGTTCAGATGGGGAGACAGAGAGGAGGAGGAGACAAGTTGGAAGCAGGGGGAGGTCGTCGCAAGGAGCTAGTGGCATAGTCAGACAGCATGCATCGGCACCCGGGGTCAGCCCGACAGCACGCCAATCAACGCATGCTGTGTCCACCACCAGAATGCCGTCATTGCAGAGCTCAGCAGTGTGGCATTTTTTTTGTGTGTCTGCCTCTGACAACAGCGATGCCATTTGCAACCTGTGCCAAAAGAAACTGAGTCGTGGGAAGTCCAACACCCACCTAGGTACAACTGCTTTGCGTAGGCACATGATCGCACATCACAAACGCCTATGGGATCAACACATGAGTACAAGCAGCACACAAACTCAAAGCTGCCATCCTCCTCCTGGTCCAGCATCTTCAGCCACGTCAACCACTGCTGTCCTCCTTGCCCCCTCTCAACCATCCGCCACTCCGTCTCTCGCCTTGAGCAGTTCCTGCTCATCTGCCCACAGTCAGGTGTCTGTCAAGGACATGTTTGAGAGTAAGAAGCCAATGTCAGAAAGTCACCCCTTGCCCGGCGTCTGACAGCTGGCTTGTCTGTACTATTAGCCCGCCAGCTTTTACCATACAAGCTGGTGGAGTCTGAGGCGTTGAAAAAATTTGTAGCTATTGGAACGCCGCAGTGGAAGGTACGCGGATGAAATTTCTTTTCACAAAAGGCAATCCCCAACCTGTACTCGATTGTGCAAAAGGAAGTAATGGCATGTCTGGCACACAGTGTTGGGGCAAGGGTCCATCTGACCACTCATACCTGGTCTGCAAAGCATGGTCAGGGCAGGTATATCACCTACACTGCGCATTGGGTAAACCTGCTGACGGCTGCCAAGCATGGAATGCGTGGCTCTGCAGAGGAGTTGGTGACACCGCCACGACTTGCAGGCAGGCCTGCTGCCACCTCCTCTACTCCTCCTACTCCATCCTCTTCCATAACCTCCTCGGCTGAGTCCTCTTCTGCTGCTGCGTCTTGCTCCACATCAACGGCACACCCCCAGCTCCCCAGGTACTATTCCACATCCTGGATACGGCAGTGTCACGCCGTCTTGGGTTTGACTTGCTTGAAAGCAGAGAGTCACACCGGACAAGCACTCCTGTCCGCCCTGAACGCACAGGTGGAAAAGTGGCTGACTGCGCAGCAACTGGAGATTGGCAAAGTGGTTTGCGACAACGGAACAAATTTGCTGGCGGCATTGAAGTTGGGCAAGTTGACACATGTGCCGTGCATGGCACATGTGTGTAATCTGATCGTACAACGCTTTGTGCATAACTACACAGGCTTACAGGACGTCCTGAAGCAGGCTAGGAAGGTGTGTGGCCATTTCAGGCATTCCTACACGGCCATGGCGCACTTTGCCGATATCCAGCGGTGAAACAACGTGCCAGTGAGGCGCTTGATTTGCGACAGCCCGACACGTTGGAATTCAACACTCCTAATGTTAGACTGCCTGCTCCAACAAGAAAAAGCCATTAACGAATATTTGTATGACTGGGGTGCTAGGACAGCCTCTGGGGAGCTGGGAATTTTTTTGCCACGTTACTGGACGCTCATGCGTAATGCCTGTAGGCTCATGCGTCCTTTTGAGGAGGTGACAAACCTAGTCAGTCGCACCGAAGGCACCATCAGCGACATCATACCATTTGTTTTCTTCCTGGAGCGTGCCCTGCGAAGAGTGCTGGATCAGGCCGTAGATGAGCGTGAAGAGGAAGAGGAAGAGTTGTTTTCACCATCACCACCAGAACCAGCCTAATCAGCATCGCTTGCTGGACCTGCGGCAACGCTGGAAGAGGATTGTGAGGAAGAGGAGTCAGAGGGGGAATGTGGCTTTGAGGAGGAGGAGGAAGACCAACGACAACAGGCATCCCAGGGTGCTCTTTGTCACCTATCTGGTACCCGTGGTGCTGTACGTGGCTGGGGGGAAGAACATACCTTCATTGAGATCACTCAGGAGGAGGAACGGGAAATGAGTAGCTCAGCATCCAACCTTGTGCAAATGGGGTCTTTCATGCTGTCGTGCCTGTTGAGGGACCCTCGTATAAAAAGGCTGAAGGAGAACGACCTGTACTGGGTGTCCACACTACTAGACCCCCGGTATAAGCAGAAAGTGGCTGAAATGTTACCAAATTACTAAAGTCGGAAAGGATGCAGCATTTGCAAAATAAATAAAAAAGTATGCTTTACACAGCGTATAAGGGTGATGTCACAGCACAACGGGAATCTAACAGGGGAAGAGGTGAAAGTAATCCTCCTCCTCCCACGACCACGCCGGCAAGGACAGGACGCTTTACAGATGTGTTGTTGATGGAGGACATGCAGAGCTTTTTAAGTCCTACGAATTGCCACAGCCCTTCGGGATCCACCCTCAGAGAACGACTCGACCGACAGGTAGCAGACTACCTCACCTTAACTGCAGATATCGACACTCTGAGGAGCGATGAACCCCTTCACTACTGGGTGTGCAGGCTTGACCTGTGGCCTGAGCTATCCCAATTTGCGATAAAACTTCTGGCCTGCCCTGCTTCAAGTGTCCTGTCAGAAAGGACCTTCAGTGCAGCAGGAGGTATTGTCACTGAGAAGAGAAGTCACCTAGGTCAAAAAAGTCTAGATTACCTCACCTTTATTAAGATGAATGAGGGATGGATGCCGATGGGACTGACAGTGGGCGATACATTCGACTAAAAAAGGCCTGATGAGATGAGCTGCCTTGGGCTAAAAATGGTCCACACGCTGCTGTATTTTAGCTCTGAATGCCGGTTGACTTGCGTGACTTATCCGCCACCAACTAGGGTTCAAGCCGCAATGTTTTAGGGCAGTGCTCCCCAACCTTTTTATCGCCGCGGACCGGTAAACGTTTGATAATTTTTCCGTGGCCCGCTTGTTTTGATTTAATAATTTTAATTTAATTGTATTTAAACATGACTTCAAAATAAAATACAGCTACACCAAAAAATGAATATAAAGTGATTTATTTTATTTAACTCACTAGAATGCCAAATCAGTGAGAACCCTGAGCTTGTTTCTTCGCAACGAGACGGTTCCATCTGGGGGTAATAGGAGACAATGACACCCGAAGTGTGTTGCTTATGTCCAGTTTATTCCGCTGTTTTGTTTTGGTTGCTGTCACTGCAGAAAACCCCGCTTCACACAGACAGGTTATCGGAAATGGTAATAGGGATTTAAGTGCTGTGGTGGCAATCTCAGGGTATTCCACCATGACTTTAATCCAGAACACCGGCAGAGTTGTTGTCTCGAACATAGTTTTAAGGCCACCGTCATTTGCAATCTCCAGCATTTGTTGTTCTTCTTGCATAGACATGCTAGATTCGCCTGATTTGTTGGCAAATGGGTCGCGGATCCATTCCTTACCAGTTCGTGGGTCTTTTGTGTTTGGGAAGTAGTGCTCAAACTCTTTTAAAAGCAAAGACAGGTGATCGTGCACCAACTGGCAGAATGAATGTTCAAGCTCAGTCTCACCTAAAATCCCCGCTAATGTCTGAAACATGTCCAAAATGCCTCTGTTTACGCGCCATGCCCACAACTCCAGTTTGGCTTTAAATGCAGCTACTTTGTCTGACAACTTGAAAACAGTTGTCATTTTCCCCTGAAGGCCCAGATTGAGTTCGGCCAATGGCGTGGGGTTTGCCTTACGGCCAATCAGGAAGCGGGAGGACCCAGGAGGAGGATCAGTGTAACAATAGGGAATTTTCATTCGCTATTGTCACACAATGGGCGGGCTCGGGAGGGCGCAATGCTCTGCGCCTCGGCCGCCACAGTGAAATTAAAGTTCCTCGGGCGGCCCGGTACCGTTTGATCCACGTACCGGTCCGCGGCCCGGGGGTTGGGGAACACTGTTTTAGGGCACTTTCTGCCTGGGAAACAAACATCAATTCTTCTGGCCGCTGCTACAGCAGCGGCTGCAACAATACCTAATTTTTCAGGCATGTGTACATGCCTAATTTTTCGGGCCTCTGGTGCTGCACTGTGGTTTCAAAAACCAAACCAAAAAAAGGCACATAACAGGGATTAAACTGATAAGAATAATACTACTTAACACACCTTATAATAACGCAGAGAGAGGCAACGCAGAGAGAGGAGTCTGAAGAAGAGGAGTCAGAGGAGGAAGGTGGCTTTGAGGAGGTGGAAGACCAAACACAGCAGGCGTCCCAGGGGGCTTGTTGTCACCTTTCGGGGACCCTTGGTGTTGTACGTGGCTGGGTGGAGGAAGACACCATCAATGACATCAGTGAGGAATTACATGGCTAGCTTGGTATCCAACCTTGTGCAAATGGGGAGTTTGCAGTTGTGCAAATGGACTGTTTGCGGTTGTTTGCGGTGCATTAAACGGGGAGTTTGGTCTGTCACTGTGAAGCGGGCGTAACCCTTACACTACCTGATCGATACAACATCATACAGTAGGTCCCCCCCTCATTATTTTTATGGCCCCCACCCACCGCTCACGGGTGGGGGCGGGCGGGAGGACAGTAGGTCCCCCCATTGAGATTTATGGCCCCCACCCACGTGCAGGGGTGGGGGCCGGGGGGGAGGACAGTAGGTCCCCCCTTATCCTTATTTACTGAATATTCCCCTGTATAACAATGTTTGGCATTTAGTGAATATTCCCTATTCTGCTCTGTGTCAGTGTGTATCAGGGATCCTTAGGATAGGTGTCAATCCATATCTGCCAAGTGACCCTATGTAGGGGGAACAGTCCCTATTCTGCTCTGTGTCAGTGTGTATCAGGGATCCCGAGGATAGGTGTCAATCCATATCTGCCAAGTGACCCTATGTAGGGGGAACAGTCCCTATTCTGCTCTGTGTCAGTGTGTATCAGGGTCTCTGAGGACAGGTGTCAATCCATATGTCAAGGTGTCAATATGTCATATGTCATGTGTCAATCCATATCCATTGTGATTTAGGAATGTTAGGTGATTTATGCCCTTTATGGATTAAGACCAGACTCTGCATCAACTGTGTAATTTTCCATGGGAGTTTTGCTATGGATCCCCCTCCGGCATGCCACAGTCCAGGTGTTAGTCCCCTTGAAACAACTTTTCCATCACTATTGTGGCCAAAAAGAGTCCCTGTGTGTTTTAAAATTCGCCTGCCCATTGAAGTCTATGGCGGTTCGCCGGTTCGCGAACATTTGCGGAAGTTCGCGTTCACCATTCGCGAACCAAAATTTTCATGTTCGCGACATCACTATCTACAATGCTGTAGAATTAACTGATGCATATTTACAAAAAAGAAAGCTACTTCATTTTTATTAACCAATTAATTGAACGTAATGTCACTGAAAACTAAAACATTATTCTGGTGCATTGACAATGTATTAAAAAAAACATTAAACATTGATAGTTAATATAAATCAGTCAACAAGATTAAAAAAAAATGGAGACTTGCGCAACTTGAATTTTAAGTGCACCCCCTTATCTACTGAGTATACTTTGACCTTCCACTGCCAGCCATGGGGGCTACTTCCACCTCTGGAATAATGTCTACCTCCTACATGAGTCGTGACAAATACGGTGTGCAATAAAATTCACATTTTCCCCTTCAAACACGAATAACTGAACATGTTTTTTTCTATAATCTATTCTTAGGCCTCGATAGTACATTTTTATACATATTCACAGAGCAACAAAACACTTGCTTTAGAATGTTTAAGAGATGTCTTCTTATGTGCAATATAACATTACTGCCTGTGAATACATTTCTATGAGTTGTTCTACAAGTTAGCAATTTTAATGTCAGAGATGAAAAATAAATTTGCAAAATTACGCTGTCTCTGTGCACAAGTTACTGCAACGTTAACCTTAATTTAGGTATTTCTTTCATATATTCTTTTTAGTTTAGAACAAATACGGTTCTATTTTGTTCACCTCTAATTGATTTCCAATTGTTTCTGTAGCTTCATTGTTCTAGAAATGCTTTATATATGTGGCAAAACAAGAAATGTTTGCTTAGATTAGTATAAGCATGTACAAGATCATCAATACAGATTATAGAATGAAGCAGACAACAATTGATACAGTAAAAATTACAATGTAACAATACTTCATTTTCCTATGTTGGAGACTTTTTGTGAAGATAATTTATTTTATCACGATTATTACTATTCTTCAAATATGAAGCTTGCCTACCTTGACAAAATCACTTAACACCTACCTCCTCTTCAAACTCAGGGTTAGTTTAATTAACAGGGGCATTAGAATAAGACCAGAGGCAAAAGACTATGGGCCTCAGCACAAGGATAATTGAACTTGTATTATAAACACCATACTTCCTGGATTAACCACATGCCATGCTGTATTTAACCTTCATCCCACTGCATTAAAACCCGGCACCCACAGCAATGTCCCCACACTGTGCTATATAATTAATGTCAATTATGGTACATTAAAGTGACACTGTCAAATATGATATAATTGGAGGTGTTATTTCTCTCTCAATATTACAAGGGATTCAGAGCTAACAACGAAATGGTGCCACAATTAGAGCTAGGATATCCATTCAGTACCAACTTGGGGCTCTAGCCACTGACAGCATACGTTTTTACCACATTAATATGATTTCTTTTTTACATTTGCTGTGCTATCAGTGGCTGAGCTGTGTACATATGTTTGATAAGAAAGATTTTTTTTCTGGTGTGAGGTGTTTTGGCAAACTGTAACGATCTGAGCATGCAAAAATGCAGCATAATAACCAGGCCAAAACTAAAATTAAATTCCTTAAAGTCCTTTAAGTCAACCATCTTGAAATAGGCTTGGCTTGACACATTCTTGTTCTAGTTTCCTTGAGATCCTTGAGTATGTTCTCAGGAATACATGATCCCACTGCTTACCTGACAAAGTCATGATACTAGAAGATCAATCTTGTCCCAAATTCCTGAAATTACTCCATACTAAATCCCTTTTCCTGTCATCCCTTTGTACTTCTGTCAGCCAATATGCTTTCAAAACTCACAGCCTGTCTCACTACTGATATTGTCTACAAGTAAGTTAAGGATATGTTTTGCGCCCTCTTGTACCACAGTTCTAAGTTATTTAAGGTACTTCAATTACAAAAGTTTATTTTCCCTGGTTTAAGAAAAGTAGTCAGGGAAAAAAGATATGCCAAGGTGATGCATGTGACTGCACCTCTTACATGTCCCAGAAAAAATCAATTTATTAATCTCTTATAAGTTTTTGTGGAATATCCAACGTAAAGAAACAAATGGTCGACAAGTATTATTCACTAGTTTTTTCGTGAATTGAAGATAATAAGATGCAAAACCAGATCCAATGAGAAATGTTATAGATTAGACTGAAATATAAAAATGAAACTAAAATTTAAAAAAATTTAAAAAACCTTATTATTACATAAAACTCCACAGTTGTTTCCAAGAAGGAACTCAGGACAACCATAGGAACCACTTACAGAACACTCTCCTAGCTGGAATTTATATAATTTGTCTATTGTGGCCAAAAATTTGAAATTTCCTTTTCCTGACAACACACAGTTCAGTGAATCAACCTGTGAGTGTTTTCCAGAAAGAAAAAGATTATACTACGTATAGTATTTCCATTCAGATAACAATGACTCCGATTTTCTCTTCTACGAAGGCATAAATTACGGCACTCTCCAATTATATCTACTGTGATTATAAAGCATGCCAGAATTTTGAAGTGAAGGAAAAAATAAGCCCTGGTTATACATCGAATATTAAATTAGCAAATCACCAAATACATTTACTTGTTTTTACTAGAAAGAAAATATTAAAAAAATATTTATCTACCGATGTATAACTTGACAATTGCTCATTATTTCAGTTATTATCTAGTTTGCTGTGTAACAGAATTTGCTTATTCTGTTTCTCTATAAATATAATCTGCACAGTATGATGTTACTCATACACTGTTTTTACTCTGCAGAATGTAAAATACACTGAGAACACCGGTTCTAGAATGTTAAATACACGGAGAACACCAATTCCATGCATTGTCGCAGTATGGATTTTTCGTTTGCAAGCTCATTTGCACATAATCATAGGACAATTTTTGCAGCAGTTAAAGAAGATAAAAGCAAAAATAGATAAGGGGAAAATTATCCAGATATCTGCAGTGAAGTTCTCCTGTGCAATCACATCACTGAGTGCATGTAATGAAGGAAGCATGGCTGATTATTGAAAGTGACAGCCACACAAATCAATGCATGTCACCAGCTGAGTAAAAGCAGATGTCCCTGATTAATCAGAATTACATGTTCACAAGAGAGGAAAACATCTAAATAAAAGCAAACATTATGCTATCTAAACTAAATGCTCTGTTTCCTGCCTATTCCTCACAGTTTCACACAGAAAACAGCTCATGTTTAGTACGTTAAACATTATCCCACCAGGATTCCTGAGGTTTAAAACTTATTGCCATACTTCTAAAGATGAGGTTCTATTAGAATTTACTGTTATTATTGAATTTAGTATTATTGATTGTAGCAATGATTATGATAACTATATATCTGTGTATATTAGTGATTTCTTAAAATTTTGGGTAATGGACTATGGGAATCATAAAACAGGATTTATTTTATATATGAAACCAATAAATTCTAGTTGTTTTAATTAATCCATGCTATCTTTTAGTCCACTCTTCATTATTTATTTTAGAGTCTACACTCACATGTATCTTGAGTTGCAATGGTATAACAATGTTACACATGCTTTAGGCTTATAGACAGGGCACAACAGTGGACAAAACTCATATAAACAATGTCAAAGTTAAACAAAACGAGGGAAAAGTGAGGACTGTGCACAGACATACTGAAACAAGGGTTGCCAATGTTACATCTTCAGATATTGTAGACACCTACGATGAGACTTTCAAAGCCTTAAAGGGACACTTCACTACTCAAATATAAACAAATCACTACTTAGTAGATATACAGTAGATATACCCTCATGAAAACATGCATGCATTTAATTATGGATCTTTTCATTGGGGGTATATTTAAAAACCGCTAGCAAAAGTTGCAGATCTCTTGTCTGTAGTCTTTGCGAGCCCTCCCCTTCTAACTCTGTCAAGACTTTCTGAGGCTATCCAATGCAGCTCAATAAGAAGTATTTGCAAGGAAAGTGTTGTGTGAAATTATTGCCTTTTGAGTTTAGTTCCACTGAGCTAAACAAACTATTGAAATCAGCACTTTTTGTAAAATGAATAAAAAAAAGACACACTCTTCTCACCTAAGTAACTTCAGCAACCTAAAATACTTTGTATGTGTGGAGTATTACTTTATGGTTTGCAAAACATCATCGGAGTTGTAGTTTTAAAAACAACTGGAGATCTTCCATTGCCAACCATGAACTAGCGATTTGAACACTTAAATATTGTACTTGAGATTATCTAGTGTGGATTTAACAATTTTTTTCCACTTCGGTACATCAATTCTTTCTTGGCATCTTCAAAGAGTGCTTTCTTTGAGAATGATATTTTAAACCAATTTCAAAGTGAAAGGTATTAAATAAAACAAAACATGCTAATTGCGAATTAATGCATATCATGTTTTTCTGCATTATGATTCTAGGGATTGAAAATCTCATTAGTTTGAAACTTCAGAAACCGGAGCCTAATTCTTCTTAGTATGTTAAACAATAGATTTAAGCCCATTTCTGGGCTGTAAAAATTGATAATTCTAATGTGCAAATTAATATGCAAACTCTAGAAACATGTCTTTTGCAACATTCTCTTAGGTGTTTATTAGGCTTGTGTTTGCTGTCTGTATTAGGAATAAAAAAAATAAAAATATTACTTATTAAAAAAAAAAA
Organism: Pelobates cultripes; assembly: GCA_933207985.1. Classification (NCBI taxonomy): domain Eukaryota; kingdom Metazoa; phylum Chordata; class Amphibia; order Anura; family Pelobatidae; genus Pelobates; species Pelobates cultripes. The sequence continues at coordinate 48,553,654 of OW240919.1, forward strand.
ATATGCAGGATACAGGCCTCTAAATTTGAGGATTATGTGCTAGTTATTGTTTAATAATTGTATTCTCTGTTTAATACTGGAAACAGAGCATGGAGGTCCATAGAGATTGAAATATTTCTATTATTTTCTGGATTTACTCTAGGCTACATTAATTGGATAATAAATATGTTCTAATAATTATCTATGAAGGGATATAGCATTAATTACAGAGGATGTTCATTTCTAGTTATCTGACCAAAGCAACTGTAATTATTGGTAGACCATGATGTCATAATGGAACATTCATATTGTACCTCCAATGTTCATAATTGGAAATTCATGGATATCATTATAAATGTGTTGTCTTACAATTCATTCATGTTTTAAAGTTCCATTAAAACTGCTGTGAGCGAGTGTGTATAAAAAATTGAATACATTTAAAAAAGAATAATAAAACTAAAGAAAACTTGAGCTACTAGGCACTGGCTGTAATTTGTTTTATATGCCAGTCCTATAATGTGTTTTAGTAAAGAGCTGAAAATTTAAATTGAAAATGAATTGTCCACATTAAGGAGTGTACTCTTAGCATCTTAACCCCTTAAGGACACATGACGTGTGACATGTCAAGATTCCCTTTTATTCCAGAAGTTTGGTCCTTAAGGGGTTAAATTAAACAAAAGTGTGCTGTTTTTCTTCTTTCTTCACTTGGATGAGTATTAGCTGCTGGGCTATAACAGCAAATATCCCGACAGCCATAGAAAATACAGAGCAGGCTTAGAACTGCCTTGCAGTATACCGAATTATATTCTCTTGATACTCTTTAGGGGTCACATCGCTATTCTGGAAAATGCACATTGGACTTATGGTATTGAAACTTGTTGACCTTTAAAATCTCTTTGCAGAGGATGAATGTAATCAGTTTAATTTTGCTTCACTTAAACTGGAATGCTCAGATTAATCGATAACCAGTTGCAATGTACTATTATCATTATCCTGATGTATTACCTATGAGTATTGTATTTTATACTTCAGTTACTACTACTTTGTTTTTCAACTCACTAATAATGTATTTTTAGTGCATATGTATCAAACTGTCATTGATACTTTTTTCCACCCGTTTTGAAAGTTGGAAAATATGCCGGTGTCCCAGTCGGCCAGTTTTCACCTGCTCATCTATATTGTTGGTGATCCAGCTCATTTTGCCAATTTAACCCTTAACCTAGACCTCTGTACAGTGGATATCAACAAATGTTTTATAATGATGAATTTTACATCATTATTTCACTGGTGACAGAATGTACTGAAATTTTAATAAAATTTGCATATATTTAAAATTGTGTCTCTCATAATTCTAATGAATTATGGTTTGTCCACAGACTGAACAAGTGCCATGCTAAACTGGTTGATAAATTTCTTAATAAGTCACTGGATAATGAATTGGTAAATTGTATCAGTGTTAGCCTAACTAATTACTTTTAAGTCATATACTGTGTGCTTGGCGAACCTGGAAGAAAAAGCATTATTGTTTATCAATTTGTCTAGTGAACACTGAATTGAAAATGTTGTTTCGTCACAAGGTTAATACCCCAACATGAAGAGTTTAGAACAGCAAGGGACGAAACAAGGAAAAAACGTATTACCAGGATTTGAAACGCCAGACTTTATGTTAGACAGAGAGAAAAGTGTAGTCAATATACAAGTCAAAGTCAGGGTAAAAGAGAGACAGCGAAAACAAGAACTAGTCAATGTCAGCTACACAATATTTAGTCAAAGAGGCAAATAACACAGGGAAGTGTTAAAGATAAATGTGGGGTCAGTAATAGAGCCAATGTCAATACCAGAATATACTCAAGAAATTAACAAACACACTAAAGGATATTAGGAACAGAAACCACAATAGGGCAGAGTAGAATGGGCTAGGAAAGTTTAAATACCTTAATGTAACTTGATTGGTTCACGTCATGCCTGCAATCCGAAAACGTACGTGCATTGGGGCGCCAGAATGACTTGGACCAATTTGGAGTCAAGAGTTCTCAAGTCCATAGAGACCCGGTCGATGGGAGGACCAGGTAAGTAATGTCACAGGTTTTTTTTTTGAGCTATTAGAATAAACAATACTGAAACAATACTGAAATAATTTTGAAAAAAATTCTTACCTTTTCAAGAGAAAAGGTTTTTGTTAGAGCAAATCCCCATCCTGCTTCAAAGGCTCTGCGGATCATTGGTGCGCTGGTTGTAGGTGGAGCACTTGCAAGACCAAAAGGATTTGGAAATTTCAGTCCCACAATTTCCACACTAATATCAACCAAATCAATAGGTGTATAAAAGAGAGGTAGCTCAGGTTTTTCGGCAGCGGACAGCCCATGAAGACCCTGTTAATAATAAAATAACATAAAAAAGTTACGTGATGCAAAAAGAAAAACAAAAAAAGGAAGGAAGGAAAAAATTCTGTATAACAAAATTCATAAACAAATAAGGAGTAGCTTATTAAATTACTTGAAAATAATATTGACTGATTGCCAGTCAATCTATGCTTGTAATTCACTGTCCAGGAGCTTAGTTTTAACCTTGACCTGTATATCACTGGCTATTAATGCCGGCACATATATCATCAATGTTATAATATTAGCTGGCTACCTGTAGTTGGCATATACACCCATTCACAAACATGCTGTTGACCTTAATTGTCTGTGAACTCCAGTGGTTAGTCCAGAATATATTGCAAGTACTCCATAGGAGTAGCAATTTTGCTCCAACTGTTTGGTGGAGGATTTCTCAGCATTTAGTACAAGCAATTTCCCAGAGAAATGCCTTCAAGTTCTCAGCAAAACGAGATATGAATGTTCTGAGGTTTGCTTAAATGAAACAAGCAGGCTACCATGAGTTTTAAAACAAAGAGAACCAAGGAATTTCATGTACATGTATGTGGACAGCACTTTACTTTAGAGTATGCACTCAGAGAAAACTGCCATTTGAACATTACTTAACTGATACGTAATGTCATCAAACTGTCACTTCTCTTTTTAAAGGTTTATTACATTTAATGAAACAATTATTTTTTTTAAAAACCTGATTACCTTGCATAGAACCTACCTGGACCCTGAATATGTAGGCTCTACAAACCCAATATAACTATATGTTGCAACATGTCCTACTACCTCGATCTCCCAGAGACTGGGAAATCTACATATACCTCTTCCACACACTACCAGAACATTCAAATGCTAAAATCAAGAGAAACTATAAGCCTAAGAAGTTAGTATCCCTTGTGTGATCAAAAACACCCCAAGACCCATGACACATATCTAAGCAAACTAATCTTCATCACAGTCCTTTAAGAAGGTAAATCTCTGATCATAGATACCTAAACCTAGGACAGGGAGGAAAATGTGTCTCTGCATAGGGGTGCACCTGGAAACAACTGGCAAATCCATTGTGCATGCCTATTGTATGTCCTTATAACTATTGCTGTGCAGTGTTGCTTAAATGCACATGTCCAGGTCCATATGTGTTGTATGACAACTTACTTGATGCTAAGCCAGCATTATAATTCCCAGGGTATGGTTGAAGATGATAATACACAATAACAGGCGAACTGGTTTTCAAAAAAAGAACAAAAAAACTGGACTCGACCTCAAATGTTTTATTTATATTTTTAATGTATGTGAAAAGAGAATATACATGCTCAAAATATAAATAAAACAGTACGATTATAAAGCAATATAAAAATTTAACCAAAACCAAAAGATTCAATTAAAATGAAAACCTTTCTCAACAAATCAAGGAAATGAGTTGAACATGCTTTTAAAAAAAATGCCATTTTTACTCTAACAAATCGTAATTCAATATTTGTTTCTAAACCATAATTGTAAAGTCTGTAAGATGTTTATCAACCATGTTTCTCTTAGTGCTACTTTCTTCCTCTCCAAAGCTTTTTTTACCCGTTCTATGCCTTGACACTGAAACAAAAGTATTTTTCTTTTAACATGTATTACGATATTATAATATAGGTATAATATTTATATTGCTTTCTAGTAAAATTCTGATATTCTAAAATCATTATTTATTATGTTTAGAAATATACGATACCTGTATATACTTGTGTATATGCCAGGATGCCTGTTTTCCATCGTTACAAGATTCGACAGTTGTATTAGCGAGGCCAGCAAGATCGCCTCCTGTGAATATTCCAGGCTCACTTGTTTCCATTGTCTCTGGGTTAACATCAGGTAGACCCCATCTGTTAAACTTCACAGGTGTCATTGCATCTATAACTGTAAAAATAAAAAATAAATTAAAAAAAAACATAAGTAAAACATATGCAATGCATGGTTGAGCTTACACAGAACATTTGGCGGTAGATAGTGGTATTCATAGCATTATTAGAGCGTACATCAAGATATATATTTTTTTTTAATGAAAGGAGAACAAATACTGAAACTTGCACCATCATGAGGGTCACTTCCATTCATAAATAAACTAAAACATAACATGTTTAATTACCAACTGAACTCTAATACATACTTAAAAAAATAGACAAAATTAATTTATGATCATGTGATGAACACAATTAATAAACAGATAAACTGTGGTCAGAAAAAGCACATACACAGGTATTGACCAAAATTGAGGACAGTGTGGACAATTGAGCCCTTCCTTTAAGGGTTCCACACCTTGCAAATCTCTAGTGGGCACCTAAGGTGACAGATCACACAAACATAACTATCAAATTAACTTTTATTTTTTACTTTAAAATAAAACATGCTGTGTTTATGCGTGCTTCCATTGCATATTACTTTCAGAGAGTCTGGTAGGCTGTTTAACCCCTTAAGGACCAAACTTCTGGAATAAAAGGGAATTATGACATGTCACACATGCCATGTGTCCTTAATGGGTTAATGAAAATATAAAAAGATTAAAGAAACTTTAAACTGATACATAATCTAATCATCAAGGGACAAGCAACATTCTAATAAGCAATATGCTCTGATGATGCCTTATTTAAAGCACTTAACCAACTCTTAATTACCAGTTATAAATGCATTGTTGATAGATTTCTTATTTGTGTTGACCTTAATGTCTTATGCGATCACTGGGACACTAGATGTTGGTCCTTTGTGTCTCAGAAATGGAAATGACAAAAAGATATTAATAACAAGGTTCAAGAAGACAGGAACAGCAGTTTCAAAGGACACCAAAGAAAAAATAATCAGGTTTTTCTTAATCCATCAGAGTGAATTGCTGCTTTGAATAAATATTCTATGTCCTTCACAGGAAGGGTAAGAGATGTTATCTTGCAAAATGTATGTCTTATAAAAAGCAATATATCAATCATGACTTTAGATTATATATATATATATAAAACTAAATCAGGTGTAGTGCACTCAGTGTATCAAACTGTAATTCCTAAATCAAGGTGCAAACCTCCAATTGTACATATGATAGCTGGACTTGTGTTCAATAAATACAAACAATATTTTACATATCATAAGCTTTGTCAATGTTTTAGTCTTGAACAGACATTCATCAGGATTTGAATTTATTGAACACAAGTCCACCGAGTGCGCTTCATCTGCTATCATATATATGATATATCTAGAAGATATATATCTATATATATAATTGCCTTCCATATTTGATGCTATCTTGTATATGATAACAATGATGATGCATTTTGTTCTTTTTTTGTTCGAAGTCATGATCAGAAAAGTTATTGGGTCATGTTCTTGTGTTAACCATGATTTATGAAATATATTTTATTTCTTGCTTTTCTGCTCTCAAAATAATTTAAAACTGAATAAATTGACCTTTAACCAAGAAATGTGTTAATGTTTGTAAAATGAAAATTACGGTATCAATCTTTGCCATTAAATATAACCTGGATGTAACCACATCTTTAATATGAATAAATGCATGGGATGTTGCAATGCAGATGTGTACATGATCTTGGGGTTATCAGCATGAGATCATCTATTCAAAATAAATGCAGGTCTATCTCAGAATTTAAATCAATAATTAGGACACATGGAAAACATAATGCATTCTATTTTTTAAAATTCAAATCTTTTTGTTGTTCAATTAATGAAGAGGAAACTTTGCATAAATAAGTGTATAATGTATTGTCATCAGCAATTTAACTCTGCTTATTCCTGCCAATGTAACATGGGGGATCAAATAAAGATCAAATACAGAGTATATGAATTGCTTTGCGAGATGTAAATCATTCACAAGGATATATACAGGTCTTCAAAACGTTATAAGCTTACTAGAGTCTAAATAACAGATATGCAAATGCCTTGCATGACTGTCGACCTATGTACAGTAAATCTTGCTATCTTATTTCAGTCTCTCAATCTATATATTTCTGCCTCTCTACGTAACTTCCTCTTAGTTTGTTATATAATATTCAAATGAAAAATAAATTTCTAAATGTTTCGCTGACATGGATGTCTATCAGTCCAGGCATTGGAAACTCAATACTAAGAACACGTTACTTATTGGAGATTTTAAATAGCCGGACATAAATTGGGATAGAGGGACAAGTAGTCTAGCAAGGGGAACCAGGTCTTTGAACATGTTAAATAACACCTTCATGTCACAACTGGTACAAGTACCAACTCGAAAGGATGCTTGTCTGGATCTGGTTATAACAAATAATCTTAATCTTTTGAACAACATTTAAGTAGTGGAGCACTTGGGAAATAGTGATCACCATGTAGTGTCTTTTGAAATAAAGTCAAAAATGCAAAAGCACATGAGGAATACTCAAACATATAATTTCAAAAAGGCCAATTTCAATAAGATAAAGGCAACTTTACAGCATATTGACTAGCATAAACTCTTTAGTGAAAAAAAACACTGAGGATAAATGGAATATCTTCAAACAAATATTTCTCAGTATGTACCATGGGGTAATAAACATAAAAAATGAATTGAAAACAATGTGGCATAGTGGGAAAGTAAACCAAGGAATTAAAAATAAGAACAGGGCATTTAAATCCTTTAAATTGGAAAAATCAAAGGCATTCTATAGAAAATATAAGAAAGTGAGTAGTGCATGCGAAAATGTGATGAGATGGCCAAATTGAGCAAAACCAACCCCAAAACTGTTTTTAAATAAAATAAAAAAAGAAAGTGTAGATACACTGGAAACAAAGATGAAGACCAGGAAAAGGTAGACATTGATGATTGCTGCAAAAAACAGAAACTTGTGAGTGGATGATTTAAGACAATGTGCTGCAGCAACGAAAGAAAGTTAATGTAAACAAAGCTCTGGGGCCTGACAGTATTCACCCATTAGTACTTAAACGAAGTGTAGAAATAAGTGAGCATCTGTTTTGAATCTTTCATGATTATTTTCTTTCATGAATTGTATTGGTTCTTATGTGCAAAAAGGGTTGAAAATCTTTGCCTTGAAATTATAGACCTGTGAGCTTAGCTTCTATGGCTGGAAATGTATTTGAAGGGATATTAAGGGCTAATCGGGAATTCATTGGGAAGAACTATATTATTAGCAATACTCAGAATGGTTTTATGAAACATAGGTTATGCCAAAATAACCTAATTGCATTCTAAAAAGAAGTAAAAAAATGCAAGTTATGCACTTCAGGGTAAAGAATGTACAAGCAACTTATACTCATGATTGGTAGAGCATTAGGGATAAAACACACAAGAAGGATTTGTGAATTGTTATAGACAATAAACTAAGCAACAATGTGCAATGTCATCGGCAGTTGCTATGGCCAATAAGGTATTGTCATGTATAAATAGGGGCATAATTTCTTGAAATGAATATATAATTTTGCCTCCTTATAAATCAATGGTAAGACCACATCTTGAATATGCTGTGCAGTTTTGGGAACCTCTTCTAAAAAAGGATATTATGGAACTAGAAAAAGTGCAGAGGATGGCTACAAAATGTATAAATGGAATTGAACATTTTAGTTTTAAAGAAAAATAAACACATTTTAATCTCTGTAGTTTAGAAAAACAGCATCTCAGAGAGGATATGATAGCATTATATAAATATATTTCGGGTCAATACAAACCATTGTATTGAAATGTATTCATACCCAGGACTATACATAGGTCACACATTTAGACTGGAAGAAAGGAGATTTAGTCTAAGGCCAAGGAATGTTTTTTTGTTTTTTTTACTGTTAGAACAATAAGGATGTGGAATTCTCTGCCTGAAGAGATGGTTTCATCAGAGTCTATACAGATGTTTAAACAGCAATTGGATACGTTATTTAAAACAATTATATTCAGGGATATATTTTTTAATTAGTCGGGTTACAGCTTCTTGGTCCAAGGAGATATCTGACTGCCGAAAAGGATTTTATGAAACTTTAAACAAGTTTAATGAACACATGCATCTCTTTATCACTGTAATCTACTGAACAGGCCTATGCGAGGACAACACAATGAACTAAAGATACTTTTATATATAGGGGTGTTGCCTGCTCTTTATTATTTTGATAGAACAAGCCAATATGCAGTATGTTCCCTCTCATCACACTGTGCAATCATTGTACTTGAAAAAGCCTGCGAAGGGTAAAACGTTTTGTGCTTTATTACTTTGTATACGTACCTTGTACAAAACATTTTAATCTAAATAAAATGTGCACTTTCTGTACCTGCCGATAGAACATTATGTTTATAAATCCTGTTGCTGTATACACGATTTTAAAGCTCCATTGGGTGAGGAGTTAAAACACCCCAAGCTATCAGCACTCTGAGCAAAGCATAAGGTTCTACTACAGCAAGTATGCTTACCTTCACTTGCTTAAAGGTGTACTGCCGGTATTTCACTATTTGAGATATTCTGCTCATTTCAAATCCATGACCATAAGTTGTACCAGAGTCGAGATGCATTGCAACCAGTGTTTTCCGGTGGGGGATATACCACCAAAGTTACCACTATAGCTAAGTTATTAGCTCTAATACAAGACTACAATCAATTACCTTGGCACAACCTATACTACATAAATGATACATAAAGTTAAAGTCACTCAGGTGTATATTGGGAAATATCATAACCATTCAACATTATCTTTTCATTCACTGTCGTATATCTTCTCAATGTTTTAATGTTCCCAAAGTATAATATTCACTGTTATGTATCATATAATTAATCACATTTTATATATATATATATAAATATATATATACACACACACACATACACGATTACAGTATTTTATTTAACACAAACATATTTTGCAGCACTGCACAATAGGTAAACTAGACAAAGATTTAATTCTAACAAAACATGAATGACATACGGGAACACGCACATTCACGCACATTGCCAAATTGTGATTGCCTATTTTATCTCTTCTATTAAAATTATTAGTTTCAAGGCACTAAGCTGAATGTGGATATTAAAATAAATCTAAACACTATAGACAAGCAGACGACTTTAGCTCATTGATGTGGTCTGGGTGCAGTGCCCCTGTCAGTTTAACCCTACAATTGTAATTACTGCAGCTATTAAGAAACTGCAATTATTGCAGACAGCCACTAGAAGTGCTTGTGAGTCATTAGGAGACTTTTGGTTACTTGACGCTGGATGTCCTCAAGCTCTGCATGAGGACATCCAGCATCAACGAAAACCTTATAGGAAAGCATTGAGTCAATGGGGTAGTCCTAATGCAAGCGCGACATTCGCTGCGCATACGCATTAGGCCCCTGATGTCAACTGCCTGATACAGTGCCGAGGAACATTGGTGCTGGAATTAGGTAAGTGACAGAATGGTTTTAACCATTTTTATGCTTTGGGGGGGGCGTGAGCGTGGGGGCACTATAGGGTATTATAATGCTAGCAATACAACGTTATATTTCTAGCACTATAGTTTCCCTTTAATTATTGTAAAGATGTGTTTATTTAATAGTTTAACTATGTAGAAAATTTTCCAAGCAGGGGAGACTTTAAAATGAAGAATCCAACAAGAAATCAAATTGACCTTTATAGACACAGCCAGGATTTCACAACAAATCTTTTCTAATATTTACATTAATTAATTTCATATAAGTGTGTTAATTTTTACGTGTTACACACGCTTACAATACTAGGACAGAAAACCATTACAGCGATGAATGAAAATTTCAGCGCACAGAATATATTTCACTTTATCAATAAAGGATATCCTATGGTTTCTATGAATAGTAACAAGCTAAAATTTACATATTTTCTAGACAGTCAGGAAACCCAACATTTGTAAAGACCAAATATCTCATGTCTCTAACTTGTATTAAAGAAGAATGGGTTTTTATTGGCAATATAAAATAAATTGTCACTATGAATTCACAGAAGCAGACAACAATTCCAAATATTAGCAACCATCTGTATACTAAATATAATTATAAAACATTACTGAAACCAAAACTTAATTTGGAGTAGATACCTTAAGGCACTGATGGGGAAGCATTACGGAATAATTAATACACATTTATTCAGAATGTTAGCATTTCCAGATATAAACGTCTGGAGTGATTACATAGTATAATGCATCATATTTTATATTAGGTTAAGATGTGAGGCCACTTTTAGATATGGCACTGTAAATATCACTATGAGTTAAAGTGTTCCTAGCATCGTACATACAACTTCAGCGAATCAAAGACCATCACATTTCATCTATACAATTTACTATCACAGCTAGCTGTAGGTAAAGATTGCATTGTTTTTATTTGGGGGTTGTGAATGTAGAGAACAGTGCTGTTACTCAGTCTGCAGCTGCATTAGACCATGTCTGAGATATTTTGTGCTAGAATTGCCCACCAGATCGAAGGACATTCTAAAAATTGAAACTTAAAATCAAAAGGTCAGCTTGTGAAATGGACAGATTGTGAGACACCACAACAGTAAATGACTCTAAGGTACCTCTATACCATGTAGCCAGTGGCGGCTCTAAACTTTGTGAGGCCTTAGGCAAAACTCAAACATGAGACCCCCACTAATACCCAAAGAGACAAAATAAATAGGGGTTGCATTGTCTGTCTAAGGTGCTGTAGTTATGTTGAAGGACGGGCTTGCAGTGCTGGATACAGAGAGCTAGTCTCTGTATTCATTGGTCAAAGGCTTGCAATGTTGTGGATCTCTGACTGAAATTATTACATAATTTGAACACTTAATTTGCAATAAATAAATGCAATTAGCAAGTATGCTAATCGTTTATACACGACTGCAGGGTATGGTTACAGCCTGGCAGTCATGTATAAGTAAGTGCCGATGTGTATATTTCTGAGTGTGTCTGGCATTGTCTACCTGTGCATGTGCCTGAAAGTGTGTGTGACAGAGTATCCTAGTGTGTGAATGTATGTCTTTGTAAGCATGTGTCTGGGACCGTATATGTGTGTGGGGTAGTTGTTTACATTGTGTTATGGCAAAGCTACGTTTCATGACTGTGTGTGTCTATGATGAATGACTTCGGTTATTGACTGTGACTGGGTGAGAAAAGGGGTAACTATGGCAGGGTGAGTGTGACAGGGTGAGGGTGGGTAAATGAGACTTGTAGGATTGGAGAAGGATTTGATGAGGTTAATGTGACAGGGTGTGTGTGGCATAGTTAAGAAATGTATCACAGGGGAGAAGTGAATGAGCCAAGGTTGAAGGAGGGAGTGGGACAGATCGAAGGGAGGTGAGTGTGGCAAGGTCGTGGGGGAGAGTGTGACAGGGTTTGGTGTGAGTGTGGAGGACAGGATTGGATGGGGTTTATGTGGTTAGGTGAGTGTGTCAGGGTGAAAGGGGTAAGTGGGACAGACTTATAAAGGATGAGTCTGACAGGATAAGGAGGGTAAATATGATAGGATAAGTGTGGCAAAGCGAGGATGTGTGAGTTTGGTTTGTTTGGAGTGGGTGACAACAGAATTCTGAGTATCAGAATATTCCGACTGAATAATATAAAATGGTATTTTACTATGCAAAATCAATCAAGATTTGGTCTACATTTGTGAGTTTGTTGTGATTTAGAGCAGTGTTTCCCAACCCAGTCCTCAAGGCACACCTACCAGTCCAGGATTTAGGGATTACCCAGTTGTGTCTAAGGTGTTTTTACAAAGAAGAAAAAAAACACCTTAGACACAACTGGGTAATCCCTAAATCCTGGACTGGTAGGTGTGCCTTGAGGACTGGGTTGGGAAACACTGCTATAGAGCATTTGGTTACTTTGGAGTATTCGGTTGGAAAGTTTCAGATTTTGGTCCCCTTATTTCTTATTTTTTTATTTATTTTGTGGCTGTACCCTAACAATCAGTCATTTTTTTTTTACGGTTTTGTGATAAGAACACTGTGTCACATGATTCTGTCATATGGAGATTAAGAATAGCAGAACTCGCTAATAGACGACTCGCTAGTAGCTCAGAATTGGAACAAATTCCAGTTCGGCCATAACCGAATGCACAAGTCTATAATTTTTAATCATGAAAAGTACATGATATTTGAGTTTATTCCTTGAGCAGTGCATTTTGCATGCAATCACCATGACTTTATTGTGAGAAACCTATGGAAAGATTTGTCCATAATGTTTACCTGGAATATGCATTGTTTTTGCTCAACATGGCACTGTAGCATTCTCGACAACATAACATTCAAAATTAAGGCAGGAATTTGTAAAAAAAATTGAAAATAAATATGTTGCTATCAATTGTAGGCTGTAACACACATAGTGGACACAATTCTATAACTACCGGAGTCTCTGCCAAACAAAGAGTCAAGAGCAGGGCTGCATTGGTAATTAGTAAAGGCAGTGAGAATGATCATCAATTTTGGCTGCTGTTATACTGCCCATGATTTTTTTACAGCTCTAAGCTGGAGGAGATTACCTGTTGAATTTCTAGTACTTTTATTAACTTTCTAGCACCAAAAACATAACATAAAAATAATTAATATTTTTGTATGAAAAATATAAAAAAAAGGGTGAGCAAGGAAAATTGCAGTCACATTTTAAATGAATATTAAGGGACATGGGGATAAAAAGAAAACAACTAAACCTAAATATATGTTTATGGCATAAAGGGCATATTCAATGTTTGCACAATCTGTGCTTTTTGAGATGTATTCTAAATTAAGCTGATTATTTGCCAGGTGCTTTTTCATCATTTTATACAAGATTAACTTTTTTACTTATCCCTACCTGTCAAAATGATGCCAATCTGCCTCTTATGATATTTAACATTTTACTATCATTACTGTTCTCAACGGGCTTGCAAACCTCATTGGAATATTCTACTGTCAGACGCACCTTGACGAGATCAATTAAACCAACATGTTATTTCTAATAAGCGTAACACCTTGTGCTGGGAACGACAGATAAATTGCTAAGTGGCCTTCTATGCTACACTGGAAAGTTTGAATCTTCTCACTTTATTTTTAGTATAAACACTATCCACAATCCAAATTAAACCAATGAAAAATCTGACACATAAAATATGTTACTTAAGATATTTAAGTTATATATAAACACAAATTCACAAAAAAACACAAACAAAGCATTAAGACATTTCCAGGCACAAATATGTCACAACAGGCTCTTAAACTAGAATATATATAAAAAATATATAATATATATATTGTGATACTCGAGATAGATATATATATATACACACACACACACATTTGTGCACCTTTGATAACATTACCTGGAGGTAGTTTTAGAAATGAACAGAAGAATGTCACTAAATAGCACTGTTTTGGAGAGTAAATTGCCAAAGACTAAACAGCTAACATGCCTCATCTGTAAGAAGCTTGCCTGGCACTTGAGGACCCACAGTAGCCTGCTGTTTAGGGAAGCTTATGTAAAACTTTGTACCAGAAGATTGGTCTTCATTAGGGCGGGAGGGTATTTTTTATTTTATTTGTACCAGACAGGTGGGGGACCCCCTGGCACTACTAGTACAAGAATTCACCAGTCATCTTTTGATGTAAAGGTTTTATAACCCCCCAGCGCACCATCATTGATTACATCCACTTCAGAGGCCAGGTGTTTGGAGGAAGAGATGGGGCATTTGTTTGGCCCCTACCATTTTTATTTACACACCAACTGACTACACATGGGATGATGGAAAAGGAGGATTATGTGTTAGACAACTTAATTTCAATGAACTGGTCTGGGTTCCATGTCCCACTATTTCAACCCTGCAGGTGAAAACATTGAAGATATGCTGAAATGGCAATGTTTTTATTGCAGGGTTAACCTGCTTCTCAAGACTATCATACCGCACCTCCATATTGCCAAAATAGTGGAGTAAAACTTCCACTTTTGCACATTTGCTTCCAAATGATTCCCTATGTGAAAGCATTGGATTTGCTGAGATTAGCTAGATAAGTGGTTCTCAAACCAGTCCTCATGGCCCACAAACAATCCAGGATTTATGTATTTCCTTGTTTTATACCAATGGAGATACTGAAAATATTGGACTGCTGGTGGCTCTTGAGGACTGGTTTGGGAAACACTGATATAGATGATCTCAGCCGAAGTTGGAGACCAGAGCTGCGAGGGAGAAAAGTAAGCAAACAGGGACACATTTGTATTTCTCATGGTATAGTGTCCTTTAAACATACTTTTTTTTTTTTTTTTTTGTAGGGCTAGTCTTTCATCTGACCCTATTCACTGTTTTGGACAAACCCACTATATGACTGCAGAACCTCAAAAAAATTTTCTTCATGCATTTAATCTGGTAGACAACCACTAGAGGCAGTCCTAATCCTGTAATGTAAACAATGAAACATAGAATGTGATGGCAGATAAGAACAATTCGGCCCATCTAGTCTGCCCAATTTTCTAAATACTTTCATTAGTCCCTGGCCTTATCTTATAGCTAGGATCGCCTTATGCCTATCCAATGCATGCTTAAACTCCTTCACGGTGTTAACCTTTACCATTTCAGCTGGAAGGCTATTCCATGCATCCACTACCCCACCGCCCCCAGTAAATTAATACTTCCTGATATTATTTTTAAACCTTTGCCCCTCTAATTTAAGACTATGTCCTCTTGTTGTGGTAATTTTTCTTCTTTTAAATATTGTCTTCTCCTTTACTGTGTTGATTCCCTTTATGTATTTAAATATTTCTATTATATCCCACCGTTTTGACTTTCCTCCAAGCTATACATGTTAAGATCCTTTAAGCTTGCCTTGTAAGTGTAATCCTCTAATCCATGGACCAGTTTAGTAGCCCTTCTCTGAACTCTCTGCCAAGTATCAATATCAATATCCTTTTGGAGATACCGTCTCCACTACTGCATACAATACTCCAAGTGAGGTCTCACCAGTGCACTTCCCTCTTACTACTGCTAATACCTCTTCCTATACAACCAAGCATTCTGCTAGCATTTCCTGCTACTCTCTTACATTGTCACTCTACCTTCAAGTTATCTGAAGTAGTAACCCTGAAATCCCTTTCCTCAGATTTTGAGGTTAGGACTCTATCAAATATTCTGTACTTTGCCCTTGGGTTTTTATGTCCAAGATGCATTATCTTGCACTTATCCACATAAAATGTCAGCAGCCACATTTCTGACAATTTTTCTAGTTTACCTAAATAATTTGCCATTTGGCTTATCCCTCCTGGAACATCAACCCTATTACATATCTTCGTATCATCAGCAAAAAGAAATACCTTACCATCAAGACCTTCTGCAATATCACTAATAAAAATATTAAATAGAATGGGTCCAAGTACAGATCCTTGAGGTACCCCACTGGTAACAAGCCCATGCTTTGAATATACTCCATTGACTACACCCCTCTGTTGCCTGTCACTCAGCCACTACCTTACCCATTCAACAATATTGGAATCCAAACTTAAAAATTGCAGTTTACTGATAAGCCTTCTATGTGCAACCGTGTGAAAACCCTTACTGAAATCTAAGTAAGCAATCCCTACTGCACCACTATGATCTATTATTTTAGTTGTCTTATCAAAAAAAACAAAAACAATAAGATTAGTTTGGCATGATCTCCCTAAAGTAAACCCATGTTGTCTCTTGAAATCCATGTGATTTTAGATGTTCAACAATCCTATCCTTTAACATGGTTTCCATTACTGAAGTAAGGCTTAATGGCCTATAGTTGCCCGACTCCTCCCTACTATCTTTCTTGTGAATGGGCATAACATTTGTTGACTTCCAATCTTCTGGGACTACTCCTGTTAACAATGATTGGTTAAATAAATCTGTTAATGGCATTTTTTACATTGCAGGGTTAAGAAGACGGGGCACTGCACCCAGTCAACTTGAATGAGATGAAGTGGTCTGGGTGACTAAGTGTCCCTTTAAAAAGTTTAAACATTGTGGTCCTGTTGAGATGATGCAAATTCTTTTTGATGTTAAAAGGGACACTATAGTCACCAGAACAACTACAGCTTATTGTATTTGTTCTGGTGAGTAAAATCATTCCATTCAGGCTTTTTGCTGTAAACACGGTCTTTTCAAAGAAAATGCAGTGTTTACATTACAGCCTAGTGATAACTCCACTGGCCACTTCTCAGGTGCCTACTAAAGATGCTTCCTGGTGCAATGCCTTTCAGTATCTCCACCCTTTGCATGGGAACACTGAACTTTCCTCATAGAGATGCACCGATTCAATACATCTATATCAGGAGATGCTGTTTGGCCCGGGCTGTGTTTGTTTTGTGCTGACTCTGCCCCTGATCTGCCTCCTTGACGGTCTCAGCCAATTCTTTGGGGAATTATTGTGATTGGCTCAGATCACCACCTCTGATGATGTCAGCCAAGCAGGCAGATCAAGGGCAGAAGCAGCAGCTGCAGGCTTGAATTTTTACTATATTTAGGGAGGCAAGGGGGGTGGAGGGGGAGCAGGGGGGCTAGAAGGTGGTTTTAACACTATAGGGTCAGGAATAGATGTTTTTGTTTCTGACCCTATAGTGTTCCTTTAAATTGTTGTAGTTTTTTTTTTTGTTTTTTTTTTTATTCGGTAGAGCCTAGCTAGCCTTCAAAGGAAGAGAGGCCTCATTGATATTCTGATGCAAGTACTGATGCAAAGATATATTAGTGGGATGAAGTTGCTGTTGCAATAATGGCAATAATTATGCATATATTGGTGAATCAAGTTTATTTAATGATGCTGATGATGCATGAAAAGCATCAACAGGGGGCACGGCTTTGTCCCTGTATCAAGTTTATAATAACTTCAACGAAAAAGATATGCCAAATAAAGAGAGCTTAGTTGTAACAGTAGGAAGGAGAGTTTGTTCAGCCTTAATATCCAGGCAACACAAGGCTACCCAGAAAGAAATAATTGATTTTAGACTTCACATATTTATATTTATGGATAGAAAATAGAGATTACAGCAAGGTTGTTGACAGGCTACATCTTGTTTTGCAAAAATGCTTTTTTTTTTTTTTTAACTCGGTCTTTTTATGGTTAATAACTTTTTACATGTCACCCATACATTTAGTTTATATGTTAACGAATTCACACTCCACATAGAACACAGCTGAACATTGGCAGAAAAAAACACTATATATAATTTGCTAATTTTTAATTTTATAATTCTCAACAAGAAACATCAAAACGTGGAATGCAGAATCAATGACAAAGATTAGAGCTAGGTCCCCTGTAAGTAACCAGACACAGGTGAAAGAACTTTCCTAAAAATAATGGTAGTGGTGTTAAATAATTAAAGGTATACACCATTAACAATAGTCTCATAATAACACTCTGAAGTACTTCAGAATATAATTTGATGAAAATAACATCTGCCTTTGATGACTAAAATGAAAGAACAACAGAGTACCTTTTACATCAAGCACTTTAAAATCTTACGCATGTAATAAACTTGGGATAATTTACATGAAAGGGGGAAAAGCACTTACAAGGATTATTGTTTTTAATGACATTTGTAGTATAGAAGAATTCTGAAAAAACATAAATATGACCAAAAAGCATTTTTTTTTACTGCTATATTTTCAGATATTACTTATTAAAGAAATCAAGAACATTTGCAGAAAAGGACAATGTGAAAATAACTTTCATTCTGCTGTATTGCTTGTTAGCCTCAAGATAGAAAAATATGTTTATTCACAAAAAAACAAACAAAGGTTGGGATCTGAAAATTATATATCCAAATTGTGATTTTAGCGGAGTTAGAGAATTGTCTTAAAATCAGGTATCTTTTAATTAGGTTATAAATTTACTACATTCAGTGTTAAAATTTATAAACTGCAAAAGTAGATTTTGTTTCCATCATTACTGTCACGGCCCCCCGGCTCACGGCTGCAAGTGGTCGCACCGGATTGGTGCGACCGCGCTGACAGGCTGAGCTTACCTGCTCGACGGTGAGCCGGGAGCTGTCCCACTGGGGCATCCGTCCCCTCTGCTTTTAAAAAAAATGGCCATTTATAGCCCCACCCACCAGGGTCACGAGAACGTGAGTGTGATGTCACAACATCGACGCATATTCTGGGGTCAAAGGTCACGCTCTGACCAATCACAGCACAAGGAGGGATATTTAAATCCCTGATGTTCCCTAGCTCATTGCCCTGTCATGGTTTCAGTTCCTGGTTCCCGAAAGTGCATTTTCTTGTCTTGTATTTGATCTTCCCGGTAGTTTGACCTTGGCTATCCTTGACTACTCTGATTTCTGGTTCCCTTGACTTGGCTTTCCATATTGTTCTTGTGTATTTCTGGCTTCCTTGACCTTGGCTTTCCCTTGACCATTCTCTGTCTTTCAACGTATTAATCTGGCCATTCTAAGGACCGGTTTACTGTCATTTTGCTATTCTGTCTATGTAGATATTACATAGTTCTGCATGCTGGACAATTTGCAAAAAGTTTGCACAATTTGCAAAACTAAGTTTTCAGTTTTGACACATATTTTTTCACAATGAGCCAGTAGAGGAAAAAGAATCATAAATAAAAGTTTCCACACACTCACAGCACTTACTCACCTACCAGTCTGAGTGGGCACTCCTCTGTGCTCCCATGCAGTGCCACACTCTGTGCACTACGCCATACATATACATTAAATCAGGGCTAGCACAATCATAGTTGCTGGCTTAACAATAGCAGCTGCTTGATTTGCAGGACTGTATGCCCTTCAAGCCATGAAACACAGGTGAAACAAGCTCTTTAGCCCCTGCCTAATTCTGCTTGTTATACAAAGCTGGTTATTACAAAGGTGGATTTGAACCCAAAATAACCAAAAGGGAAGCTGAGTTGATCTAAGGAGTTAGCCTGACAGCAAAATAATCAACTATTAAAGAAGGATTGTTGTTTGACCATCCAGCTAAAGGTGGATCCCCAAACTTGGCAGCCAAGATTGATGAAGCTAAAGACTTACTGGAAGCTCAGTCAAGAAAATTTACATTGAACTAAGACTTTTTTTAAGAAATGAGAGGGACAATAAACTTTGTGAAATCACTTCTCACCTTGATAAAAAAAAAAATAATAATAATAATAATAAAAAAAAAATGCCACCCAGTTAGTAAGATAACTGGTTTAACCCCTTAAGGACCAAACTTCTGGAATAAAAGGGAATCATGACATGTCACACAGGGTTAAATTGCTAATTATTTCAAAGTGAGATGGATAAGACTAAAGGGCAAACTGTAAAAAATATCCTAACTAGACAATTTGTCATAACCTTTCAAAATATGCAAAAATCCTGAAACCAGCATATCCAAAGTGTTTCCAGTGGGCACGGGGTACACAGGATGTAAGTTTGACTTTTCTCAGACTATCCCTCCTGGCCTGAGCAATCTTTGTTCTTCTGTCCTCTCTGGCTCCCGGCACTTCAGTAAGGCAGTGTAGGGGCTACTTTGTCTTATGGTAAAGCCTTAGGTTGACAAAAGGCGGAGCTCCACCGTCAACGTTTGTCCAATCTCAGCAGCTATCACAAATGATGCTAAGGAACTCAGGTTCTGTCAACGATGGATCCTGTGGTCTCATGAGCTCCTCTATAGAGTACAACACTGAAGTCTATGGAGGAGCTCACAAGCCAGCAGGATCCACTGTAGACAGAACATTTGTGATAACTGCTGAATTGGACAAAAGTTGATGGTGGAGCTCCGCCTTTTGTCAACCTAAGGCTTTACCATAAGTAGCCCCTACACTGCCTTATATCATCTTTGGATTGCATTGGATTGCATTGGAATTTCATTACATGTCAATGCAGTCTTGTTCACTATTTCATTAAGAATATATATTTATGAAATACTTCAAAAGGACAGATCTGCTTTAAAATTAGCTGCTTTTAATTTACATTGTGGCTGCATAAAGTCAGAGAAACTACAAACAGATAGTCATATATTTGCTATATGTCTTCCTGAGAGTCCTCTCTTGCTTTGTAGATCAGCTCAATCAGTGCTGTCAGTGGCTGAGCTGCGTACATAACTTGGAAGGAAGTAAGACATAAGGAAGTCTTTATCTAGAGTGAGGGAAGTGGCTAATAAGGCAGGCTTATGGTGCACTCTACAAAACATTTTTTATGAGCAAACATTTCAAATATTTGAGCTTGCAAAGAAAATAAAAATCATCATATTAATGAGGCTCAAATCTATAAAATGCATTAAATTTGTGTTGGTGTTCAGCGTGTCCCTGGACATTTTAGCAAGTGCATTTGTTATTTCATTGCTTTGTAAATGCAGCTCATGGACTAAAATATTCAGCCTATTACACCCCGTTTGCCATGAATCCTGAATACTGGATACAAACAAACTGTATAATGAAATGTTAGTTATACAAATTTCAATGCAGTTTTGTTTAAATCTACAGAAACCCTTTTCATATTTTCATACCACTGTTTAAAAGTGTCTTCTTGTAGTCACACACCCCCTACCTCTGAAATACTTTATTAATTAGACTGCACGGCTTAATGAGATACCCAGCCCTGCGGCCTGACTCTTGAGAGTTTATAGGCTTTTATTAATACTTTAAAACCATACAGAATGGTAAAAATAAACAAACCTTTGTGCAAATGTTATCTTTAAAAAAAGAGTAAACATTAGAACATTGCTTTTAATTAACTAAACAAATTAAACATAGAAAAGGTGCCTAAAATGAATGTTTAAAGCAGAACTATATATGCGTGTGACTGCCATAACTAATTATGCAGCCATGTAATGTGTGTTCAATTTAGGCTTATTTAAATAGCAGAAATGCTCATCAACCAGATTATATCTTTGCAGAATCACAAAGCCATTAAATGATTTCTGCATTTAACCAGTTACATATGTTCATACAACATTAGCCTGTTTGGAATGGTATTCATTTTTTTACGACTAAAAATTATTTAATTGGGAATGTATTCAACATATTTACGTTGATAAATTGTGTAATAAAAGTCTAAATGCAATCTAATTTGGGTATTGTAGTTGCTGTCATGTAGGAGGTAATCTTTTTCAATTTTAAAGCCACTAGAGGACTTCAAGTTTTCAAACCCTGTACTGCACTTTGGATGATGTCATCCACGCATTGACTGATATAGTGCCGGACGATACCCTTCATCTCATGGGCAGTGTATGGATATACATGTCTCTGTCTGCCCATGCAAGAAGCTGCAACCATTTTAATTCAGCCTTATCCAAATACTAAAATTAATGTCAAGAGTGTGGCTGGGGATACAGACTTGCCCTATTTCCATCTCCCCAGCTTCTCTCCAAACACATAATTATTAGGAGAAATAATGCTGGAAGCTGCAAATAACATGGTTATAAATATCACATCATTATGCTGATCCCATGAACCATGAAATAAATTGTTTGGCCTAGTCAGGAGCCAGACTCTTCAAAGTGACAAACTTTTGAACTCTCAGAGTTTGCTTGCAAAGTCTTAGCATGCTATCATACTGAAAATTAAACAGTGATTTCTACTTTACAACATGTCATTCCTATGACCATAATGTCAAATGCGCCTCCACATGACCCATCTGGTAAACCTTAACATAACTATAGGTTTTCTCTACCTGTTGTATTACATTCCCAGTCTGCTACAAATGACTTCTTTATCTCCATCTTTTCAAACTCTTCCTCAAACCTCAATTTAGAATTTGTGCTGCATTGCTGCATAGCTCTTACAGCCTATTGCAGGAGTAGCCAATCTTCAACTCACAAGTAAAAGCATTATGGGAGATGTAGTCCACAATATTTGGAGTCCTAAATGTTGGCTAATAATGGCCTACTATATTGGTTTGTTCAAGACCATCAAACTATATCTTAAAATGTCACTGTCATAGAATATCTAGCACTGTAGAGTTTATTGTTGAATGTCAATAAAAGATTATTATAGCATACTTGTAGACATAAGAGTGTTTTCTGTGTTTTAAAAGGGATAGGTTGTGCTTTATTACATGGACAAATAACAAAAGTGTTCCTTCCTACATGTTGAAGAATCTAACCTGGACTTTAAACTACTAAACGTACATTGTTTCCTCAGGTTTTTCTCACTAATTTCAAATTAACTTGTTATTTCCCAAGAGGAAAAACATATGTTCTTGCATAATTAGATTCCAGATGTCTCACATTTCCAATTCGTTTTATGTGTTTCTCCTTGAAGCCGCAAACATAATTAGAAGCGTCCATGATATTTTTTCTATGAAATATTTTCTGATACGGCTTTTCCAAAACACAAGCTCGCCATTTTTAAATAATACATAACTATACATTTATCTTTATGGCACTGACTTTCACATCTGTATAATGCTTAGGAGTACACATACTTTCTCAGTTTTTATAATACCCGTGTCCATAAAAGCTCTTGTCTTCTAGTCAATCAATGATCTACCTGCTACATAACTAATTGTTCTATGAATAATTGCATTTTGTAGTTGGGAAGATTAAACAATTCTATACTCTTACTAAGCTATTAATTATAGTGAAAATTCAAGCAAATTTCAAATTCAGGTCAAAAGAAGAAAGCTGGAAAAAATCTTATTTAGCTATGCTTTCATTTTGACCTTAAATTTGAAATTCATCTCAAATTCACTTGGAATTCTCACTTCAGTAAATAACAAGAGGGCTTTTTCTCTTAGTAGCACGTTAAAGCAAGCTGGCAGCTATTTTGAAAATGTTACATTAGCATAAGCATTTAAAAATGTATCACTATCTTAAACTCTGTTGAGGAATCTTTAAGTGTAATTAATTATTCTGTGAAATCATTGGGGAGAACTGGCAACATTTGGACAAATACAATCTTTTCTTTTTGTGTCATTCACAGATCAGTAGTTGATCCTACTTGTACAGAGCATGCAGTATTTGGACTTAACAGATGGAGGCTGTGAAGTTATGATAGGGGGTTGAGGTGTCACATATTCCTGCTAAATTTATCAGTATGACCTGCACAGAGAGTTTCCTGCTACATCATCGTCAACAACATTTGGGGCATTTGAATGTCACGAATGTCATGAGAACTGTCCCACCATAAACCTGCAGTCACTTTTCCATCTCCCAGGACATACTACACAATTTGCATCATATTCTGCCACCTTGGTGAACCTCATATTTCTCAGTTTCCCAGAGAATTTCTAAGAGGGCCAGTCATGCCTTTTAAGAACATGAAGAGCATTGACTACCAATCCAGGGACAAAATCACACAGCACTGAGCTGAAAAAAGGCCCTGCACAATTGCTGATAGCAGCCTCTCCCATGCAGTTGTCTTTTAACAGACTTTCCGACACAATTCTTGCCATAGTAAAATGAATGGTTTGAGGCTACAGCCCACAAACCATGCATGCTAGTAACCTGGGGGACAATTGTTGTCCTTCATCCTTAGCCTGCTCTTCCATTGGAACCCCACACTCTCTAAAAGCTATCACTATATTCTAATAACAGAAATATCTGTAATGCATTAATAGTTCATGGAAGTTATTGGCATTTTGTATGGAAGCTTTGGCAGTGTAAGTTGGCAATTCATATTCAAAGGATACCTTTTCATGACAATACAATACAAATTAATCTTAAAGGGACACTACAGTCACCAAAACAACTACAGCTTAATGTAGGTGTTCTGGTGAGTATAATAGTTACGTTCAGGCATTTTCATGTAAACACTGCCTTTTCAAAGAAAAGGCAGTGTTTGCATTGCCCCTAAGGCCACCTCCAAGTGGCCACTCCTTAGATGGCCACTGGAGGAGCTTCCTGGCCCTATGGGAGAGCATTGGATTGGCTAAAAATAAGCCATTTTGATGTCACAAAGGGGGCAGAGCTAGCGCTGGCAGACCAGCGCAGGGCTGGAATTAAGGTGAGTTTTAAACTTTTATAGGGGCGTAAGGGGGGGCAAGCCACCTAAATGGTGGGATTAGCACTATAGGGTCAGGAATACATGTTTGTGTTCCTGACCCTATAGTGATCCTTTAAATGAGAATGATTCAAATTTTAACTATACATTATGCTAGTAGTATTGCTAGCAAATGTCTAGATTCATTTAACATAATAAGTTTAAAAACAACCTCTTCTCCCAACACTCAGTCAGTTCTGCTTGTTCTCTCCTGCTAGGGGTATTGTTTAACATGTTTAGGTATACACTGGCTTGTTTAAAGCTCTCACTGCACCGACACTGCAGGGAGTCACTGAATGCAGGATATTTTTGGGTAGGGATCCTCTCTACTATGAAGTCACAAATATGCCACAAACCCAAGCCAACACATTTCAACCGGTCACTCTGATTTCTTCATGGCAAACCTGAAGGTGACTGTATCCAGAAATATCCGCCTTTGAACAAGCAATTGTGTACCTCAGCACCTTAAACAATACCAAGCAGGAGAGCAGGACAAGGGTATTTCATGGACCCAAAAAGAAGTGGGGGACATTATAACTGATAGGAATCTGTAAATGTGAGTGTATTTCACATACATAGAGTTCTGCGTGCAGACTGCAGCAGATAATATTGTCCTATATACACTCTTATTTAAAGGTATGATATTGTGGAAAAAAAATACTTGTCTCATGTACGTAAGTGTCACTCTTGGTCCTTTGCGCAACATTCATTCTTTTGTTTTATGGTCAGAAAGACATAACAAATGACATATTTTGCCTCTAGTAATATGGAAATTGACAACATTTTCTATAAACAGATCTCCTTGCATCACATCCTATGCAATGAACACAAATTTTAATGTTGCTTGGTCTAACCCTTTAAGACTACATGCATATTTACACATAATAAGCCAGCATGGCATATGTTTGAAGCAGAGTTACTATAAGGCACATTTTTCAAACTTTTTAAATTTCATTAGTACCAATTTTTTTTCTATCCTGAGCCGGTTTATTTTGCATTTATGTTCTTTTAATGGCTGTGAAATAAAACACCCTTTAACCCCTTAAGGACACATGACATGTGTGACATGTAATGATTCCCTTTTATTCCAGAAGTTTGGTCCTTAAGGGGTTAAAAAAAGTCAAAACGCTTATTGAACAAGGTACTTTCACTTTTATATTAAATTATTTTGTTTTAACTGCGCGTTAACACTCAACACTATATCTCCTCATCAAAGCTCAACTCTTAGCAATCACTAACTTGTAAGAAAACCAATATATAAATCAAATTATATACCATGGCTGTTAATTCAATTTGCGGGGAAAAGCTTGCCACACATTGGAGACAATCAAGAGTGAATTCTGATTTGATAACTAAACTGCCAAACAAGGGAAATTGTAAAAATAGTTGCCCTGAAAATGCAAGTGTGCACTTTTTTGCATACGTTGTGTAAATCAATTGTTATTTCAAGGTAATTCATTGTTAAACAAATAAACCCTGATATCGGACTAATATTTGTGAAGCCTGCTAACTTTAAATTCCATTATTATTATTATTATTATTATTATTATTATCATCATATATTACATAACATTGACATAGTACACAATTCTTTACAATAATAGAAAGAATATATTTAAAGGTTAAGAAGATCCTGCTCAAACAAGCTCACAGGTGAATATGTATTGTTAGGTACCTTACCCAAGTACACTTACTGGGATTTGATAGTTCAAAGGCAATGGCATTACCACTCTTTTATCAAGTCAACATTAGGCGTGTTAATTTATCATACTTTTCTCTACATTCAGAAGTGCAGCAAAAATATACACTCGTACTATTAGAAATCCAACTCTAGTTCATTAGTAAATCCAACAACCAATATTATTTTAAATTGCTATTCATAACCTAAAAAAATAAGGACATTTTTAACTTGCACTGTAACCGTAACTACTTTTAATAATAACTACAAATATTTAAAGTTAAGGCAACTGGTTTAAAATGGTACATTTCAATTAATGACAATATCACATAAAATATGTTGCAGTTGAAAAACTAAATCCACTTTTATTATTTTCACGGTAATGCTTTAATCCCCTTCCACTGATTTGCTTATAATCTGAAACCTATTTGTTTTAATCTAAAATGCTTTGCCACAGGTGTCAAGTCACTGATCACGAACTAGAACCTCTACAATTCTCTGTGAGCCATAGGATACCGAAAAAAATATATAAAAGTTATATAGAACATCTGCCAGGTTGCAGTTCAACACTCCTGCACTAGACTAACACTTCTAGATATACTATAGTATTCTATATATACCAAGACCATAAGGGCCTGCAAAATGTAATTTTATTTAAACCCAATTAAATTGTAATACATTTATGTGTTAATTTAATTGAACTCCCCATTTTTATTTTATTTTAGTTTAAACATTAAGCGGATATGTATGTGTATTTTGATTTATGTAAATGTTTTTAATGGTTAAACTGTACATTTTGGGGGGGAAAAAATTATATATCTAAAAAAAAAAAAAAAAGGCTGCAAAAAAAATGTGTACTTATATATTGAGATTTTTTATAAACCTTAGCAACATCACATAAGACCCAAAGTGCTTTGTCAGAGTGCATTGCAATCTACAGGAAAATAAATACTTTTATAAGCCAATTCAGAAAGATATTAAAACAATATGTGGTATTACTAGAATATTTTCACAGCTACCAAGCTGTGCTTGTTTATTTTTATCATCCCTTTTTTTCTCTTCTAGCTGTGTCAAGACTTACTAAGCTTTTTATTGAAATGGATGCCTATTGCTATTTGGCACTTTTGTGATATATGGGCTCTATTCATTTTAATAGGTTGCACGTTTAGAAATTTGACTTTATTGAATGGATTGTGCATTCCGAAATGTTACAATTTTATTGCATGGACACTGTTAGTGCCAGGGAGGTTTGGGACAACTAACAAAGCACTTTAAGGAGTGCAGGAGTTTTTTACTTCATATGATATTAAATAAACAATTAATAATGCTTTGTGGACACAGACTACTCAATGCATCTCAATAAGAAGTCTTTGCAAGGCAGGTGCTCGGGGTATTTGCTGCCTCTTCAGTGTAGCTCTACTGAGCTCAAAAACTAGTTAGTAATAAGACAGGTTGTCTGATTAACAGCCAGAGTGGTCTAACAAAGTTTATTTATAAAAGTGGCAATTTCTATTGAAATCTGCACTTTTTGGATAATGAAAAAAGGACAAACTATTCACACATAACACTTCAGAAAGCTGAAGTTTCTTTAAAAATGGTTTCACAACTTATTTGGGTCACCTGGCCACCAATGTAGCATCTGGCACCTCCTGCAGTTGAAGATGAATGTCTCCCATGAGCGAAGCATATCCCATTACAGGACAGAGATCCATGGCTGATAGTACTCAGCTGATGCTCTAAGCCAATGGGAGTGGCCCTACACAGCCCTGTTTGGCTCAGTGGAGCTAACCAAATTCTCCTTGCAGGAAAATTTGGAAGCAGGCAGTGCAGATTATTCTTGATACTCCTGGCACTATAGCAACTGCAGTCAGCTGCAGTGGTAATGATGCTTTATTTGCCCCCTCCCTCCCCCAGCCCCCTTGGTAGACCCCAACAGAGCATCTACAAAAACTATTTTCCTTATCATCTGGTGTTTATCCTATAATGCCTGCATTATATTCCACCATCTTAGGTATAGCTGAGAAAACACTCTAAGGAGGGACAAGCAAACTAAACTGTGAGACAAAAAAACAAAAAAACAGAGTAAGAACATTGTGGGAAAAGGATAAGAGTGAGGGGAAACATTAAAAAGGGAAAAAGCAGAGTGTGCTCCACTGTAAAAGACAACTGGGAGAGCAAATAAAGAGAAAGCTGAAGATAGAGATATAAAGTAAAAGAGGAAGATGAATTAAACCTATAAGGCAGTTAAGTAAAGTAAAGTAAAATAAAGGATGGCTGCTGGTGTGCAAAGAAACTCCATATACCAAGTCTTCATTGGACACAAAATCCAAACATAGAAGCCATGCATTCCAAAACCTTTGCTCCCTCCAATGTAGACTCACAGTTAGTACATATATCTTATTTCCTACATTTTGGCTATCCATTGGGCAATAGTTGGAACCATAGTTCATCTCCAGAGCACAGGGATCAACACTCGTGCTATATTCAGGCAGTGCTGTATTTACCGCAAGACTAACAAGGCATTTTCACTCTCCAGAGTGTGTTGATCTCACTGTTTGTCAGTCAATGAGTGTATGTCCGTGTATCTGTAAGAGTGTGTGCCTATCAGTGAGTGGGTGTGTCAGTGTGTGCCTGTCAGTGAAAGTGTGTGTTGGTTAAACAGTGTGTGTGCCAATGACTGTGTATGTCAGGGAGTGTATGTCAGCTCATATATCAGTGAGAGCATTTGTCTGTCAGTCAAAGTGTGTTTTGGTCTTAAAAAGGAAGAGGTGTGGTCTTGACGGAAGGGGTGAATCAAATTTAGACTAGAGGGGTGCTCAAGTTTAGTCATGCTTAGGGCAGCACAAAACCAAAATACACCACTATTAGAGATGTCCCGAACAGTTCGCCGGCGGACAGTTCCTGGCGAACATCGCATGTTCGCGTTTGCCACGGCGGGCGAACATATGTGATGTTCGGTCCGCCGCCTATTCCCTATTACAACCATCATGTTATAAATTTGTTTGCAGCAAGGTTAGATTAAAATATATAGGAGCATTGTTGCGTTGTCTTGTCCACATCTCTAGAATTTGTAAGAGTCTGAAGGGAAAATGCTGTGTTGGAGGCGACGCATGCAGTACCATCTAGATATGTGTTTACAATTAGTTTCCACTATTGAAGAGCTGTTTTAAAGACATACAACCAAGTATGTAAAATAGCACCTATAAATATTTGTTGGGCTTGGATACAGATCTGCTTGTTACAGACACTTTGTTTTAAATGGTTATTTTATTTTATGTACAATAACCTTTTAAATAGACCTTTAAAAGACGACCGTATCTTATGTACAATAGTCAGATACAAGTATAACTCAAAAGATATTTGTGCAAGCATTAAGGTGAAATGCAAATTGCTCATAATTAAAACATAATTATGTTTTTATTTTATTTGTAGATGATTTAGTTTTAGTGTATGCATGAAACTGTTTATTGGATTAACTGTAATTTAAAACACATTTTATATCATTTGCACTTCAGAATTGAGACATTCAGCTCTGACCAACAAAGCGCTGTATTATTAGTAGAAATTAAAACATAGTGAAGATTTAGGTTTTTAATTATGTTTAATCTGAAGACAGTCTCAATTGTATAAGCAATGGAACACCAAGGTCTAAATATGTGATTTGGTGTAAAAGATCAAAAGTGAACTATTTAAAGAAGTGTCTTCAATTAATAAAAAAAAATTTAAAAAAAAATGGGTCCATACATAAAGTAAAAACTGAGAGCTATTTTTTACCATGATGTAAAAAATCTTAGGGGCAATAACCCTTCATTTATTTACATAGTTACATAGTTACATAGCTGAAAAGAGACTTGCGTCCATCAAGTTCAGCCTTCCTCAGAAATGTTGTTGCTGTTGATCCAAAAGAAGGCAAAAAACCTGGTCTGAAGCACTTCCAATTTTGCCACAAACTAGGAAAAAATTCCTTCTTGACCCCAAAATAGCAGTCAGATGTCTCCTTGGATCAATCAGCTATTACCCCACTAATTAGAAATTATATCCCTGTATGTTATGTTTTTGTAAGTATTTATCCAATTTCAGTTTAAACATCTGTATGGACTCTGACAAAACCACCTCTTCAGGCAGAGAATTCCATATCCTTATTGTTCTTACTGTAAAAAAACCTTTTCTTTGCCTTAGATGAAATCTCCTTTCTTCCAGCCTAAATGTGTGACCTCGTGTCCTATGTATAACCCTGTTTATGAATAGATTTCCAGATAAAGGTTTGTACTGGCCCGAATATATTTGTATAAAGTTATCATATCCCCTCTCAGGCGCCGTTTTTCCAAACGAAACAGATTTAATTTTTGTAACCTTTCTTCATAACTAAAATGCTCCATTCCTTTTATCAATTTTGTAGCTCGTCTCTGGACCCTCTCCAGTGCCATGATATCCTTCTTTAGAACAGGCGCCCAAAATTGCACAGCATATTCAAGGTGTGGTCTTACCAGCGATTTATAAAGAGGCAAAATTATATTTTCATCCCGAGAATTTATGCCCCTATTTATACATGACAAAATCTTACTGGCCTTAGCAACTGCAGATTGACATTGCATATTGCTGCCTAATTTGTTGTCTATAACAATGCCCAAATCCTTCTCGTGTGTGGTTATCCCTAATTCACTACCATTTAGTGTGTAAGTTGCTTGTGCATTCTTAACCCCGAAGTGCATAACTTTGCATTTCTCTATGTTAAATTTCATCTGCCATTTTAGTGCCCAGTCCCCCAATCTATCCAAATCTCTCTGCAACAAAGCAATATCCTGCTCACATTTTATTACTTTACTTTATCATAACTCAAACAAGAATTATAGAATTATAGGGACTTAAATAGTTAAGCGTTAATTATAAACTAGGCAAACATATTACAAATTTTGACACAATGCCATAATTTTGGCAATAATATTGGGATTAAAACAATTGCAATTAAACTCATCCTGACTCTTTGTTACACATCGTTAAAGGTTATATTTCTAGCTTTACAGAATACTCCAATATAAATATATATTTTTTAAATTCAATGATTTAATCCCTAACAATATATTTTTTCATCATCTCTCAAATAAAGTGGATTACTTTACACGAGCCATGTCCTCCATAAAGCTGATAATAGTAGGGTAACTGGCTTTTTTTTTACCGTCACAATTTAATACAGTTCAATACATTCAATATTGAAATAAATATTTTCTAAAACACAACCTAGCATCTATTACAAAATCATCTTGTTAACATGACTCACTGTGAGTTTTATTTCCCAGTATATATGGGTATCACATAGTTGCAAAACTGGAAAGTGAACACCTGTTTATGTACAGAATGAGTCTGGTAGAGGCAGATGCATTACCAGATTGTCCATATGGTTTTGAATATGAATCATCAGTGGCCTGCAAGGACGATAATTTCTTTATATTATCTCAGTGCTTTTTTTTTTTTTCCTCTTCTCTAAAAGATTCCTACTTGGCAGAGGACTCTAAGTTTGTTGGTTTTGCAAGAACACTAGGGACGTGGCAGTTAGGTATAGTACGAAACATCTTATGCTAGAAATATGACAGTGTATCGGGAATCTGCAATGAAATCATAGACTTAAGGAAATCAGTAAACTATAGAGAATGAAATGTATAAGTAGAATTGAAGCTATATTGTGTATGGCAAGTGTACTGCAGATCACTATTTGCTAGTAGAAGGGAAATAGAAAAATGTACTAGAGATAACTTTACATCGTTTTATTATGCATTTTAGATATATGGAAAATATAAATGTAGAGTTTGACATTATAAAATACAATGTTGATGACATTATTAATTTTATGATGCCAAGCCCACACTTACGTAGGCTTTTAAAATCAAAATGAGAACTGTGAAGATGTTCTTGAAGCTCATAGAGAGATGCAAGCTGTAAGAAAAGTTGACTATTTTGACTTTTTATTGTTGAGTTATTTATGGTACAGTATACTTGCTGACATAATTCTACAAGATACTTTTTATAGCCATTCATGGCCACCATATAAATTCTTGGGGCCTCTTACAAACTCGCTGAGTTTGCCCTGATGCACAAACAGGCTTCCAGACATAAATGCTTCAATGCGTGCATGGAGGGACACAAACATGCATTCGTAGAAATGCATTTCTAATACTCTCATGTGAAACACACACACAGAAGTACACTCAAAGACACAAAGATGGATATACAATAATATACAAACATACTGCCAGAAAAAACACACAAATATACACTGCCATACACACACCCAATACTAAAAACACACTCTGCTAAATATACACAATAAGTAAGCACATGTATACTGCTACATACATCTTAGTAAACATATGCATCTTCTCTGCTACACACACACGCGTGCACATAAAAATGTGGGCTTTTAGGGAGAGTGGGGGGGGGGAGGTCATAAAAGTCTGTTTATTTTATCCGTGGACATCCAGCTAGACAGCAATGATTTTATCTTTATAAGATCAAATAGTCAGCTACATTTAACTACATTGTGAAATATGTGGTTCAAGTTTAAATATGTAATATTCTTTTAGAGAATGAAAGGTTTGATCACATGTTGTGTGATTTATGTCTGTCTTTGGATCATCATGTACCTATAAAAACAAAGATGAAAAATATGGAAAAGAAATGACATTTTCATTAGCCAAATTTCTATCTGAAAGTCAAGATAAAAGACCAGCACTGGCACAGTAATAATAGTATTAAGAAGCAAAATCTAATTTATTTGTTGTATATTGCAGAACAATAGATCTGCATTTTTTTTTTGTAGGGGAGTAGGATTTTATAGATGAAATGAACTTTTAAAAGAAGAGCTAACTATTGTCAGATGACATCTCCACATTGGCTTTTGATGATTTGATTCCTAGTCTACCAACATCTTCAATACAAAATATTGTATATCCTTGATATCAAAGGATAATGGAAGTATATATGACTACATCACATCATTACATAGATATTTGAATTCTATTTGGAAAAGAATGCAATATTTATTTAACCAAACTTAATCTTAATAGAGAGTCAATGCTATCATCTGCAACTCTGCAAAATATTGACCCAGAAATGAGGATGTAATGTCTAAATAGTATGATTAACTGTTTGACATCCAAAATAAGTTGATGGTTGGTACACATATCTTTATACTGCAGGTTTACAGTTTGATTAAGTTGCTCAGAATTTTAGCACAAATTGGAATGTTGGTTCAACTATAGAATCGATTGTCCTGATTGGCTGCTGTCATTACATACTCTCAGAATTTTGTTTTGTTATAATGCGTCCAGGGCTAAAAATTGTGAAACAATGTATCAATGTGATACAGCAGTAAAATTTGATTTTGGTCTGATGTACTATTAATTGGTTAGACAAAAATAGCAATACATGGTGAAAAATGCTTTGTATGTTTATTATTTATGTATTGCTTAGCCAGTGTGACTGAGCTCCTTTGAAAACCATAAAATCTAACCGAGGTGTCTGGCAGTTTACAACAGTATGCTATTTTTGAAATGCAGTTTGGAAACATACCTGTTGGATCACTTAACACTGATCCAAAAGCACTAATAACCACTTCTGCTTTTAGTAGAACAATCTGATCCTCGTCTTCAACCCAATTTCCCTCTTCATCCTGTTCTGTGCGTACAAATTCCATTGCACTAATTTTACCACCCTTCAGGATAACCTTACGAGGTGAGAGAAATGGAAAGAATTCACACTTTTCTTCTTTGGCCAACTCGACCTATAGACAAAAAAATACATATTTATTAGGTATTCCCTAACCAAGGAGTACTAATGGGTTGGGAGTAAATAGGCACTGTCTTCTTCTAACCAAACCTGGTGTTCTGCAATCGGAACAGTCACATGAACAAACATATTGCTGTTATGATTTCCTGCTCATTCTGGCTGTCAATTGTTACTTGTTCTCAATACCACAGTGTGTCCTACCCTTAAAACCTTCTATTTAATGTATTTTTACTGTGTGTAGCATCTAGTCTTTCCACCAATACAGTCACTGGTGACTCTACTTTTTAATTACAAAGTGATTTAAATAGTCAAACTACAGCATTATGCTATACATTATGCTACATTTAGTGATATTATCGATATTGGCAGAGACTTTCCTTAGGGTTAGAGATAAGGTTAGGTTTATGGTTGTAAACTAGGTTTTCCTAAACTCTGTTAGAAATTTGGTGGTTCTCACTCCATTTTAAGGGAAGTTATAAGTGACATAAATATGTAGCATAGGCATGCCTGAAAGCAATGCTGGATATGATATACCTGAAATCCAAGTATATTCTATTACAAAGTGCTGCGGAATTTGTCTCTATATAAATAATAATTATTATTATGAAGCCAAACCATTAGTCATAGATATGCATGGGCTATTCCAACAAATGTGGGCCCAGCAATGTTTTACCCTCAAATAAGGCCATTGTTAAGCCTTTACTAGGGTTACAGGTTTATTATTGTATAAGGTGCCCACTATAAATGGACCTCAAACTCTGCATGTTACCATAGTAACTTCAGTAACTAGGACAGACACTCCCCATCTCACCGGCTGGGCTTCTCAGATGCAATGAGGTATGGCACTCCGTGCTCATATAATATAATAAAATAAAATTTTAAAAAATAGTAAAAGTTAATTTCCTAACACCATATTCAATTTAGGAGATGATTTGGTTTAATTTAAAGCAGTGTTTTATCACCTACCAATAAAAAGGTATTTTGGCACGGCTATAACGGTCTCCCATTGTTTAAGAGAGATACTTACCTTTGCAAAATCCCTTAAAACATACACACATGCATATACTAAATATGCATACATCATTTTAATGATTTACCTCTTCTGGAACAGCTCGGATATTTGTGAAGCCTTTTCTGAACACCACATATACTCTGCGTGCACCACACCGTAAGGCAGATGTTGCACAGTCAAACGCAGTGTCTCCAGCTCCGAGCACTATAACAGCTCCCTTGATGGATGGAAGGGGAGAGCGACAGGCACACATTCCTGAATAAAATAAATAAATAAATAAAAAATAAAGTTGAGAAACCATTTTGCATGTCAACTCAAATAGATACATGTACTTAAAGCTGTGTAAAATTGCATCTTGAAGTTCCCAAGCACAGAGTGTCACTATCACATTATTCTGCTTCGCTGAGAGACAGTTCTATTCCCATTTTTTAAGATGTGCTCATATGTGTAATTTCATACTCGCTACACTTAGGAGAACTGCATTTTTTCTGGTTTATCTCTCAGGGGATAAGAAATTTCAACATTGTGGTTTAGCAAAGTTTTTCTTTGTTCCTATATCAAGTAACAGCCTGCAATGCAATTATTGTTTCCACTTCTATTTCAGTAGTGTTTTATTATCTATCTAAACTGTTAATGTAGATGTATTTATAGAAAAACAAATTCTATAATTTTTCTAATCTATTTAAGTCAGCTGGTAGACAGATTCACAGAAATAGAAGATACCAGACCAGTACAAGATATAGAATAGAGAATAGAGGGGGCGGGGAGGGAGACCTGGTCATGTGTCTTGATGCAAAATTCTGATAAGAGAGATTGTGTATTAAAGACGCTTAGAAGGTTAAAGGGTCACCTTCAGCATCATAAGGCATATGCTCTTAGCAGAGGTTATAGTGCAAGGATTATTCTATTCCATCTCTATCTACACATTAATCCTTATAACTGCAGCTATTTGTAAAATACATGTATACTAAATATTTAAATGAAGTTGAACTGACTCTTCTCTGAATGTATATATGTTTACTTATCCCTGTGTTTAACAAATATGTATTTATAAGATGTCAAAAATAAAATTCAGGGGCGGGGCTTGGTAGCCATACTGGATGGTTGCAGATCAGTGGAGCTCCAGCCAGGAAAATCAATTAAAGCAACTTTAAGGGTGATCAAACCCCATTAACAGACTACCTGTGCTGGACCCGCACTTGGTACACACTGGGCGACTCTGGAGTGAATTCCGGGGCTCCTCACGTCAGCCAATCAACCATTGCGGCCTTCAGTCACTCAAGGCCTATTGGCTCTCGGCGGGAGAGGCAGCCACTCTCCCGGCCTGAGGCAGTCCAGGCTCTTTGCATTGTGGAACATCAGAGCCCCGAACTCCCCACCCTTTGGACCAGCTGGGGATATCCCGGTCCCCACTGGGTCACTCTGGTGGCTTAGCGACGACACAGTAACACTACTGACAAGCTGGACGGTTGTGGCCTACCTCTTAAGATGGCTGCCACGCCGGGGTCTGATGCCTTCCCTCAGCCTCCTCCGACACACGTGGACCCTCTCCTGCAGGCTCTGAACTCCCTATTTGCCTGATTCTGGGAGAAGCTATCTGCTCGAGTACATACCTTGGCTGCCACCCTTACACCTTTACAGCCAAGCCAAGATCCCCCTGATAGGCTTAGAGGACAGGTGATGCAGAGCTGGGCCTCCGCCAAGCATCCCTGACTCGACAGCATGGAGGCAAAGACGCAAGCGGATGGCGTCTAAACGCCAAAGACACAGCACACAAACTTGCTCCCACTCAATTAGATGGTGGAACAGTTTTAGCCCACCCAGGCAAGGGCCCCTTGGAAAGCAAGACCGGCCACAGGAAACTAGAGGCTCAGGAGCACAGCCCACGGCGATCAGACGCGACTCACAGATGAGAAGCCTCAAAATGCAGCGACTAGCAATTGGAGCCCGGCGGGGTCATCCCTCACTTAGAGCAGTGGACGGACTTCAGCACCCACCTGCCATCAGCCTCCCGTCTCTGGGCATTGGTTGAACTGTTCCACCCCTGGACTGCACTCACGCATCACCGGTACACAACGGCGCAGTCCATGCGGAATGATCTCCCTGTGATGGCTGATGGAGATGGAGGCGATGTTTTATTACCTTTGGGCATCTGACAGGTGGACACTGAACTTTGCGGCAGCCCGGCTGATCTTGTGAAGTTCCTACAGGGCATGATGTCCGATAAGCTTTGCTATTATATATTTTAGTTTCCTTTTTCTTTCAGCTATTATAGAACATCGGCCGGTTTGCGTGTCCTGCAATGATGCTTGCCTATCGTTTATGTGCTGACACACACTAGTTCGACAATACTATAATATTTAACAAGCAACATGTCAGGGAACTAAACCCAATAATTTAAGCATGAACAAAACTGTATTTCTGATATCTGAGTCTCACTACTAGACAGAGCTTGTTCCCCTTACGTTTAATAATTACTTAAGTGTAATAATTACTAAAATGTGCCAAGCATAAAGCAACAAACACATGTTAATAAGACTAACTTTTAAGCAACTTGCATACTTTTAACATTGATCGCAAGTATTCACCTATTAGTCCTCATGTCTACTTATAAAAATGCGAAGCTTAATCCTGTCATGACAATGTTTATGTTTATAATCCTGTGACTGTCGTGGCATAACGGGCATGCTTGTAACCCATATTGCACAATAAAAATAAAGAATTTAAAAAAAATTCAATTCAATTCAATGTAGGAATCCACACCTTGCTATCCTGCAATTAGACATCATCAACTCTGCCAGTCATTGTTATAAGCTCTGTAATTTGCACCTGATTCAAACATGTAAAGGAACACTCCCACCTATAACAACTTCAGTTGGTTAATGTTGTGATGGGGGCAGGGGAGTACGGGCACCATCTTCCCTTCAGGGTTTAAACCATTCCTTACCCATTCCTTTGATGCCCACTGAGATAAATAGTATGTACCGTTTTACTCAATGGGTGGCCATCAGCTGATGCTCTCAGTCTCTCACAAGCGACCCAGCAAATCCTTCCTTATACTGCGGAGGCATTGAAAAATGTAGCTGGTGGGCAGCAGTGTCGAATTCCAAAAGCCCAACTTGAAATCAAGATGTTGCAAAATGGTTTAACTCATGAAGGTATGCCTGTGCTTGGACACTCCTGCCCCATAATAACTTGAGCAATATAAATTTCATAGATGTAGCTGTTTCCCTTTAGATAAGAGTTTGAGGTTGGAGGGATTAAGATTGATTGTACTTCCTAATAAAATATGTATTTTGGTGTACTGTTATGTAGTCGTTTATATATTTTAGCCACCATTTCAAATCCCATATTATAGCTTAGTGGTTGCATATCACATCACGTTCTCTTTTCAGAGAAGTTAATTAAACATTTTGCAGGTCATTCACAATCTCATAATATTGCACTAAATTACATTTAAAGGGACACTATAGTTCACCAGAACATCTACAGCTTATTGCATTTTTTCTGGTGAGCAGAATCATTCCCTTCAGGCTTTTTGCTGTAAACAACGTCTTTTCAGAGAAAATGCAGTGTTTACATTACAGCCTAGTGATAACTTCACTTGCCACTCCTCAGATGGCTGTTAGAGATCCTTCCTGGGTCATGGCTACCTAAAATGCATCCAAACATTCAGTGTCTGCATGAAGACACTGAACTTTCCTCATAGAGATTAATTGATTCAATTCATCTCTATGAGGAGATGCTAATTGGCCAGGGCTGTGTTTGAATCATGCTGGCTCTGCCCCTGATTTGCCTCCTTGTCAGTCTCAGCCAATCCTATGGGCAAGCATTGTGATTGGATAAGGCTATGTCAAGGCTGCTAGTGTAGTCCAACACTCAGAAACTATGTAAACATATACTTAAAAAAAAGGAAAAGAAATAAAAGGACAGAGCGTAAACCGGACCTTAGAATGGCCGGACCAATACGCTAGAGATAGAGAATGGTCAAGGGGAAAGCTGAGGTCAAGGAAGCCAGAAATACTCAGAAACCGTTTAAACAAGCCAAGTCAGGGGAACCAGAATTCGGAATAACCAGGGAAAAGCCAAGATCAGGATACCAGGAAGAAATACTCACAAAGATAAATGCACTCTAGGGAACCAGGAACAGGAAACCACGACAGGACAATGAACTGGAATGAATTAGGAATTTAAATATCCCTCTCTAGGCTCTGATTGGTCAGAGGGTGACCTCTGACCCCAGAACATGCGCGTGCATTGACGTCATGACATCACGCACACATTCATATAATTTTGGGGGGTGGAGCCATGGATGGACGCGACCTCATGGTCGGCGCCATCTTGGATTTCCCCGAGCGGCGGGGAGGAGCGGTTCCCGGCTCGCCGCTGAGCAAGTAAGCTCAGTGAGTTGGTGCGTTCCTGCCGGTCGGGCACGGACGCACATGGCAGCGAGCCGGGGACCGTGACAGTCTACCACTTCTGATGATGTCAGCAGACAGCTTGTTTTTTCTGAGACAAACAGCATGCAGAGTTACAGCTTCAGACTTGAATATAGTTAAGAGTTTGCAATATTTATGGAGGCATGAGGGGTCCAGGAGCTAGATGGTGGTTTTAACACTATAGGGTCAGGAATACATATTTGTGTTCCTGACCCTATAGTGATCCTTTAATAAAAGAATACTTGTGAACATAATCATTAATACAACAATTTCATATGTCATATCAACATATGATTTAAAACAATAAGCGACCAATAAAATAAATAAATAAGAATAAGCCCTTTTACAGAGCAAATGAGTATCCTACTACAGCAAATGTACCTAATGCTCTGATAGAGAAACAATGAACTCTTAACAATATAACCATATAAAAAATGGAAAGAATACATTGCTTTATAAAAATATATTCAACCTAATTAAGTATTTCATGTGCTTGATAAAGTAATTAACATTTTAATTAAGTTAGGCTACAATTAAATTAAAAAAAATGCACTCCTCTGAAAATTCAACAATCTTCCATTGTTAAATTTACATTATTTAAAAGACTAAAATTAAACATGTTAAACCAGGTTTGAAATTAAAAAAGCTTGCTTAATTGCAGGAACTGAAGCACAATGTGAAATGCTAGTTCCTCTGGCAGCATAAAGGTTAAAACAACCAGCTGTCATTCTTTTAAATGTAATTATTAATCAGCAGGAAGAGATGCCTTATTATCGTTAATGAAGGTATAGTTTTTCCTTATATTATTTTAAGGGGTCTTTGCAGCTGCAAATTTCTCTTGTGATTGAGTACAATCAGCAAATGAAGGTTAAAATGAGCGGACATGATGCTTTTTCTAGTAGCCAGCAGCAAACATAGTAGTTCATTCATTAAGCTGTGATGAGCTGATAAGAGAAATGGAAAATATATATATGTCAAATTAGCTTGCCTCCCAATGAAGGACTAATTGGTGCCATTTTAAAACAAACCTGGTAAAATCGACTCAACCTCCAGTTGAGTTATATTTTTTTTTGTTTGTTTTTCTAGCAAAACATCACATTATTATGATAATTGTCTCAGTTTATTTATTTTCTTTTATCCTAGTAATTACATCTTCAAGAAAATGTATGCTACCCTTTGGAACCTTCAAATTATAAAAACATTTCTTCAAATAATAATATGAATACCATTTAATTTATGTATGTTTTTTTTTCACTCTATTGGACAGCAAAATTAGTAGGCTTGATCACCACCTTAAAGCTGGCTGAGCATCATGGGAAATGTATTGTGACAAAATCACCCCTTACAGAATTAGGCAGCTATTTTGCTACAGATTGAGTGGACAACGGAGTAGGGAATATATTCTTAAACAACTGACAGGCAGTGCTAGATTTACATAAGGTACTGCAGGCACAGAATTTGAAGGCCTTTACCCCCTCAACCTCTCTTTTAGGCAGATAAAGTTAGTGTAATTACTTTATTGACTGGACATTACAGATATGAAAAATATATATATGTGCATATTTCTACTTGTAATGTTTTGTGTGGTCAGGCATAAAGTAGTTAGGATAAGGAGGTAGTTAATGCTAGTGAAGGGTTAAAGGGTTACTCCAACCACATGACCACTTCAGTGATTTGAAGTGGTTAATATGGTAGGAGTCTGTGTGTGCAGTGTTCCAGCTTGGAACACTGCACTTACTGAGTTATTGGCACTTATGTGACGGGGGCTAGTAGCACCCCAGCACATGTGACATTGGCAGCCCAGAACTCTATTACCTACGGTCAAGTATATACATATCTCATGTCTGTCTTTAACGCGCACTGCCCGCTGCCAAGAAATGCACAAATATTCCCTTCCAGTCAGAGTACCTGCAAGGGCAAAAAGTGGGAGAACTCCTCCCTCCGCCTCCTCCCCTTTAGCTGGAAAATTGATCTATTCACAGACTTTTCTACAGGAGTGCCAGCTGATTTCATGCTGTGGTGTCGAAGATCAGCACTAGGCCTTGCCTGGAGCTAGATTAAGGTAAGTTTAAACTTTTTTTTGCAGGTTATTGGGGGGAGGGGTACTTATAGGTATGCCCCAAAGGGCCTCCTCCCCTTTAGCTGGAAAATTGATCTATTCACAGACTTTTCTACAGGAGTGCCAGCTGATTTCATGCTGTGGTGTCGAAGATCAGCACTAGGCCTTGCCTGGAGCTAGATTAAGGTAAGTTTAAACTTTTTTTTGCAGGTTATTGGGGGGAGGGGTACTTATAGGTATGCCCCAAAGGGCATTTAGAATGTAAATCAAAATCAGCCTTCATTTATAAATCTGGGTTGGAGTAACCATTTAATGTCAGAGTTAGATTACATTGAGTGTTTTAGTATTAAGAGGATTAAAATCTTGAGACAGGTTATAAAGTGACAAAAAGTATGTGAATCCTATAAAAGTTACTACATTTATGTTAACATTTGTCTT
Source organism: Pelobates cultripes (assembly GCA_933207985.1). NCBI lineage: Eukaryota > Metazoa > Chordata > Amphibia > Anura > Pelobatidae > Pelobates > Pelobates cultripes. Next base: position 48,595,276 of record OW240919.1, read on the forward strand.
AAAATCTAATTTGATTTTTATCTATGTTACAGTAATCAACAAACACAATCTGTTTTAAATAATAACAGAAATATTAGTTTATTTTTGTATATGTTGAATATGTCATTCACATAGTTCCAATATAGGTTGGAAAAAGTAGGTGAAAGAGCAGGCTAATGACTTCAACAATAGCTAGAGTTGGAAATTGGCAATACTGGTGTCCAAATAATCAAATGAGATTGGAGGTGTGGGATAGAGCTACTTTGAACTATAAAGAGCTCTCAAACGTTTTGAGTTTGCTATTAACAAAAAACATCTGCTGATGTGATCCATGCAATACAAAAACAGAGCTGGAAGACACCCTGTGATCAGTAATTGTTGTGTTGCATAAAGCTGGAAAGGGTTACAAAGTCTCAAAAACTCAAAGATCTTTGATATTCATCTGTCCACTGTTAGACAAATGGAGCCGATTTAGTACTGTGGCTACTCTCCCTGGAAGTGGTTGCCCAGCCAAGATGGAAGTGGTTGCCCAGCCAAAGAACAAACTGCACAATTTTTCATGAGGCAAAAAAGAACCCTAGAGTGACAGCTAAAAACTTGAAGTTATCATTGGTACTGGTTAACATTTCTGTCAATGAGTCTACTCTATAGAAAACATTAAATTTGTACAGTGAGGGAAAAAAGTATTTGATCGTTTGCCCACTGACAAATAAATGACCAGTCTATAATTTTAATGGTAGGTGTATTTTAACAGTGAGATACAGAATAACAAAACAAATTTCAGAAAAATGCAAGTCAAAAAAGCTATAAATTGATTTGCATGTCAATGAGTGAAATAAGTATTTGATCCCCTATCAATCAGCAAGATTTCTGGCTCCCAGGTGTCTTTTATACAGGTAACTAGCTGTGATTAGGAGCACTCTCTTAAAAGGAGGGTTCCTAATCTCAGCTTGTTACCTGTATACAAGACACCTGTCCACAGAAGCAATCAATCAGATATAAAACTCTCCACCATGGCCAAGACCAAAGAGCTGTCCAAGGATGTCAGGGACAAGATTGTAGACCTACACAAGGCTGGAATGGGCTACAAGACCGTCACCAAGCAGCTTGGTAAGAAGATGACAACAGCTGGTGCGATTATTCACAAATGGAAGAAACACAGAATAACGGTCAATCTCTCGCGGTCTGGTGCTCCATGCAAGATCTCACCTCGTGGAGTTTCAGTGATCATGAGAACAGTGAGGAACTACACTAGATGTACACTAAACTAAACCCAGAACTACACGAGATGATCTTGTTAATGATCTCAAGGCAGGTAGAACCATAGTCACCAAGAAAACAATTGGCAACACATTTTGCAATCGTGCAGCACTTGCAAGGTCTCCCTGCTCAAGAAAGCACATATACAGGCATGTCTGAAGTTTGCCAATGAACACCAGAATGATTCAGAGAAGAACTGGGTGAAAGTGTTGCGGTCAGATGAGACCAAAATCGAGCTATTTGGCATCAACTAAACTCGCCGTGTTTGGAAGAAGAGGAATGCTACCTTTGACCCCAAGAACACCATCCCCACCGTCAAACATGGAGGTGGAAACATTATGCTTTGGGGGTGTTTTTCTGCTAAAGGGACAGGACAACTGCACCGCATCAAAGGGATGATGGACGGGGCCATGTACCATCAAACCACAGCCAGGGCATTGAAAAATGGGTTGTGGATGGGTATTCTGGCATTACAATGACCCAAAACACACAGCCAAGGCAACAAAGGAGTGGCTCAAGAAGAAGTACATTAAGGTCCTGGAATGGCCTAGCCAATCTCTAGACCTTAGTCCCATAGAAAATCTGTTGAGGGAGCTGAAGGTTCGAGTTGCCAAACATCAGCCTCAAAACCTTTATGACTTGGAGAGGATCTGCAAAGAGGAGTGGGACGAAATCCTTCCTGAGATGTGTGCAAACCTGGTGGCCAATTACAAGAAATGTCTGACCTCTTTGATTGCCAACAAGGGTTTTGCCACCAAGTGCTAAGTCGAAGAAATCAAATACTTATTTCACTCATTGACATGTAAATCAATTTATAACTTTTTTTACATGCATTTTTCTTTTTCTTTTGTTATTCTGTCTCCAACGTTTAAAATACAACTACCATTAAAATTACAGACTGATCATTTCTTTGTCAGTGGGCAAATGTTCAAAACCAACAGGAGATCAAATACTTTTTTTTTCCTCACTGTATAGTGTTCATAGCAGGACACCACAAAGAAAGTCAACTTTATAAAATAAAAACATTGCTACATGCCTGAGGTTTGCCAAAGACCATCTTGACACTCAACAATGCCACTAGGAAAATGTTTTGTGGACTGATGAAACTTGGTTTAATTGTTTTGGTAGAAGACACAGCAGGACATAAAAAGGGCACCACATACTAACATGAAAACATCAGTCTAACAGTTAAGTAAAATGGAGGAAGCATCATTATTTCAGGCTGCTTTGGAGCCTGGACCACTTATCAAGTGGAAAAATGAATTCCCATGTTTACCAAGATATCTCATAGGATAATATTAGGATGGCTGAGCTTCCCCTGCTTCTCCTGCAAGGCATTTCAAGTGTGCGAGAGGTTACTAGTAGGTATATAGGATATGGTATTTTATGAACAATTCATGCAGGAAACCAACTAATTCCAAAAAGGTTCACAAACGTATTCTTGTCACTGTATTTGTGGCATAAGTTGTGTTATTGGGTTTAGTGTTAGAGTGAGGTCAAATTTAGTATTAGGTGCATGGTGTGTTTAATTGTTAAGATGAGATAAACCTAGGATTAAGCTAAAGGGTGTTGTTTCAGGTTTAGACTCTGTGTACTTAAACCGAGGTAGGTTTTGGGTTGGTTTAAATAAGGGTTTAGTGAAGAATGACCCTAAAAATGTTAAGAGAAAAATTAAAAATAAATAAATTATTGAGTTAGAAAAACCTCTAAATTGGCCATTTTGACATTGACGTTTTTTATTTCCTGGTCAATTTCCATCAGTTCTTGGTTTAGTGAATTACTCAATAAGAATCTGTTTTTCAAATGCAGCTACTTTGGTCAAAACATTGCAAGTCACTACAAGTCACTTTTTCTTTTTTTATTTATAAATAAAGCAGTTATATTTTAATTTATATATTTTAAATATCCCATTTGAGATCCCAAGAAGGATTAATATATGTTACTATTCCTTAAAAAAAAAAAAAAAAAAAAACACGTCTCCCCAATTCTAAGAACTGTATAATGTGGAGATCATTTTATTTAAACTTTACTCTTGCAATATTAAACTGTTGGTTTTTTTGCTTATTTCTTCAATATCACAAAAAGCTTTTCTGTATAAATCCAAGGTAAGAAATATCATCATTCACTATAACTTTTATATATCTCTCTTCAAGAAGCAAAGCATAATGAAGCCTTCTAGCAATGTAGCAATCATATGAGATGCAGTGCTTAATCTTTCAAAGATATGGAATAACTCTTACCACTAGCTTATTAGCAGCCGCAAGGTGCATAATTTATCTTTTTTGCTTGCATAGTTAAATCCCATTCAAAGCATAATGAAACACATATGTTAAGTGATAAAATGGGGCAAAGTGAAGCTGTATTTATTTATCCAAAATCAAAGCCTGGCATTGTGTTCTCCATTATGAATGTGCCAAAGTTACTGCAGATCTTTTATCATGGGAAAGCCCAAAAAACAAAGAAAACCCTGAAGTGTATATGGAGTTATTGGCAAAGGTGTGTGGAATTCAGTGTTCCTTCTGAATTTCTATGATATTGTTGGTATTTCTCAACAGCCTAGAAGGCACATTTATAATTCCCAACGATTGAGCAAAACCTGCTGTTCTAATATGAATGCTAACTATCAAATCTTGGCTCTCCATCTTATTAAGTCTTAAACAAAAAAAAAAAATCAAATGTCAACTATACTGACAACTATATACTCCTTTCATTCTTTACAATCATAATCCAAATTACTAGATTAACTATTGCTTGCATTTTTTTCTAATGGACTTTTCAGTCTCATTTGATTAGATCAATGCCTGTTAAAATATATGAAGTACTCAATTCTACAAAGTGTAATAACAATTCATATTTGCTATGTACATGTATATCTATATCATATTTCTAAACATCATTTTATCCCAGTTTATAGAAACATTGTTGGTTTTGCTCCTAGCTGTAGTTGAATATTTAGATATTTATTTCATCAGGTATATAAAGGTTTCTTATTTAATATTATCATTGGCATTTATATAGCACCAACTTATTCTGCATTATTTTTCTATATTATTAAGGGGCAGTAAAAAATTAGACAAACTATTAGAATTTTTTAACTGGAACAGTAGGTTGATAAGGACTCGGTTCTAATGAGGTTACAATCTAAATGAGGTGGGGGTTTAAAAACACAATAGGAAGGACCTTGTAGCGAAGAGGAATCAAGTGACAGGGTTGAAAAGTAGCAGAATTGGAAGGTGAGAGTGAAGTATAGAATGGAGCCACTGTTTAAGATGAAAGCGTAATAATAGTTATCCTGAGAGTCCATAGGCTATAATGAAGAGGTGGGTTTTTACGAACTTCTTAATGGATTGGAGACAAGGTAAAAGACTGATGTGGGGAGGGAGGGACTGTTTCATAATTATAGAGCTGAGAAAAGCTAGCTGAGAAATGAGAAAAGCTAGCAACAGACAGGAGACTTTTACCAGAAGAGAGAAGCTGCCAGAAGAGGTGTGCCTATGAGTTGATGAAGAAATGTAGTGGTAGGTAGGAGTTGTTGAGAGCTTTGTAGATAAGAGTTGATATTTCAACCCCATAGGGCACATGAAGTCAATTTAACCATTTACATAAGGGTTGATATGAGAGGAGTGAGAAAAAAATAAGTCTGGCATCAGCATTCATTATGGACTGCAGGGATTAAGTATGGTTTCTGAAGAGAGCAATTAGGAGTGAATTATAATGGAAAACTACTGTAGAAAATTGAGACATTGAGAAAACCGACTCCTAAGTAGTATCTTGTGTCCATGTGGGTAAAGTTTTTAAGGTGGAGTTGGCAGGGTTAGGTGATAGACTGGATATAAGGTGTCAAGGGATGGCCAGAATCAAAGATAACACCAAGACAGCAAGTTTGCAAAGATGGACTAATTTATGTACCATTTACTTTCATGGAGAGCAACAGAGGAAGATTATTGTAATAAGTAGAAATAAGAAGCTCAGTTTTCAGTAAATTGAGTTTTAAAAAAATATGGGAGGATATCCAATCAGAAATGGAATAGTTTCAACCACAGTCTCATTCTAGGATAGCAGGGGAGAGATCAGGAAAGATAAGTATATCTGTGTGTCTTCGGCATACAGGTAATAGTTGAATCCAAACGAATTAATACGTTTGCCAAGAGAGGCAGCATAAACATAAAACATAAAACAAAACAAGACCAATGACAGAGCCTTGGGGGACTCCCAACTGATACAGGATGAGGGAAGGAGGTGTTAACCATAAAAGGTGACCAGAGGTGTGAAGAGTTTGGAGAAGGAGAGAGTGATCAATAACGCCAAACACTGCAGAAAGGTCCAGAATAATTAGTATTAAGTAGTGGCTTTTGGATCTAGCCATGATTAGAGCATTCATTTATTTAATCAGAGCAGTATCAGTAGTATGGAGGTAGCAGAAACTAGACTGAAGAGGGTCAAAAAGAGAATTAATGTTGAGAAAGCATGCTGTCGATACATTGTTCCGAAAGCTTTGGGAAGAAAGGGATTAGAGATATAAGACGGTAGTTAGATAGGGAAGATGGGTCAACAGATAACTTTTTTTGAGTGGGTTTGACAGGAGCATGTTAGGGAAAGAAGGCACAATGCAAGAACAAAAAAAACAGTTGAAAATATGTGTTAAGGATGGCACAGAGCAAGGGGAGAGGTTTAGGATAATATTGGAGACAGAATGAATATGTATATTCATTATGGTAACAGAATATCTATAGAATTCTCTTAGATATAAGGATATTTATTTAACCTTTACTTTGCTTTAAAGGAAAACTCTGGACACTGTAACCTCTTCATCTCAATATGTTATAGTGCTTGGAGACCCTTACCATATTTAAATCATTTAACTCTGAGGCCCAAGTTCTAATAAGAAAAAAAGGTAATTGCAACAATCACATTCGCATTGCAGAACAAATTAATATTGTTCAATTTGCACTCTTGTATAACTCATGATTCAATCATACTCCAAGACTCATTATTGCATATATGTTAATCTTCTGTCTTTGCTGGAAGCTTTTTGCACTTTATTTTTGCAAAAGAGGGGAAAATAGTAACTTAATTTTTTCCAAGAGAGATGGAAGTTTCCCCCTTTCCGACATGACATATTTAATGAAAACGGTTGTTAAATTTGAGTTATCTTTCCAAGTATTTTTAAAATCTAAGGGCAAAAAAAAAGTATTATATATATATATATATATATATATATATATACAGATATATATATATATATATATATAGAGAGAGAGAGAGAGAGAGAGAGAGAGAGAGAGAGAGAGAGAGAGAGAGAGAGAGAGAGAGAGAGAGAGAGAGAGAGAGAGAGAGAGAGAGAGAGATATATTCATTCTTAGGGTATTTATATCAGTCAAATCAGTCTATGACTCACCTTGTTTACTTGATTTTGCCACAAGAGGTAAGAAGTCTTTTGATGTGTAAAATCCTTGTTCTGTTGTGAGACCATCAAAAACTGGTTCTTTCTTAGGCTCTGGAAGACCTATTAAAATAAATGTTTTCAAATTATCTTGCAATTTCTTTAGTAATAAAGCTCATACAAATAAATACAGAGAGAGAAGAGATTGTAACAGTATTAGTAAAGTCATATAGATGTAAAATAACAGATTACATTGGTATTGTGTAATGAGGGCCAATGGAAAGATTTTTGGCTAAACAGGCAAAAATTCATTTTGCAGCCCCCTGTATCTTCACCCATGTGTCCCTTAACCCCCCTTTTTTAATTTCTTACACCCTTTTATGTTTCTTATCTGCTCTTCAGATTGCCTTTAGTGTATTTTATTCTCCTTTTGTGTCTTATTTCCCTGTTAATGTATCTTATCCCTCATTTTTCCTCTTTGTATGTCTTATATCCCACTTGTGTGTTTCTTACAACCTCCCCACACACTTAGGGAATCTCTTACTTCAACTACTCTCTTTGTGTCTTTTACTCCCCCAAACATCTTTGTGTGTCTCTTCCTCCCCTTCCCAGCCCCACTCCATGTTTCCCATTCCCTCGTCTCTCCTAGCCCATCCATGTGTCCCCTTCCTTCCTCTCCCCCTCCATGTGGCCGGTCGCAGCGGCGACACCTGTGACTGTGGTAGTTATGCAATTGCATATATACAACCTATTCATTCAAACACATATATATGAATACAATATACATACATACACAAGTACATACACATACATCCATAAGCAAACACTAAAATGCACAAATATACATGCATGCAACACATATACATACATCTATACACAAACACCAATACATATACCTACAAATATACAAATGTTACCCCCATCACTCTGTGATTCTTAAACAAAATATTTACAATCCTCTGTGAGAATGTTACAAAAGAAAACAAGGTGCATCAACAGATAATATACAGATAAGTCAATCACAAGTATGATAAATGGATAAAACAAGGTCGGCAAAACCTATAAAACCAATAAAACAGGTACCAGAAGTTAATAGCCGTCATAAAATACAGTCTTGGTAGAAGGTGTACGTGCAAGTTCCTAAACACCTACGGAGACCTATCCTTCATTAGGCTTGTTAATCACCGTGATGAAAAAGGAAGGTTCTCCAAAAAGCTTCAAATTCCAAGATTCTGTTAGTTCAATAAAATTGTATTATGAGATATACATTTCATCTGTTGTTTGTATACATTTTAAAAGCAACAACAATATGTTTAAAACAACAAAACTGTGCAGATGCACATATACTATAACACTATCAAATAAAATGTGAAAAAAAATAATATTTTAATTATAGTAGTATACATAATTAGGACTAAATCCTTTATTTCTTTCATTATCAGTAAACATTCTATCAATTTATAGAATGTCTTGGAGTAATACATGCTTTAAGATCCATAATTAATAATGCTTTCAATCTGTTCTAACTAACCCTTAGCTACTCAAAAGCCATAACGGTGATCTGTATTTCAGATAGAGAATTAAAAAAAAAAAATGTTAAAAATGTGTGATAGTAGAGAATTGAATAAAACAGGAAACACTTAAAGAAATGTACAGAGTCCATAAAAAATGCATAATGAGCAAAAGCGCTGGTGTGCTCCTAAGAACTTACATATGCAAATAAAAAATTGCAGTTGCATGATTAAAAAAAACAAAAAACCACTACCTGCTACACATATGATACCCGGGCTCTTACTGCACCCCCACAAAACAGTGCTTATAAACATACTCACAGTGGCAAAAATTCTCCTAGTCCAAAACTGGAAGAGCAAAGCGGTGCCCACTATAGTGGCACTCACAGAGAGACTGGACATCATAAGCTCCTATGAACGTATGGCCAGCAGAGTCCAAGGCCAGGGGTCTAGATATGACAGAGAGTGGGCAAGCTGGAACTCTAAGCCTTAAACCCAGTACCTAGCACAATACCCCGTGCATTAGGCCACACAACCCGCAAACTGGACCACCCAAATATTAATAGAATACCGGACAACAGGCTAGAAATGGTTGGAGACTGCTAGATAGTAGGTATGAGCACTGGGTAGCAAGGCTGGGGACTCTAAGTCTCCTCTCCAAGTTATCCCTCACCCCCCCCCTTTTTTTGTCCCTGTTTCCCCCAAATATTGCCAATGCACCACCGACTGCACACAACTAGAACCTCGGTATGAGGTCGAACCAGCCCAGGAGCAGTTAACTATTCTATAACTATTCTATACCTGCTTGAAATGTGTGTATAATAAGTGTTACATGATGTACAAAACGGAACAAATGTAAGACCGCAAGGTCCGAACTGCATATCATGAAAACCTAATGTATACAAAATTGTAAGTAATGTATGCCTGTTCATGCTGTTGGCAAAATAAAGACTATATATGAAAAAAAAACAAAAGCAAATTTATATTGTCTTCTTCTCACTTTTATTTGTGGAAATCATGTTAATCAAAAACAAAGATAGATGTACTAATAACATGGGAATTCATTTATCGATCCATACATATTGTTGTCTTCCATCTAATCATAGAGCTTGAGACATTTCATGCTTAATTTAATATTTTCAAATTAATTAATTTTATTTAACTTTTAAAATATCTTAATATTTAGAAAATGTAAAAAAAAATATTTTATATACTAATGCATTTATTTTTAGATATGATATATTTAGATATTTTAATATTTAAACATATATATTTTAATGGTTTATTCAAAAAATATTAAATAATTTGAAAAGCTTATCCCAAAATATGAAATGAAGACCTTCATACTTCACTTAAACTTTTTTTTTGCTCAAATTGGGTTATTTACTAAACTGAGAACTATAAAGAATAGACAAGGGAATTGCAAACTTTAAGTCAAAATTGCTAAATTAGGAGAGTTGTCTATCTGTTGTATTCCCAGCTCAGCTAACATGGCCTATAATTTGCAGTTCACTTGTCATTTCTCTGTATTTCCCAGGCTTCCTTTTTTGATTGTTCAATTTTCCACAGAAAAGAGTAGTACATAATGTGTAACTGCTAGCCTAAATATGTTTTAGCAGATAAAATATACCAGGGCACTCTGTGTTCTGGTCTTGTAAACCTATTCAATGTAGATGACTCTGTATGCTTTTAATTTTAATTAAAACTTCTAAATAATTTGTAATCTATGCAAGTGCTTAAATTATTGATTTTGTATTTGTTATAGGTTTTGTTCAGAGCTACTCTCCTGGGCAGCAGTCACTTTTGAAGCCATTTTGCATCTGAAGATTTTAACTACTAGGGTAGGTATAGGCAATGTTCATCACTCCAATTGTGAACTACATCTTCCAAAATGCAGCCATTATACTGGCAAAATATCAGGGCAGATGTAGTCCTCAAAATCTGGAGTGACAAAAGTTGCCTACCCACGTACTAGGGTTTTGTTACTGTTGTGTGGTTCCAGAGACCATTAAACAAATAATAGCATTGCAATTTTATGAATCAATGCTCTATTGTAATTAGTTTATTGCTAATTATTGTTATTTTGGTTTTCTAATTTTTGAATTTTGGATACATTTCACAAATCGTCTCCTTTGCATAATTCTTTTTTTGTCTTTCTCAGCTAGTTTTAAAACCTTAAGGATCAAGGCTCTTTTGCAATGCAACACATTTGTGACCAGGGCTGTTTTGGCAATTTTTGGCAATTAACTTTTAATCAAGGCACGTGCAAAAACTTACAGAGAAAATAATTATGTTACAAAGCATAACAGAGATTCAGACGTGCAATAAAGTATACCACATAGTACTACCTCATTGTAGAAGTTAAAGAAAAAAAGTCAGTGTGCACGCAGCAAAAACACACATGTAAAGAAAAAGTACCACTAAATGGTTAAGGATAGGCCACCATATTGTAAGTTAAAAGGGTAATATCTCCACAGTGATGCAAGGCTCAGAAAAGAATAACATAAGAAAAGTAGTAAATAAAAGCAAATAACAATGAGTTTATGGGCTATGCTCGCCATACATTTCATCCTTTAACCATACTGGTAAATTGCTAGCAAGCAGTGGCAGAGTCCAGCTAGGCCAGAGAAGTAGTTCTCTCCACCACCTCTGGGCCAGTGCTAGAGCCTGCATGTGCCCACTGATCCAGCACTCACAACGACCAAATTGAGGTCAAAGGAGAATCCTACTGAGTACACTTGATGGCATTGATCGGGGTACCCTCTAAGGGTAAAGGCTGTGCACAAGGATCACAGGATTATTGGGAGACAATAAGACCTATATCCTTCTTTCTAAAGATCCAACCATGGGGAAAATATAAAAAAATGCCTTTTGGATAAGGGTTTAGAAAATTGAATATTAAATAAAAATAAATATAATATCATCTATAATATTTTACCAAAAATCCAAACTTTTTATTACCTGCCAAAGATACACAAAACTAAACCTACCCCCAATCTTTCTCAATATATAGACTGTGAAGAAACTACACCTGATTTCGTTAACTCATTCGATAGATAAAAGTACAGAACACCAACCACCCCCTGGCTCATTAAGTACAAAGAAAACTGCACATTGGCTCTCCCTGTGTGGCCACCGTTCATCTGGCTAAACGCCACATGCTGGAGAAAATGGTGGCTATCTTGTCGCACGAGAAGAGGCAGTGGGACTTGGTTATGGAGTGTCTGGAACTAAAATCGGACACTCTACTTCCCGAACCCCGGTCAACTTTGCGAACGCCTGCTTCTTTTTGCCGACCAGCCAGGAGAGTGCTATTCGGTAAGTTTGTTCCCACAAACTAGGGGAACAAATGCTACCCATGAGCCAGGGGAACAGTTTGTGGATTTGTTCAGTTTTAGAACTTCCCGAAATTGACCGACCACTACCTCTGAAACTGTAGAGCTGTTTTAGGCATAAGACTTTGTGTGTGGTCGGTCAAATTATGACTTCCATGGAAATCCCGAACCCTAGAATCGATCTGTGTGATTTCTGGATATGTTGGTCTCCCGAATCAGGGCTATTAAGGGATGTGACTTATGTGGGGTTTCCATGTGTCTTGGGGGTACTTTCAGGGGTTATTAAAATGTGTTTTTTTTGTGCCTGGAGATAATTGAGTTTAGTACAGTTCCTGACTCCGTTATCTCACAGGCACAGGGGAGGGATTCTTCTCTTTTGTGTGGGAGTGTCCTGGACCTGAGAGCCAATGTAATTCCAGCGTGTACTTTGCCATAGTCCCCTCTCAGGTCCAGTGGGGAATGCCTCTGGAATATGTCACGGTAAACCCCTTGCATGGGGACTTGCATATAAACCAGCCATTTGGCCTAAATAAATTCATTCCTGTTGTACCTTTCATGTAGTTTAGGCTGATGTTTGGGTATATGTCTGATTGTTGTGAAAATTTACTGGGATACTGAATTTTCTTCTGGAGAACGTTTGAATTAACACTTGAACTGCGAGCTATAATCAGCCTTTAGCAGTTTGGGAGGAACCGAAAGCAAACGCGTATCTGAAATACCAGCGTTCCTTAACAGACATTTTTCAAACAACCATATGTGACAAACACCTAATCCGACCTCAAGCATTCCAAGACTCTTGGAAAGATTTGAATTGAAGAAAGATAAGATCCTGATTACTAGTGACATTTCCTCCTTTACAAAGTTTACAAATATAAGAACTTCCAGGCACTCAAGGTCTTCATAAAGCAGCAGAATTATTGGCAAAACATGACAAATACAGCAACGTTTCGATCCCCTATTGGATCCTCAAAATATTGCTGTATTCAAAGACAAAGATCTCATAGGGCAGTGATGGCGAACCTGTGGCACGCCGGGCCCTCTCTGTGGGCACGCGGCCATAGGTCGCCAGGGGAGGGGGCAGCTGTCTGTCTGCAGCAATGCAGAGTAGGCACCTGCCTGCCCAAAATGGCAGGGATGGGTGTGTCTCCCCCCGCCTTCACCAAAGGTAAGAAGAAGGGAGGGGGCAGTGTGTGCGATAAAGATTTAATATACCTTTTTTTTTTAAATGTATCTTCCCTACCCCCCCACACACAGCTTGATTTTAATAGCTTCATACTGCAGAAAAGTTGTCGCCTCCCAAAGTGGCTGGAAAATTTCGACAACAAATGAGGTCCATGGGAAGAAATTGCATGAAAATAATGATGTATCACAAACAAACACAAGCTATGAAAAATACATTTGTGGAAAAGAACTATAAGTAGGAATGGATTAATTCATGTATAGACTGAGCTACTTGCATAAACAGGGAAGATCTATTGAAAGAGAAACAAAATGCTACAAATAATAAGAATGCAAAATCTCTCTTTATTCTTGACTATAATCAAAAATGTAAAGTTAAAAAGAATTATAAACAAACATTGGAATCTATTAAAAATGGATATAACACTAGAACGAATCCTATAGGATAAACCAAAAACCATATTCAGGGACTCCTAGTCTCCATCATAAACAAGTTGAAAGCTTCAACTGAAGATGTAGTTTAGAGAAAGTGAAAAGTTTATATAGATGTGGAATCTGTAAACTTTGTAGAATAAGTGTATTCCAATCTAAGCCTAAGACTAAGTTCAAAATTAGGAAGAACATCAACTACAAAATGAAAAATATGATCTACTATTTAACATGACTCTGTGGATTGGAATATGTTGGGAGACCTGCAGCCTTTTAAATATAAGAATAGGAGAACATATGAAGAATGTTAAAAGAGGTTACCCTAACCACACTGTTTTGACACATTGTGACAAGTTTCATAGACGTGACCCTTCCCCTTTAGAGTTTATAGAGATTAAGAAGATAGATGCTAATTGGAGAGGAGGCAATCAGCTTATCAGAAGAAGAGATTACATTTTTTTACACTCGATACCCTTCAACAAAAGGTCTTAACACAGTCTACAAGATATGTAATTTTGTGTAACATATGTGTTTTTTAGGATTCCTTTTTTTAGTTTAGGATTATATATACTTGGTTTTATTTTTTGTTGTTGATTTACTTCACTACTTTTCTTGTCATTTTGATATCATGTAATTTTTCTTGATGTTTCCATACCTTAACTTACTATTTTTACACAGGGAGTCTGTAAGTACAATTAAATTTTTTTCAATAAAGATTATTTTATGTTATTTACACATGCGGAACATCTCTTGTTCATATGCCCACTGCGAATGAGGACTGTTCGCAAGGCAAAGTTCAGATGAAGTGTATGGTGTCTGATTGAGAGATGAAAAAGTACCTTTAAATTAGTGCAGAGACCACTAGCCCCATAATAGCGGCATCTGGCAACTGTTTAATCACTTAAAAGTAAGCAAAATCAGTAATTGTGTTAGTATACTATCTAAAAGTAGTGGTGATGACTCACACATGTAAATTTTCTTATTTTTGTGCCAATTGCAAATGCTCTTTTGTTTGCAAGGCAAATTTCAGGCCCAAAAGCAGGCATATAGCCGAGCGAAGGCTTGGACAAGTGTGCAAGTAGGTTCAGGGACTGGCCCAATGACTACCAAACAGTTAATGGTACCCAGAAAGTATAGACGTGAGCTATTAAAAATAGCTCATGATATTCCCCTAGCGGGACATATGGGAGAGAGCCATATGGTTTCTTCTGACCATGCATTTCTAAAGACCTAAGACAGTACTGTCAGTCTTGTGATGTCTGCCAGAAAGTGGGGAAACAGGGTGATTGGCGTAAGGCCAAACTCCATCCTCTCCCAGTAATTGAAGACCAATTTGGCAGGGTAGCTGTCGACAGACTAGGTCCCTTAGCTAAGCCTAGCCCCTCTGGGAAGAATATATTCTGACCATTGTGGATTGCACTACCAGGTACCCAGAGGCAGAGGTCCTGAGTAATATCCAAGCCAAGACTGTAGCGAAGACACTGATGCAAGTCTTTTTCCGCATGGGGCTCCCACGGGAGATCATCTCGGATAAAGGCACCTAGTTTACTGCCGTAATGACTCACCAACTGTGGAGGTTATGCTGCATTAAACCTATTCTGAGTTCCCCCTATCACCTGCAGACTTTGGCGTATGCGGGCGCTTAAACGGCACATTAAAGCATATGTTCCATATGTTTGCAGTGACTTGAAAGGACTGGGAAAGATTCCTGCCGCATCTCCTGTTCGCATATTGGGAGGTGCGCCAGGAATCTACAGGCTTTTCTCCATTCCAATTACTATTTGGATGCAGCGTTAGAGGGCCCCTAGACCTAGTAAGAGAACACTGGAAGGGTGAGGTGGATCAGGAAGGGACCCCCATCATCCCATATGTGTTGGAGCTTCAGAACCGACTGAAGGAACTCACTTACCTAGTGCGTGGGAACCTCCAGGCGGCTCAGGAGCATCAGCGCACCTGGTATGATTGGGGAGATAGGGGCTGTAGCTTTCAAATCGGTCAGAAGGTTTTGGTTCTGAAACCTGTCCGACATCTGACTACAGGCTGCTTGGTTGCTCCCATATTGGGTAGACGAGCAGAAATGTGACACTACCTACGTTATCGGTCCATGCTCTTGTTAACATGCTGAAGCCCTACCACGAGCGGACTGAGGATGTAGCCACTATCTGTGCTCCAGTCTCAGGAAATTTTTGATAATCTTTTAAATCTTTGACCTATCGCAGCTTGATGCTGTTCTCCAAGACCAGTTCAAAGGGGTAGAAAAATGGATCACAAAAACCAAACTCTTCCTAAACACTGACAAAACTGTCACAATGATCTTTGGAACAGTACCTAAATTACACAATTCCCATCTCTCCATCAAAACAAAATCAAATAGCACACTGACCGCGGTCCACTCTTTCAAATACTTAGGTATGTTGTTAGAACCTAATCTATCTTTTGGCCTCCAGATAGAAAAACTTGCATTTAAACTTTATCCAAAACTAGGTGCCCTGTACAGAAGCAAATCCTGCCTAAGCATTACAGTAAAGGAAAAGATTGTACAGCAAATGCGGATGCCAATCATTGATTATGGGGATGTAGTATATGCACTTGCACCGTAAACCCACCTTAATAAACTTAATTGTATAACTCATTCTGCCGCTTTGTGGTACAATGTAATTACATGACCCACCATTGTGACATGCTAAAAGAACTAAACTTGCTGTCGCTGGAATCCAGATGCACCCTTCTGCTTTCCAGCCTTGTGTTTAAGAGCTTTTCTGGGAAGCTCCCACCCTACCTGAGCAGAATGCTCTCCCCAGCTGTTCCCACCTCTTTTAACCTCTGATCCAGTACCAGCACTATATTTAGTCTACCTCAATAGAAAAAGAAAGCAACCCAATTCTCTTTTTCCTACAGAGCACCTCAATTATGGAACGACTTCCTGTACACTTTCAAATCTTCCCCAGGCCTAAAATCCTTTAAGAGATCCCTCTCTACATATCTCAAAACAGAATGCGCTTCTCATTGTTGATTTTATATTTCCTACCTGTTCTATGTAAAATGTTGTATTTATTGTGGGTTAATATTGTTTTTGTATTTTATTGTACCCTATTGTATTAATGCAATGTTTTGTGGACCCAGGACATACTTGAAAGTAAGAGAAATCTCAATGTATCCTTCCTGGTAAAATATTTTATAAATTAAAAAAATTAAATTTCCAGGGTTTACCCCATTAACCACCCATAGGGTAGAAATGCCCGACCAACAACCTCTGTGGCAAACCCGTACAGAATACCAGAGGCGGTGTGGGAGAATATGAAGCAAGAAATCCATGAGATGCTTCAATTGGGGGTAATCAGACCGTCTAAAAGTCCTTGGGCTTCCCCAGTAGTGCTGTTCCCAAAGTGCGACGGAACCAATCGGTTCTGCGTGAACTACAGGAGGCTCAATGACAAGACAGTCTTGGATGTGCACCCCATGCCTCATTTAGATAAGCTCTTAGACAGGATGTCTCGTGGTCAGTACCTCACCATCATAGATTTGTGTAAGGAGTACTGTCAGATTCTGTTAGCGGCAGATGCTATCTCCAAGTCAGCATTCGTCATTCCATTTGGCTTATACCAATTTAAGGTAATACCATTTGGAATGAAGAATGCCCTGGTCACTTTCCAATGGATGTTGGAGCGGCTGATAGATCGCCTCCAGGATTATGTTTGCGCATACCTGGACCACATCGCCGTATACAGCGATATTTGAGAAGATTACCTGGTACATGTAGGAGCTGTACTAGACAAGATCAGGGAAGCAGGGTTAACTTTAAATCCTAGCAAGTGCCACATAGGGATGGCAGAGGTGCAGTACCTGGGCCACCGAGTAGGGTGTGGGAAGCAGAAGCTCGAGCCAGCCAAGATTGAGGCAGTAGCTAATTGCCCCCTTCCCTTTACTAAGACCCAAGTGCTAGCCTTTTTATGGATTGCCGGCTATTATAGAAAGTTTATCCCAAATTACAGCGACCTAGCCAAGTCACTCACTGACCCGAAAGAACTTGCCTCGACAAGTAAACTGGGCCCCAGAGTGCGAGCAAGCGTTTCAGGCCCTTAAGAGCGCTCAGGTGAATTCACCCATCCTGGCTGCCCCTAATCCAAATAAACATTTTCTCATCCACACAGATGCTTCTACGTTTGGAATAGGAGCAGTGCTGAGCAAGGTCGGGGATGATGGTAGGGAGAACATCCAGTAGCTTACTCAGCAGAAAACTATACCCTGGGAGGTGAGCTACACTGCCATCGAAAAGGAGTATCTGATGGTGGTTTGGGTCCTCAAAAAACTACAGCCATACATTTATGGACAACAGTTTACCTTACTCACAGATCACGTTAATATGGCTTAACTGGGTCACTGGAGACAATGCCAGGCTATTACGTTGGAGCTTGGCATTACTTCACCATTCATTATGGATCCGGTAAGCAGAATGGGAAAGTCAATGATTATCACAACAGGCAGAACTGGAGAAATGATCTGTGAGTACTTCCCCGGACATCCCCAAGTTAATCCGTGAGGATCAGACTGTGTATACCACTTGTGGTTAAGGGAGAGCTGTGTGACGGAACCTTAAGCCAATCTCATATACTTTACCCCTGTTCGCGTGTTTTTCCCTTTTTCTGTTTGGGAGTTATTATATGTGTAGCGGGACCTAACTACACTTTTATTCCCTTTGTTCGGCTGTCCATACCCCCCTCATTCGTTTACTGAACCAACTTTATGGGGTACCCTTGTTCGCAAATCATGTTTGGACTTGATTAGAAGATTGTGCTTGCCCCATTCTAAATATAATAAAAATTAGGCTTAATTATTAATCTGTGGATAAGTATTAATGTTATTACTGATAAGACTTTCTTGGGGTTCTGAAGTTATTAAAATGTATTTTTGGAGTGTATATATTGTATATTTTTCTGTAGAGGATCTTGGGAGGAAAAGCCCAGTATTTTTGTATGGGAGACCCCATGTAGAGGTCTCTGCATAAAAGACGCGTGTGGCCAAAATAAAATCAGTTGACTAACAAATCTATTTTTCATCTGGTTACTGGGGGAATGGATATCTGTATGCTTTAATGGCTCCAGAGTGGCTGAAGAAAGGAATTAGTGGCGGTAACCAGTCTGGTTAACCGTGGTTCGCTACATATTATATATGTTTTTAAAGGAAAAATGCAGCTTTCTTTTGATACCCTATATGTACATAACATAGTAATACATATGTAAAACATTGTTTTCTAATTTGTATATTTAATAATTTCTACACAAGTGCAACTAAAGAAAACTAAATTTAAAATACATTTACTAATTAGGCCTGATTGTTAAAATGCCCAATATGTTTGGGATTTAACATTTTAGAAGTTATAATTCAAATATTGCAAGGTATAAATTATGGTTTTACAGCTAAAACTTACAACTTTTATAGTAGTCACAGAATACAAAACCACTACACAAAAACATATATTTCTCGAAAGTGCATCATTCAAGCAATTTAGCTAGGAGTATTTTGACACTTTTCATGTAACCATTTTATCACAAACCTAAGTCAAAATATTGTTTTTTTGTTGTTTTGTTGCATACCACACATATCCCACAACTGTGGCTACCCCACGTTTAGCTATAGTTCTCAAGTATAATGAAACAATAATCCTACCCTTGACCTAATCTTAATCCCACCCATAATCCTTCTCCTAATCCCACCCCCTAGTCCTACTTCAGAGGGATTCCCTCTGCTGATGTCAGTATTGATATCAGCAGAGATATGTCCCAGTTTACACAGAACAGAGCATTGTGAGAACTATGTCCAGTGTGATTGCAGCATGAGAGGGAGAGCTCACTATTATGCTGAACCTCCTGCACACTGTGATCAGTGTTGGGCAGCTAGCAAAGACCAGCAATGATCACTGGCCAGAAGGACATGCAGGGAAACCTTACCAGGGCCTTTTCAGACCCTTGGGTCAACCTCGTTTCCTGGGGCAGGCTCAGAACTGCCATGTCTGAGCGAGATCACTTCACTCAGCCACTGTTTTTAAAATGATTTAACAGTCTATATACAGTGCTTACTTCGAGGGCCACAAGAGCTCACCTGAATGGATTTAAATATAGAAAAGAAAACAAATAGCATTACAAATGTATATCCTAAATTAATATCCAATATATTTTGATTGATCTTTTTTTATTTTTTATTTTGTAGTCCAAGCTGACAGAGTGGACTCTCGGGTATTGGAAATACATGGGGCTCCCAGTTTAAAGATGGGGGCAGACTCAGATTGTGGCTGAGCATGATTGCTCTGATGCTGTATTTAAAAGTATTTAAAGTTCTTTGTGTCTCTTTGGTGCCAGGTGGGATATATGTATTCATTTGTGTGTACTTTTTTTTTTGTGAGTTGAAGAACAGCTATAGATTATGCAGCAATTTGCATGCCTTCAGTGTTGGAACTAAGGAAAAGAGAGCCAATAAGCAAGATTTTTTTTGGGGGGGGGGCATCTCTACAGAGCAGGAGTCTTCAGAATGTTGATTTTCAGCTGCTGTACAACTCTCACAATGCATTGCCAGCTGAACATCTACCATTCTTTCAAGGTTCTACTTTTGTGCAGTGTCCGTGTGCTTTATTATTGTGCGTGGAGTATGAATGTGTGACTGTATGACTGTATTTGTGTATAGTGCATATGTTTGAATGTAGAGATGTAGGTGTATAGTGTAGATGGTTGAATTTAGGATGTATTTGTGTGTAGTGCTGATATTTGAATGCAAGCTGGGTCTATGTGAAGTGTTATTTCAATGCAAATGCACATTGCAACACACAGATGCACACAACCATTGCAAGAAACAAATACATGCATACTAACACACAGGCACAGATATACACACACACACTGACAACCACACGCGCACGCACAGATAAACTCTCTCTCTCCTGTGTCCTGCCTCATATCTGCTGCAAGCATGGCTCAAATTATGGTGGAACCCTGCTTCTCTTTCTTGTGTGGCGGCATTGCCATGAAGTACCCCAACATGACTTCACCATAATGCCTCCGACTGCTATGGATGGACCCCCTAACCGACTGCTACGGATGGACCTTCACTGCTTCACTGATGGTAGTGCTGCCCTTGAATGTCCTTCTTTTAACCAAGCTCACTCTATTTATGTGACCTTCTTTATTTAGTGCACAGTCTTTTGCCCAAAAGACACTCTAGCAACTTAAAAGAAAAGTGAACTACTGTAGACAGTTCATAACATAACACACTGTAAAATGAAAAAATAAGTTATAGAATTATATAAAATATCACATAAACAGTAGTCTAACAATAAGCATTATCATAACACAAACAATACTTTTGAAGAAAATAAAACAGAGACAGTGCACCTGCTAAAAGAGATCAGGGAATAATCTCTGGATCTGGTAATAAGTAGTTATATTTAGTGGAGTGGGTGGGGAAATTGAAAGCAGAAAAAAAAAATTATACATTAAACGTGATAATTAAAACACTATTTTGCATGTATATAGAGAAGAAAAAAACTAAACACCTTTCATAATGAATTCTGTTATACAGCATTTCACAGCAGGGAGCAAAATTAATGCTAGCATGGTTATAAAAAAAAAAGACTGTTAGGGAAAAACTGTAAAATTTGCATTTGAATATATTTACTTTAGTTCAAATTCCCTGTGTGTAAATGGCCTCGATAAAAATACTGAACATGATACAGTAAGGGTGCAAATACTG
>OW240919.1:48618591-48626315 GCA_933207985.1 Pelobates cultripes
CAGTACATTCTTAAATTGCTATGTGTGTCAAAACAATCACCAAGTATTATTTGTTTTTTTTTTTTAAATTTGGCATAGATTAGTGGTAAAATGGTTGCATGAGAAAAGTCAAAATACCTTAGGTTGTCTTGTTTTAAAAAAATATATACATGTGAAGGGTTATTAAGGGATTCCTGACAGATATCAGTGTTACAATGTAATTTTTGTTAATTTTGAAAAGAAAAAGGTTAGGAAATAGCAAAGTGCTACATGTACTTATTGCCCTGTAACTTGCAAAAAAAGCTAAGAACATGTTAACATTGGGTATTTCTAAACCAAGAACAAAATTTAGAAACTATTTAGCATGGGTTTTTTAGGAGTTGTAGATGCGTAACAGATTTTGGGGGTCAAAGTTAGAAAAAGTGTGTTTTTTTTAAATTGTTTCATCATTTTTTATAATGTTTTTAAAGTAAATTCTATGATATGATAAAAATAATGATATTGTTAGAAAGACCATTTAATGGTGAGAAAATCAGTATATAATATGTGTGGGTGCAGTAAATTATTAAGAGGAAAATTACAGCTAAACACAAACCAAGCATAAATGTAAGAACAGCCCTGGTCCTTAATGGTAAGAAAATTGAAAAACGGTCTGGTCAGATGTTAACTTGCTTTATCTCATGCTCTGTAACTTGAACTTTAAATCACACACAAGGCTGCTGCAAGGTTAAGCTAGCTATTAACAGCGCTGGAGGTAAAAAAAAAAAAAATTAAAATGAATAAGCAAAAAAGAAAGTGTAAACATTAGATCTTTTTTACAGAAGTGATTAGGAAGGCTCTGCACATTACTTGCAGGGAGCTGTGACTAGGGCTGTATAAACAAAGTAATTTAACTCCTAAATGGCAGAAAATGTAACCATATGACTGCGTAATTTGTATACCAAAACAGCTTTACTAAAATAAATATAATAAAAATAATAATAAGTAAGCTAAAGTTGTGTTGATGCCTATAGTATCCCTTTAAGAACAACATATTGTTATTGTAGAGTATGGAATACACATCTAGCAATTGTGAGTCTGATTTCATTAGCAACTGAACAGCAGCATTTTGGATAATCTCCAGATAGTACATATGCTTATGTGATCGTTACAGAAAAGAGGTATTGCAGCACTACAGGCATGACTAAAAGGCCAAGGAACAATTTGTAGAAATCCTTTGGAGGTATCCAATACTTCATTTTTTCTCACATTTAAAAACGTGATTTTGTGCTAAATAAATTACATTCATTACCAAATTCAAGTCTTAAAAAAATATGAATTAGCAATTATTTGAAATTTGGGATGTATGGTTGGCACTTAAATACAGGATAAAAAAGCAATGTACTAAACAGATTGGTGTTCAAGAATACCTAAACATTTCAATTGTGTATTCTTTTATAACCAAAAATAAGTTATCGGTGAACATTAAACCATACAATAAATGGCGTTATTCAACATCACTGTGCAATAAAAACATACATAAAATGTTAGAAAATAATAAAGTAGCAAAAAATAAAAATGCACCTAAAAACACAGTCCAAATAGTACCGCTAAAAATGTATAATACTCTATGAACTAAGATCTATTAGCGTCTGTCCCCTGAAACCTATAAGGGTACCATGAGTCCAAAGTTTGCTGTCCTAGGTGGGACCAAAAAACAGGTACCTGGTGATGATGAAAAAAAAGTCCATAGGAGCTGGAGAGGTCCATGCACCAGAGTGAAAAAAAGATTTGTGATAGAAATAGCTTGATGTGTACAGCTGGGCTGGGCGGAGGTAATTTATGTAAGAAGCTAGTGTGAGGTTAGCATAATCGTCTGGGAAAGGAGCGTGGGTATTATTTCTCAAATCCAAAAGGTAGCAAGGTGTGAAGACGTCAACACGTTTTGTTCTGTGCAGGAACTTTGTCAAGACTCTGTGAGGATAATGTGCAATGATGCTCGAATAAAAAGTGCTTCCAAGGAAAGAGCTAATTAAATCAATCTGGTCCTAAATGGGCCCACTTAAAGTGTGGATCCACCAACAAAAAAAGAAAATAGGACAAAGCCATGTATGAAAAGTAGAAATATGAATAATAATAATAATAATAATAATAATAATGAATAAGAATACAAATTAGAATATACAATCGTTATATGCAAGATGCATATTGAAGAATAAAAAATAATACTAAATGGAAAAAAAAATGAGAAAGAATATAAAATATAAATACATAGGCAGCAGTCTTCACTGAAAGCACCATTGCCATGAAAACATTGAACACCAAAGCGAGTGTAACATTATGTATTATTACACAAATGCACACTTTAATTTATCCTTTAAAAAATATTAGGGAATTTAAACCAGTTCACGCACAAATCTCGACATATCAAGTCATGTGGCAATGGGCAAACAGAGAAGCTGTAAGTGTGGATACAATAGTAGCTGGAGCTGCAGACTTGCATAATGGTTGATCCTCACGGATTGAAGGAAACATCGAACTTGGTGTCTTTCCGAGTGGCTAAGCAGCCCTATACAGGATTGCACTATATAGGCAGAGGGCTAGAAAACATGGCCTAAATATTGACTGCTTCACTTTACCCTGTCCAGCATACCACGACTGGCGGTGAAACAAAATTAAAACTTGAGTATTATTGAGCAATCACTATTGGCCCATGGAATGTGCGCACGCTACTAGATAACAGATAACAGATCATAGAGAAGAACAGCACGTTGATATTGCAGCCTTGCTAATGAATGACAGCTGTATGAGTCATGCGGTGCCTATACATTCTTCTGGAGTGGGCACAACAGTGATAAGCATTACAAATCTGAAGTTGGCTTTGCCATCAAGAATCATCTTGTTCAAAAACTTACCAGTCTTCCTAAGGGTGTGAATGACTAACACATAACAATGTAGCTCCTGCTTTATAAAGAAAGACAAGCTACATTTATCAAAACATGCACTCCTACAATGACCAACTCAGTGGATGTGAACAATAATTTCTATTAATAAATAGATGTCCTGATATGACTAGTGCAGCACAAAGACAAGCTAATCATGCATCAGCAATTCTGATGCAATAGCTGGATGAGATACAGTGGCATCCCATTATATTAAAACTCACAGCTTATGACCTTTCAGGTTAATTTAGCTGATCAAGCAAGTCTTACGTTGATATTCAAAGGGTTAATAAATAACAAACTGGCAAAAAGCATACAGAAATGACCATGTCATAAAAGTCCCAGTGCAGAGATCCAGGAGGTCAACCATAGTTGTGCAACATGCACAGTATTGATACCGAGCAGGTTACTTAGCTGATCAAGCAAGTCTTACGTTGATATTCAAAGGGTTAATAAATAACAAACTGGCAAAAAGCATACAGAAATGACCATGTCATAAAAGTCCCAGTGCAGAGATCCAGGAGGTCAACCATAGTTGTGCAACATGCACAGTATTGATACCGAGCAGGTTACTTGTTAAGGCCAATGATAGTATGTCATCTTAACAGTTTGGTTATTGGATACCCTACGCTGACACTGGTTGTGTCATTGATTTAGCATTAGTGCAGTTGTGTAAAGCTGCAAACATTCAATGCTATAGTATTCCATTGCTTCAGCATCACTTGGTGGCATCTGCCTCACTTGGTTCCTATTCTCCTGTAGCAAGATGCAATTGCCAAAAGAGCAACGGTGGCAACTACAGGATGTGTGTTCCATTGCAGTGACAGATGGCAAAAGTACTATGTGCAGGAGTGTTCTTTTGTAACCCCTGTAACTCAATTGTTGGCATAAGAGGCAATTGATTGACAGATGGAAGAAAGAATCTTTTTTAAAATCATTCTACTCTTAACATTTTGCTAGAACAATGCAGAGATGAATTGTCATGTTCTGTCATTTAAAGGGATACTCAAAGCACCAGTGGCAGCTCCAGACTTTGTGAGGCCTTAGGCAAACTCAAACATAAGGCCCCCGCTAACACCCAAAGTGAAAAAAAAATGGGGGTTGTATTGTGTACAAGGTGCTGTAGTTGTATTGAAGGACAAGCTTGCAGAGCTGGATACAAAAAGCTGTCTCTGTATTCATTGTTCAGAGGCTTGCTGTGTCGCGGCTCCCTGTGCCACTGCGTTGTGAGCTCTCAGACTGTAGTTATGGCATAATTTGTAAACTAAATTAATTTGCAAAAAACAAATTTAGTTAATTATGCAAATCATTTATACACAACTGCAGGGTATGATTACATAGCTTTGCAGTCGTGTATACATTAGTGCTGGTGTGTATTTCTGAGTGTGTCTGTGCATGAAAGTGAGTGTGACCGAGAGTATCCTTGTGTGTGAATGTATGTCTTTAGGAGCATGTGTCTTGGACCGTGTGTGTGGGGTAGCTTCCTGCGGTGTGTTGTTTTTATGGGGGCTGCCTGTGACCTGTGCATGTGTGTATGATGAATGTCTTCAGTTTGTGATCGTGACAAGGTGAGTAAAGGAGTAATGGTGGCAGGGTGTGTGTGACGGAGTGGAGGAGGTAAATGAGATCGGGTTGGGAGGATGTGTGTGACAGAATAAAGGCAGGTGAGAATAATAGGGGGTGAGTGTGACATGGTTGGAGGAGGGAGTGTGACAGGGCATGGGGAAGTTATTGTGACAGGGTTGGAGGAGGTTAATGTGACAGGCTGTGTGTGGCATATTGGGGGTTGTATCACAGGGTTGGGGTGAATGTGCCATGTTTGGAGGACGCAGTGCAACAGAATGAGGGAAGGTGAGTGTGACAAGATTAAGGGGGTTAATGTGGCAAAATTACATTACTGTGAAAAAGGGTGAGTGTGGCAGGGTGTTTGTGTGTGGAGGGGTGACAGGGTGTGTATGTGGAGGGGCTGTCATCTCACAACCAGTAAGGGGGACTGTGACAGGGTAGGGGGGACTGTGACAAGGTAGGGGTGACTGTGACAGGTTGGCAGGGCTGTGACAGGGGGTAGAGGGGGCTGTAAAAGGGGGTACCGGGGGCTGAGACAAAAGGGAGTGGGGGTTTGGAGGGGCTGTGAAAGGGGATAGGGGGTGGAGAGGCAGTGACAGGGGGTATGTGGTGGAGGGAAAGTAACAGGTACTAGAGGGGAAATGATGGGGGTAGGGAGTGGAGGGGCAGTGGCAGGGGGTAGATGGGCTGTGACAGGAGGTATGGAGGGAGGAGGAGCAGGGACAGGGGATATGGGGATGGAGGAGCAGTGACAGGGTAGGGGGTGGAGGAGCAGTGACAGGGGGTATAGGGGCTGTGACAGGGGATAGGGTGGCTGGAGGGGCAGTGAAAGGTGTTAGGGAGGTGGAGGGGCAGTGACAGAGGGTAGGGGTGGAGGGGCAGTGAAAGGGGTTAGGGAGGTGGAGGGGTAGTGACAGGGGGTAGAGAGATGGAGGGACAGTGACAGGGGGTAGGGGCTGTGAAAGGGCTTAGGGAGGTGGAGGGGCAGTGACGGGGGTGGAGAGACAGTGACAGGAGTAGAGAGATGAAGGGGCAGTGACAGGGGGTAGAGGGACTGTGACATGGGGTAGGGGAGATGGAGGGGCTGTGACAGGGGGTAGAGGGGGTTCATAAATACCTTCTTTTTTATTATTAAAACGATACCCTGGTGGTCTGATGGGCGCCCTCTCTCCCCTGTGGTCCGGCTCTCCAGTCTGCAGCTCCACCGGGTGCAGAGCTGACCACATGGTAAGTCTCACGATCTCCAGTCAGAGCATTGCTATATTAACCCATGGCAATGCTCTGACAGGCTGGAGATCGCAAGACACCTCAGTTCTGCCCCCGGCGGAGATGCAATCTGGAGACAATGCCTGGCTCTCAGTCAGGGCAGACTGACTGGAGGGGCCTCGCAACCGGCAGCATTAGAACAAAGACCCGACATGTCCATTTGCCCCAAGGTGATTGAGGCGGCCTAATTAGAGAGTAGCCTCTGCTAAGAACCAATATCACTTCAATAAAGTGGGTTTGGTGCAAAGCACCTGTTCCTTTAATCTGACAATGTAAAGCATTGTAATTTAGTAGTGGTTGCTAGACAGGTAATATGTTTCCTCCTTCAAGACCTTATTTTCAAAGATCTTCACCTGCGCAGTGGGTGGGGGCCATAAATGAAAAATGGGGGGACCTAATGTCCTCCCCCCAGGCCCCCACCCCTGAGCGGTGGGTGGGGGCCATAAATAAAAATTGGGGGGGTGACCTAATGTCCTCCCCCTGGCCCCACCCTGCGCGGCGGGTGGGGGCCCTAAATAACAATAGGGGGGGGACCTACTGTCTTCCTCCCTGCCCCCACCCCTGAGCAGTGGGTGGGGGCCATAAATAAAAAATGGGGGGGACCTAATGTCCTCCTCCAGCCCCCACCCCTGTGCCGCAGGTGGGGGCCCTAAATAACAATAAAGGGGGGGACCTAATGTCTTCCCCCCTGCTCCCACCCCTGCGCAGCGGGTGGGGGCCCTAAATAACAATGGGGGACCTAAGGTCCTCCCCCCGACCCTCACTCCTGCACGGCGGGTGGGGGCCCTAAATAACAATAAGCGGGGGGGACCTAATGTCCTCATCCCGGCCCCCACCCCTGAGCGGTGGGTGGGGGCCATAAATAAAAATCCCTCCCCCCCAGGTGACTTTCCCACGCTGTGTAAAATGACACAGAGCACTCGGATTGGTTACTTAATCCACCAGAGTCCTCTGTGTCATTTTACACAGTGTGCGAAAATTCCAAAGAATTTTCACACGCTGTGTAAAATGACACAGAGCACTCTGATTGGTGGATTTCAAGCCAACCAATCAGAGTACTGTGACAGGTAAATGTAGAGACTTACCTGTCAGTCTGTTTATTTACCTGTCAGAGCACTCTGATTGGATGACTTAAATCCACCAATCAGAGTGCTCTGAGCCTAATTGCAGGGCGGGTAAAGAAGGATTATTTTTTTTAATTTTTGCGCTTGTTTTGTTTTTTTTTTAAAGTGCGTCTGTTATTCTGGATTTTTATTTGGCCTTTTTTGGGGCTGAAAAAATAAGATTTTAGAAGAAAGAAGATATCAAATGGTAATTCTATTTTTTTTTTTTTTTTTACAGGTATTTAGACAAGGGTCCCCCTCATTATTTCTAGGATGAGGGGGTAGGTAGGGGTAATTTTTTTGGGGGGAGGGGAGTGACTAGGGGTTTGGAGACCCCTAGTCACCTGGGGAGGAATTTTTATTTATTGCTCTCACCCACCGTTCAGGGGGGTCCCCCCCATTTTTTTATTTATGGCCCCCACCCACCTCTCTCAGTGGTGGCGGGGGGAGGACAGTAGGTCCCCCCCTTATTGTTATTTAGGCCCCCACCCGCCACGCAGGGGTGGGGGCTGGGGGAGGACCTCAGATCCCCCCCACTTATTGTTATTTATGGCCCCCACCCACGCGCAGTGGTGGGGGCCATGGGGGAGGACATTAGGTCCCCCCAATTTTTATTTATGGCCCCCACCCATCACTTAGGGGTGGGGGCCGGACATTAGGTCCCTCTTTTGTTATTTAGGGTCCCCACCCGCTGCGCAGGGGTGGGGGCCGTGGGGAGGACATTAGGTTCCCGTGGGGAGGACATTAGGTTCCACCCAATTTTTATTTATGGCCCCCACCCACCGCTCAGGGGTGCGGCTGGGGGGAGGACAATAGGACCCCCCTTATTGTTATTTAGGGCCCCCACCTGCCACGCAGAGGGGGAGGACATTAGGTCCCCCAAATTTTT
>OW240919.1:48626670-48791142 GCA_933207985.1 Pelobates cultripes
GAGTTTTGTCCTGCCTAGGGCAGCACAAAACCAGGATACACCACTGAGTGTAGGACCTGCCAAAGATGGGGTACATTGACGTTGTGGCAGGCTTATGCAATGTATGATCATATAATGTAACTAAACCCCCATTATTTTTGCCTAAATTAGGTGTTTTTAAAAAAACAAATAAAATCTTTCAACATTGAAGTTGCTGTTTAGTGGATAGGTGAGTGCGCTGGATCTTGTGTATTATATATATATATATATATATATATTAAATAAAATGCCTAATTATTGTTGACCTATCTGCCAACGCTTCCATTTTTATTTCAAAATACTACTACTACTTGCATGGTTAGTAGCTAACCTGTTAATGCCTAGAAGTCTTTGCCATGCCTGTAGATCACGGCTTATTAAACAAGCTAATTTTTACGAATTGTAAGGGACACTCCAAGATTAATATTAACTACAAATTATTATTCTGAAATGGGTATAATTATTTTTCTATCGTCTATTATATTTTCAGTGCTCAAACCATATCACTACACTCACTGATGGTATTATTTATATGGAGAGGCATAACTTCTCTACGTACCTATCAAAATACTAATAAAATTCACACTACCTAATTCACTTGAAAAATGTATTTAATTTGTAATAAGATGTGAGAGCAAGGTATGTTTGTTTAGAAGTTTTTATCTCCTGCTTTGTTAATTGAACTTTAATCAGCTTTTAAGATAACACCCTAAAGAGGATGGATGTTTGGAATGTCACTTTAACAAGTAAATTATATTTTCAAATCAGTTTTTTTTTTTTGTATCATTTATTTCTAATAATATTGTCTCTCGGCCCAAAAACATTCTGGTATAGCAGACAATATCCACTATTGATAATTAGCCACATTAAAAAAAATATATATTATTTTACAATACTATAGCTTATCTTGAAGCCGACTCTATAAAACATTACACCTCAACAATTTCTCCCAGGAACTGATGATTTAATATGCTGCTCATGACCTATCTAGTTCCTGCATGCTCGAATAAATTCAATAACAGTGATTATTCCAAACTGTTTAAGAGGATATAAAGACATTGAATGACTTCCATTACATTAGGTGGCATTGTAGAGTGAGAAAAGCTCAAAAAAATACTGGTACTTTTAATGAAATTTTAAAAATATAGAAAGGACTAGCTCTGACAAACAAGTGAATATCTATAATGAAGATAATCATGTGCTCTCTGCATGATATTAGATTTTGATTCTTTTTGTAAAAAAAAAATAGCCATAGCAATAGCTGCATCTCAACAGCTACATCAAAGGAAGTGCATGGTAATAAAGTAATGCAACATAAGCCCGCATATATAACATACAACTTGGAGCAAATATTCTTGTCTGTTTCAGTACTGCTCTCTTCAGACTGGTAATCAACTCATTTTACTGATGTTTGACTTCTTCAGCTTTGTCTTGTTTACAGCCTTGTTACCGTTGTTTGTGTGTACGTCGTCTACTTTTAACTCTATTAGTAAACTTCATAAATGTTTTGAATGCATACCCCTGACACAATATGTCCAAGCAGAGAATATTGGAAACCCCTAACGATATGTTAATATTAAGGAGTAGGGACAGCCTTTTCCTTCAAAAAGAATTTCAACCATTGCTGTATGCCACTGTTGGACGGTGTAATTCCATGGGTTTAAATTTCCCACACAGTTACATCTATGTTTAGTCCTGGTTACTTGGAGGATAGTAATGCCCTATCATTATGATATATAATTAAGGGAAAATGTACTGCCTATTTTTCTTATTTATTATACGACCACACAGAATATATAGGGTTAGTTTTACTGGAAAAAAAAAAATAAGCGCTCTAAACTAGACTAGAGATTTGTTTTCGAAAATTTGAACTGCAATTTATCAGAATTTAGAACAGTCAGGTAATTGGTTGAGTTCCCAAACTCCGAGTCCAAATGTACGCAAATTTATAAATATAGATTTATTTACTGCTCCTTCTGTTTTTCCCTCGATTGGCTACTTTTTCTCACTTAATTGTAAACCAAAAGATGGAAAAATGCCAATATCGGTATACTGCAAAATATATATACCGTATATACTCGCGTATAAGTTGATCCGAATATAAGTCGAGACCCCTAATTTTACACAAGAAAAAATGGGAAAACTTATTGACTCGAGTATAAGACTAAGACTAACTTTTTTTTTTTTTTTAAGATGCAATGAGGTTTTTGACCAAGGTTTTTTTGCTGTTTTTGCCATGCATTTATTCTACCACAATGTCCCACGGCTCTCACGAGATTTACAGTGGAGTAGAAGGGAGCTGACCGGAACGGAGGTGAAGGAAGCTGACAGGAGCTGCAGGAAAGGTAAGTTACAGCTCTCTGCCAGCCCCCAACAGGACCGCCAGGCTTGTAATGAGCCCGGCGGTCCTTGTCTGTATTATGGCAATGTAAGTTGCCATAATACAGACAGTGACTCGAGTATAAGATGAGTGGGGGTTTTTCAGCACAAAAAATGTCTTATACTCGAGTATATACGGTATACAATATTATATTATGTATATGTTTTGCATATATTGAGTATATATTTTGCAGTATACGGGTTGTCCCATTTTTGCACCATTTTGGTTCATCTGATAAATTTGTAAATCATTTTCTCAGTATTGAAATACTGCCAAGTCAAACGGACATTTGGCCGAAATACGGCACTCCCGAAAATGTTCAATTTTCTGTAAAAATGATTTGGCTAAACTAAATTTTCTCACTGTGCAAAGGTCTACTGTTAACTCAGCAGCAGGAAATGATAGCAGAATGCTTGGTTGTATAGGGAGAGGTATTAGCAGTAGAAAGAGGGAAG
Organism: Pelobates cultripes; assembly: GCA_933207985.1. Classification (NCBI taxonomy): domain Eukaryota; kingdom Metazoa; phylum Chordata; class Amphibia; order Anura; family Pelobatidae; genus Pelobates; species Pelobates cultripes. The sequence goes on from OW240919.1 coordinate 48,629,524, forward strand.
TGCTCATGCCATTGTACAGAACACTGGTGAGACCTCACTTGGAGTATTGTACACAGTACTGGAGACCGTATCTTCAGAAGGATATTGATACCTTAGAGAGGGTTCAGAGAAGGGCTACTAAACTGGTTCATGGATTGCGGGATAAAACTTACCAGGAAAGGTTAAAGGATCTTAACATGTATAGCTTGGAGGAAAGACGAGACAGGGGGGATATGATAGAAACATTTAAATATATAAAGGGAATCAACACAGTAAAGGAGGAGACTATATTTAAAAGAAGAAAAACTACCACAACAAGAGGACATAGTCTTAAATTAGAGGGACAAAGGTTTAAAAATAATATCAGGAAGTATTACTTTACTGAGAGGGTAGTGGATGCATGGAATAGCCTTCCAGCTGAAGTGGTAGAGGTTAACACAGTAAAGGAGTTTAAGCATGCGTGGTATAGGCATAAGGCTATCCTAACTATAAGATAAGACTAGGGACTAATGAAAGTATTTAAAAAATTGGGCAGACTAGATGGGCCGAATGGTTATCTGCCGTCACATTCTATGTTTCTATGTTTCTAACTCCTTAAGAAGATTTGCATTAGGACATGAGAAAACAGATTCCTAACTCTTGGTTAATAGTGATGTCCCGAACTGTTCGCCGAACTGTTCGTGAACGGTTCGCCACTAACGGTTCGCCACGGGCTCCAGTCAGCTGACACATTCCAGCCAATCAGCAGCAGACCCTCCCTCCCAGACCCTCCTACCTCCTGGACAGCATCCATTTTGAAGCTGCATTCTTAGTGAGCTGTCCAGGAGGTGGGAGGGAGGGTCTGCTCCCAGACCCGTGGCGAACCGTTCGCGAACCGTTCGGCGAACAGTTCGGGACATCACTATTGGTTAATCCTTTAAAGACCAAGGCTTTTTTTTTTTTTAAGATGCAATGAGGTTTTTGACCAAGGTTTTTTTGCTGTTTTTGCCATGCATTTATTCTACCACAATGTCCCATTTTCTGTATAAATGCACCCATACATATTATATATATTTATTAAATGGATAAATAGGACTTTGGTTTGATATCCTATATGTATACATAATGCTATATTAAATAGGAAGAAAATATAAAAACATGGGAAATACACTTAAAATAGCACTATAGTGTCAGGAATACAAATCTAAAAAGGCAATGTTTACATTAATATGCCTGCAGGGATAAGCTATAGACACCAGAACAACTACATTAAAGGACCACTATAGTGCCAGGAAAACGTACTCGTTTTCCTGGCACTATAGGGTCTCTAGGTCCCCCGCACCCTCTGGGCCCCCCTCCCGCTGGGCTCTAGGTGGTGAAAGGGGTTAAATCTTACCTGTTTTCCCCCGCCGGGCTCCCTCGGCACGGGGAACTCTCCTCCTCGCCGTCATTGGCTGAAGGCGCATGCGCGGCAAGAGCTGGCGTCTTCTCACTGTGTAAACATAGCAGTTTCTCTGAAACTGCTATGTTTACAGCAAAAAGGGTTAAACCTAGATGGACCTGGCACCCAGACCACTTCATTAAGCTGAAGTGGTCTGTGTGCCTGTAGTGGTCCTTTAAGCTGTAGTTGTTCTGGTGATTATAGTGTCCCTTTACAAAACAAAAAAAAACTACTTTTTTTTTTCTCAGTTTTACATGCAATAATTCCTAAGTATAGAAAACAAACTTAAATTAGATTGTTAAAATGCCCAATATGTCTAGGGTTTCAATACATTTACACAACATATTCTGTTACTGTTCTAGAATACAATGATACCCCACATGTATACCTTTTCCACCAATCCTGCCCCTATTCCAATTCTTAATGATACCTTTAATCTAATCCAAAATCCAAGCCTTTATGCAAACTATAATCCAACCCATAATCTGACCTCTAATTCGACCTCTAATCCAACCTTAATGCTACCTCTAATCAGACCCTAATGCAACCTAGAAATCTAGTTACAATCCTATCTATAATACTAGTCCTAATCCTGTCCCCTAATCACATTTCCTAGCTCACACGGTACATATCCCTTAATCACATTTCCTAGCTCACACGGTACATATCCCCTAATCACATTTCCTAGCTCCCACGGTACATATTCTGTGAGCCCTCTGAACAATGTGATTGCAGCATGAGAGGGAGAGTTCCCACTCATGCTGTGGCTGCAGCTCACAGAGATCAGTGCTGTGCAGCTGGCCTAGGCCAGGACCAATCCTGCTGCAGAAGGCAAGCAGGGAGACCACTACAGGGTCTTTTCACACCCTGTGGGTCTCGCTGAATATTTGGGACACTGTGCCAGGCTGGGGGGTGCTAAAACCATTTTTAAATTTAAAGGGTAATAAGCTCATAGCTCATCTGTCAGTCCTGGGCAAATAGCTAAGAACCCTGCTGACGGAGGAGATTTGAAGGTATTTAAAGATACTGGAGTTCCCATTTTTTTTTTTTTTTTTTTTACATTGGAGGCTGGGGTAATGAAAGAAATACCGCAGCTGAGCAAGATCACTTAGCTGCAATATTTAAAGAGTTATGAGGAGTGCTCAATTTGAGCGCTGCTCATAACATATCTGTCAGGTTCTGCAGGTATCGAAAGACACCAAGAGGTCCTTGCTTGCAGTGATGAATTAACTCCTACTGGTACTGTTACTCCATGACTGTCTATGCAAAAAAGCCCTGTATTGCATGGTGGCATAAACAGCTATATGGTCCTTAAGTGGTTAATGCTTTCACTATATATGTTGTGCCTTTAAAGGTTGCTCCATCACAATTATTATAAGAGGCCTTTGCAAGTTTTGCAATCTCAGTCAGAGTGCTCTGATTGGTTGGCTTGTAAGCGAGAGTTGCCATACGAACATGGGAAGGGGCAGAAGCATACTTCCCATTACTATATATTACTATATAAGGGTAGGGGATGTGGATTACAGTGGGATGTCCTCCCATGTACACTTTTATGAAAGTTCACCCACTCACTTCCTACGGAGTATGGTAAGTCCACCCATGATTCTTATAGAGCCCCCACGTGCTATTGATGGGATGGGGTATCCATCTCCCAAATATTATATTTTAAGCTCACACCTTACCCAGACTGTTGGGGGCCTGTGTCTGATACACATAATATTGAACAGGCTCTATCGCCACTGGTGGAGTCTGTTAGCGACTATCAGCCAAAGCTGCCCAGTTCTTAATGTTTAATAATAGCTGTTTAGTTGTTTAGTAGGCATGCCCAACACCAGCAGTATATGCAATAAGGCATCCCTTACACAAACACACACACACCTTGCCATGCCCACTGCATGCAGGGAAATAAACAACTGTGATTTCAGTGAAAACTACTACTTTGTTTTAAGGAAACACACAATAGAAATATGATTCACACCTCTATAAAGTTCTCTTCAAACTTAAAATAGTAAAATAATGAATCATTTTACAATATAAAAGAACAAAATGCAGGCTTTAAAAATTGCTATGTAATTATACACATATCATCCCACCTACGCTATTCTTCAGATCATTCTAGGTAAACCATCACTACACATTAACAATGATGCTGAACACAAAAAAAAAAGAAATCAAGCACTATTCATGTGTCTATTACTGCACTTCTTAAACTGAAAGCCTATCATCAGCATATTTTTTTTATAACAAAGGTAATAATTAATGTCTTTTTTATTCATTCCTCTGTGTGTCATCTGACCTACAATACTAAACATATAATATTATTATTATTTACTGTTTGCACCTCAAAACAACAGCGTACGGAGAGCATTGGAAATGTTTAAGTTGTCATCCAGAAGGTGAAGCATATACCAATTTCCGTAGATGTGTGATCCCATTGGTCAGGTCCACAGTGCCAACAGTAGCTAATGGCGAAAGTATTGATTTATCTTAACAAATGCCGTCATTTAGCTGCTGACCTGCTACAATGAAATTAAAGAGACAATAAAACTGGTGTTGAACATCGAAGGCTTATTTACAAGGGAAAAAAACGGGTTAATGCAATGGAATAAAGTTCCGCATTGAGTGCCGTGCCTGTCTGCCATACGATCAATTCTAATCTTCTCGCAATAAATGTAAGATGCTAACGTACTGATTCTAAATTTGTGTCAAAACAATGGTATGGATTTATGTCTGAATAGGAAATTAAAGTTTTAATTCAGCTGAAGCGCCATGGAAACAATTCATAGAAGGAGTGATTCATTATTTAAATCTTTGCTGCATTGTGTATATTCTGAAGGTATAATTCAAAATTGTAACCAGTGAGGAAAAAAAAGAAAATGAAAGGAAAAAAAAATAAATCTTTCGACACCATCAATCTACAAGGCCTAAATTCATTAATTGAATGTAATCCTTTATCTCTTGGAGTGGTAGCCCAAATGTAATTCTTTTATTATCTTTTATAATCCAATTCTGTATTCCTTGCTTTTGATGTTTTATAAAATAATGGTGGAGGTACAAGGTCACCATGATTATCAGCATTGTAACCAACAGACACAAGACTGGAGCTAGCATAATTAAAGATAAATTATAACATATATATATATATATATATATATATCCAAGGTGCTTGCACTCCAGATATATAATAGCTGTGATGCCCGGTGCAAATCCAGCAGAAAATCGTAGGTATCCAAAAAAAATGGAATGCACTCCAGGGTCTTTTTAGCATAAATAAAATATAACTTTTAATTCATATTCAAAATAATAAAATTAGCATTCTGTGTTGAGGTTCATTTTATTATTTTGAATATGAATTAAAACTTATATTTTATTTATACTACAAAGACCCTGGAGTGCATTCAATTTTTTTGGATACATACATACATGTATATATATATATATATATATATATATATATATATATATACACACACACACACACACACACATTTGTATGTTTGTTAACTTTTCAACTAAAAAAAAAAAATAGGTGGACCTCCCAACTATCCTGATTTTGGTGGGACACTCAATATTTAAGGGTTCTAGCAAAAAAAGGAAGAATTGGGGGCACACCTGGAACATGCATTTCTCAGTAGTGATCTGCCGTAAAGACCAACATTTATACAAAATACAGATTAAGTAACATTGCACAGACAAAAATACAGTTTTTAAAAGGCTTCTTAAAATCACCTATCTCAAGCAACAAATATGGGGATTCAGTTCCACCATATGGTCATATTGTGTTACGCCCACCTCTATGCCACAGAGAGTACTATGAAGTAGTGGTGGGCTTAACATGATATGGCCATGTGGTGGAACTGAATCCTCATATTTGTATGCTCATATAGGACCTGCCTCCACACACATCCCAATCCATACCTCCAATTTTGGGAGGCATAAATAGACCCACATCCTTTTTGCATGATAACATGACAGGTTAAAATGAGGAACACACAGATTATGCTCTAATATGTATTAGATGTGCTCTATATACTTTTAGGTCTGGTTTATGTACTTCATTTATATTCCAAATTTATATTTTCCATGGGAGTGGTTTTTCTGATTTTGTAACTATGATATTTTGTTTAAGACTACCAGACTTGAAATTGTTCCCAAATCTGTGATGGAAATATTAGGTAGGATTTCCTGTGTAAAATATATATTGCAGAATTTATAACCACTGGTCATTATCTCCTATGAACAAAATAGCATGCTTACATTTCTCAACAAATAATTTATTTTATGTTTAGAAGCACATTAGCTATCTAGAGCTGGAAGATAGATCTTGATTTTCTTAAAAATCGGTTTCAAACTCTGCAAAATCACTCAGATACACAGTAGCTGGGTACTCTGACGTATACACTACACAAGCCACCTGTGTACATTCTCTTATATATTGAGCTACTTACATGGAATACAAAAATATCAGTTGTATACTCCACATGCAACAAGAAACCTACCATGAATGTATTTGTAGGTAAAGCCTTACAAAACCCAAGCACATGATCCTTCTGTCGGGATAAACTAATACCTAACAAGCAGAACTTACGTTAACTAAATAAATATAACTAGAAATCCTAAAACGAGCGTCTGGACCTTAGAGAAGCTGGATTTAATGTTAATAAATAGGATAGTACAGAACAAGTTGAGGTCAGGGAAACAGAGTGTACATAAGCAGTAAGACGAGCCAAAGATCAAGGAATACACAATAGAATTATGTGCATCAATGAATGCACGCAAACAAAATAGGAGCAGAGAATATGGAGCCAGAGAAAGGGATGAGAGATCTGTTCCCTGATTGTAGAAATCTTCTCAGCAAACTTAGTTGCAAAGATTGTGGGGGTCAAGTTGGTAGGTGGTGGAGGAGCAACAGGGCGAAGAAGAATGTTAAAAGTGTGAAATAGGCATTTGGGTTTATAGGAGAGCATGGTTATAAGGGTTTTGAAGTCATTTTCTTTTGCAGAGGAAAGAGCCAAACTGTAGGAGTGCAGCATACATTTTTAGTGAATGAAGTCAGATGCAGAGTGAGACTTTCTCCAGCAGCGTTCAGCAGTTCTGGAACATTTTTGGACATAGTAAGCCAGCTTGGTGTGCCAAGGTTGTAATAGGGGGATCTTGCTGTGTTTACGTAGTTCTGATCTGATCTGAAGCAGTGGTTTATTAAGACTGTGGGAGAGTGATAGATAATAGGGTCAAATAATCCTGCCCTGCAATAAAGCTATGGAATTGGGACATGTACATAAGCGGTGAGAGTTAGTCAAGCAAAATCAAACATACATTTGGGTAGATATTAATAAAAGATGGGAGGGGGGACAGAAATCACAGAGGAAAGGAATAACAATTAATTGAATAAGCCAAACTATTGAGTAGTGCTGGTAAAAATAACTTTAGCATACAGGGCAAGACGTAAAGGTAAATAACACAGAGACACACACAAAAAATGCAGGATAATGAAGACAGATCAGCTCTAAAGTTACTCTAAAAAAAGGTTATCTAGCCTTTTTATATACCAGACTAACAGCATTACCCACAGAGATGGCTAGTCATTCCAATGCAATTAGTTTATTCTATTTTTCCATTCTTTTTCCAAATCTATATTCCTTGCTTTTGAAATAGATTTTTTAGACAATTGAGCTCAAATTAAGCTTTTTGGAAAGAGAGCCTAAAATTTTCTGAAAATGACTAATTTACACAGTGCTAAATTAGGACAAACAGGGAACTGGAAATAGACAAGCTTAGTATGGTGGAGCCCTCTTTGGAGTCCTAATGTTTCATAAATAGATCATTTTAAAATAACTTCAAGTTTATTCACAATTTCTAAGAGATAGAAGCTTAAAAATAACTTAGCACACACTCTTCCTATTCAGAAAGGAATACTCTTCCTTTCATAAAGACAATTCTTTCAGCTCAATGACAGCCAGGGAGGAAGAACATGTTAAAAATAGTATAATATAATGTCAGGTGGAACTTAAAATGTCACTCTATTATGGTAGACACTAGCGTAAATGCATATACCAGTGATTATTTATTAAAAGCTAGAATATATATTTCTTTAAGTGACCCAATCATCTCATTCTGATTTGGATAATTATGAGTCATTCTTGTCTCACGTTTTATTTGAAACCAAATTACCATATGATGTGGATGTTTAGATCATACAAAAACAATAATGTGCCTTGTCTATTTCATACTGGCAGTGTTTCATCTTACACCTTCATTTGGGATCCATTTAGTTTCTTAAAGTGACAAAATAGGCACCCAGACCACTTCAGCTAATTTTTAGGCACCCAGACCACTTCAGCTAATTGAAGTGGCCTGGTGCAATGTCACTGCCAGTTTAAACCTGCAACTGTAATTATTGCAGTTATTGAGAAACTGCAATAATTACTTTGCATTGCTACTCCACCTCTAGTTTACCAGACTGCCACTGATCCAATGCTTTTCTATGGGGTTGTCCTAAAGTGATCTAGCAGTGCATGCGCATTAGGTCCCTGACTTCGAGGGAGGAGCGGAGGAGATCGATGCTGGATTAAGGTAAGTGAATTAAGGGTTTTTATCCTTTTGTAAGCTGTGGGAGTGGGGGTCAAGTGAGAGAGGGGGGCACTATAGTGCTATGAATACAACATTTCCCTTTAACCCCTTAAGACCACAGGGCGTTCTATGACATACCTATTTGGGCATCTCTAAACGCCGCAGGGCGGCATAGAATGCCCTGGGCGGTCTTGCCTCCCACGTTACCGCGATCCCCAATTACCGCGTTCTGCAGGAGGTGATCACAGTGACAGCCAGTCACTGTGATCACTGATCCTGTGTGCCTGTCAGTAATGTAAAACCACTGACTGACACTGGCTCTGCCTCTCTCCTGTAATAAAAATAAAATATTAGATAAAGGACCACTATAGGCACCCAGACCACTTCAGCTTAATGAAGTGGTCTGGGTGCCAGGTCCAGCTAGGTTTAACCCTTTTTTTTAATAAACATAGCAGTTTATAAATGCTTTCCTATGGACTGGCTGAATGTGTGCGCGGATCTTGCCACGCATGCGAATTTAGCCGGTGACGGAAGAAGAGGGAGGAGAGGAGGAGGAGGAGAGCTCCCCGCCCGGTGCTGGAGAAAGAGATAAGTTTAACCCCTTCCTCCCCCCAGAGCCCAGCGGGAGGGGGACCCTGAGGCACTATAGTGGTCCTTTAAAAAAAAAAATTACAGTTACAAATAAAATATACTTAGATCCTTACAACACCAGAGGGAGTCCAGCTTAAATTAAAGGAAGAACTTGTTAAATATAATAATGAATTGATCAAGTTTAAACATGACAAATTTGAAAAAGTTCAATTAGACTATCAAAAACAGAGTATATAAATGGCTTTCTGGAGACAATCAGCATAGACCTAGGAGATTGCGCAAAAGGATACAACGTCCTAAAATTTCTACTATTGATGTCAACTCAGATGAATCAGCTTCTGAAAGAAATATACACCATGACCCTCCAGTTTTTTTAGAGAACACGGGCGCGACCACCAGAAGCCGTGGAATAGATCATGGAGGAGTAGAACAAGACGCGGGCGCAAGGGCAAAAGTTGGTCCCTGGGGCAAGCCACCTCACAGGAAGTAGTGCCTATATTTAACTTGTCACATAGGAAATTAACCCCTGAAGAAACTGATATTTTAAGCCGTGGCTTATCCTTTGTACCAACGTCTTCCAAATGAGTTTATGTGAAATGTGGAACTTTTCAAGTTTGGTCACTGTATGCGACTCAAAGAATTTTTAGATCGTTCAAATCAAATACCACCAGACAATAGAATAATTGATCAATTCAAATGCAAATCCACGTTTGATCCACAGTCAAATAAAGCATCTTTAAAAACCTATCTGACAACCTCTAATAAAATGATGCAAAATATCTTTGCACGACAAAAGAATAAATCACAAAACATAACTGAACATCAAAGAATGATAATTAAGCAGTTGGCAGATGATCCTGCTATCGTTATTAGAGCAGCGGATAAAGGTGGAGGAATCGTAATGTTGGATTATCAATATTATGCAGAAGAATTGCTGGCACAACTTTCGGATACAAATACATACCATGAGTTACTAGGAGACCCCACAACATTGATCCAGTCAAAAATAGCTGATGTTTTATCTATGGCACTTACAGATGGCTACATTGACGTTCAATTATACCATTATCTATATAAAATTCATCCACGCACGACCATCATTTATAGCATCCCTAAAATACATAAAAATGTGGAGAAACCTCCAGGGCACCCGATAGTGTCCGCTGTGGATGGTGTCTTGGAACCAATTTCAAGGGCCAGTAGAAAAACTACACACTTGTATTAAGGACACACAGATGCTGTTAAACAAATTGAAAACGTTACATATTGATGATCAGAAATACCTATTGATTACCATGGACGTGTCCAGTTTATGAGGAGGGGGTTGAAGCCATGAGAACGGTACTTACACAGACCGAGCACTACCAAGGTCCTGCCATTGAATTTGCTCTTGAACTACTTATGATGATCCTTCAGAATAATTATTTCAGATTTCAAGACAAATGGTATCTACAAGTAGCAGGCACTTCCATGGGGGCAGCTATGGACCCTATGTATGCAAATGCTTTTATGTTTGTATTTGAGGAAAGATATATTTTATCCCAATATCAACATTATATTGTGCAATATTTTCACTACATAGATGATCTGCTCATCATTTGGTCAGGGTCATCAGAGGCAGCTAATATGGTTGAACAGTTGAATAATTTACCAACGCCAGTTCGATTTACGGTGAATATCAGTAGTGAAAAGATCCATTTTTTGGACCTCGAATTAACAGTGGGAGAAACACAAATTGAATATTCTTTATACTCAAAGCCCACAGACCATAATCTTTTGCTTCATGCCCAAAGCACACATCCTGTTGCACTTAAGAAATCTTTACCTAAAGCACAGTTTTTGCGTGTCATTAGGAATAACTCTAATACTGACATGATGGAAAGCCAATTATTGGATATGCATCAGAAATTTCTTAATCGTGGATATAGTAGAAAAACAGTGCTTGACACAGCACTAAGAGAGGCCAAAATGGCACAAAACACGAGGAAATTGGAGGCCCCACCGAGATTGGTCTTTCCTATGACTTTTTACCAACATTCACCTACAGTCGCCAGAGTAATTAAAGATAATTGGCAAATGGTTGCAACAGATGACACGCTCCCAAAAGCTTTCAAAGAGTCTCCACTTATTTGCTTTAGAAGGAATAAGAATTTAAAGGATTTACTAGAACGGACTGATCCAGTTAACAGTTACAACACCCAAGACAATAATCAGAGGAAGTGTACGGTGCTTAGGGTGTGTTACCTGTGGACATATGGTACTGGCTAAATCTTTTCATCACCCACACACTAACAAAAGATATGAGATTAGGCACACGATCACATGCAAAACACCATTTGTGATATATAAACTTACGGTTCCCTGTGGCCTTAACTATGTGGGTAAAACTGAGACTCCATTTTGTGAAAGGATACATGGCTATCGATCAAGCATCAGATTGGCGTATCGTGATGGATTTCCTGATAAACCAGTAGCCAAGCATTTTTTGACCGCACAACATCCCTTGTCTTCTCTTAAATTTATGGCAATTTGGTCGAATTTTGCTTAATAGGGAAGCATACTGGATTCATGAATGAAGAACAGTCTCCCCAGGAGGACTTAATTAATTTTTATTTTTTTTATTCTTTTCTATGAAGTTAAGATTTCCAGCTTGTGATAAAATTTATACTGCATTTGGCTATGATACAATACAGTTTATTGTAATTTATACAATTATGCACTAGTATAGTTTTACACCTGAAGTATTTTATGAAGGTACTTGGTTTAAGTTTTGTCTTTCTGTATATATGGTTTGATTGCACTATCAAGTCTATTAATTTTGGTCAATATATCACTGTCATGCACTTACATTGCAATTGTCACTTTATACACTATATCCATATTTTATGGGTATTATACATACCATTTATTTAGCATAATGCTTAGTTTTGCACTTATGTAATTATCTCAGAACAGGTCACTTTAAAATATATAGAATATATTGATACTCTTTCTTTAGTAAAGGTATTGCTAATTTTAGAACACATTGGCAAGTAAATGCCATCTTCTGATATTGCTCATTGTATTTATTAGCAATTCTACAAGTCACTGTTTTTTCAACATTAGCACACTTTTTCACATTGATATATACAGTAAAAAGTTTTTTAACAATATAGCACCTTAATATTCTAAATTCATGAAGGTGGTTCAACTACAGTGTACTTTCAAATGTATATGATATATTATCAGGTGTTCCTAATTGATATATATGCTACAATATATTGGGCAACTATTTATGAATGTACCAGATTATGTATTTATTTTTTATACATTTTTTATGCCAGGAGCACACATATTCTAAACTCCCTACTGGGATTGTCTCTAAAACAAGTTGTTGAGGAGCCAACTCGTAAAGAGGCCATACTAGATTTAGTGTTAACAAATGGAGATTTGGTATCAGATATTACTGTAGGTGAAAGTTTAGGATCCAGTGATCATCAGTCAGTGTGGTTTAATATAAGAACAGTGACTGAGTCACACCACACAAAAACAAAAGTTTTAGACTTTAGAAAAACAGACTTTTCTAAAATTAGAATATGGGTAGAGGAGTCATTATCAGACTGGAGCAATTTAAATGGAGTCCAAGAGAAATGGGATTATTTAAAAGTTGCACTATTGAAGGCAACAGAAAATTGCATTAGGCTTGTCAGTAAAAGCAAAAATTCAAGAAACCACTGTGGTACTCCGCAGATGTGGCCAAAATAGTTAAAAACAAAAAGTTAGCATTTAGGAATTATAAAAAAAACCAGAGTGAGGAAGACAAAATGATCTATAAGATTAGGCAGAAAGAGGCTAAGCAAGTTATAAGAGCTTCCAAATCACACACACAAGAGAAAATAGCACAGTCAGTAAAAAAAGGGGATAAAACATTTTTAGATACATAAATGAGAAAAGAAAAGTAAAACAAGGATTAGTTAGATTAAAAACAAAAGAAGGAAGGTATGTAGAAGAGGATAAAGGTCAGGATGACTGCCTCAATGTATATTTTTGTTCTGTATTTAGAGAAGAAAATGAAGGAAAGGGACCTCAGTTGAGAAAAAGGATAAATGAGTCATTTATTACACGTGAGTTTACAGAGGAAGAGGTTCTATTTCAACTGTCAAAAGTAAAGACAAATAAGTCAATGGGACCTGATAGAATACACCCAAAGCTATTAAAAGAGCTTAGTGGTGTACTAGCAAAACCATTAACAGATTTATTTAACCAATCATTGTTAACAGGAGTAGTCCCAGAAGATTGGAAGTTAGCCAATGTTGTGCCCATTTACAAGAAAGGTAATAGGGAGGAGTCGGGCAACTATAGGCCAGTAAGCCTTACTTCAGTAGTGGGGAAAGTGATGGAAACCATGTTAAAGGATAGGATTGATGAACATCTAAAAACACATGGATTTCATGATCAGAGACAACTTCAGGGAGATCATGCCAAACTAATCTTATTGATTTTTTTGATTGGGTAACTAAAATTATAGATCAGGGTGGTGCAGTAGACATTGCTTACCTAGATTTCCGTAAGGCTTTTGACACTGTTGCACATAGAAGGCTTATCAATAAACTGCAATCTTTAAGTTTGGATTCAAATATTGTTGAATGGGTAAGGCAATGGCTGAGTAACAGGCAACAGAGGGTTGTAGTTAATGGAATATATTCGAAGCTTGGACTTGTCACCAGTGGGGTACCTCAGGGATCTGTACTTGGACCCATTCTCTTTAATATTTTTATTAGTGATATTGCAGAAGGTCTTGATGGTAAGGTATATCTTTTTGCTGATGATACCAAGATATGTAACAGGGTTGATGTTCCAGGAGGGATAAGCCAAATGACAAATGATTTAGGTAAACTAGAAAAATGGTCAGAATTGTGGCAACTGACATTTAATGTGGATAAGTGCAAGATAATGCATCTTGGACGTGAAAACCCAAGGGCAGAGTACAGAATATTTGATAGAGTCCTAACCTCAACATATGAGGAAAGGGATTTAGGGGTGATTATTTCTGATGACTTAAAGGTAGGCAGACAATGTAATAGAGCAGCAGGAAATGCTAGCAGAATGCTTGGTTGTATAAGGAGAGGTATTAGCAGTAGAAAGAGGGAAGTGCTCATGCCATTGTACAGAACACTGGTGAGACCTCACTTGGAGTATTGTACACAATACTGGAGACCATATCTTCAGAAGGATATTGATACCTTAGAGAGGGTTCAGAGAAGGGCTACTAAACTGGTTCATGGATTGCGGGATAAAACTTACCAGGAAAGGTTAAAGGATCTTAACATGTATAGCTTGGAGGAAAGACGAGACAGGGGGGATATGATAGAAACATTTAAATATATAAAAGGGAATCAACACAGTAAAGGAGGAGACTATATTTAAAAGAAGAAAACTACCACAACAAGAGGACATAGTCTTAAATTAGAGGGACAAAGGTTTAAAAGTAATATCAGGAAGTATTACTTTACTGAGAGGGTAGTGGATGCATGGAATAGCCTTCCAGCTGAAGTAGTAGAGGTTAACACAGTAAAGGAGTTTAAGCATGCATGGGATAGGCATAAGGCTATCCTAACTATAAGATAAGGCTAGGGACTAATGAAAGTTTTTAGAAATTTGGGCAGACTAGATGGGCCGAATGGTTCTTATCTGTCGTCACATTCTATGTTTCTATGTTTCTATGTTTTTTTCTGTCCGGCCACTGGGTGAGCCCGGCCGGTCCGGGGTCCTTTGAACGCATTGTACAGCGTGTTCTGGTGAACTGTCTCTATGGAGACGTTTACTAGGGGATTTGTTTATTCGGCTGACGTCATTACGGTGTCCGCCGTGCGTGTTTACGTCAGGTGGGCGGACGCGCCTTCAGTGGGCGGGCCTTTCACCCGCAGCCTGGCGCTCAGTTTAGCATTGCCTGGTAACTAAGGCAAAATTTCCTGGATTACAACTATCCCCTTTGATTGCATAGGTACACGCATGCGCACTGTGTTCGTTGGGACGCCGGGCGGGCGCGGGCATCAACTGTGGTAAGTCTTTCAATTTTCTTTTATGATATATAAGTAATTGTAAGTATATGTATTGTAGTATTTTTGTTTTTCTGATCCTGAGGAAAGCCCAGATTGGGGCTGAAACGTCGATTATTTTAATGGATTTATAATAAAGCATTTAGATTTTTAAGAAGTACAAGGAGTGCAGCCATCATCTTTGTGGTTTATATATGATATATATATATATATATATATATATATATATTTATATAATAAAAAAATATGTAAATACGTTAAAAAGTAAAAATAAAAAAGAATTAAAAAATATATATGTGTAATTTCGTTCTAACTGTATTTTGATAATATATATATATTGATATCAAAATACACGTAGAACGAAATAATATATATATATATCTATATACATAAGTATATACATATATATCACTATATGTATACCTATATATAAATAAAAATAATTTAAAAAAAATTATATACATAATTATACACGTATATATAAAATAATTTTACATATATATTTATATAATAATTTAACATTATTAGGTCCTTTTATTAATTACAATTTGCGGGACCTGCCTGACAACAGAGACCGAAAGTATAGGGAATTTAATTTGCTAGCACTATATTTAACCCTATAACTTTCCAAGACACCATAAAACCTGTACATGGGGGGTACTCTTTTACTTGGGAAACATCGCTGAACATAAATATATGTGTTTCAAAACCGTAAAATGTATTACAACAATGATATCATCAGTGAAAGTGACTTTTTCACACATAAACGGCACTTACACTGCCGATATTATTGCTGTAATACTTTTTACTGTTTTGAAACACAAATATTTGTGTTCATCAAAGTCTCCTGAGTATAACAGTACCCCTCATGTACATGTTTTATGGTGTTTTCAAAAGTTACAGAGTCAAATATAAGGCTTGCGTTTCAGTTTTTTCACATTGAAATTCGAAGATTGGTTATGTTGCCTTTGAGACCATATGGTAGCCCAGGAGTAAGAATTACCCCCATGATGGCATTCAATTTGCAAAAGTAGACAAGCCAAGGTATTGCAAATGGGGTATGTTCAGTCTTTCCTAATAGCCACTTAGTCACAAACAGTGGCCAAAATTGGTGTTCAGATGAGTTTTTTGCATTTTTCACACACAAACAAATATTAACGTTAAGTTTGGCTAGTGTTTGTGACCAAGTGGCTACTAAAAAAGACTGGACATACCCCATTTGCAATACCTTGGGTTGTCTACTATTGAAAACGGACTATCCTCTGTTCGTACTCTCACATCTGATGCTCTTCTCCAAGACTTCTCCAAATACTATAGGTTTTGAATAATAACCTTTATTTGTGGAACTCCCTTCCCTTCTCCATTAGACTTTCACCCAGTCTTCACTCCTTTAAAAAAATATTTGAAAACACACTTCTTCAGGATGCATAAGATTTAAACTGTTAGATGATTTTCATTCCCCCTTTTTTCCCCATGACCTCTCCTGCAACTGTCAAAAATAACCTACTAGGTTCCCAGTGAATAATTTTCTAGCAACCTATTTCATTACCCCTACTTATACCCTTTGTGTCACTATACCCCACTCCCTCTAGCATGTAAGCTCATTGAGCAGGGCCCTCAACCCCTCTGTTCTGGTCCGTCCATTTGTCTGGTTACAATTACGTGCCTATTAGTCTACTCATTGTAGTGATACAGAATTTAGCTGGCACTATATAAATAATAAAATAATAATATGGGGCCAGATCGCTAAAGGTCTATCTGGCTGGAATCAAATATGGAGGAATTCCCAGACAATGTGGGGGAATCCTGACACCCCCTTCTGTCACGTACCTGGGTCCAGTGCCAATGACACTCTGCAGTGGTTCAGCTCAGCCCACTCTCCTCCCCTGCCGATGTCAGCAGGTGGGGGAGACATGCGTGCGTGACAATGGCCAAGCTCGCATTAGGATTAACTCATAGGAAAGCATGATTCAAAGTTATTTCTTCACTTCAAAAAGGTAGTCAGAATTCTTGCTGGATCAATACGCTCCTACCCAACAATTAAACAGCTATGTCACTGTAAATTCTCTTTGCAAAAAAACACTCAAATGTTGTTTTAATCTTTACATACTCTGACAAAACAACTAAAACAACTTTGTGAGGCAAATAATCCACATCTGAAAAAACACCTTTCCTGTGGTCTAGGAAAACTCTCCTTTATTCAAATCTAAGCACATAATCTGTTGTTTTTTCACAGAAATGAATGGACTACAGTTTTTACTGGGACTGTATACATAATGCACTCTGAGATCACTTTTTTTTTATAACCTAAACAGTCCAGGTTTTCTAGCTTTTATTCACTTGACTATTTTTGAAGCCGCCTTTGCACATTGCCTAATTCCTTAACATTTTTTTTTATCACAGGTGGACAAAATTACAATGCATATTCAAGGTCGAGTCCTACCATCGAGTCTTAAAGAGGAAAAAATATACATATTTTTTACGTGAAATAGATTTGCTCTCGTAAACACTGAACATATTTTGGATAAGAAGAGGCATGTGACCTGAAATTTATAAATCCATTATTAATATACATGTGTATAGCTGGTACTTAATTATGCAGCAAAATCTTCATGTACATTGTGACTTGCCCAAGCATCTTAGGAGAAATAGTTTTAAAATAGATGGGGCTCTACCTTGGAACCACCCCTGATTTATACAATCTGTGTTTAATAGGGAAGATAACGCATGTTTTCATGGATACTGGTAAACCTAGAACTCTGCTCTGTGAATGATACTTTCAAATGAAGTATACATCGGCATATGATTGAAAGTTTGATTTATACTCTGTTTGCAGACGCACATCACCTCTAAGATGACAAAGGGACTATTAACAATTTAAAACTTGACATTTGTCATCATCCCGACCCATTCTCATCTCTCTCCAATATAAAAGAGCTTTACAAGAAACACAGAGGAGTCAGTCAGGGAAGGTCAGACAAGTTACATCATGCCAGACAATGTATTTATTGGAGAAAAGATTTTCACATGAAAATATATAATAAACAGTGCAAAAGGTTTTATTGGCTACACTAAATAAAATAAATCTATGGGGCTCTACAAGGATGCTCAAGACAGAGTTTGTGAAGCGAAGCAGGAGAGACATTATTTATGAAAGCCGATATAGATGCAAACAGATGAAGACAATTTTGCTGGTAGTGATGCTAGCTGGAAAAAGAAACAAATATTTATTCACTAAACTGTGAATTGTCATGAGTCGAGAAGGTGCTATGAGAAGTTCACATTAATGGATAACAGCACATAAAGAAAAAATATATAATGTATCGTAAAAATAAATTATATCATTTTTTACCCTAGATGCTATTAAGCGGATACTCACTTCCACAGGCAGGGCATATGTCCCAAGACATCATTAAACTGGATATTTACTATACTTTGAAGTTAAAAATGTACATCTATGCTTGCCAGTGTAATATCACAGAAACCACAATGCATTGCTGTATTTGCTTTAATGGAGAGCAGAGAACCCATCTGTATGAAGAGTTTTCTTCTCTCCTTTGTCACTCAAAAGTTGGAGTAGAACTCTATGCTGACAGTTGATTGACATCTGAGGCTACCTACTGTATTTTTTTTAATAGAATAATCTTTTTAACATCTACATATTTGCTACCATTGTTGCTGTTACAATGTATTACATTTTATGGTATTTGATTTAAATTATAACATGTTCCATGGCACACTTTAAGGCCAACATTAATGCTACAGAAGCCAATTAAGGATAAAAATATAAATATATTAAACTTAGCATTTCATAAAAGCATAATTATTTTAGTCTAATCGTTACGTGTTGGTTTCCAGTGCAGCATAACTGTTGAGTGGATAAACCCATAGGTTTATTTAGCTGTCAGTCATCAACACAAATTACCACTATTTGTTATCATATATGTGCATGGTGAATTGTTAATTGAGCCATTGAATCAGAACAAAAAAAAGAACAAGATTACATAGCTTTTTCTTGTGACAAAGCATGTGTCTTGATGCAAATTGTCACGGGACACAAGGCGTGATTCTGCCTGTTTGCAAGGTTAGTAACACGTGTGGTTTTGGTAGTTAACACACAGGCTTGCTGCCAGATATTAAATATTTCAGCTGATTTATTCCTGGCCTACACAGCATGTGAGAACACACTGAAAGTCAACAGAAAAGTGGTTATTAAATGCAAGCAGGTTCTTGTAGTTTATAATCCTGTAAATCCTTTTCGAGGCAATGTATTCCTTAAAAGCAAGAAGGATCAAATTTAATTAGGAATGGATTTCTAATTAATTATCTTACTATATGATTGACAAATGAAAATGCTTAGTATAGCAATATTTTGTTTATTAAAGCTACATTGAAAGACTAGGTAGGAGTAGAAAAACGGTTGCATTAGTATTGAATAGAGTGCTAGAATTGGGTAGAATATGGGCACGAGGTATGCGTTTTCAAGTTTAGTTAGGTGCATGTACTCCAATGCTACCCTGAAGAATTTTGTTTTTTTAATACCTTACAAGGACCATATTTACAACCCATTAAGAATCACAATCTGATCCATAAAAGACTCTATGCTAGTGTGGAATGTCCTGCATATTTTGAATTTGCGGTTCTATACAGCACTTTCAAAAAATGAACAGAAAATTCCATTTTGATAAAGGATTTATAAAGGCTGATTAATTATGACATACTATTATGCCTCTGGTCATTAAAGGATACATGTAGTCATTTCCATTTATACACTGTGCTAGCAGTTTTGCTAACAAATGTATAGATTGGTAGAAAAATGTATATTTATATAGTTTTTTTTCTCCCAGCTTTCAGTCAATCTCTCTACAGACATTTAATGCAGAGGCATTGACTGACAATGGATAAGAGAAAAGACCTCCCACAAGATATCCTTCTGCTCTTCCAAGCATAGCAACCACAGCATATGCACTGTGGTTGCTATGAAAACAATAGGAATGGAGTGAAGCGAAATCACTACGCTCAGATACCAGCAAGCTAGGGTGACG
This sequence comes from Pelobates cultripes, assembly GCA_933207985.1. Taxonomy (NCBI): domain Eukaryota; kingdom Metazoa; phylum Chordata; class Amphibia; order Anura; family Pelobatidae; genus Pelobates; species Pelobates cultripes. The sequence goes on from OW240919.1 coordinate 48,649,167, forward strand.
GCCTCACTGGGGAGTTAAGTCCTGCTTGGGGATGAGCCACCAATCAAAGAAGACAAGATGACTACCCCAACTGTGCACGTAAGAGTGAGGACCAGAGGACTGCCCGGAGGTGGATACTACATTAAGAGTAAGACCAACAAAGTTTGAATATGGCAGCTCTAGAATGGGGGATATTTGATTTTGAATTCATGGGATTTATGATGCATTCAATGTATGTGGGAGCAATTTAAGGTAAGTTGATTTTTTTTTTTATTACAGGTTCACTTTAATGAGTTAATTCAAAATCCACTTTTAACTGTTTGTTATCTAGAATCCATTTCTCATGAAATAATAAACAAACTTCACTTTCTATTACATCCTACAAACCGTATAAGATCGAAGGTTGAATCTGTATTAGTAGGTGCATGTCAAGTTTGAAACAGTGTTAGGATATTCAAGGCAAAAAAGAAGGGTAATGGCGATAAACTTCAGCAGCTTCACTTAGCTTGTTCAAGAATCAGCATCAATTATGGATAGATCATACTTAAGACAAAGAGTACTTGGCTAGTCAATATGTGCCGGAATACAAAAAAACAGCACAAAATCGACAGGAACATGACAGAGGTATTCAGTAAAGTAAATTTGAGATAAAACTAGCTGAAATAGAAGAATTCTCTAAGGCAGCTATGCTTTCAGATCGACTATTTTGAATTCTCACTTTAGTGCATATCCCTGTTAATGTCAAGTCATATGAAGAAATCAGTAGTATGAAGAAGAAAATTATCCACCAGTAAACAAATTACCATAGCCACAGCATCTATGGAACTCCTGCTACAGACATTTCAGCAAAGGGATTGACTGGATTTAAATAGGATAAGCACCATGATGTCTCCATGCTTGACATACCACGAGGAACTTGTACAATGTTTGCACATAACGTGCATATGCATGAAAAAGCAAAGTCCCTGAGAGCAATGGACTTTCTCTTCCCACCAGACATGCAAGAAATGTGTGAGTATAGTGCCTTCCCTAAGGCATATTGAGCAGGCTGATGTGTGATTTGAGGTTTATGGTTGAAACAACATTTCACAGTAGCTATCGAAAATGATGTAGTGCATAAAAAAATACTGGCACGGGTAGCAGTGCAAAATTAGGGACAATGCTTTAGGGAATTATTTAACAGTTTTAATTTTAATTAATGCCAATTGGAAACAGAGAAATGTGTGAAAAATAAAACCTGATTAGTATAATTATTTTTAAGTAATACATAAAAATGTCTATCGTCTTCACCCCCCACCAGAAAAAAAAAAAAAACAGCAGCATAATTTTCAAATATGGATTAAGTAGGAACTGTCACTTCCCAGGGTTTTCAATATTATAAGAGTTATTTGCTAAACTTTGTGTGAATGGACAACATTCTGTGAAAATATCTGAATACGGAACAGAATGGCAATTCTCATATTTGCCAGTGCCAATTCTGGCTGACATGTGGTCAATCTAAGCAATTCTGTATGATTCTGTTTTAAGTGTTTGACGTCTGGTTTAAACCCAATGCTTTTGCATTGGAAACCTATACAAAAGTATGGGATTTAGAATATGGACAAAGCACCTACTTTAACCTGAATCAGGACCAAATACATTCAGCAGGATGCATAATCACACATTATAATTCATTTGCTTTTTCCAAGCAAACAATATTTTAAGTAGTATTTGCCCACTGGCAGCCCTAGCAGCTAGTGTGCAAATAGTTTAAAAAAAACAAACAAAACATTGGTAGACAGGATATTTTTTTTTTTTTGCGGTGGCTGGGGGATAGGGGACCCCTAGCCTCACTAAGGGGTTGGGAAATTGATAATGGCCAAATCTTTGGGGTGGTGGACAATAGAATGCCCATCACCCTTCTATATTTTATTAGTAGCCCCTACCTGCCATCCATGAGGGAAGACTGAGGGGGTATTAGGATGCCTTTAGTAATTAAATTAATTAGCCTCGCCACCCACGGGTTGGGGATGCAGGGGATATTATGTCACCATTGGTTATTAAATTAGTAGACCTCACACATTGCCCATGGGTGTGGACTGGGGGGGGGGCATTAGGACCCCCTAGTTATTAACAGGGTTAGTTACTAAAGTGAGCATTCATAATAAATTCAAATTTAAGACCAGAGTAACTTAACTGACAGCATAGCTGACCTAGAATATTTTTCCAGTTCGACTAGTCTGACCTTAAATTTGAAATTCACTTTAAAATAACTCTGACGCTAATGAATAACCTTGTGTATTAATAGCCTCACCTGCAGTCTATGGGCAAGAGCTTGGGGGGGCGGGGGAGGGGGGAGAGGGGAAGGGGTATTAATATACATGTAAAAGGGCATGAAGCATCTCATGAAAAAAAAATAACTTGCACTTTTCAATGTTTTATTCAAGGATTTAAAATCTTAAAAAATAACAGAAACCCTTAAATGTATGTAAAATCTTACAAATAACTGTGTGCTTATAATTTGCCCATTTTGACATCAATGCTTTAATTTACTATTAGGCATTGGCAGGTAAAAAGGTGATCTGAAAAGTTATGCCATTTGCCTGGCATAACACAGCTGTAATTTAGCAGGTACAACTTGGCAACGGTGCGTGCTTTAAATGTACTCTTTGCAGAGCAAAGATGTCCCTTAGAAAACTATAGATAGTGAGATGCCATGTCAGAATTACCAGTTTACACACAGAGATACATAAATTTGATTCATTGTCAAAAATGAATTATAAAGGTTTGCAAAACTTTTCATAATAACTATTCATCACTTCTTGCAACAAAGTAAAAAAAAATGAAAAAGGTCATTATATTTAGCAGAATTAGTAACATACAAAAACAACCTTTTTAATTTAAAGGGACACTATGGTGTTATGAATACACTGTATTGCTAACACTACAGTGTCTCTCTGCCCCCTCTTTCCCGCCCACACTACCACAATTAAGAGTTAAATAAACCTTTAAGAACTCACCTTATTCATTATTCCAGCGCCAAGTTCCCTCATCTCTGTGTTTGGTTTTCCAAAATCATCCTGAGGGGGAACCTAATGCTAAGCATTAAACAGGTAGACAGTCACTAGAGGAATTCTTAAAACATCTATATTGTCTCTAAAACTGTAATGCTTTCAGCTGTAGGGTTAAGGTCACAGGGACACTGCCCCCAGACCACCTAAATTACATGGAGTGGTCTGGGTGCCTATAATGTACTTTTGGGGGAAATTTTAATTTTTTTTTAAATTCAAGAAAAGTGTTAATTAAGTCATGCTTGTAATCAATAATAAAGAATTTTGGTAGTAACCAGTGTGGAGTTATTATAGAATACAAAATGAAGATTTGAAACATGAGCACAATTGTACGGCACATCATTTATCATATGGGTCCGTATGAAGATGTAGAATGTAGCAAGGTATGGTACTTACTACCATCTCTGTCATATAGTAAATTGGTTGCTCATTCGCAGGTGGACTATTGTGGAAGATATTGGAGGGAGAAAACAAAAGAAGATAAAATGGAAGTAGAAATAACCTAAGAGTTTATAAGAATGTGTAGCGGCTTCAGTCTACCTGTGTGATAGCGGTGAGTATGGCGTCGGGGGGTTGTGTGGTCTACAGGTGTAGGTAGGCACTGGCGAGAGTGAGAGATAGAAAGGAAGCAGAGAGGGCGAGCAAGATGGTAAAAGATGCAGGTAGAGAGGGGGTATAGAAGAAAAAGTTGGAGTGTGGGATGGAGAGAGAAGGAGAAGAAAGGGTTAAATAAGTAAATTAAAAAAGTTAAGGGGGGATGAGGAGGGGGTATGCTGGGTAGGTTGTTGGGTATTTTCCGCCCCATCTTTCCACCCCTCCATCTGAAGCAGCCGCCCCCTCGTTACTTTGGTCATCAGGGTGAGGAGGTCTGATCTTGGTCCGATATTGTGTGTTACCGTAGTGATAAGGTAAATTCTGCTGTGTCAGGAAGTTACGAATTAGACTCCATGTTTGGTTGTTTAGTTGACAGTCACTGCATCCAGTGAAACCAGATCTTCTGGTAAGTTTGGTTTCTCCCACCTGCCGATAGGATGAGTCCATCTATGCTCGTGATGTCTTCCACTTTAGTGATCCAATCTTCGGTGGAGGGGGCTAAGATTTGTTTGCAGACGGTCGGGAGGAGGTTACGTGCGGCATTAATCAGATATGGGGTAATTTGTTTTCTTGTAGGTAGCCAGCGGCAGGGGGGGTCTGATGAAGCAGGTAGCTCTCCGGGGAGAACTCAACCGAGTCATCTGTGAGTGTGGATACTATCCACTGTATCTCTCTCCAGTAGTGTTGAATCTGGGGGCATGTCCACCAGATATGGAACAATGTCCCCAGTTCCCTGCTGCATCTCCAACATCCTGGTGGACAGGAATGGTTTATGAAGGCAATTTTCTTTGGTGTTTTATACCAGTGAGATATCGTATTGTATTAGTATTTTGTACTAATGGAGGATTAATGCATCAATGTGAAGGTTTTGGTCCATTGTTCTTGAGTCAAAGGATGACCAAGGTCCCTCTTTCAGTGTCTAACGAAGTAAGAATGTTTGGTTATCTTGCGGTGTAATCTGAAGGCGATATAGCAGTGAGATGGCATGGGGTGGGGGTGTGGGTTGAGTGCATAGCGTCTCAAATATGGTGAGCGTTCTTGAGGCTGAAGTTAGGTTCGGTACATGATTGAGCATGTGGGCTAGTTGGCGATATCTAAAGATTGTTATCACGTTTGGGGGCTTCGGCATGGGCAGTTTTGAGAGTGGAATGATAGTGCCATTTGTAAGTATGTGTTGTAGCCTGCAGCGTAGTGGTAGTCCAAAGCTAGTCATGATCCGAGCGGAGTCGATTATGCAGAAAGACGGGTTGCCTGTGATGGGGTACAAGGGGGGAGATAGGTGGTGAAAATTCCGGTCCCGTAGGTAGTCTCTTCCAGATGTTTAGGGTGGTGGCTATTGTGGGTTTTCTCCTATCCAGTCTGGTCGCCGAACTTGGGAGTTGCTAGAGGCAGCGCTGAGAAGCTAGCTTCTATGGCGATCCAAAGTTTGTCTGGTGGAGCTAATGACTATTCGATGATGCTTTGGAGGTGGATGGTCTGGTGATACTTAACTAAATCTGGGAGGCCCAAGCCGCCATGCGGTTTGGGTTTGATTAGAATTTCATATTTGATCCTGGCTGTATGGTTTCGCCATATGTAGGTTGTGAAAGCTCTGCGTATCTGAGCGAAAAAAGTCTGGGGGCTAAAGATCTGTAGCAGGTATAGGAAGAGTGGGAGCACATTAATTTTTAAAAACGCTCATCCTTCCAAGCCAGGTGATATGCAGCATGGACCAATCCTTCAGATCTTTAAGCACCTGGTCTAACAGAGGTGGAAAGTTGATCTGGAATAGATGAGATGCATCTGCAGCAAACCTGACTCCCAGATACTTTATTGCTTCTTTATACCAATGGAACAGGAATTGCGCTTTAAGAGAGGTGATCAAGGTGCAATCACATCCAAGGTATCTCTGATTTTGTATAATTAATTTGGAAATTCGATAGAGAGCTGTACCTCTCTAATTCCTGCATGATAGCCGGGAGTGATGATAGTGGGTTTCGGACTGTGAATAGTAGGTCATTGGCATAGGCGGAGATTTAGCATTCTCCCCATATGCTGGTGATGTCGGTCCGTTCGCGCGCTGCTTTTTAAAAGGGCTCCAGACTTAGCACAAACGGCGGGGTGAGAGAACATGTGACGTAGGTGTGGAGTGAGAGTTTTAAAAAAGGTCCTATAGTATTTGATGGTGATGCCATCCAGGTCCAGGGCTTTTCCCATTTCAAAGCCACGGACAGCTCTTCCAGCATGATCGGTTCTTCCAGGGAGCGAACGGTATCTGCATCGATTCTGGATTTAAGGTGTGTGGTAAAGTATGTTTGTTGAGAAGGTATATTAGGGTCCGGGTTTCTGTGCCGTGTATCGCGTTTGGGTAGGTTGTATACGGACTCTTAGTACTGGCAGAATCCCTCTGCTCTAGATTTTGGTGTAACGTGGGTCGTTCCACTGTATTTGATGTTAGATATGAAGCACTTCTGTTTGCTCTTCCTCAAGGCTCTGGCTAGCATTTTGCTGCTTTTGTTGCCATATTCATAGAATGCTTTTTGGGCAAGGCGGAAATGAAATGCCATCTTATGGGATAGGAGTTCAGGTCTGCTCGGGTCACAACCAGTTGTTTGCAGGAGTCTTCGTTCAGTTGGAGGTAGGCAATTTCCTTTGAGCGTTGTTTTTTGCGTTGTGCACAGTGTTGGGTTAGGAGTCCTAGAACTGTGCATTTATGTGCCTCCCAAATTGTCTCCGATGTGGAGTCCGGGGTTGTGTTCATGAGGAAGAAGCGTTCTAACTGCTCCTGAACTTTGTTTTTGAGCAGGGGGTCTTCCAACAAGAACTCATTGAGTCTCCATATCCATTGTTTCTGAAAGGGCGTGGATGAGGTTATTGTGATAATGACTGGTGCGTGGTCTGACCAGGTTATTGGCGCTATTGTAGCCGAAAGTAGGTCATCCAGGTGACGTTGATGAATGAGGAAATAGTCAATACGTGAGTATGAGTTATGGGGTGGGGAGTAGAATGTGTAATCTTTCTCTGAATAGTGTAGAGTGCGCCAGCAGTCGGACAGCTGGAATACCTGTAAGGTTGATCTCATGCCTCTGAGGACCTGGCCCAGAAGGGTTGAGGTGCCCATTGATGTATCTAGTCCGGGTTCTAGGGGAGCATTAAAGTCACCTCCTGGTATTAGGGTGCCTTCACTGAAGGATTCCAGTGTCGAGAGGGCTTGTGTGAAGAAGGGCTTCCATCCAGTGTTGGGTAGATATACGTTCACAAACGTAAAGTGTGAGGTGTGTATTGTGCCCTTTAAGAAGAGGTATCTGCCTTTTGGGTCTAAGATTTCTGCTTCTCTCTGGAACGGGACTTCGGCAAAGAGGAGGATTGTCGTCCCCTTGGTTTTCGAGTGTGGGTTGGTGGCTTGAAAACCCAGCGGATAATGTTTGCTTGAGAACCTGGGGTGCTTAAGTGTCATAAAATGTATTTCTTGGAAAAAGGCAATGGAGAGGAGGGAAGCTCTCAGCTCTAGCAGTGCTCTTTCCACTTCTGTGGTGTGTTAAATCCTTTTGCTTTGATCTTATAGAGTGAGAGGGCGGGTGGAGGTCGCTGCATGGTGGGGGCAGGGGGGTAACGAGAGGCGTCGAGTATGTTAACATGATTGGGATGTGAGAGGGTGGGATCAGTGTGTGGGAAGGAGAAGAGAAATAAAAAAAAGAAAAAAGAAAAAAAAAAGAAAAGAAAGGGGGAGTGGGAGGAGGCAGGTGTGAGATCAAAGATAGGTCCCTCAAATGCGTCCGGCAAAGTACACCACTTGGCGTCTAGCCGGGGGCATGTGAGGGAGCAGAGACTGTGAGGGTGGAAAAAGAGGAGGTATGAATGCCAGCAAGGTCTATGGGTTATACTGTGTTGTAGAAGATGAGTCGAGAGAATAGCTAAAAAAGTAAGAGGTGGGTCGTCTCCGACAACCTGTTATCTTCTGTGGAGAAGATAGAAAAAGGGGTAGTTTGCCTTAAGATAGGGGGTCACCAGGAGAGTTAGTTCCCAGTGCCCAAATCCTGTGGTGTGGCAGTACACCCGTGGGGGTGCGGTTGGTGTGCCTCTAAGCCGTTGTGATTAGTGATAGGTTTTTTTCAACAAACTTTGGGGTCATCCAAGCCCTGCTGCCAGTGAGCAAATAAAAACAATAATAAAGATAAAACACTAAAGTACTTGAACAATATTTCTCAGTGACCAGTTAGCAAACGTGGGTACATGTAGAAACATATACAGCCTATTGAATCCAGTCACAAGGAGACCATTACTTTCCCTTATACATATTCCATGGAGGTAACAGATGACGATAACTGTCTGTTGAATAGGACAATAGTGCTTAGACAAGCCATGGGTGGGAGGGGAAAAGAAGCAGAGAAACGAGAGGAGAGGAAAGCGAACAGATAGAGAAGAGAGGAAGAAAAAAAAAAAAAAAAGATTTCGCTAAGAGAGGAAAAATTAGAGAGCATACCAATAATTCCATTGAGAACATCATTACCTGTGTGGAACTAGGATATGTATACCGTGTCCCATTCCCCCAAGATGCTATCCAGCTCGGTCCCTCTCCCTCCCACTAGTGTGCAGGACAATAAAGAGTACCTTCACCTTTCCCATGTAGTGAAATCCCACCTGCATCTCAGGGTAGTAGTTTAGAATATTGCCGGTTTTAATGCTTGTCTTTCTGCAGGGGGCACAGTCATTGACAGAGATATGGGAGATGTTAGGAAGTGTGAAGGTCATTTGGGGCAGCCTATGCTATAGATATGGGCTTCCAGGTAAACATTATGTCAGTGTTAGATTTGCTGCTGTAAGCATACCTGGTTAGATCAGGAGCCTGTGTATATGTACCTACATGCCTATGTTTAAAGGCCAGTGTTAGGTGTCCCCAGGTATAGTTGGGTGCTATCTCGATTCTATGCATAATTGTCAGTACATTCTAGGTATACAGAGGTGTTGCATTGTGGTGTCCCCTATATTGAGTTGTGGTGCTTAGGTTCCCTTCGCTCGTTGCCTCCTCCTCTCTCCTCCCTGCCCTCCAAGGTGCGACCCTTGTCTGAGTTTTGTCTCTCCCCTGTTTGCACATTCATTATATTGTACAGATACACTGCATGCTTACGAAGGTGTTTAGTTGTGGGCAAGGTTGGTGATGCGTGGCACTTAGATGAGATCAGTGGGGAGTACTCAGCTAGTCCGTATAGACATTTCTGCTGTGAATCGCTCTACTTGGTGTTGGCTTCAAGCAAGAAGATAGAAAAAAAACAGAATAAAAAATAAAGAATAAAAAAAGATATTTATAAATTTCAAAGTCAATGACTGAGATAGCCCATTTGTCTTTTCTGTGGGTGTGTCTTTGTTATGTTCTGTCCATATATGGCAAGATGCAGATATCTCAGGCAGGTGGATGCAGGGCCGTATAGGCTTTTCTTCCGGGAGCTGCTTTACTCGCAAAAAAAATTAATTAATAAAATTATGGGGGGCAAAGTCAGTTAGGGAGGTAGTCCTTCGGTCTATTCTGTGAGTGCGCTTTTCCAGGCTGTGTCCAGTTATGTCAAGGTGGAGATGTTTTAGGTAGGAAGGTGATGGGAAAATATCATGTGTACTTGGTGTCCATCATTTTTCATGGGCAGTGTGGTGGGGCCGCTTCTAAGCCCTGGTCTGCCCACATTCCTTTAATTGAGAGGGCAGTCAGACCAGTCCTGTACTTGAATAGGTGTCAATCCTATGGTGTTCAGGAAGATGAGGACTGTTACGGTTACCCCCAGGCTAGCTGGAAGCTGGACCGCTTGGATGGTCTGGATCCCAAAAGCAGAGAGGGAGAAGAGCCGCATCGGTAGTTAGTCCATACGAATCCTGTAAATGTAGAGCAATCCCACTAGCTATAATACAGCTAGGATATCCTTTTCCCCACAAAACGAGTCGAGGCTGCGATTTGAAGGTCAAGCAAGAACTGGCTTTAATGACACACAGGGAACCGTATTCATGCAAAATCTCAGGCCCAGGGACAGCCCCCTCTGGACCTGATGGGATACAGGGACAATACAAGTGGGGGACCAATAAGAATACAATGCATCGTTTGAAATTGTCACCGCCCAGCTTGGAGATAATGAATCCAACGGTTATGACAATACAATTATCTCCAAGCGTCCCAAATCCCACGTGTTTTTCCACATAGTAAACAGGATAAAAATACATAACTCTAACAGTTTTATTTATAATTTGTGCCTTCTACCATTCATTACATAGCCCCTGTTAAGGCGAAACAATTAACTGAAGAGCGCACATAACCCACGAATGGTACGCTTAATTTCCCCAAAATAAAGTATGTTCGTGTCTTTGGGTTCTGAGCGTGCGATGGCGGCCATGTTTTGAGGTAAACTAATAGGCCGCAGGACTTCACCCTCAAACTTGTGGGACATGAACCGGCTAGAAGTCTGCACGAATCCCCGCTCTATTGCTGGATGTCTCCGTTATTCGGGAGACGAATAAAGACTGCCGGGAGTGGGGTACTTAACCTGCGGTTAACCGCAGAAACCAACATTCTAATTGGGGCCTCACGCCAGGCTGTAGGTGGTCCTTGTTCGGTACCCGTTCGGTGGTTTGAGTATCGGGCAATGGGACATGAATGTGAATGCTCTGAGGCCGTCAATTAGGTTGCGGTTAACCACAGACCACAACTCTTTGGGTGATCAAGTGGAGACACACTCCGCTCTTAGGGTTTTTGGTCGTTTGCTTGTTATAGAGGTGACCGGAGTTAAGTGGCGGCACACGCCAGGGTACTGGTGATCCGCCGTTCGTATAACGAATAGACATCAGGCAAGTAGTTCAGGAGTTGGGTACCAAATTACAGTACCGCGTCAGGTGAGAAGCCTCGTGTTGCGAGGTAAGGATTCCCCGGGTGTGCAGGTAGCTGCGGATGGACGCTGATGGAGCCTCTCCTTGCATCTGGGGTGTTAAGGGGTTCATCTGAAGACTCTTCGTTCAACCCATGGAGTCCTGTGTAGTGCGGAATGAGGCTGATTAAGGCAGCAGGGCACGGAGCTCTGGGATCATATTCATTTGGTGCCAAGCCACACCCCCAATCATTTCCTCCTTTTCTATACCACTTGAGTTTGTGTACAAAACACATATATATTCATGATACACTGAAAATGCACAAACAATGTTTGCATGCACTGGTGCAGCCTCATCCAGAATATCTGTTAAGCACAGGACTAAATATCTTCAGTATGTTACAGAAAATGTTAGGTAGACATACAAATAAGGTGTGACTTTAATAAATCACTGGTGTCTACATGTGCCAGCAATAAGATATAATTCACAATAATTGGGAGCATTTCTTGAAGTGCCCAAAGGAATAATGTGGTTATGAAATACTTCCAGTCATTGTGAGTGGAACACATACATATTGGTGATTTTAATTGTTTTTATAGTCACAGCATCCTATTTGTATGTATTTATTATATTAATAAATAAAAGTGCTTGAGCCATTGCACTTTACTTGGCTATTGCTACAAATTTAATACCACACCACTTTTTAGTCTTTGTGCAAATAATATTTTATCAATTTTGTGTGCCAGCTATCATAGTAAAAGAAAACAAGGACATGGGTTCTACAATTCTTTACAAAACCACAACTTCCCCTCTTAAAATTGACCTGCTTCAATTTGTGGAAATGCAAGAATTTTTTTTTATATTATTTATATAATTTTTTAGTTAATAACTGAACATTGAATAAAAATGGGTTTGGTGAAATGGACATTAAAGCAAGCAAGGGTACAGTGTGTAGTTTTGAAATTTCAAAATTAACCTAATGGGAACAGTGTTGTTGACTTGGCAGCTATTGAGTTACGCACAGTGTGTGTGAGGCATAGAATTTCTTAAAGTGTCAAACACAATACATAGGATAGAGCAAAGGGGGGTGCATCAAGTCAAAATGCAGCAATGATTTCTCAGCAGCACAACATAAAGCAGAACAAGCAGGGTACTGCTAGATCCAGACATATAAGAGCTTCATTCTTATTGTGTCATAGAGACAGGATAAAGAAGGCAGGATCGAGGGGGGATATAATAAAAAACGAAAGCTTGTTACAAGCAAATATTGACTCTATATTGTATCAGAGATGCAGAATAAAACATAGGTTTGGAGGTGATGATGAGGAATTGCTGGTTGGATTATAGTGCTCTGTCAAAATCAGAGGGAGGGAGGTAGTCTAGTAATGGGCTAACCCTCTTGGAATATACCAAAGGATTTTCATTGTCAAAGATTCAGTATAGAGAAGAGGGAGGAGGGCAAGGGCAAGGGAAAGGGGCTAGTGATGTAGTTAGAATATTGAATCCTTACAGTGTCCTGGGCATTCCATAGAATAGAAACAATATCTGGCTAGTTTTACTCAGAATAAAAACTCTCTTTTTTCTGGCAAAAGATAAGAGGGATCAGTGAGATCTGCCTACAAATGACATTTACATTTTGCTGGTATAGGCAGTAAAATGAGTGTTGATGGGATAGATAGGTAGACAGACAGACAGACTAATGCTAATGAGTATTCCAAAACTCAGTGGTTCAGCGATGAAATTAAATATAAAGATTTGCACTATAGCAGATTTGACATATATAATCATTGATACATAATAGCAAACTATGTATTATGGGAAAGTAATGTCACTGAAGGCTTCTGAAGCAGAGCTTGATAAAGGTGGTTGCCCAGATTAGTAACACCTCTATGAGCCCTGGGCTCTGTTCTGTGTGTGCTTGTGTGTGCTGGTTAAGTGTTATGTGTGGGCAGTGTCTGATTGTGTTGGGAAAGGGAGGTTTATCTTTTTGGATATGCTTGAAATGTCAGAATTGCCGATGTGCTGAATTTCGAAAGTGCCACACCGAATTGCTGAGGTGCTGAATTTCGGAAGTGCCAAAGTGCTTTGGATTTCTAAAAAGTGTCAGAACAGGAAAGGGAGGGAAAATTAAGGGAATGATGACAGGAATCTAACCCTAACCCTATCCCTAACCCTACCTTGCTAAATTCTCTAATTCCCTAAGAGCCAAACAGAAGTGCCGATTTGCCAAAGTCCCAAACCGAACCGAATTTTTGTCCATGCACATCCCTATTTCTTTTGTCCTTCCTACTTAATATTTGGCAAGAGTGGGGATTCTATCCCTTGCAGTCCAGTAGAGGCAATTCTTGCAAGGTCCCTGTTGATGCAGTGGGAGATAGGGAGCAGGATATCTGTTGGTGCAATGGGAGAGCAGTGGGGTCTGCACCAATATACTGTGATCCAGCAGTTAGTCCATGAATCAGAGAGCTCACTTTGGTCAAGCATTGGGGGACCACAATGGAGCTTTTAAAGTGATCTGCACCTCAGAGGTGCAGACCAAGAAGCTTCCTCAAGCAGGAGAGGGGTCACAGGGCAGAGCAAGGAGATCTTTTGATCTCCTTGCTTGGTCAAGAACATCCCCCATCACTGTCCCTATCTAAGCCCAGGTCCTTGGTGGCTGCCTTATTTGTAATATTATTAATAATAATAACTAGTATTTATATAGCACCTTTCTTCCAGTGGGATTTAAAGCGCTTTTCAGCGCATGCTCTCGGAATTAACCAAATTAGCAGCTGAATAGTAATAGATGTTGTACCTGTGACCTTGCATTTTTGAACAGGCTTTGTAGTCAGGGAATTTACAAACTGAGCTACCTCACCAGCTTGTAATCTTGCTCTGTTCCGAGGGTACTGTATTAAGTTACATGGTTAAAAATAAAATGGTTTATGGATCTACACCAGAACAAAGGTGGGCTCCATAGAATGCACCAGAGGTAAAGGTACTCGTGAAATAGGCATGAACTAGAGGAGCAAAAAAAGCTTCATGCTATTAAAGGGACACTGTAGGCACCCAGACCAGTTCAGCTAATTGAAGTGGTCTGTGTGCTGTGTCCCTTTTGCACCTAGTGCTGCAAGCACTAAGTCTGCCCTCTGTGACTGTCTAACAGACAGCCACTGGGGACCTGCCGGATTCGTAACGGACTTATCTGATGCTGGACGTCCTCACAGACGTCCAGCATCAGATTTTCCCAATAGCAAGGCATTGAATAATGCTTTCCTATGGGGAGGTCTAATGCGCACAAGGCAATTGCCACGCATGTGAATTAGGTCTCCCCCGCCGGCTAATCTCAGCAGGGGAGGAGTGTGGGCGGAGCCTGACCCAGCACCGAGGGACATCGGTGCTCGATTCAGGTAAGTAGCTGAAGGGGTTTTAACACCTTCAGCGATTTGGGATGGGGGGTGGGAGGGAGGGGGCACTCCAGGATTCTCTAGTGCCAGGCAAACAAATTTGGTTTCCTGGCACTGGAGAATCCCTTTAAGACATGTTGGTCCTTGTTATTAAACTTGGCAGGTCCTGAATATATAATTATTTTCTCACCCTCCTGGGTGGTATGTTTTTTCCTCATTCTCGGGTCCTCTACCAGACTCATGGGAGTTTGAGGTAAGATGTGGAGTTGGGGTAAAAGCTGACATTGGCATTTGAGTTTATAGAAGCTCCCTGGCCAGAGCTGCTGTCAGAGAATAATGCTATAGAGTAAGTCTACCCCTAAGTAAGATGCAGATAATATTAATCCTCATAAGATATTGCAGCCATCTTTAGTTTTGCATTCTGAGATTGCCTTTACATAATTACAGGATTGGCTGAATGGAAATCCTATGAGCCAACCCACTACACCAAAGCTCTTACCAATCATTCAAGAAATAACACACTTGGTAGTAGCTCTGAATTTAAAAGTCAATCCCAGGGGACTATATTTTTATCATATATTTAGCGATGACTGACAAAATGTGGTTGATGTTTAGTCTGCCTTTGGATCCATTTATACAGGTCATAGTGTTTTACGGAAAATAATGGTGTAAAGTGTTTTGTCTGTTTTGTCATATAGACCGGAGTACTTCCTGCTAAAAGGTGATCATTTTGCTCCGTTGCACTCTAAATGTTGCAGTACAAGTGCACCGTCACAGGTCTTTGTAACTATTTGAGAGTAAAAATAACTAACATGAGAGGGAATAAAATGAAAAGAGCTGGCATTGCATTTCCCCGCAGCATATCAAGCAGGTTTTCATAAGGAAGCAGTGGTCATCAATCACTAGCTCATTACCAAGCTGTCATCTGGGCTTAGGCTAAATGTATTCTGGCTTCCTGCCATACTAAATGTTCAATGAAACATCCTTTAGGCTCTCTACAAGATCAGTTGAAGTCTCACATGCTATACATCAAAGAGGAACATTAGCGTTATCATAGCCTTAATAAATAGTGCCATCCGGGCAATGTAATCCTGCGTTGTTGAGTTGCCTACTATTCCCAACAATATTCTGCTAAAGTAAACACTTACTGTACTGCATGAGTTGATTTAAAATCATTTGTGTTAGCATTGCAAGAGTAAGCTCCAGTCCAAGAACAAATATAATGGTGTGTGAAATGGCTACGTTTGATTAAAAATGCACATAGGCATTATTGTGTATTGAACCAATGGCTCTGAACTGCAGTACTCAGCAACCTCCAAAATGGAAGGGAACATTAAACTAAAACACAGGACATGATTTAGTATTTTTTTTTTTTAAATGCTGTTGCTCAGGATAAGAAAATATATGTGATACACATAAGAAAATGTTTGTATTTGCTATATGGCAAACTTGCATTATGTATTGTATTTTTTTTTCTGTGATCATGGTAAGCTCTGACTGTTGGGTGTTGCTTTTATTATGCATTTTTAATACCTGATGTTCATTTATTAGATCATAGGAATGCTGGAATATTTCCTGGGAATTTTTGTAAAAAGGTTAAACAAAGCATCGCAACAATGTTCCTGATTTGAAGAGGTCATGGTGCTTGGAGTCTGTATGTACATACAGAGAAGATATACTTTGATGCCGAAGGTGTAACTCCACCTCTGGTTGCATCATTAGCCATCCCAGGAACAATAGTTGTGTGTGATCTAATGTGAATCTTTTACATACTAAGCATCTTTTATCAGCAAGCAAAGCATGCTCATGACAGACAAACAATGGCGATACAGTCCTCACTCCTTGCTGCCCAAGTTCATCCCCCAGCCCATCCTCAGGGATGTCCCTCTATCTGCAGTGAGGGGGAGTGGTGTCACCAGTGGAGGATCATGATGAAGTTATCGCATTTAAGTTTTTGATTTTGTTTTTGTTTTCTGGGTGTAACCATGCTAGCAAGGGTTACTCCAATCAAAAAACAGTTTAATTAAAACACTGGTTTTGTTTGGAGTAACTCTTTAAGTAAATTCAAGTCAGCTCTGGTTGCCTTGCCTTATCTCTAAACCTGAAAATTAGTAATTTACTCCTTGCCCAACTCTACCTGTATATGGAACCGAGATGTTTAATGCTATGAACTCTTAACGTGAATGTTTAAACTTAATATGACTGTTGTTGTTTTAACTGTTATCTATAATTGCATCTTAATCTTCTACCGTTTTTGTTTATGGTCCTATTACCCCCTGTCACCACCTTCCAAGTGCATTTCCTGGTCTCAGATATCAGAAATCTCATTGAGATTATAAAAAAAAAAAAGGCTTTACCAAAGTACAAAATAGTACTTTGGTTTGCCAATTGACACCTAGGTTTCCTGTTGTACTGAGGATCCAACTTCCAGACTTTGGTTTAGAGCAGGATTAGCCATAAGATGACATTGGGATGCTGCCTACCATATGGACAGAAAGAATGAATGGAAGGCCCCAAGCTTGGCTGCTGCCTTGTAGGAATCGTAATCATTACCTGCTCTGATCCAATCAGATTGAGTCCAGCAAATGGACATTCTTTTAAAGCCAGGCTAGAGTCCTGCAGGAACACGTAGGAGAGTCCCTTACTTTTTCCCCCACCAGGAATGACATTCCTGCTGTGGAAAATGTAAGCATGGCAACATCCACCCAGATAGAGCTCTCTGTCCCTTAATGGGCCGGTGGGGATATCAAACATCACCCTCACTGGCTCATCAAACTGTAATGTCCGGTTGGCATCATGCAAATTCTGGACTACCTAAATCCTATATGATTGCTCCATGTGTGGCCACTGTGGGCACTGTGCTAGGAGGAAGTAATTACATTTCCCTTCCTCCTAGGTCATTGAGAGCAGTGCAGGGAGAGTTACAGAATATAAGCTTCAGCTCTGCACAGAGCAAGGGGAGAATGAGGCATTAAGGCTGCTGCTGGTTAGTGTGCATTCTCTATGGGTCAGTGTGTGCATTTTTGTACGGGATAGTCTGTGTGTATATGCATGTGTACTGCAGTTTGGGGAGGGGTACTGTATGGGTATTGGTCAGTCTGTGTTTGTGTCTGTGTGTCCCACACTAAAAATGGCTGCTAGCTCAGTAAGGAGTTCCAGAAGAGAATTAACCTGGGAACAGGCCACACACTCCCCAGCTGCTCATTGCTTGTAGGATATTCTCAAACATTTCCTCATACTTGAGGCTACGGATATGTCCTCCCCACTATAATTAAATAATTAGGCTTAGGTCTAGTTTGCCTAGCCCATGATCAGGCACTAACAAACCAAAAACAAGAAAATACCAGACAATTTACTGGTTAGCAAAATCTCCAAAAGGTCACCAGTCAATATTTTGTTCATATAGTCCTTACATTAGGAGTATTACAGTGTCGGTGAGTGTGTGCTTGTCCATATGGGTTAGTCTGTGCATGTGTGGGTTATTGTATGTGTGTCAATGAGTGCGTGGAAGTGTGTGTATTGGTCAGTGTTTAGGTCAGTGTGTGCCTATATGGGTCACTGTCTGTGTGTAAATTTGTTTGTTTGCATATATGGGTCAGTCTGTGTAGATTAATGAGTGTGTGTATGAATCAATGTGTGTCTTTAAGGCTCAGTCTGAGTGTTTGTGTATGTATTTTAAAATGGGTGTGAATATGTCAGTGAGTGTGTCTGTCAAGGAGTGAATACATTCCTAAAAAGTTCCTTTGAGGTATAAATAACGTTGACTAGTTTTACATAATATATGCTGTTTCCTGAGAAAATTGTCCCTGGAATCAAAGGTTTCCTGGAAAAAATTTGATCAAGTTTTTGCCGCTGTGGGAAGCTTACGTCTCCACTTCTAATGTCTCTTGAGAACTCAGACACCTTAAGTATCTGAGCACTGTCGTGCTTCACCCTACACACATACTTTACCCCTATACACAGACACAACAAATCATTATATATATATATATATATATATATATATATATATACACACACACACAGCTTCTTGATGCCCACACAATGCAACCTCAATACACATACACTCACTCCCCTATACATGTTCACGCGCTCGCGCGCACACACACACACACACACACACACACACTACAGCCCATAGCTACACATAGTACACCTCAAGCAGAACCCTTTACACACACATTCACCACAAAGAGCTCTTCTACACATGTTAGCCCCGTTTAGTTTTGTGGTTTGGTATTCCACTTATGGGGACAACAGAGACAAGACACCAACCTGCATGTCCTTAAGTTCACACAGATATTTCACCCTTCTTGGGTTGGTGGAAATCTTGTATAAGTTCCCACACTCCCCCCCCGCCCCCCAAGTCTTAAACCCTGTTTAAAGCTGTTACTTTACTTGCAAGTCCAAACATGTCCACAATGTGTGGTGCTGAATAAACTATCCAAATATTGAAAGAAAGATTTTCAAATCATAAACTTAAAGAAGAATTGAGAGCACACCTGGAACATGCATTTATAAGTAGTAGACCTGCCGTACCAAAATATATGCAAAATACAGATTAGGGAACAGCGCACAAAACAAATAAAAGTTTACAATTTACAAGGCTACTTGAAATAACCTATTTTAGCAAACAAATATGGGGATTCAGTTACATATCATACACAAATCATAAATTGACACTTATGATGGATAAACATGATCTCCCTACACAAGAACATTTCAAAGACACATTCGTAATATTTCCCTCGTGCTCCCTATGGTAATGCTGGGAGTTGGGATGTTAATTCATTGCAGCCCTGGCATTACTATAAGGCATGCATGCTGTATAGGGAGAGAACAGTGATCCTCAGTAACCCCCATTTGATCCCAGAAAGAGTATCCACTGCAGCTCTTCCAAGCTGGAAGGTAGGGAGGCAAAAAATATATATATATTTTTAATATCTCTTGATGCTGTGGTACGTTTATTCTTATTTTATCCGTGTTTCTAATTTAGCCATTTGCGTGGGATCTATATGTTACAGAATACAAAGTCATATTGTAACGGCTTTACAGATGATCAAACAATAATAAACAGTGATTGATTATAGACCAGGATGTCAAGACTAATGTTTCTCTATACTATGGAGACTTGCCCAGAACTATAGTAGAAGGAAAACCAAATATAAAATGTGATAGTGTGGAAGCTTCACTGAATATTTGTCTACAATCTCTGAAATAAACAAATATTAAAAGAACACACATTCTTACAAACATATTCAAAGTCAAATACATACAAGCGCACACACACGCACACAGACATTCTAACAAATATTCCCATGCACACATTCACATATGTATACAGACACACATTAATTTTGTTGCAGTTTCTATAAAAGAAGCAAATGTTGTTTTTAATGTTTAAAAGGTAGTTAATGGAGTCTGTTCACTCAAAAACAAAAAGTTGACATATATTTGCCATTTATCTAAAAGTGTGCCACTACTTTTCCCTACTTGGAAGATAAACAGAGGAAAAATATTAAGGCTCTTTCCAATTTCAATGGCAAACAGATAAATGTCTGAATGTTACACAAATGTCCCATTAACTCCGTAGAGATGAGTTTAAGTTGTTCCAGGGGCATTACCGGTTTACTATGAACTCAGCTTGGCAAAGTCATAAACTGATCAGCAAATTATTACTGTAGTACAGTTGCAGACAAGTGCCCCCTAATGGTATTTAATCTGACCAGCTACAACATTGAGATCATAATGGATTTCCCCAACTGTTTAACATGTGCTTATAAGAGATTTTAGAATGTAAACCTAATTTTCATCATTAAAGAATGGAAAGAAATGGGAAAAAAAGGAATCTGTTTTAATGCTATTTCTTTAAATCAAAAGTAGGATTTTAGAGTCTGAAACTCTTAGCAGAACCCTCATTTTTAGAAAATGTATAAAACACATTTTCAAAAGGTTAGAGCACAGTTACTATTAACATTGTGAATGCCAGAAATGCACTTTAAATGTATGATACATATTTAATACGTTTTTAAATGTAATTTGTAAAGGCGTTGCCTGAAGATGAATATTTGAAATATATTTGAATTGTTAGACTTACAGGAAAAAAATAATACTTGTCATTATAAACCCAACAATCTTGCCTGGGTTTTAACCCCTTAGAAGCTTATACAGTGGAGAATGTGGTGTAATTAAAAATTCACATTTAGATGCTTACCTTAATACAGAATAACATTTTTAAAAGTTTTTTTATTTTACTATTGTTTGAATTAGCTTGTTCATCACAGTTTTACACTATTTTGTTTTTTATTTGTATCCTGTGCGTTTCACACTTGATGTATGCACCTGTCATAATACATTTTGACTCTAACTCACAGAGTATAGGCAAGTAACTTTTAACGAGATATAGAACAGCAAGAATGAGATAAAATATATATATTTATGGTCCTCGGAGTTGCCAGGCTTAGGAAAATAAAAAGAAACACAAGAATAGAAGTCTCCACGCTAGCTAACTATTTGTAAAACAGCAATTTCAGGACAACAAATATATAATATTGATAGACAAGCTAGGTCAAGGATCCCAGGGTCTGGAAAAGCAAGAAACTAGCAGTCAAAACCAGTAATACTACAAGACAATATCAAAGAATTCCCTACAGGTATATAGAATCACATAAGAGCGTTATAGTAGTTTCCACCAGTATTTAAAGCATTAGCAGCTAGCGTCAATTTTATTTTGCAAAGATAAAACATGAATATCCATTTTGGAAATCTTTTGCATCAGATGTGCATTGTTAAAATAAAGTAACCTGTGTATCATAAAAAACAAACAAAATAAACAGATAGTACCAGTCAAATAACAAATAAGTAAAGGTCGGCAAGGAAGACTCAACAAAGCTCAGTGAGCGAACACTAAAAAAAACACACACAAAAAAAGCAAACACCTACACAGAGTGTACTCTTCCAGCATCCTTTTGAGGCATAGACTTATTAAAATGACTAATTTAGCAGAGTTATCAAACATACTTTAAGAGAAATTAATTAACCCCTTAAGGACACATGACGATAATATTCTGTCATGATTCCCTTTTATTCCAGAAGTTGTGTCCTTGAGGGGTTAACGGTCCTGTATTCAAATTTCAATAAAACTCAAATTTGGAATGTAACTTCAAAATACTAAACATTTGCTTGCTCTTACAATACTAATGTCTGTATCTTACAAGTGATGCGCATGTACACACACACGAACAGCCTCCTATTTTGATAGAAATTAATGATGTAAAAACTGTGAACCACTTCCTCTAATTCGTGAAGATAAATAATTTATTTATGGGATTTAAAATTCACTTGAGCAAGTAGTCTTCTTAGACCTGCTGCATTGCTACCTGTCTCAATGTGCATATTTTGAAATCTCTGAAAAAAAACTCAATTATATATTGCCAGTATTTCAAGAGTCAAGAGACATGTCATTTTGGAGAACCCACTTGTAACTATTGTTCAAAAACACTCAAAGTACATATAAACGTTACTGTTGTTTTAACAACTGCAAGGTTTAATTTTCCTTTTATTTTTCTAAAATAATAAATTTAAATTAAATAAATTCTGGTGCACAATTTTTAACGTTCAAGCTTCTTGGTAGCAATAAGAAAAGTGCAAAACATGCATTCAGTTTTGGCTGTAGAAAAATAGAGAAATATATGAATGTTGTTCAATGTGACCTTTCTATTATATTAATACATTGACGGCCAATTTAAGAACTGGTTATTTTACAGGATTGAAAAGACTGCAGGACTTTGCTATTCATGGCACATGAAAATGCATTCCCAACTCTTTTTGCTTTGAATTTAGAAATCAGTAGCTATAGAAAAGTTGCAAGGGCCACAAGAAGCAGAACCATCTAATTTCCATACAGTATTCTTCTAAGCCAGGGGTTCCCAATAAATGTTTTCCTGGGACCCTTTGACATAGTGTATCAACATCGTGGGAACCCCTCACCCCTCTAAAAAAAACAAACAAAAAAAAACTATTTTGTGTCATTGCATAAACCTTTCAATTAGAGCATAATGTCTTTTTTTTGTTGCAAATTTATTTTTTTTACTATTTATACACATACTAATTTCTACAGATAGTAAACAGATTGCAGTACTTAGGAGCACTTGTGTTTTTGTGTGTATAGTTGGTGTTTGTATGTAATTTTATCATTTTAATACAGAGATGTGTTTGTATGGATTGTTAGCATTTGCGTGCAGAGGTGTATTTGAAAGTAGTGTTGGATTTTACATGTGGATGTACATTTGTGTGTAATATTGAAGATAATTTTGTAGTTGGAGTTCAGGGGTGTCTTTTTATGTCATGTTTGTGTTTGCAGGAGTGTGTTTTTTTTGTTGGTGTTTGATTGCTGGGATGTCTGTACATGTACTGCCACATACATACTTACACATTACCAAACAGAAGCACACCGACACATACACAGTCATATACACACAAACACAGACACACACACCTTGACACACAAATACACACACTGGCACATACAAACACAGGTACACACACCTTGACACATAGACACAAACCAGCACATACAAACACAGATACACACCGGCACATGCACACAGACATACACAGCTTGACACACAGATACACACTAGCACACAGTGACACACACACAGGTACACAGATACACACACTGGTACAAAGATAGACACTCGGACGCATAGATACACACACCTGTCTGTGTATGTATCTGTGTGTCAAGGTGTGTGTTTGTGTGTTAGTGTGTGTATCTGTGTGCCTGTGTGTATCTGCCAGTGTGTGTATCTGTGTGCCTGTGTGTATCTGCCAGTGTGTGTATCTGTGTGTGCCAGTGTTTATCTTTGTGTTTAGTTGTGTATATCTGTGTGTATGTGCCACTATGTATCTGTGTATGTGCCAATGTGTGTATCATTGTGCCAAGGTGTGTGTATTTGTCAGTATGTGTATCTGTGTGCTAGTGTTTTTTTTTCAGTGTTTGTATCTGCGTGCTACTATGTACCAGTGTGTGTATATCTGTGTGCCAGATACATACACACTGACACACAGATACACACACCGGCACATACAAACACAGATACACACCGGCACATAGTGGCACACAGATACACATACTGACAGATACACACACCTTGGGACACAGATTCATACACACAGTCACAATGATACACACATTGGCACATACACACACACATTGACAGATACACTGACACATACATACACACACACACACACACACACACTGACAGCTACAGTGACACACAGATACACACTAGCACAGACACAGATACACACAGTGACACACACATATATACACACAGATACACATACTGACAGATGCAAACACCGTGGGACACAGATACACACTCACAGGAAAATGATACACACATTGGCACATACACAATGACAGATACACTGACACATACATAAACACACACTGACCGCTACACTGACACAGATACACACAGTGACACACACATATACACACACAGATACACAAACTGGCACATACACACAGAGATTCACAAACATTGGCAGATTCACATACTGACACAGGTACACACACATGTTTAAATTTGCTGTTCGCTAACCTTTTTTCTGCAGGAGGGTCTTCAGTGCTGTTGGCTGAGCCTGGTGTGTTGCTCTGTCCCCCTCTACTCCCTCTTTCCCTCCAGCTGGCACCCTCTGTCTGGGAGGAAGTTCTGTCACTTCCTTGCAAGGTCCCAGTTGCAGTCTTAGATTGTTTAGTGACACCCATCGTGTGGCGCTAAATGCTTGGGCCACCTGATGGCAAATTGCTGTGAAACACTAATTTGGAAATGCTGTTCTAAGCACATATTGCAAAAAATACGTGGTCTTCATAGTTTAATATCAAAGATCATGACTACACCATAAGCAATTTTCCATTGTTTTCAGATCTCTATTTATCAATTTGTTTTCATTTACTAAGAATGCTCTCTCACTTTAAATAAATAAATACTGCATCAATCATTACTAAAAAACATACACTTTAAATCAGATTTCATCAGAGATTCAGCGACTTTTCACAGGTGTCAACATTTAAAAATCACTTAATTCGATAGATAGATAAAACATGTCAAAAAGATGGTACACACTGCATTATTTGGACACCCTGGACTGATGATAAATAAAAGTAGCCAATTTGCTGTACTAACTGAAGGACACAATATGAAGAACCATAACTATTATTACAAAATATCTCAGTCATTGAAAATTCATTTGTTTGCATAGCAAATACAGCATGCATTATACAACAGGTGTGATTTAAGAGTAATTTCTATGAGTACAGATAAATATACAATAGGCTTGGTGAAAAGTTGGCATTCTGTTATAATCAATCACTTGCACCAAGAGTTCCATATTAATATCAAAGCAGATATGAAAACACTTACAAATGGGCTGAGTAGTTATAAAAAAATGGAATTACTAAAGTTATTGCCATGCCAGAAGATGAAGATTTGACCTAGGCAAAAATAATGGAGGTGGCAATTTGCATTGTTAATGCGAAGGTCAATTCTGCAAAAATTGTAATCATTTTTCTTTTGTTTCAGCCTGGACCTGCAGCAGTTTTTCAAGTCTCTTGCAGGATTGAGCGTCTTGAATTTGCACCTTTGGTCCGTATATACAAGCTTCCTGAGAGAAGAACCTTTTATCCACATACCCTATGGAAGGGAGACAAGTTCAGATCTACAGTTTGGTCCTGTAAGTTCTCTACCTCCGGGAGTGCATTATACATTGACTGTACATCAGGGCCGGACTGGGAGAAAAATTCGGCCCGGGCATTTTTTTAACACAGCGGCCCACTAAGAAGGGGGCGGGGGCAGAGGAGGTGTGTTTTGTCATCACCAATGACAAACACGCCCCCTCTCAAAGTGAGCATGTTGGTTCAATGCTCTTCCAGGGCAGGCCATGCGCAGAGCTCTGCTGAAGAGCTCTAGCATGATAAAAAAAGCCCTGTATTTGTTCTGCACAGTGCAAGCAAATTTAATAACATGCTTGCACTGTGTTTCCTTGCAAATTGTCTCTGGTGTCTCTATAAAGATACCAGGAAACAAAAATGCCAGGAAAGAGTATTGTGCATGTGTTTGGAGCCTGCTTGTGGTATTGCGTGAGTGTAGAGTGAGCTGATTGTGGTGCGGTATTGTGTAATAAGGTTGGTTTTAGTCATGTTGTGTTTGTGGTGTAATGTGATGCATATGTGGCTAGGGGCTGTAGAGAATGTGTGTATTGGGGATATAGCAAGTGTGTGCATACAGGCTATAGTGTGTGTGTGTGTGTGTGTATAGGTGATGTAGTGTGTGTTTGCTTACAAGGAATCTAGTGTGTGTATAGGGGATCCAGAGTGTGTATGTTAAGAGTGTAGTGTGTGTGTATATATATAAATATATATTTGGAAGTATTGTGTATGTGTGTGGTGCAGTGTGTTGAGGGGGTTCTGTGTGTATGTGAGGGGTGCAGTATGTGTGTCTGAGGGGTGCGGTGTGTGATGTGTGTGAGAGTGCGGTGTGTGAGAGTGCTCTGTGTGATGTGTGTGTGTCTGATGAGTGTGAGAGTGCTGTGTATGATGTGTGTGAGAGTGCCGTGAGTGAGAGTGCCGTGAGTGAGAGTGCCGTGAGTGAGAGTGCTGTGTGAGAGAGTGCTGTGTGAGAGTGCTATGTGTGTGAGAGTGCGTGAGTGCTGTGAGAGACTGCTGTGTGAAAGAGTGCTGTGTGTGAGAGTGCTGTGTGTGAGAGAGTGCTGTGTGAGAGAGAGTGCTGTGTGTGAGAGTACTGTGAGAGAGTGCTGTGTGAGAGAGTGCTGTGTGAGAGAGTGCTGTGTGTGAGTGCTGTGTGAGAGAGTGCTGTGAGAGAGAGTGCTGTATGAGAGAGAGTGCTGTGTGTGAGAGTGCTGTGAGAGAGTGCTGTGTGTCAGAGAGTGCTGTGTGTGAGAGAGTGCTGTGTGTGAGTGCTGTGTGTGAGTGCTGTGAGAGAGAGTGCTGTGTGTGAGAGAGTGCTGTGTGTGAGAGAGTGCTGTGTGTGAGAGAGTGCTGTGTGTGAGAGTGATGGGTGTGAGAGAGTGCTGTGTGTGAGAAAGTGCTGTGTGTGAGAAAGTGCTGTGTGTGAGAGTGATGGGTGTGAGAGTGATGGGTGTGAGAGAGTGCTGTGTGTGAGAAAGTGCTGTGTGTGAGAAAGTGCTGTATAAATGTTAGAATGGATTGTGTGTGTAGGGGGGAGGGGGGTTAAATAAATAAAGTAGGCATTATGTCCCCCCCTCCCTTCTTACCTTTAGCCTGGGAGGGGGGGACCGGCACACTGATCCCTGGGACTGGGAGGGGGGGTTCCCTGGTGGTCCTTGTGGTGAGATCCGGTCGTTGCCATGGCAACGCGCCGGATCTCGCGAGAGGAACCCGGCGGAGCTCTAATTTAGAGCTCCGCCGGGTCCTCTCTCCTAGCGGCTGTCTCCCCCCCTCTCCCCCTGCCGCATTATACAGCATGTGGGCCGGTGAGGGAGATCTTTGATTTCCCTCACCGGCCCTTCATGGAAAACAGCGGGGCCGGCGCTCGGATAGTGCCGGCCCTGCATAGACCGGCAGGGGAGATCCTGGGAGCTCCCCTGCCGGCCTCGGCCCATGGCCACCGCGGCCCACCGGGCATTTGCCCGGTGTGCCCGATGGCCAGTCCGGGCCTGCTGTACATGCTTCACTATTGTGTGATTTTTCTTATTTTTTAGATCTTGTGAAGGAAGTTTCTTGTATTATCTACAGGTTGTATATATTTTTTGTGCTACCCCTTTAATCTATACTAGTATTTTATACAGTATAGATTTACTTTTTTGTTCATTTTTAAGGCATATTCCCACAAGGGTCATCCAAATTAACTACATATGAGAATTCAGGCCTACTTCACTGCAACTCCTCCAACACAAAGGGCTAGTAACCGAGTAAACATATTGTAACCTGTTTGATATTAAATAGTGACAACATAATAATTTAAACAATACTTCCTTGCAGCTATTTTAATAGTTAAAGGAAGCATAGTCCCTTAGATTTTGGCCCATGTATCAATGGGTATTTCAACATTCAGATCTGACTACTATGGTTTTCATAAAGAATTGTCTGCACAGAAAATTCAATTCACAAATGATGAGAAATCAAACCCTTTGCATAAAGTGTCAGCAAATTTTGGATTTCTGTAGAGTACAAAGGCTCACTAGCTCTACTCTTCAAGTTGTCCATAGAAATCAAAATATGTTTAATTCGAAGATATTTGAACATGCCCTGATTGCCTTTTTCCCAAACATTTTGCAGCTCCCGATAACTCCTATCAAACACCCCTATCAAAATGAACTATTTTAAGCCCAACACACCTTTATCCTACCAGTAATTCAAATTTAATTGGTAGATTCATATAAAGTAGACACTGATACACATGCTTTAATATTGTTGAGCTCTATTTGAATCTCCTGCAAATTACATTTGAAAAAAGGTAAATAAATAGATTGAAATAAACAGAGGAGATTGGGAAGTGTCATCATTTAAATGTTTGCACATCTGTTAAACCAAAAAAATTATAGGGGAGTAATTATATATTTTAATTCCCAAATATTGTATATAATCCGTGTGCCAATCACACCTAAAGTTATCCTAAAGCTTTGTTAGATCCTATAATGGCAAAAATTGTATTCAGTGCACGTGGTTTGTACTAGTTTACTTTGTGATATGATACTTTTTAAAGTCACCTATGGTTTTATGCAAAACAGGAATGGATGAATGGATGGATGGATGAGGTTCAGTGAGGAAACTCACTTTTCCACTTGCAATAGAATGTATACTCCTAAGAACTTTCTCTTCCATAATAGGCCTCCCAATGGAATCTCCATGTGTTTCAGAAAATGGTTGTTATCTGGACTCTTGCAGGTGATAAGTGATGAGTTGACGTTTGGGCTGAGAAGTATCCCTATTATTTTAAAGGTTATAAGATAAGTATAAAAATCAGCACAAACATTGTCAATAACTATTGGGTTATAAAGTTTCATCACCAAAGGAAAAAAAAATAGATGATGGGGTAAAATTCTTTTTTGCTTTCTCTTTTAGCAAGCAGCCCGTCAGCCTTATTGGATTTAGAATAGAATATGGCCTTGAGCTTCCTCGGCATGATCTCTGTCTTTTGTAAGAGCAGCTAATTAATCTCGGTTTTAATCTGAGTAATCTCCAATTCAGTAGTTTTAGTGGGAGTGCTTTTTTCTAGAGTTTCTAGAATATGAAATTTGGTAAAAAGGGAGAAGAGAGATTTATTTCTCAGTTTTTTTTAACCAAAAATGCCTGCTGTATAAAAATATACTGAAACAGTAACAAGGAGTGATCTACCCACACCATAGGGACATACTTAATCATTTGGACATTATAAAATGAAAGCTTGGGTACAAATATAATCAAGTCTCAGATACGTTCCATGCATCCAAGAGACATACAAGAATTTTCAAACTCCAAGGTCTTGACCTCCAATTTAATGAATGGAAAACCCTGCTGTACAATTTATTGAAGAATCCAGGTTCCCTGCCTCTTGCCAGAAGAGTTTCCTGAACACACGACTTGAGCCTTGTGTCTTCTAGCTTTTTTAAACAATAATTTTCTCTTGTGCTGTATTTAATCAGCTCACATTGAGAGAAATAAGATAGACTTATTGCACATAAGGGCATAATGTGTTTGTTCTAGAGTGCATGAAACTTATCCACTGCAATTAAAAAAAACAAACAAAAAGAAATACAAATACATAAGCCCACAACCATAACTATAATAACAATGAAACGAGCAAAGGGCAATTTCCAATATTAAAAAAATAGAAATAGATAAACCGGGATTATTGAAGTATCCTCCCCTATTTGTGGATACCAAATACATGGTGCTGTTGCGCATGAGAGAGAAAATTTTAAGTTATAACACAAGTGTGCAAGAAAACATCGAACAAAGGAATATGAAAAAGGATTAAAAAAAAACAACTGACATGGTAGCAGTGAGAACCTGGTTGGAACCATCTTCTAGTCTCTGGACAGCAGCTGTGGAACTTCATTTAGATCTTGAAGGGACTGTAGGAGTGCTGTTATACAGTGGTGTAATGTTGAAGACAGTGAGGTTGTAACACAGATGCTTAAGTTTCTGGGTGGTAAAATGAGCAGCATCAAGTGACCAAAAATAAATTCCTGGAAAGCCAGAGAAAAAGTTAACACTGCCCATGTAGTCGCTAAAGTTGGATTCAACATGAATGTAAAGGCAAGGTAACAATTTATTTCTCATATTTTTCTTCTTCTTTTTCATTCAATTTAACTATTTCCTTCTTATCTCCTTTGCTCGCTTCTTGTGTTCCTTGCTTTTTCCACCTCCTCTCCAATAGGCTGCACAGTTGTTCAGATAATGTTATCACTGGCAGGTGAAACAAGTATTATTGTCCATTCCTTAGTGAGCTTTGACTGCAAAACAGTATGGTTACCCATGTCATTACAATGCACAGGGCACACAGTATCCCATAGCTTAAGAATCTTCCAGCCATCTTCTGGCATGGCAATAACTTTAGTAATTCAATTTTTTTATAACTACTCAGCCCATTTGTAAGTGTTTTCATATCTGCTTTGATATTAATATGGAACTCTTGGTGCAAGGGATTGATTGGTGCTGCTATTGTGTTTCAGGGTCAAGCATTTTAAACACTGTGTGGCTTCTAGTCATGTCTGCCATCTTGGGTGATTGTGGCTATTACTCATGGATGAGAGGCTCTCATTTGCAGGGTGCAGTTTGCAGTCTTTTGTGACTCATAACTTGACCAGCTTTGTTTCTTTGAGTCTGCTCTTCAATTCTGCCATACACCTGGAGATATAAGCTAATCCATCGCAGTGTATGCTAGATTTGTGCTACATCTCACACATAGCTCTCATTTCATGCAGACATTCTGCTCTGCAGCCAAGTCACGCTCCCTAAAACACACATTTTACCTATTTTAAAGGGACACGCTAAACACCAAAACAAACTAACTTAATTAATTGGTTTGGTGTATAGATTATGCGCAAGCACTTTACTGCTTAATTGTCTACCACTTTGTTTATGCAGTCCTAGCCACTCCTCATCTGGTTGTGACTTACACAGACTCCCTACAAACTTCATGTAAATGTAATATTTACATTTCCTTACATTTTTTATTGCACAGTGTGTTTAATTTAGACTTGTTCCCCCCAAAATTGCAACAGTCGTGTGTGTGTGTGTGTGTGTGTGTAATTTAAGTAAAATTAACATAATCGAATATAAGAACTTCTAAAGTAAACACACCCTGCTGTAATATCTGATTGAAAACCATTCTTTTTATTCAAAGGCATCACTGCGAAGGGAACTTCGGCTAGTGCTGCATACACAGAAACATAAATGATTTACCTCCTAAACAGCAAATAATTGAGCCATAAAACTGCAGTGTTGTGTTGTATGCTCCAAATCCGCTTCATTAAGCTAACATTGCATATTTAACTCTAGCACTTATGTTTGCATTGTTTACAGTTAACAGTGAATGCCACCTGAAAAGGCAGAGATAAAGTCTACAAAAAACAAAAAAAAAGTCTTTTAAAGGTAAGTTTCATCCAAGGTCATACTATTGCTATAAAAGAAAGAATTGAGGAATAAAATGTCCTGGAATATTTTACCAAACAGTCTGATACTAAACATGAATTGCTATTTTCCCCACAGTAATTTATTCATCTAAATTCACATCTTCTTTGAACACACACGTGCATACATTTCTTTGACCACCAGGCTATTTTCTGAACATTTAAAGAAGGTTACAGCACATTAAGTTGAACCTTCATTTCTGTCCTAGATGATAGATGTAAGAATTCCAACTGAGTTTATTTTATGAAGCAGTTAAATGATTTATATTCAGAATCACATTAAAAACCCCTATGACAAAGTGTACTTGAACAAAAAAAATCCTAGATTGCAAAACCTCCTTTGCAAGTAATGTGCTTTCATTTTTCACGTGTTGCATGTAATTTATTTTATTCAGCCACACATACTTAAATCTGCAAGATACTGCAAGCATCTAGCACCCTCTAAAATAATAAATCATCCCTTACAGATGTTTCCTCCTGCTGCAAGGCTGCTTCTCATTAATCAAACATTATTTGTTACCATCAGTGCCCAGTGCTAAAGAGAAAACAGCACTTCATTTTCATTTTGACTTCCATTCGCTTCTCAGTCCCTGACCCTACACCATTGCGCGCATGTTAATATTAAGAGCATTTTATTCTAAAAAATGTTCAAATTAAATATTATAACATCCATATTTGACCGAATGAATACATATTATCTTCCAAATATATTCATAAATGCAATGATCACCTACAGACAAAGAATAATGTATCCAACATTCCGATCTTTCCCAACCGAGAGAGAGAGAGAGGCAGATAGACGATAGGTCATTCCTACTTGACTTCAAATTAAAAAAAATTATAACGATCTATATATTTTGTGTGTATTTTGGGGAATTTTACTGGAAATTCTGTGTATAATTACTGAACCCGCATGCTGTCTGAAAAACATGCGGGTTCAGTAATTATACACAGAATTTCCAGTAAAATTCCCCAAAATACACACAAAATATATAGATCATTATAAAGAGAGATGAAAGTCAAATTTTACTTACACGTGATATGTGTTCAATAGCAACAAAATGTTTCCACATGCTTTGAGAAATAAGTGAGCCACCTACTGCAATTCCTGCTAACATCTAAAATGAGGTATGAGATTTGTCTGCAACTTCTCTGTATTTTTCATGGTGACTCGTTAGAGGAGCAGAGAGAAAATTCATAAAGTATTGTTTTCCACTAAATTATATTTCTTTCATTGAACATATAAACCTCAAACGGCTTCTACAGATCCAGACAGAACCCAAATGCTGCATCAGTCATTAACTGAAAAAACGGATATAGCCCATAATTTGTTTAAAACCAAAGGCAATAGCTAGCTGTCATGTGTAGATATAAATATTAAGAGTGAACAGGGGTAAATAATACATTTAATAAATGTCTATAGTTAAGTCTAATTTTTACTTCAAACCTGGAACTTCTAGTTCAAAGTTGGCAAGTTCTCAGGTGAATTATTCAAACCAGTTTCAGAAGACTAGAACTTTCCATTTGGTGTGTATATGTCAAGGTGTAATATCCCCAACATGCAGGATTCAGGACAGCAAGGGACAAGACAGGGAAATAACATATAACCGGGCCTTAGAATGGAAGGATTTAACATAGGACAAGAAAAAGCGTAGTCAGTAATGAGCTGAGGTCAGGGTAACAAAGAGATAGCGGAAATGAGAACTAGCCGGGGTCAGGTACACGGTAATCAGGCAGACAGGCAAACAACACAAGAAAGAGTTAAAGATAAACACTGAGTCAGAAACAAAGCCAAAATCAATACCAGAATACAATACAAAAGCTAAAAAACACACTAAAGGCTACTGGGACAGAAACCACAACAGGGCACAGAGTACAGGGCTAGGGAGATTTACCCTAACAGGAACTCGTGATCTGTCCATGCCATGCCTGTGCCCCCAAAACGTGCGTGCATGGGGGTGCCAGAATGACGCGGACCAATGGGAGCCAGAAACTACTTGGGGCTCCCATTTACCCTTTAAGAGTGCACTCGTATGGCGAGCAGTGCTCTTAATTACACGCAACAGGCTGCGCAACCATTCATTACAGTCGGTGCATGCAGCCCCCTCAGAATGCATAGTGATCAAGCCGCGGGTGTGGATGCAAGAGTGTTCGTACATGGCACAGGTAAGTACTGCTACCGTATAGTGCCTGCAAAGAACATATTTATTGTAAAGGACGGACAAAACACTTTGAATATGTATAAAATACTCAACAGTAAGCAGTCTGTTATGAGAAACTAATGCCATTTGAGCAGCTTTGAAGACCACACAATTAACCACACCTGACAAAAGGTCAAGTCGCCTTTGCCCCTCACTACATAATTCAGAAATCTGTTGCTTTTTACATGATTTTTTTTTTAAATAAAGGTTAGTGTTAGGCTCCTTAAATTGTAAGGCAGCACTAAGACAAGTCCAGGTCTGCCCAGAAATATATGCAAAATGTCACTTCTCTGGAATTTACACCATTAAATAATGATTGCAAAATTACCTATAATGTGTGTTAATCTTTTTTTTAAAAGAGGCACCTTCTTTTAAGGGAATACTAAGGCGTTAGAAATACAAAACTATATTCCTAACACTATAGTGTCCTTGTCCCTATTTCTTTAAGTCTGCACCCCTTTCCTCCATGAATAAAGGGTCAATTTATCGCTTTCCAGTGCTGTGGCTCCCTTGGAACTTGATAGGTCTCCTCCTCCAGTGACCTCATACAGATGGAGGAACCTACTGTGCACACCCAGCGAGCATCACACTCCCATTAAAGCCTCCCCACAGGGAAATGCTTTCCTATGGAGAATTTTAAATGTTACACGACCTCTTGCACAATGTGAGGATATCACACATAATTTCACCGCGTTAAACTCCATTAGTGAGCAGGAAGCACCTCTAGTGGATGTGGAACTAGCACTGCAATGTAAATATTGTAGATTCTCTGAAATTGCAAAGTTTTACATTTCAGGATTAAGAAAACAGTGACACTTCACCAGACGATTTCAATAAGATAAAGTGGCCTAGGTGCCTATGGTGTTCCTTTATATTTATATTAAAGATTTAACAAATTACATTATAATCCAGTTCAGACAAGTAAAGGCATGGACCATCATTGCAATTGAGGAAATCAGAAAAAAACATTGTTTCATTTTAAAGGAACACACTGTGCAGCACTGACCCAGGCAGCACCTCTAGTGGCCGCCTGAGGAGTGGCCGGTAGAGGTCTTCCAAGGCCGGAATGTAAACACAGCCTTTTCTCTGAAAAGGCAGTGTCTGAAAAGGCAGTGTTTACATTAAAATGTCTGAATAGACTAACTTTACTCACCAGAACAACTACAATAAGCTGTAGTTGTTCTGGTGTCTATAGTGTCCCTTTAACTCTTCACCTTATGTTTCCTCTAAACTGACTCCCATACGCAAAAGACATAACATACATCAATGATTGACAGAGAACTAAAATGGAGTTGTCAGATCAGTAGACATAATATCAAAAATCCTTGGAAGCATCAGCTCCCCTTTAATTAAGCCCCTGTCCCAATGATGATATGTCGGAAGACTAGAAGAGAAAACAACACTAAGTTAATTCCATCTCATCAGCTCTGGAAGAGTAGCAATACCATCAATGGGAGAGGACCGAGATAAATGCCTACATCTGCAGCCTGGGAGTGTAACTCCCACTAATCAAGGAAAGATCACAATCTGAAAGTATGATCTGCTTATTTAAATTGCTGGCAGGTCATGTAATTTATTATATTTATATATTTCATAATATCATCATTGATATCATCAGCAAGTGCATTCCGTATAAGCATAATAAATTGTACAATTATTTAAAGAACGGTAACTGAAGCAAAAAAATGTAACAGTGCTTCATGAATAATGATGTTTTCTTTCTTGTTACATAGTGTTATATATACACATTGCTTTAGTTCTGAAGGAGTAAATTAATAAACTATGATAATTTTAATTTAGAAATTGATTTTTTAGATGCACCATTGAACACATTAGCTACACAAATGCTTGCATTTATTTCAAGCTTTTTGTCTGCTAAGTTAGAATCATCATCTCAGATGATGAAAAAAAACAAAAGATTAAAAAGAGAGGGATAAAATTAGCAATGAGCTCTTAATGCACCAGTCAAAAATTTGCTATTCATCAAATATTTATGGGAAAAAAATGGCTATACAGCAGACACGAACACTAAACATTATTTATTGGCAACTTACAAGCAATGCAATATTCATTATTATCTATAAAATGTGCAGTAGCTTTTCTACTCAACAGTATATCTTGGTGCATATATGCATTTATACAAATATATATAAATCCAAACCATTGTAGTTTGGCACTCTTCCTTGCTGTAGTAATATACATTATGACCAGGGTGCAAACCCGCAAACAAATATATATCCAAAAAAATGAGAGGTGCACTCCCGGATTTGAAGATTAAGCTTGATTTATTGTGAAAAATACATAGTTCCAAGGATCGATGTTTCGACCTTTATAAGGTCATTTTCAAGATCAGAACATGTAATTATTAAACTGTGCAAATATATACATATTACAAAAAAACACTTACCAATCAAATGTGCAGTGACTTGCCACCTCCCGATCATGAATCCGGAAGTGAGTTTAGACCACGTGTGACGTCATTCCGTAACGTCTCTACCGTGGATTGTTTGAGTAACTAGGCAAACGCCGGTGTGTGTAACTTTGAGCATTAACTAGCTCTTCCTGGATGGAGAATATTGAAGGCATCTCTGAGGCTACGTCGTGAGCTACAAAACAATCATGGAAAAAAAAACTTATGTGTATCAAAGTGTAAAAGTGAAAGTGAAGAGAAGTCCACGAGATACCAAAATTAAAATTAACAAATATACACTGAATAAAGATAATGATTGATTCGGTCCCAGTGACCATCACTATGTGGTTCTGGGAAACTAAGAGTGGCTATGTCCAAATAATATTTAATATTTACAATGGGCAGAGCAGAGCAGGGGAAAAATGCATGCTTAGTGTCAAAAAATAAATTCATGTAAGTGTGTCCAAACATAGCCACTAATTATAGTGTGCTTAGAATGTATAAAAAGTTTATAAAACAAAATACTGCATACAGTAACAGTAAAACCAAGAGGAAATACATGCTTATTGTAAGTTGAAGAAATTAGTTGAAGAAATAAGTACACATGTGTGTACCCAAGCCAAGCCACCCACAAAAGTGTGCTAAGAACGTATATATAGTTAGACAAAAGTATCACATTGGTACTATAAATAAAACAAGAAAAACAAGGAAAATTGCATGCTTCATGTAATTGAGGAGTTAATTTATAAAAAAAAAAAAAAAGGTTAAAAAAGATTATATAAATACTCTGACTGCGTTTATAATAACAGAGAGAATATTCTATTTTGATTCAAACCATTGGGGGGATACCATGTTAAGTGATGTATCCAGTATGCCTCACATTGCAACAATATTTTAGATCTGTCTCCCCCATGGGGTAAAGTGGGGACATGATCAATGGCAATAAAACTTAAAGACAGGAGATGATGACCCATCAACAAGAAGTGTTTAGCAACAGGTCTATCAGTTTTTTCATCGCGGTATGCAGTGTTGATGGTGGACCGATGTCCTCGAATGCAGTCTCTGAGCATCAGGTTGGTCTTTCCAACATATGCTAGTCCACTTGGGCAGGTAATCAAGTAGATAACGTGATCTGTTGTACACGTAATATGTTGCTTAATGGGGTATCTCTTGCCACTATGTGGGTGCACAAAGGTGTTGTCCCGATCATATGGCTGCAAGTAACACAGCCTGAGCATTTGAAACACCCTAATTTGACCTGAGTGGTCTTTTTTCTGTAACAATGTACCGGGTCTCCTTTGACCAATAGATCACGGAGGTTCTTGTTCCTTTTGTAGCTAATGATTTGTTGTGGAATTTGGCTGGCAAATTTTTATCCGACTGTAAAATATCCCAATGTTTATGAATAGATCCACAAATCTTCTGGGTATCCATGTGGTAAGTCATAGGTAAGAACATTCTGTTCTCTTTGGATGGGGTGGATTTTTTAAACTGTATTTTCTCTTGATATTGTTCAATAGCCTTGGTTTTGGCAATTGCTAACATTTGAGGGTGCTATCCCCTTTCAAGGAACCTATCCCATATCTGTTGTAGTTGGGTCTCTTTGTTATTTGTTTTACTGTTACACCTCAAAACATGGAGGAATTGAGATATCGGGAGGTAATCTTTGAATTGCTGGGGATGGAAGGTCGTCGCTTGTTATTATTATGTTATTTATATAGCGCCATCAAATTCCGCAGTGCTTTACAATGGATGGACGAACAGACATGTAGTTGTAATCAAACAAGTTAGACACACAGGAACAGAGGGTTTGAGGGCCCTGCTCAATGAGCTTACATGCTAGAGGGAGTGGGGTAAAATGACACAAAAAGGTAAGGATAGTATTAGACTAGTGACAGTTGCAGAAGTGGAATCAGTCAGGCGAGATTAACAGTTTAATTGACACGCTTTTATGAAGAAGTGGGTTTTTAACGATTTTTTGAAGGAGTGGAGACTGGGTGAGCATCTAACGTAGGAGGGAAATGAGTTCCACAGGAACGGTGCAGCCCTCGAGAAATCATGAAGGCGAGCATCAGAGGTGGGAGCACGGACAGAAGATAGACGTAAGTCTTCAGCAGATTGTAAGGGTCTAGACGGGACATACTTGTGTATAAGGGAGGATAGATAGGTGGGAGCAGCATTATGTAGTGATTTGAAAGCAAGAACCATAATTTTAAATTGAGTTTGTAATAAAGTGTTGCGATCAGTTAATTTTCTGTAGAGCTTGTACCCAATGGTGTTGTCTTTCCTGAATACCGTGACATCCAGAAATTCTATGGATTCATGATGCCAATTAAGGGACAGCTTGACCGGTGTTGGGGGAAGTGTTGATCTGTTGCACCATGTCACAAAGTTCCTCAGAGGTTCTTTTCCAAATTAAGAACACGTTGTCCACAAATCTAAGGTATTTGAGAATCTTATGTTGATATTCCGATAGAATGAATTTCTGTTCAAAGCCGAACATATATGCATTAGCATACGAAGGAGCCATCGCCGCCCCCCATAGCAATTCCAGATGTTTGTAGGTAACAATCTCTTCAAATTTGAAGTAGTTGCAAGTAAGGGCAATATTTAAAAACTCCAGAAGATATTCTATAGGAGGGCCGTTGTGTGCTCCAGAAATGATAAGAATCTCACGTTTCATTGCCATTGATCATGTCCCCCCTTTACCCCGTGGGGGAGACAGATCTAAAATATTGTTGCAAGGTGAGGCATACTGGATACACCACTTAAACAAGGTATCTCCCAATGGTTTGAATGAAAATATAATATTCTCTATGTTCCTATAAATGCAGTCATAATATTTATATATTATTTTTTAACTTTTTTTATATATATATATATTAACTCATTAGAGAAGTTATTTGCATGATAATTCTGAAACAGTGTTTCTGCATAATCTTTCACATGCTATAGAATACTTTGTGTTTTTCTCCTGGTTCCATTTATTGTTACTGTACCATAGGGTAATTTTTTTTTCCAGTAGCTTTATATACATCCAGGATATACCTTTTTAAGTTGTTACTCTTGTCATATACTTTTGAATTAACTCCTCAATTACATAAAGCATGCAATTTTCCTTGTTTTATTTATAATACCAATGTGATACTTTTTTCTAACTTTATATACGTTCTTAGCAAACTTTTGTGGGTGGCTTTGCTTGGGTACACACATGTGTACTTATTTCTTCAACTAATTTCTTCAACTTGTAGTAAGCATGCATTTCCTCTTGGTTTGTTTACGGTTACTGAATGCAGTATTTTGTTTTATAAACTCTTTATATGTTCTAAGCACACTATAATTAGTGGCTATGTTTGGACACACTTACTTGAATTTATTTTTTGACATGCATTTAAGCATGCATTTTTCCCCTGCTCTGCCCATTGTAAATATTAAATATTATTTGGACATAGCCACTCTTAGTTTCCCAGAACCACTTAGTGATGGTCACTGGGACCGAATCAATCATTATCATTATTGAGTGTATCTTTTTTAATTTTAATATCTCGAGGACTTCTCTTCACTTTCACTTTTACATTTTGATACACATAAGTTTTTTTTCCACAATTGGTTTGTAGCTCACGACGCAGCCTCAGAGATACCTTCAATATCCTCCATCCAGGAAGAGCTAGTTAATGCTCATAGTTACACACACACGCGTTTGGTTGCCTAGCACGACTGTTGCCTAGTTACTCTCACAATCCACGGTAGAGACGTTACGGAATGACGTCACACGTGGTCTTCACTCACTTCCGGTTCACGATTGGGTGGTGGCTAGTCACTGCACTTTTGATTGGTAAGTGTTTATTTGTAATATGTATATATTTGCACAGTTTAATAATTACATGTTCTGATCTTGAAAAAGACCTTATAAAAGGTCTAAACGTCGATCCTTGGAACTATGTATTTTTCACAATAAATCAATCTTAATCTTCAAATCCGGGAGTGCACCTATCATTTTTCTGGATACAAATAAGTATATATATATATATATATATATATATATATATATACACATATATACACATAGAAAAAATAGTGAAAAAAGGCTTGCACTCACAGTCTTTTTCTTTTGTAAAAATTTCCTTTTTTATTCCATTTCTTGTTAAAACATAATCATAATCAACGTTTCAGCCATCGTCTGTGGCTTTCATCAGGATCAGTTCAGCAAACTTTGCTGAACTGATCCTGATGAAAGCCACGGATGATGGCTGAAACGTTGATTATGACTATGATTATGTTTTAATAAGAATTTTTGGCTGTGGCTGGAATGCACCTGGCATTTGGGAAAATCTGAGAGTGTGTGTGCAGGGATATAAAGTAATAATATATATAAACACATATTGCTCAAAAAAGTAAAGGGAACACTTAAACAACACAATGTAACCCCAAGTCAATCACACTTCTGTGAAATCAAACTGTCCACTTAGGAAGCAACACTGAGTGACATTCAATTTCACATGCTATTGTGCAAATGGGATAGACAATAGGTGGAAATTATAGGCAATTAGCAAGACACCCCCAATAAAGGAGTGGTTCTGCAGGTGGTGACCACAGGCCACTTCTCAGTTCCTATGCTTCCTGGCTGATGTTTTGGTCACTTTGAATGCTGGCGGTGCTTTCACTCTAGTGGTAGCATGAGACGGAGTCTACAACCCACACAAGTGGCTCAGGTAGTGCAGCTCATCCAGGATGGCACATCAATGCAAGCTGTGGCATGGAGGTGCTACCAGGAGACAGGCCAGTACATCAGGAGAAGTGGAAGAGGCCGTAGGAGGGCAACAACCAAGCAGCAGGACCGCTACCTCTGCCTTTGTCCAAGGAGGAACAGAAGGAGCACTGCCAGAGCCCTGCAAAATGACCTCCAGCAGGCCACAAATGTGCATGTGTCTGCTCAAACGGTCAGAAACAGACTCAATGAGGTTGGTATGAGGGCCTGACGTCCACAGGTGGGGGTTGTGCTTACAGACCAACACCATGCAGGACATTTGGCATTTGCCAGAGAACACCAAGATTGGAAAATTTGTCACTGGCACCCTGTGCTCTTCACAGATGAAAGCAGGTTCACACTGAGCACATGTGACAAACGTGACAGAGTCTGGAGATGCCGTGGAGAATGTTCTGCTGCCTGCAACATCCTCCAGCATAACCGGTTTGGCAATGGGTCAGTAATGGTGTGAGGTGGCATTTCTTTGGGGGGGCCGCACAGCCCTCCATGTGCTCGCCAGAGGTAGCCTGACTGCCATTAGGTACTGAGATGAGATCCTCAGACCCCTTGTGAAACCATATGCTGGTGCGGTTTGCCCTGGGTTCCTCCTCCTAATGTAAGACAATGATAGACCTCATGTGGCTGGAATGTGTCAGCAGTTCCTGCAAGACGAAGGCATTGATGCTATTGACTGGCCCGCCCGTTCCCCAGACCTGAATCCAATTGAGCACATCTGGGACATCATGTCTTGCTCCTTCTACCAACGTCAGGTTGCACCACAGACTATCCAGGCGTGGGTAGATGCTTTAGTCCAGGTCTGGGAGGAGATCCCTCAGGAGACCACCCGCAACCTCATCAGGAGCATGCACAGGCTTTGTAGAGAGGTCATATAGGCACGTGGAGGCAACACAGGCTACTGAGCCTCATTTTGACTTGTTTTAAGGAAATTACATCAAAGTTGTATCAGCCTGCAGTGTGCTTTTCCACTTTAATTTTGAGTGTGACTCCAAATCCAGACCTCCATGGGTTGAAAAATGTGATTTCCATTTTATAATTTGTGTGATTTTGTTGTCAGCACATTCAACTATGTAAAGAACAAAGTATTTCAGAAGAATATTTAATTCATTCAGATCTAGGATGTGTTCTTTTTGTGTTCCCTTTATTTTTTTGAGCAGTGTATATATATATTGCAATATGCAATTATACATTTTTATTGGACTAAGATAAAATATTTAGAAGCCAAGCTTTTTCAAGAGATTCCATCTCTTTTTTTGGGGCTGAAGAAATACCGTATGACAGAATCTTAAAATGAACATTTGGTGATTTGAAACCGCATTTGCTATCTCAAATCGGTATTGGTGGGTGGGCTTTCAAAGGGCAACACGCCCATAATGGGAAGGCCGGCCTTGGAAGTAGACATGTCCGCCTACTCAAGGGGATTGTTAGTCTGTTCTCAAGTGTGCCAGCAATGCCAGACATCCTCTTGGCAGAACCCAAAATGCATAACCATTTAGAGAGTAGTGCTGAAGTGCTTTCTGTATGGTCATGATGCCTTCTGCACAAGGGGAGTGCAGGGACAGTTCCCTGGTGTCCCAAGATGCAGGATGCCAGAGAAATGCATCGGGAATGTGGAACAGGACCCAAAAATCAGGAATGTCCCGCCAAATGTGGGACAGTTGGGAGCCCTGACCATACACCAGCCCAATTTAACTTATGAAAGCTTGATGTATAAGTGTTTTACAATCGCTCATTAAATAATATCTTGGCATAAGAGTGTAAAAAACTCAGTAAAGGTTCATTACAGAGCTGTATCAAATGATCTTCTAGTAATGGGTAGTACAAGGATATCATAGAGTGCTCAAAAAACAAACATGCAATAGTAAATACTATGAGTGCAACACAAAGCTAAACCAACAAACCTTACAGTAATGGAGAGGAAGAGTTTATCAAATAAACTTCTAGCAAACGTCTTATTTGACAAGGGACGCTGGAGGACGTTTCTAAAATGAAAGTGACAAGATAGGAGGATTCTATATTTGATGCCATTTAATATTTGACAAGTAGTGTTATATAGTGCAAAATGCATTGTATAATATTATTTGCAAATAAACATTTCTTTCAACATGTCCTTAGATAGACAAGTGCTATAAAAATAAAGACATCTCTTTCCTTATTTCTCTTTTAAGAAAAAAAAAACCCATGCTCTAGCTTTTGAGAAATAAAATCCATTATTACTTGGAATGAAAATGGTTTCTCAATGGCAATAACT
The DNA here is from genome assembly GCA_933207985.1 of Pelobates cultripes. NCBI lineage: Eukaryota > Metazoa > Chordata > Amphibia > Anura > Pelobatidae > Pelobates > Pelobates cultripes. The sequence continues at coordinate 48,691,293 of OW240919.1, forward strand.
GTAGGATATTTCCAACATATAAAATAAAATATAGCACAGTGTTCCAGCTGTGTAGGAGCCTTTTATAGATATTTCCCATAATGTCTATATTACATTAATAAATGCCTCCAATACTAGGTTTGTGGCATATTTATAGGAAAATAAATTTACCGAAATTCACTTGAATTTTTTTCTTTATTTGATCAGTAGAATTAAAAATGTGCCTATTTCAGGAGCCTATTTTGATGTATTCTACAAGATCTTGTGCTGAAAATGCTTTTTTACCCTTTTGTTATGTATATTGTTGGGATGAGAGTTCTATGGGTTGGTGCATGCAGTTTTCTACTATGATAAATTAATATGTCTTATGGACTGACTTTACTGATGTTTAAAAGAATACGGATAAATTGAAATGTGGTGAAATGCGTAATGGTTTACAAACCAGTGTTTTACTTTTGAATATTATTACGAAAGGTATATCTAGTAGCAGTAGTTGATTGATTAAAGATATAGCACATTTAAACATAAAAGAAAAAAGATGATAAGTGATGTTTCCTTGACATACTAGAATGAAAAAGGAGTGGGAGAGAGAGACAGAAAGAGAGAGGTTTGCTTTGGTATGCTGTTCTTGGTGTCAAGTGGTGGGGGAACTGTGAAACTGGAAAACGTTCTCCTTCCTATTTCCCCTCAGAAGCGGAGCAACAATTGACATCTCCTGAGATAAGCAAGAAGCTTGTAAATTAGCTGCCAGATATCAAGGAAAAACTCTTACTTAACAAAAAGACAGAGATTCCATGAGGATCTCATCTCAGATGGGATGACAAATTGTTGCTATTGGGAACACTTATAAGGCTGGCCCTGATACAAACATTAAGAAGTGCTCATGGTGCCTAGAGTGGTATCAGCTATACCTCACTGACGAGGCCTAACAAGACTGAAACGATTATCTGGGGTTGCTGTATCTCTCGTGCAGAGAGCCGGCCTGCCCTTTTGGTTGGGTCAGTCTTATATGCAAATGGAAAAGTTATTTTTGTAATGACATAAGATGAGCTAAAACCAACTTGAGATCTGAGCAGGGACCCACTAAAAGTTAGGCTATTTCAGCTGTTGTCCGTTCTCAGCACTATCTTGCACCCTTTTTTTTTTGCTCACACATCTAGAAGTACCTGAGGATGTTAGAGCTCTTCCTTAAAACTTAAAATATAAACATACCCTGTGACATGTTAATAGAACGCCAAATAGTAGCCAATAGTTATGTTCCTTAAGTCTTAAGACAGCACTAAGACAAGTCCAGGTCTTCCCAAAATAGATGGGAAATGTCACTTCTCTGTAATTTACACCATTAAATAAAGATTGCAAAATTACCTATAATGTGCGTTAATCTTTTTTTTATGAGAGGCACCTTCTTCCTTTAAGGGAATACTAAAGTGTTAGGAATACAAAACTATATTCCTAACGCTATAGTGTCCTTGTCCCCATCATATGTATCGGATCGCTCACAATATGTGTACATTTCTGAGAGAGACTCCCTCCCTCTCCCAGTCACGTGTGGTGTTCCCCAAGGTTCCATTCTTGGCCCCCTACTATTTACATTATTTATAAATGATCTGCCTAATGTCTGCAAATCCTCAAATGTACACATGTGTGCAGATGACACAGTGATCTATGTGAGCAAATCAGATCTACCGCAGCTTGAGGCTGTGCGCCAAGAACAGTTTACAGAGGTAGAAAAGTGGATCGCAGAAAACAAACTTCCTGAACAGTGACAAAACTGTCACAATGTGTCACGGCTGCTTGTGTGGTCCAACATGCAGAAATTATGTAAACATATACATACAAAAGGAAAGGAAATAAAAGGACAGAGCGTAAACCGGACCTTAGAATGACCGGACCTTAGAATGGCTGGACTAATACGCTAGAAATAGAGAATGGTCAAAGGGAAAGCCGAGGTCAAGGAAGACAGAAAAACTCAGATACCGTTTAAAGAAGCCAAGTCAGGGGAACCAGAATTCGGAATAACCAGGGAAAAGCCAAGATCAGGATACCAGGAAGTAATATTCACAAAGATAAACGCACTCTAGGGAACCAGGAACAGGAAACCTCGATAGGGCAAGGTACTGGGGTGAATTAGGGATTTAAATATCCCTCTCTAGGCTCTGATTGGTCAAAGGATGACCTCTGACCCCAGAACGTGCGCGTGCGTTGACATTGTGACGTCACACGCATGTTCGTATAATTTTGGGGGGTGGAGCCATGGATGGACGCGACCTAATGGTCGGCACTATCTTGGATTTCCCCAAGCAGCGTGGAGCAGCGGTTCCTGGCTCGCCGCTGAGCAGGTAATCTCAGTGAGTTGGTGCAGTCGTGCACGGATGCACATTGCGGCGAGCCGGGGGCCATGACACAATGATCTTTGGAACAGTACCTAAATTACACAAATTACACAATTCCCACATATCCATCAAAACAAATTCAAATGGCACACTGACCGCAGTCCACTCTTTCAAATACTTGGGTCTGATAATAGACCCCAATCTATCGTTTGTCCTGCACATAGAAAAGCTTGCATCTAAACTTTATCCAAAACTAGGTGCCCTGTACAGAAACAAATCATGCCTAAACCCTACATTAAAGGAAAAATTATACAGCAAAGGCTGATGCCAATCATTGATTATGGGAATGTAGTATATGCATCTGCATCGCAATCCCACATTAATAAACTCAACACATTGTATAACTCGTACTGCCGATTTGTGCTACAATGTAATTACAGGGCTCACCATTTTGACATGGTAAAAGAGCTAAACGGTCTGTCGCTGGAATCCAGACGCACCCTTCATCTTTCCAGCTTGTGTTTAAGAGCTTTTCTGGGAAACTCCCACCCTACCTGAACAAAATGATTTCCCCAGCTGTTCCCACTTCCTATAAGCTCCGATCCAGTACCAACACTTTACTTAGTCTACCTCAATACAAAAAGAAAGCAGCCCGATCCTCCTTCTCCTACAGAGCACCGCAATTGTGGAACGACCTCCCGCACAATTTAAAATCTTCCCTAAGCCTAAAGTCCTTTAAGAGATCCCTCTCTACATACCTCAAAACAGAATGCACCTGTCATGGTTGATTATATATTTTCTACCTGTACTATGTTAAATTTTGTATTTATTGTGTATTAATATTGTTTTTGTATTTTATTGTACCCTAATGTACCAATGCAATGATTTGTGGACCCAGGACATACTTGAAAACGAGAGAAATCAATGTATCTTTCCTGGTAAAATATTTTATAAATAAATAAATAATTTCTTTAGGTCTGCACCGCTCCCAACCAAGATGATTCATGTCTCAATCCTTTGGTTATTATCTTGGACTTGCTCTCCTGTGTTAATTTCAAAAGCTCTCACATTCTATCTCCTCTGCCTGTGACCTGCTTATAGCCTATTTAAAGTTGTATATAAGAGAGGCACTTCAGTGATTCCTCCTCCCCCCTTCTGTCACTCTCTTTCTCTTTGTTCTCTCTTTTATATTGCTCTCCTGTAATACACATAGGATGTAAGTGATCATTTGCTGATTGCTTCAGCCCAGTGTCAAATTGTGATTGGAAATGTCACTTTCCAGTCACTCCCCCTACCTTAATTGCCAGCCAATAGCTCCAACCTGTTATTTCTCCACAGCTCTCTATAGACCTTCCGTGATTGATTTTATACCACTGGAAATTATTGTGTAATCTTTAACCCAGTGTTGCAGTTGATACGTAAAATTCTGCTACTACATTGTTGGTGAAGCTCCTTTATTAAGAAGATTAGTATTACAAATTGATGAAACCCAGAATTCGGTTTTCCATCTGTTGTCTGCTGACTGACAAATATTAGGATAATGTTAGACTGTCACAGTTCATTGGGCAGATTTTTAAAATGACCATGCAGTAGCATTGCAAACTCTTGCAAATTACGTAAACTTAATTTTGTTTCATCACAGACTTTAAAGGTGAACATTGTCAGGTGTTATTTTTATTTTTTTTCAGCAATTATTTTCTAAACATTGGAAAAAAATGGATGTATAGTCAAATGTTTTACCTATAGATTCCTCTTCATTGAGCAGGATCCTCATCAACACATTGTAACTGTACAATTTTGCAATTGTCTAATTTATTGATAGATTTCCAACTTAACAATATTGTAAAAGTGCTGCGGAAAAAGTTGGCGCTATATACTTTCTAATAATGATAATAAAAATAATACTCTGAATGCATTGAGCATCTTCAATAAGTTAAAACAAGTATTTATTTTTCTACTGGGGGGAGGGGGGCTAACGTATTCTACTGTGGTAATCCATTCTAATTTCCATCTTACATTTCATAGTTCCAGCAGTCGTTAAATAATTATATAATTTATGTTCTTTAAAAAAAACACTAATCACCATATCCACTGCAGCATGCCCCCCCCAATTTAAGTAGTCAAACTGTTACAGGTTGGTTTGACTTCTGACCTCTGCTTCCTGCCACCTCTCACATGCATGAACACAGCTGGGCTCCTAGCAGCACTGAGTGAGCTGCTTTTAATTCATGACCTGTTTGCAGACAGAGAAACTACAAACAGGTAGTGATATCCTTACTACATGTCTCTTGTGTGTCCTGAACTACAAAGCAGGTTGCTTTGTAGTTCAGATCACCGAGTACTGTCAATGGCTGAGCTGTGTGCATACGTTTGATAAGGAAATATTTTTCTGTAGTGAGGGGGTTTAGCTAAGTAGGCATGCTTAACGCGCAGCATTCTGCAAAACATGAAGAATGCTGCATTCGGAATGCAAAAAAATGCAGCAGATTAATGAGACCAAACCTTTAAAACGCATTAAAGTTGTAACTCTTTTCCACGTGTCCCTCTAGGTCGGTAGTACCGGCCCTGACTTTTATTAAACCCATTTTAGTTAGTAAAATAGCACAACATATTTTACTGTAGGTACATTAAAATGATCCACACATTACATGAAAGCAAAGCCCTGCTATGCTTTGTGTTTATTGTGATTATATTTCAAAAAAGCTCTGACATCTATTGAAAACCACTCGTCTGGGGTATTAACACTAATATTGACCACAGTAACTTACCAATACCAATGAATATTGCTGCAAAACCTTCTTCTTTAAGAGTCTGGATGCTCATTCCATTTATTCCCAGGCCCTTGCCCTCAATTACCTTATAAAAGAAAATGCATTGCCAATTAGGTAAACTAATGCAATATAACCTAATAACAATGAAGTGTGTTTGGAAACAGACTAAAAACTTTTAAAGCCTGAAGGAGATCAAGACAGGAGAGAGAATACAAAGAGGAGAGGTAATATGATTTGCAAACCGCTCATTAAAATGTGATTAGAATAAGAGTTCTTCTTTCCTTTTCCAACATTGCACAGCATATGAAAGGAGCAGACGTTTAATCTCTAACCATATTTTTGCAGCATAAAGAAGCAGGGAAAAAAAATCTATTTTTTTTCCCTGTTTTAAAGGGGGTTATGTAAGGTAAACTGCAAATCTTGTAGTGCCATAGAATTTCGCACAGGAAACACTAAATTGAAAAGATGATTAGAGCATTCACAATAAAATTAATTTGTGTAATATCCTGGTTTCGTTTTTTGTCTAGAAAGGAGGAGGAGAAAGGCTCAAGAAAATTTTGTATCTGAATTTCAAATGATCAACTATGACAGAGGTAGGCAACCTTTGGCACTCCATATATTTTGGACTACATCTCCCATAATGCCTTTACAGCCATGATGCTAGTAAAGCATCAAGGGAAATGTAGTCTACAAGATTTGGAGTGCTGAAGGTTGCTAACCCATGTACATGGTTTGGTGGCCCTAGGGAAAAGACAGTCCAAACTCTCTAGTCCGTTAAACTGCAAGTGAATGCAGATGAGGCAAGATTTCAATGTAGTTTATTTCTATGTCCCTGTCAGAGATCAATAAAGCAGTCCTAAGAATGATATTCTAGGTGATACATCTTGGTTTTAATGTAAGGTCACCATCAACATGCTCATGCTAACTCAATATCGGTTTCACTACACAGTATTATCTTCTTCATACTCCAAGTAGGTGAGCAGAGTACTGTCAAATTAAAGGAGAGCTGTCACTTCTTTGTTAATTACACCATTGAATAAAACATTCAAAATCTCATTTAACTCTGTCATTTCATTCCATGTGATAATGAGATCTTAAAGGCACACTATGGTCACCAAAACAACTTTAGCTTAATTAAGCAGTTTTGGTGTATAGATAATGCCCTGAAGTCTCACTGCTCAATTCTATACTATTTAGGAGTAAAAATCACTTTGTTCATGCAGCCCAAGACACACCTACCTGCACGTGACTTACACAGCCTTCCTAACCACTTCCTGTGAAGAGTCATCTAATGTTTATACTTCCTTTATTACAAATTTGGTTTAATTTAGAATTTCTTATATCTTGCTCACTTAATAGCTTGCTAGACCAAACAGGAGCCTCCTGTGTGTGATTAAAGTTTAATTCACAGACCAGAAGGATACAAACTTTTAATGTAAGTTAACATGATTGAAAATGAAACTCATTTTTTCATGCAGGCTGTGTCAGTCGCAGCCAGAGAAGGTGTGGCTAGAGATGCATAAACAGAAACAAAAGTGATTTAACTCCTAAATGGCCGAGAATTCAGCAGTGAAACTTCAGAGGCATAATCTATACACAAAAATTGCTTCATTAAACTAAAGTTGGTTTGGTGACTATATCCCTTTAAAGATATAGCAAATTACATAACAATCCAGTTCGAGGCATGCACTGCACACAATGAAAATTAGGAGATAAGGAAACCTAGGACTAGATCTTCTTAACAGAGTAAGGGTTTATTCTGATTACTAATTAGCAATTGTTCCATTGAAGTCTAATGGAAAATGTCTCATCATTAAGCAGAGTACTCTTAGTTTGCTAAGAGAATCCAGCCCATTGTTTAAATTTTCAACTTTTCTGTATGCTTTCTGTATGCAGACGCCATGAGCAGAGTTTACAACAATGATTGACAGGGAGCTAAGATGTAGGTGCCTAATTGCAGGATAAAGAGATGTGGATTTCTACATTTAATTTAGTTTTTCACAACTCACAGGCACATATTTGTTAAATGTAGGCGATAAGTAAACATACTATTAAAATCGTGGAAAGAAACAGTTTCCTTTTAAAAATTAGGGGGTTTTGTGAGTGCTAACATATTCCTAAGTAATCACTTAGGGCTAACAAGGGCTACTTTGAAAAGCACAAAAAATAAAATTAAAATAATAATAATAAAAAAATAATATATATATATATATATATATATATATATATTTATTTTTTTAATTAAAAAAAAACATAACAAGAATGGCAGTATTAAACTAATTTTTATAGCAGCTGTTAACAAAAAAAAAAAACATTTCTTAACATTATTGCTTTTCCGATATACATTTGCAAAAGATGACAAAAGTGATAGTTTCACTAACCAACTAGAACCCCTAAGGCAACTAAACTTTGTTGTTTTTTTTTTTTTTGTTTTTTTTTAACGGACAATTAATCACATGTAGGCATGCCAAATGAGAACTATCGATTGCCCTTTTCCAAACTACTGGCATTCAGACAGCAGACAGACAAATGCCCTGAGCAAGAGGAAGCATCTTTCTGCTTCAGCCTACTGTAGTTTTTAATTGTTTGCTACTAATGGATATGATATTTAGCAGATCAGTTTAATGTATCATTATAGTTACCTTAACTCCGAGGTCCTTCATCAGCTCAATTTCGAAATTGACAACATCATATGGCAATCGGAACTGAGGGATTTCTGATGCACTGTTTACAGAGAATTAAGTTACACATTATTTTTGGTTTTACATGTAACAAAAATACCTTTAAAAATGTAGAGAAAAATCTGTTTAATATCATGAACTGATTTATACATAGAAATTCCATCAAACATTTGTAATAACGGAAATTATACATTTGACTTTACAAAAAGCCTTATGGTGTAATAGGTAGTTAATGTTGGTGTTATTTTGCTTAAAAAGTATATAATCAGTGGTACACTTTATTTGCCACACCTCTTTGTACAGTGTATGGGCCTTTTTCTCTCTAGAATAGTATGAAATATTTACAGCATTCAAAATATTCTCCTTTGCTATTAAAGGGGCACTTATGCATTATAACCATAACAGGTTATTGTAATTGTTATGGTGTCAGGAGTGCCTGATGCTCTTCCAGCGTAACCAACGTAAGTTATTTGATATTTATTTTACCTTAACCCTCCAGAATAATTTTGTTTCTCAAAAATGGTAATGTCGGAATATCCAATTCGAGCCAAGAAAGATGCACAGCTTATACTTGAAGGACCAGCCCCAAGAAGAGCTATTTTAGTCTTATAAGTTTCTGGCATCTCATCAACTGGAGACAGCATTGGACTTCTTATCTGGGGTATATTCATAGCTTTGAAAATCTGGAAATAAAAAAATAATCACGATAATGATTACCTATTATTCAATGTTCTAGGATAAAAGGTGTAGTAATTTTCATTAATAATTTATTCATAAATAAAACATTAAAATTTTAATATTTTAGAAAGACCACTAGGGGCAGTATGTAGGATTGGTTCCCAGTATATGTATTTTTTTTATGCCATGTGATTCTGGCAGTGACATCCTAGTCTGTCCTACTCTAGGGAAGTTACCTCTCATGTAGCATCCCACTGGGAATAAAAGGAGAGTTAAGAGGCAAACTCAGGGCCTTTACCCACGATGTAGCAAATGACATCAAATCTCTCTTTAGCCACCCAACCTTGAGTTGGTGGTCTTCCTGTAAATTACAGTTTTTTTAGTTTGTTCATTTCTGTATATAGTTTTTGTAATTTATTGTAACATGGTATAATTTGTTCTGGTCAATTACTAACAATTATTTGTAGTAAATTGACACATATTATTACTTAGCTGTGCGTATTTTCTTTCCACATAATACCAAGGAATATATGAAAAATATGTTGTAACTTAGTTTCTTGATTACTGTATATTATTAGATTAATATTCATGTTTAATATATTACCACAACAAATGGTCATATAAGTTTAACCTCAATGGTATGTCATAGCGTCCTACATTAAAGCATTGAAATAAGCGTTGGTAGCAGACATTTATTGTTATACTTTATTTATAAAGTGCCAATGCATTCTGCAGTGCTGTACATATGTACAATTGGGGAAAGTAAAAAGACAAAGTTTGAGCCACCACTTGGACTCTCAGCAGGCCAATCCACCATAAACTGGGGCTTAGGAGACCCTGGAACCGGTTGAGGTGTCCTGGACCGTTTGAGCAGCGGGTTTATAGGCAAAACTCACCTCGACATTGTCAGCCTAGTGGCTTGGAGAGGCGGCCGTTCTCCCAACCTTGGGCCTGCACTATGCAGCGTGTGGCTTGTAGCCCCATCACACTTTGGACCAGTGGTGGATATCCCGGTCCCCACTGTGAGCTCACCTGTGAACAGTCTAGTTATCAGTGGACGGTGGTGTCCAGCAAGGTAAATCTGGAAGGTTTAATACTTGTGGCCTACAAGATGACCGCTGTCACAGGCATCGAGCTCTGGGCCCATCTTGAGGAGCGTATCGTTTGGGCCAACAGTGGTCGCAGCTTAGGGCTCACACAATTGAATGAGAACGAAGGCACAAGGCACAGACCCTACATCCACAGCCCACTTTGGGACAAGCTTTGGTCTGCAACACCGCAGTTCTATGAGCGAAGTAGTGGAGGAGGAGGCAGAAAGCACTAAAACCCCACAGTAGCCGCTCCAGGATTTGCCAGAACTCACCTAGGTATCAGTCCACAAGCGGAAGTCCCCCCAGGCACAGGTCACATCCTTGGGTGATATCTACTCAGCGATGTAGCAAGCCACATGTAAAATCCCAAGACAACATCCATACTGCTGGAAGGGAATGGACCAATGGGAAGTGCTGGACTGTGTTAAAGCCTGGGACTGGTGGGATAGCTCCAGGGGGACCCAGTATATTATATTACCACTGGGCAGGCTGTTCAGGACATTGGGCATAGGCTGAATACCCCCTCGCTATAGTGCCCTTTGCTTAGGCCTCAAGGTTCCACAAAAGTTCCACTTTTTTTTTTTGGTTGAAGTTTTCCGTTTTATGTTCTTTTCGGTTGCCTTACCCTCCTACTTGTATTGCTATTTAGATAAAATAGAAAGGTGAACAGCGCTAAAAATCTGAAAATGTACATACGTTTTGTAGAAATACTGGCCAGCAGAGTAACTTAAAAAAAAAAGAGAAACAAAAATACAAATAATGGTACAGTATGTATGAACGATATAATTCCACAAGAACAAAGGTGAGGAAGAATTTTGGACTTTTATACAGGACTGGTTTTATAGTTTATTATTCACTTTTTACTTATTGTATTAAAGTATATATATTTTTTAAACTATCCAGTCATTCCTTTTGTCCTCCTTCCTATCCAATACTGCTTTGCTGCTATACCTGGGTCCACTATATCCCAAGGTGGGGATTATTCCACCTGAAATTCTCCAAACTAGAGCAGGTCGTTGCTCTAGTATATGTAAGTAGGATCATCCACTTTTTTTTTCACAATATTTTATATTTACGTACTATACCATGTGGTGTATTTTACTCTTGTTTTTCATGTAACGAATATTTACACCTATAAATTCACCAACGGTCTTGAACCTCAAGAAATCCATAGACGGGGATTATTCCGTCCAGGCTCTTAACACCGAGCTGATATAGCTCCTCAAAGTGTGAGTGTGAATATAACACCTTTGTTCTTGTGGAATTATATCATTCATACATACTGTACCATTATTTGTATTTTTGTTTCTCTTTTTTTTTTAAGTTACTCTGCTGGCCAGTATTTCTACAAAACGTATGTACATTTTCTGATTTTTAGCGCTGTTCACCTTTCTATTTTATCTGTCTATTTATCACAAGGTAGAGGAACACCTTGTTGGTGAACTGCTGCTCACCCCTGAGAAGAGAGTGCTTATTATTCTTTTGCAATTGTATTGCTATTTACCTACTCACTATTGGCATACTGGGCCTCTTATCGATGATAGAACTCTCACCTGTTATTACAGTATAGGATAGGTGTTTATACCTGCTTATGCTAGTACTCCCTATCTTCACTCATGCCAAAGACCCTATTATCTTAATATTTTAAAGTGAAATGTATTTATGCATCCAATAGTTCAACGTTATGGTCTAAATGTCTCATTATCTGCAGAATTGTAAAACTCATGCAAACACACCATTTGTTAGCCACGTTGGTGTTCCAGTCCACACCTAAGCCATTGAGCACACAATAGTAAGCATTGTTACCCTAACATGTTTTTATTCACGTGTGTGAATTCAAATGCCTCAATAAAAAACAGATTGACAAAAAAAAAAAAAATCAAATTACAATATATCTGAGATGATACAAAATTCGACAAATTAAGGGGCAGATGGAACATACAGTCTAGTTGGATAGGAGGGGTGAGAAAGAGAAGGACGTGGGGACAGTTTCTAACTCCAGTTGTTAACTCTTGAAAGCCACTTGTAACTATGGCCACTTAGAACCAGGCCTCAGAAGCAGGGCTCCATAGAGCTAATGTTCTGATGTTTATAGCAGTGGAGGCAGCTAAGATAAGAAACATGGTCCTTGTTTAGTATACCCTACTGCAGGGGTGGGCAATCTGCGGCCCTCCAGATGTTTTGGGCTACATCTTCCACAATGCTATTATGGCCATAATGCTAGCAAAGCATCAAGGGAGATGTAGTCCAAGACATCTGGAGGGCCGCAAATTGCCCACCCCTGCCCTATTGCTGTGAGACAATGGGAACCAACTGCCTGGGAGCTATTGCTGACTTTCTTCTGACATCTATGGACATTAACATACAAGCCAAAGGTCACCCTTCAACACATTCTCTACTAAAGCACAAATATAACTTTTGATTACATTTCCCCTACTCATGTCAACAGCAACAAATTCTTAGCAGAAGCCCAAAATAACATAAAAAAATAATTTGTAGTATGAGATAAGTGAGAGTTCCAATCTACTGAAAATAAATATGTAAATGGACACAAAATAAGATATTAAATAAAATTGTTATACATATGTACCATCATATTGCCAACATCAGTTGTCTTTTCTTAAAGATACAAACAGCAAACCTTAATGTACGATGTCCAACGTTCCATTCTGCTATTTCAGATCTAATTTTGATGATTTACCAAAACATAGTTTTCAGCACAGTGATTGAGTCTGAATATAAAGAAGCAGAGGCTATGGCTAAGATGCCATTTCTGTTACATCACTTACTCCATTTATCATGAATGTAGGCTTGTTCCCTCTTCCATTTTAACCCTCTGATTACCAGCAAGAATGTCAACATATTGTCCTGCATTGTGTAGCTAATCCATCTGACAAAGGCATTGGGGACATGTGCTATCAATGCCATTTTATGATAAGTAGCCTTAATGGCCTTCCTTCACATAATATACCCAGTTTAATATATTTTCTATGCTGTAGCAATCTATTGCTATACACAGATAGAGTTAAATGAAATACTGTAAATATAATACATCATGTCACGACACTGATGGGGTTTGTGGAAACGGCAAAGACATTAGAGTCAAACACAAGGATAGTGAAATGCTAAGTTAAAGAAGAAAAAAAAATAATATTACATTAAAGATATACATGCCACACACTGCAATGTACAGACCAGGATAGATATTTAGAGGGTGATTTATCAAAGTATTGCAAGAATTAAAAGGTGTGGAGTCAGGGTGGGGCTTAGCAGCAATCCAGAACAGACACCATTTCTGGAACTCTGTGGGTTTGCCACATTAATCTACATAAAATCTAAATTCCTACTGTGCATCCACTTACAGAAAGGCTGAAATTGGCTGTAGGAGGCAGAGAGGTCCACACGGATGCTGTTTTTTTCTGTCACCTAGTGCTAAACACAAACATCGGCCTACGAAGGTGTGAGAAGCCACTAGAAGCCTGAGAGGCACTGCTGAAGCCTGGAGGGACCTGGACTGGTCTATACCTGATCCTCGGCAGGGGCAGCCACAATAGGGGGAATGTGATGAGATGGAAGACCCAAAAATCCCAGGTGCAAGCACCAAAGGCTTCACATGATATCGGCATGCTGTTCCAATGCACATACAAGGAATAGGGGGCCTAGAACAAGCTGAACCTGAGGCCTAAAATCCTCCAACTGTGGAAAGTTTGGATATGGATGCCCCAGGGCCACAGCTTCCCACACCATTGAGCCCAGTCACAACTACTCTTGCAAGTAAGGTTCATGCAAAAAAAAAAAAAAAACAGGACAATCTCTTCATTAAAATTCAAAAGCTATTCACGGTTGACATAGTGGTGGTGATGTCGGAAGTACAAGCGGTTGCCACCTGCATTCAAGCCTCAGAAAAAGACATTGCCGATTTGCAGCACAACCTAAGAGCAGTTGGGGGCTCTGTCAGGCAACTACAGGCACACCACTATTCTCTTGCACTGTGTGTGGATACCCTGGTTTAAAAAAATCTGCCAGAAAAACCTAAATATTAGAGGGGTCTCTGATTTGGTGGCACTGGAAGAACTACCTCACTTTATTTGGCACTTGGTTAACACCCTTCTTCCAGCAAAATAAGCTAAGCAATTTTACCAATGACAGGGTCAACCATATCGCCAAGTTGCCTAAAGCACCTCCTACTGCCTCCAGAGATAGAATACTAAACTGCGGGACACTGCAAGACAAACTGGCTCTGAGGATGGCTATGCAGAAAAAGTCCCAAATAAACTTTGAGTCTCACAACATATCACTTTTTCAAGACCTACACTGCTTCACTTTGTTATGGAGGAAGTCAATGAGACTCATCACACAACGGCTTCATTTTTTCACAGGTGTCTCTGAAAAAAATGATGTGTAGCTACCATTGCAAAAATATCATTGCTATAACCATTTTTTGGATTTTGTATATATATTTTTATACTTTATATTTTTTATATTATCTATTTTTTTTATTGTTTATATTTGTGTATTTGAATAAAATCGATGAGACTTCACCCACATGGCCCTTTATGGGTAAACATGCATTATAAAATAGAAAGAGGTATCTCTTTAAGAGGTGCAATATCAGAGGTGAATATCCCTTTAAGGGGGAGATCGGAATGTTCCTCTAAACAATTACATTCAGACATACTGAATTTTAAGTATGAAGCAAGGATATTTTTCCATTCTATATGCTGTTTATATATGTATGAATGCCATTTAAGATGGTAACTTATATAATTTTATATATCATTTTTGTCTGTATAACACTGGACTCAACAAGATGCAGACATTGATATTTTGATCGTTCTTATACTGTGTTCAATAAGGAGATTGGCCCTTGAACTCCTGCAATTGGGTCAGCCTGATCGGGTATTTCTCAGTCTGTATATGAGTAATTGGTTAGACAAATACGATCGGGATAACCAACCCCCCCGACCAATCGAGTAACAAAGGGGGAGGAGACATGCATTTAAAGAGAGGGCTAGAACTTCATGACGTCATCAGAGGAAGCCTGTGGAGGCAGGCAAAACGCGTCACACACACGTCATTAGAGGGGCGGACCCGGAAGCGGACCACGTGATCGGAACGAAACCAGGAAGTGATTCGCATTCTTCGTTGTTTTACATGCTTTTATGTGGGTGGCTCTGTGAGTTTATACCCACCACATCCCAAGTAAGGGTTTTAACTTTTGTTACTAAAAAAATTACTTGTGATATTATTCAATTGGAGGTCCTGCCCTTCTTTATCCTCTATTTCACACAGTATTATTGAACTGCCAGTGGATATATTATCAGGAGCGATCTTAAGTGTGGGGATACCCCCTCTCCAAAGGAGCTTTGAAAACCCAGAGGCAGGGGTGATAGGGCTCTGGGACATGTGAGTTCTTTCCCTCATACCCCCTTAATTTTTCTTTTATGTCTATCCAGATTGTCTGCACTATCACCTGCTCTCCTTTATATTTACAGATTTATTTAGCGCGCTTTTCTTGGTAATTATTGTTTTTTTTTGTGTACATTTTTGTGTGTATCACATCCCATAGCACTTACACATTGGTTCTTTATATACCAAAATACTTTGAGAAATTTTCCAAGTCTGGTATTTTGTTTTAGCAGCTTGTTAAGACTGGCCAGTATTTTTCAATTAATTTGTAAAATAAGTGATTAAAGGATAAGTACCCTTATATCTATGAAAAATTGTCTGAAAAGAAAAAATAGAAAGCTTACGGTCTGCAAATCTAAATTATATTTTTGTTAGAATGAATAAGACTAATGTGAATACTTAAATGCTAATGGGGACAAATAACAGGTTTTCAAATTTATCTTAAAATACGTGGCAGGCTTTTAATCAACCCGAATGAGAGAGTAACATTTCTAAGCTAAATGGAAATGAATTGGGGGTCAGCTACAAAGTTATAAATTTGTATCCAAACTGCAGCATCAGAGCACAATAGCAAAATGTATAAAAAGCAAACCTGATGCACGTTTGGATGCTGGGAAATGTTAGTATCTGCTAAGAAATAGGTTATGTTTCAAAAGAGACATTCTAATATAGCTAAAAAAAGTTCATCATCTGAAGGGTTGAGGTGTTTAACCTCTTAAGGACAGAGCTTCAGAAGCTTGTCTTTCACTTAATGACAAGAGCATTTTTTTCATTTTTTGCTGTTTGCGTTCAACTGCAATTTGCATTTTACTAATTTATTGCACCAACACATATTATATATCGTTTTTTTAAAGGGCTTTAATTTGATGTAACACACATATATATATAATTTCTTATTTAGTATAAAAAAATACAGAAAACTGCAAACAAAAATGAAAATCTTTGTTGTTTTTTAATTTTTGCAATAATAATGTGTGCATAATTAGTGCAGGTTAAGGAAAGTAATTAAAAAAAAATTCATTTAGTTGTTCTGATTTACAGAATATATAATGTGTCTGGGATTTAAAGTTTTTTTTTGGTAGTTATAGGTCACAAAGCACAAGGAGTAAAATAAACTTAATGTAGAGCGATTTTAGAATTTGGTATGTTTGTCTTGTAAGCTTAATAGCCATAAAAGAAAACAAAATTGTCACACAAAAGTATATATTTATATAAAGTAGACATCACAGGCTATTTAACTAGTGTTGTTTTGACACTTTCTACGTAGCCATTTCACCGCCAACCTCTGCTAAATATTGGAGTAAAATTGTGTTTTTTTTTGGTTTTTGGCACACAAACTTATAACAGAGAAATTCTCGTGTATATTTTGTAAAGTTGGTGTGTGCTATTCCTGTACAAAGTTTTATTTTGTGTTCAGTTACGTTACATCTGCTGAGTAAAATGACACCCCCATTGTATGTTTTTGGCACTATTTCATGAAGTTACAGTGCCATATAGGAGGCCTGTTCTTTTCAGTATTCACAGTAGAATTTTGAGAGACGGATTTAATGAGCCTTAGCTTCCATTTGGGGTATCCTAACAGTTTGACTGTTCAAAAAAAAAACCACAAAGGTCTACCATTTGTAAAAGTAGACACTCCAGGGTATCTCATAAAGGTGCATATTGTGCCTTAACATGCCCCCATTTTTTCACCAATATTTGCTAAAGTATGTGATAAAAAATAATTGTGTGCTTTTTTTACATATGGATTGCATTATGTGTGCTACCAGTGTACAGCAATACCCCCGTATGTACCTTTGCCAGGTATATGTGGACATCGGAGGGGCACATTTGGGACACAGCCATTCCAGTTTTTTCAAACTTTACATTTTTACGCTGTGCCCATGTCCCATTATAGAGTATTTTACCAGGCTATATAATCCAAATACCCCATAAAGCCATACCAATTCTTAAAGAAGACATCTCAGGGTATTTCAAAAGGCATATTTTTCCGCTAGCTTGTACCAAGTGTAGTGTAGTGGTAATAAATGTTTTTTCTGCCTTTTTGACACACAAAGTGAGTTTGCACAGTATATTTTGCAAACATTATGTGTGCTACGACTGTATAATACTTCATATGTTGCTCAGCTATGTCGTCTGAGTACAGCAATACCACCGTATGTACCTTTGCCAGGTATATGTGGATGTTAAAGAGGCGCATTTGAGATGCAGCCATTCAGTTTTTTTCTAACTTTGAAGTTTTGCGCTGTGTCCATGTTCCAATTTGGAGTAGTTAGACAGTTGGTTATTGAAACTTCCCCACAAACACATACTATTTATTAAAGAATACACCCTGGGGTAATTCAAAAGGCATATTTTGAACCTTAGCGTGGGATCATTTTTTCTCTAGTTTGTTCCAGGTGTAGTGGTAATGAGCGTTTTTAAATGTATTTTTTTACTTTTTGAAAAAATTTTTACTTTTAAAAACTAGTTTTTAAACTTTTGTTTTGCTTATTTAAATTTCCTAAACTTTCTTAAAACTTTTTTTTACAGATTTAAAATTTTTCTAAGCTTTTTTTTTACCGTTAACTAGCAGTAAGCAGCACTAACAGTACATTCCCCATTTTCCCATAACTCCCACCCACCCCAGCTAGCAAAATATATAATTATAAAATATTTAAATTAATGAATTAAATAAATTGAACCCCTGAGGGTTAAAAAATAAATAAAAGTGAATCCTCAGGGGTTAAAAAAAATTAGATCACAGTATAATGCTGTGATCTGTATTTTGATCACTGTAGGCAGTGATCGACTGGCAGGGAAGGGGTTAATTTTTATTTGGACTTGGTAAAGGGGGGTGTTTTTTATTTTTTACTTAAACATTATTAAAACATTTTTTTGCTTAATTTTGAACTTTTTAAAGTTTATTTTAAAACTTTTTTTAACATTAACCCCTAGTTAGCCTAACACCAAATCCCCCAATTCCCCACTAACTTCCACCCACCCCAGCTAGCTAAATATATAATTTTAAAATATTTAAATGAATTAAATAAATTTAACCCCTGAGTGGTAAAAAAAATAAAAAAATTATTAACCCTCAAGGGTTAAAAAAATAAAAATCAGATGACAGTAAAATGTAATCCCTGCCAACTGATCACTGTAGTCGGTGATCAATTGGCAGGGAAGGGGTTAATTTTTTTATTAAAATGGGTAAAGGGGGGTGGAATTTTAAATTAACTTTATTTTCTTTTTACACAGGGGGCAGGATCAGCACTGTTCCGGCTCTCTGCACTTCACACAGAACCAGGAAGTGCAGGGAGGCGTAAGGTGAGTATATGGAGCACATGTGCTCGCTCTGACAGCCTGTCACAGCGAGCACATGTGCTGGGGCAGCCTGATCGGGTGCTCCCTGTCTGCCTCTGATACAGAGGCAGACCGGAGCACCATTAACCCCGCGATCGAGGCGATCCGGGGTTAATTATAACGGGTGACGGACAAGGTCCATCACTCATCATTATGGCAATCCCCTGAGTGACCGTCGTTAAGGGGTTAGGATGCATGCAACATTTTAGGCATCTTACTGAGTTTCCAACTAATTAAATAAATGCATGGACTGTGTTATTGATTAAGAAAAATTATCTGTATCAATAATTTCTTTGCAGTAGTTTTCTAGTAGCGAAAAATGAGGCAAGATGGGCTTCTTCTGCTGTCCTCACCTGATTTGTAGGAAGAAACAGGTAACAATGTGATGAGTCCTCTTAATTATTACACACAAACCTTGCCCAACCCAATGTGTTGTGGACAAATATTTTGTTGTATGTGAGGAATATTTACTGAATGCATGATGCTATAAACACCAGACTAAATCTAAAGTCTTGGATTCACTTCTATTGGTTCACCTAATGTGTGAATGTTAAGAGGTCAAAAATAGCTAGAAGAGGTCCCTGGAATTCACTGAAATCGGGAATGAGGAGGCACAGGGATGGCTGAAGACTTTTTTTTGAATTATATTTACTTATTAATCACAACTGCATTCTCTCCGCATTAGTTCTGTTTGATAGCCACTATGTAGGCTGGTACCTGCATGGACCTATAATAGTACAATTCTAGCGCACAATGTTACACCTTGTAGTTCTGAATTATGTTCCTGCACTATTGCACAAGGCTTTCAATCAAAATGGAATATCTGAGGTCCTCCTCCTAATACTACTACTACTACTACTAATAATAATATGACTAAGGAAAATAATATGAAATAGGTTTTAGATCAGTTTTAATTGTTTTTTAAACTTTTTTTTCTTGTTGTTGATTTTAGTTTTTTAAACATCCCCATAAATGTATTTAAATCCATTTTAAAAAATGAATAGATTATATTAGTCTAGAGAAGGCTGTCGGCATTGCCCATTTATTATCCAAGTGAGGGCATTAGTAGAAGCAGAGGTGGAGTCAGTGGTCAACAGGATAACTATTTTCTGGATTATTCACAAGTTTAGAATTATTTGGTAATTAATGAAAAAAAAAAACTATTACAGAAAACAAACCAATATTTTGTTTAGATAAGTTAGACACATATGGAGAACAGTTCTTTGGTCTGAGACCAAAACCAGGACAAAACACCATTTGTTGAGCTAAGCCGACAACATCCCCTAGTCAACACCATGATGAGAAGTGGTAGCATCATCATACACTGAAAATGATTTTGGTAAGCTGTAAATACATTTGGAAAGTTGACCAGGCAAGTGAAAAATGTACTCTAGCTGATTTTATTTTCAGTCCTGTAAGTGATTCTTGGGAACAAATGCTAATTCACAGTGTTGTTGAAAAATTAGCGAATTAAGCCCCCCCCCCCCAAAAAAAAAAATGTAAAAAAAAAAATGTTGTAGACAATGAAATGTCTCAATTTCAACTAAATGTAGACATGAGACGATATATATTTCACATTATTACATTACATTTAGCTCAGCTATTTTTGCCTATTTACTGCTACTGGTTTAAGGACATTAGACATTGCAGCTGTATTGAACTTGGACAAGGCCCAAAATAAAGCAGCTAAATAATATACTTATCATAAGATATGTACCAGCTATATTCAAAGATTCATAAAATGGCTGCAAACATTTTTAACAAAGTATAGTTTGAAACTCCCCAGAGACTTGTTGAAGATAATTATTTTTCTTGTCTTTCATTAAATAAAAGAATTGAAAAATAAGCTGCACTCTTGTCAAGGGTAAAATGCAAAAAGTGAACCATACATAGAGAGTAATTATCAATAGTACAGAAAGTCACATACATTTTTTGTAAATATTTTAGTAGATATTGAGTGTTTAAATACCATTGCTTATGAACTCCTGTTGATGCATAGGACTATGTCAATGTTTTACTTTAAAGTAATTTCTTTTATATCATGACACACTCGTAGAGCTTTGACACTGCAGTAAAGTTACAAAAAAAAAAATATACAATATTAACTAGCATAACTCTGTTCCCATGCCAATTAGCAAAGTGTTGCATCGAAAGCTCAAATGTTCCTTAGATAACAATATAAATTGTGAAACCATTTGGTATTGCATAATATGATCAGAATATGATTAGCACAAGGTTATATCATGGTACCCATTTTTTTTGCATTTTTAATGTTATTTACTACATGAAAGATTAATATTCTAAGTGGAATTAAACACATGAAACCTCAAATTATGAAATATATTGAGTCTCCGTCTCACTGAAACGCCAATGTTTTTCTGGACTGTGCAATGACACCAGCTACTTAATAGTAACATAATTTGGAATATATTAAAACTCAACAGCACAGGTGAACATTTACCCAACATGTTATAGGTCTGAAAACTTTCTATCTAAACAGCACTAAATATGACAAAAACATGAACAATTGGTAAGTAACGTCAATGATAGTAAAAGCTTTCTTTTTCATGGTGTCACATCCTGCTCTGTTCTGCGGAGATGTCTGGCCTTGGCTTCTGGTATCCAGTACTCTTTTTACAATTCTTGTTTAGTTTTTCTGGTTTTCTATTCCATGTCTAGTTTTCTTTATGCTGGGTTTTCTGGGTTCATTCCTTTATTCCGTTCCTGGAATTGCCAGTCTCCTGGATTCCTTTATATGTTTGTTTTATGTTGCCACACCCTTTCCTTTTCCATTAATCCTTTTGTTTCAGTTGGTTCCTGCAGGCAGTTGTTTCAAGTCCTCTGCCCTTCAGTCATGCATATCTAGGTAGATAAGACCCACCGTAATTGGAAGACTTTGACGCAGTGGTGGGCTGCATACATCTTGGCCATTTACGTATGTCTAAATCTCCAATGTTTTACATATATAGTACTTAGTTATGTCTCCTCTTGTTTTGTCTTGCATCTCTGGTCTTGTTTTATTTTGTCTTGTATTCCCCAGTTCATGTACAGTCCTGTCCTGTTCATGTTTCCCTCATGTCTTGTGTACATGTTCTGGGTTCTGATTTCTGTCCTGCTCCGGTTCTGGGTTCTTCTAGTCTTGTCTTGTTTTTATCTGGCACCTGGGATCCGCAGAAGCTGCATCAATGTGGCTGCACAAATTCTGGTGCTCAACACCAGGGGGCGTTCGGTTACCCTGCACCAGGCCCTGATAATCCATTTCCACACAGTGATGCCTAATATCAAGATCAGGCATACTGGGTCCCGGTCACCGGACCGCCACCCCTGACACATGGTTTCTTTTATGGACTAAATGATTACAACAAAATAAATTAATAAATATGAATATACCACATAAAAATGTAAGTAATTGTTCACCGTCTCATTTGGTTCAGGGTTATGTTAAAAAAAAACAACCCAAAAACCCAACCTTATTATGTATTATGAAGTTGTTTCTTATTTCTGCATAATGTTCAATTTCATTGAAATTGCTGCAACTACAAGCATACGTTATGTTTGATTTATTTATGCAAAGTCTTTCCCATTTATTTTTATACCATCGTTTTATTCAGATTTATTGCAGTCATAGTCTAGGTATGAAAATCACACCAAGCATTTAAACTATTGTGACATTAACTTATAATAAATGTATATTTCAACTATTAAAAAATAAATATTGTCTATGAGTTTGACTAAAACAAGCAGTACGGCAAGCTATATGTTAATTAGTACAGTTTCTCTCTGAGCTGAAAAGATCTTGGAAATTTCTATTGCTATATGAAATTTAAAATGGAAAGCAACAAGGAATAAAAATGAGAACTGCAGTTACATGGTATAAACATAAAATAACAATAATAATACTCATAATAAATAGTATATTTGTTGGATGATTACATGTCAATGTGTCAGAGTCACCATATGTCAAGTATACTCAACAGTAAAATAGGAAATGGGGCAATAGGAAATGGGTGACAGGTGGCAGGGGTTGCACAGCACACCCCCCTCCCACTAGAGCAGGCACATGCCTGATGGCACCATGCAGCATGTGTTTGATCTGCAGTTGTTTAAAGTGTCTGCAGTGCGAGGTGCCAGTGGAGCTGCTGAGATCAGTCTGCACCAATTTTCCAGCTCCCTCTCGTGCCCTGTATTGCTGCTGGAGCAAGTATATAAGGTAATCCCAACAACAGTACAGGGAAGCAGGGAGTTGAGAAATTGGTGCACAGAGACCAATTTCTGTTGCACCCCACTAGATCCCAGGGATGAGGTTTCAAATCAGCTCTCCCTATCAAGGTAATAACATGGAGGCTGGATGGAACTTAGTAAAAAAAAAAAAAAAAACAGGATTAGAAACAGCTTCTAACAGCTGCAACTTCACATTTTCATTCAGCTGTTACTAGCAATAGCCAATGTCGCATTATTCTGGGATGTTCAGTAAAAGCCTATAGTTTATTTAGTAAATTTTTTTGTATATTGTACATGATGTTAAAGTACCATAGAGGCATGACTCCTGACTGCTTTATTTATAGCTATCGATCTAGAACAACCTAGAAAATATTGGCACAGAGGAGGTAGTGCTTTAGAGAAGTGTCTCCATTCCTCTTTAACTTCCCTTGGGTAACTATAAAAGCAGACATAGGCAATATTGTATCTCTTTTCATTTTATATTTGACAGTATCTCTTAGTAGGTCCAGAATCAAATTGTTCTTTTGTTCATTCAAAACCACATCAAGGTATAAAATGTTGACTTTGGCTTGGTTGCTAGGTCTCCTTGCTTGAACAATGACATTTCAGCATTCAAGGTTTAGCAATCTTAGGGTTGCCCAGATGAAACCCCATAAACCACAATTGTCAAATCAAGTGGTGATATTTCAAGTTTTCCATGATGTAAGAGTAATATATTATTTATGTTCCATATCCACTGATGTTAATAGTGAAATATATCATTAAGTCTTACATACTGAGGACTTGATAACAAAGTGGAAAAATTACTTGTGTGTCATACTGACTCGACCATCAAATACCGGCTATAATTCTTCCACCAATAAATGGGTTTACCACATATTCTGGTTTAACCTATTGTCATCAGGTTCATCCACAAACGAGGTGATCTGATAAAACCTACCGGACCTACAATACCACTTATGTGACCCTTCTATGTACAAGATACGATATTCAAAACTAAAATGATAGACAGAAACCAAATAATGAAATAACAAATCTAATAAAGAAAAAACATACATTGTTAAAAAAATTGATTATCTCCCTGTAGCTGAGCCCTAGTCCTAGCAGGGACTCTCCTCCGCTGGTTACTCCAAGATGTACTCAAGAACAAGTAAATTACTCCAAGGGAACAGTCAAACACAGCAAAGTAAGCCAAGATTCTCCCAACACCTCCCCAGTACCTGGGCAGCACTCCACTCTGGGGGAATAACTGGTTTTAATGGAGGCACACTTGCCTTTTATGCGATTTTCCAAACAAGGGTGGCACCCAGGTGGACCGTGTTGGGCACAGGGACACAAAGTTAACAAGCCAATGAAACATGGTGACACTCCCATACAGTATGCTCAATCCCTCCCCTCTGCCTGGGAGATGATTGAGGTAGACAAGATAGTAACTCAATTATCCGCAGGCAGGAAAACCACTTATTTTTACAAAGTTTCAGAAGTACCCCAAAAACATAACATATCCATATAAATGTTACATCCCCAGATAGCTCTGATCTGGGTGAACAACATATCAAAAATCACCCAGATTAGAGCAGGGGTTCAAGAATTCCTTTGAAGTCACTTTTCGACCGACCGCACACATGGCTTCATGCCCAAAATAGTTCCAGAGAATTAGGCTGTGCAGTCAGTCTATTTTATCAGTCAAGTCATGTTCAAATAGTCAAACGGATCCGTTCGTGCATAGTGTTAGTGAACGCATCTGATTCGGTGGACCGTACTTCGCTTGTGTAATTCTAGTCGAATTTAGCTGGTGGGGGAAGTCCCAGCGGTGTTCCCGCCGTCAAGTGTCCGATTTTAGTTCCACGCACTCGATTATCAAACCCCGCTGCCCTTGTTCGTGTCTCAAGATGACCGCCACCACGTGTTCGTCTATAGGAACGGCGACCCCCCAGCCGACCGCTTAGAACATTTGTTTGGTTGCGGTTTATAGAGGTGTGAACTGTGTTAATGAGCGGCACTCTCCATATCTGGGTGGTCTACCGTTTTGTAGTTTGTTCAGTTGTTGAACAAAACCGTGGGAACCACTTCAGGGAATGGATTTATATGAATGGCCAGGTAAAACAGGGGGAAAAGCTTAGAGTTCAAAGTAAGGGGAGTATGTCTTGCACAGTTATTGTAACTCCCAAACATAGGGGAAAATAAGGAGGGGGAAATTGGGGTACGGACAGCCCAGAGGCGGTATAAGAATACGGTAGCATGGTACATTCTGCTACACTCCCTAATTATGTTGACTGCATCCTATGTTATTCATGTATTTTCTATAAGTAATTAGGCAAGAGTGTTCGTATTTGGTATCCGTAAGGTTGTGTCTTTATTTGTTTGAACAGTTGTAGCACAGCCTCTTCTTTAGAATAATCAAAAGATAAAACAATCAATGTATTGGCTCTTTCCATACCACCACAGATCGATCTACAGATCTAAATCCAAAATGTATCCAAGAATTTCATTAATGATAAAATATAGTACATGTACCCAGGGTTGGAGATTCTGCTTCTATTTTGATTGTACATAAGCTATCACAGCACATCAGTACAGTGAAAATACACATAAGGTTCAAATATTCACTTGTATACAAATGCATACAGAATATGCACAATCATAGAATCTTAAGCATTGCTGTATTTGTCCTGTTAAAGGAACACTGTAGGATTAGGAATACAAATGTGTAATCCTAAATCTATAGTATCCTAGTCATAGTTTAGGTTACCACGCTCCTCCGCAAGAGTTAAAGTGTAGTTTACTTACCTTTTATCCCATGCCATGATGTTCTCTTTCTGTGGTCGCCCCACCTCCTAAATCAATCTTTCGATTAGGAAAGAGTTGGGAGGCTAATGCGATATCCCAGCAAAATGCCGCTCTGCACCAATCAGATATTCAAGTTTTACTCTGCTATTTTGGCATGAGAATCTCAGAGTGACAGCTACTAGGAGTATTTAAGCCCTGCAGTGTAAACATAGCCTGTAGAACAGCAGTGTTTAACATTGCAGGGTTAAAATGACAGGGTCATGGTACCCAGACCACTTCATTGAGATGAAGTAGTCTGGGTGCCTATGATTTCCCTTTAAATGTAATTAAAAACATCAATAATAACGTTATTATTCATACATACATGCACACACTTTATTGCTGCATATACCTGCACATAATGTAATCTTACCTATATATACAGAATGATTAATTTGTGAAAGAATGACTTATCTCATGCCCAAGGCCAGAGCTTTACATTTTCATCTAAACATACATTTGAAGTCTCCCTGTGCCACTGTTTTGCAATATTTATCCCATTCTGCACATTCAGTATTAATCATAGTGTCAGCACAAAGCTTTGTAATAGATTTCTAATGATTTTAAAGAAAAATGGCAGATATTTAGCACAATATATCAAGGAATAATTTAAGTCTATTAATCACTGTGACAAGACTAAAAGGAAACACAGATCATGCTTTAATGGATATTGCTTACATTTAGTTTTTAAAACGTAACAGTCTGCGGTGTTATATCTGTCATTGTTTTGAGAAAAAAAAAAGTACTTTTCTTAAGGTGATCCGTCTACAGACGTGAAATATCAGCATGCTTCTTACATCCAACCCACATGTGCAGTTTATACACTTATGTAAAACAAATATTGTCAGTATGGAAAGTGATGGATGAAATGAGACATAACACACTGCAGGTTTTAATAATTTATTTGGCATCTTAGAGGTAATACATAATTCAGCATGATAGCGAAACAAAAGAAAAATGAGAAGAGAAAACGATTAAAAAGAATTAAAGAATTTTACACACATTGTGTTAACGTTATATAACTGGAAACTACTTAAATAAAAACAACAGGATAGTGGTTGAAAAAATAATAAATCTATCAATGTGTATTTTTACTACTTTCATAAATCAAGCACTCCTTTACGACATGATAACACATCAGGGGAACTGCAGTCACTCACATACATCCAAGCAGAGATTTCAACCAGACCTCATTTGGAGTCCATATTAAACTGAAGTCCAGCTTTCATAACCCAATATTGGATACAAAAGCATGTTGCAGCCTCATTGTATGAATGTATGATATTATAATTAATCCTTCAGTCAACTGTATTACAGGAAATAAATGTCACTGAGGATTCTGGAGGCATTATAAAAATAATAATCTTGAAACCAAAGTTCAAATGAATTATAAATGTCCTCAGAACCCCAAATTGTCATTATTTTCCTTTAACATGTGCTTTGCTATTATGTATTATATGCCATTACATGCTATTTCTAGATTTTGGTTTGCTTTGTGTAGTGGTTAATGTTTAGTGATAGTGTAGTGTTAGAATTAATGTTTATTAAAAATGTTAGTATTGTATTATGTGATAATGTAATGTAAGTTGTTAACGTTTACGTTGGCTTATTGTAGGGATTAAGTGGAGGTTTTACTGTAAGGGCAGCATTGGGATATACACACAACTGTGCTGCTTGAGATTAGTGGAAGGGATAGTCAGGACAGCTATGCACCATGTGTAAAAAAATTAAAGTTACACTTTTCATGACTGTTTTTATTGTCTCCGGACTAGCTAGTGAAGGGGTTAATTGTGCATACTCTTGATTTATGGATAGGACAAAAAAAAAAATCTTTAAATCTCAATCTCTTTTAGCACAGTGAGGAATGATCTGCTTACCTCTCCTGATGTTTGTAATTATATTTTACTGATCATAAGGCAAAAAATAATATTGCTAAACTGACCTTTACCTTTTAGATGTCATGAGGCTTAGATCAACAATATGTACCCAGTCAATCAAAATGATGCAAGGTATTTTTAATCAAATCAATTATTATCTAAAATACGATATTGGTAAGTAGTAATCCCAGTGGGACAGCATTCTAGTAGAAGCACTGTTTTTGCATTACAAAATTATTAAATGCAATAAAATGTTTCAGTCTTTTGAATATAATGGTCTTGCTGTGTGCATACAATTCAGTAGGTTTACAGTTTGATGCTTCTTGCACAGTAGAAGAAAAATCTATATATTTGAAATACCTTCATGACACTACTTTAAATGAAAAACCACCTCAATTTATGCAATTCTTATTTTCAAGCAGAAACAAGTATGTGGTATGTCCAGAGGTCTTCAAGTTCTTCAAAATCCAGATAAAATACAAACTGTACAAGCTTAAAGTGACCAACAGATTTATTCCATGGGAAATGTGACAGATCTGGTAATACCATGAAAAAGTGGGCCCTGAACAGTGAGGGGTGCAAAACCTAGGCAAACTCCTTGGTTTTTAACCCCTCCCTGTCACAGGTGCCCAATTCCAGGGCCCTATTTAACCTTCTACTGCAGAGAGCCCCAGATGGATTTTTTTCCCCCAAGTAAGTGGGTTAATCTCATAAGAGCAGACATTAGGACGTTCGAGAACAACCTGACAAAGATGGAGTACACAGACGTTGTGACAGGCCTATGCAATGTATGATCATATACTGTACTTAAACCCCCATTAATTTAGCGTGGATTAGGTGTTTTTATCAAACTAATAAAATCTGTGAGCTTTGAAGTTGCTGTTTAATGGATGAGTGAGTGCGCTGGATCTTAGGCAACATATATTTTATATATAAAAAACTATAATTAAAGGGACACTATAGTCACCAAAACTACAGCTTAATGTAGTTTACGGACAAATCTATTTGTCTGTAAGAATTCCATTAGTTTGGTTGAAGATTTATGTTTACAATGTTTCAGTTCAGACAAATTTCATCCATGCAAACAATTCATAAAAAACAATTCAGACAAATCAAAAGGTCAGAAAATAGGCCAATCAGTGTACTACAAAAAATATATACCTTTTACTAGTCCAACTTGATGGACTGGAGTCTTTTTTCAACCTAGACTGCTATGTAACTATATATAAAAAAAAAAAAAAAAATATATATATATATATATATTTGTGTAAAGGCCAATTTAGCCGTATATGGAGTAGGTTCAAGTGAGAACGTAAGATAGTATAAATGAGCAAAGTCGGTTGTGGTGTGCCGATACCGACGATACGGTAGGCCTGTAAATAAAGAGTGCCCGCCAAGAAGAAATAAAGTAAGATAGAATTGAAAGAGGAAAGTGTTGTAAAAGAGGAGTGGGTGGGAGGGTCATTCAAACGCTGACCTTGAACGGTGTGGAGACAGGTAAGGGATGTACCTTATATAGGGGAGTGGTTTAATTCCAGCCCTTTCCACAAATACAGGCCAAACGGCCTTAACACTTGTGTAAAGGCCAATTTAGCCGTATATGGAGTAGGTTCAAGTGAGAACGTAAGATAGTATAAATGAGCAAAGTCGGTTGTAGTGTGCCAATATCGACGATACGTAGGCCTGTAAATAAAGAGGGCAAAAATTGAATAATCGAAGATTTAATACAGTCAACAATTTATACAATTATCCAGACATTTCTTTAAAAGCCTTTCTTAATTCTTGTGTAGGTTTCGGTATATAGGTTGTGTAGGCGGATGACTTCCACCGCCCTAATGACTTCATGATATGCACCGGTATGTTTGTGCTGGAAGCTGTGGAAGCCACCCCTATGCGGAAGGAGTGACCTGAGTATAGTGAAGGGTTAAGACCTAGCCTGGTTAACAGAGATCTGATGTATTGCATGAAAGTCGCAGTAGTGAGTACAGAGCCTTTGAGTGAAAATAGGTGTAGCGATGGTATTGATGAGGTAAGTGAAAGGTAGGAATCCAGTGTTGTTACTGGACACCATTTGGTGTGTGTAGGAAAATAGGTGATCTCCACAGGAGGTGCGTGTTGGCTTGTTTTTGACTGAGGTAATGCCAGTATGTAGTGATCCATGTGTTTGCGTATGTGTGTGCGTAGCAGACATCTATCTGTCTTTTTGAGTGGCGGTTATAGTAGTGAATTCCCTTGGCCTGAGGAACCCCTGGAAAGCTATGTACATGGCCGTTTTGATGACTGCATTGGTAGTAGAGTGAAAAGGTCTGGAGTCTAACAGGTTGGATGATAACTGGAAAAGGTTGTTATCTATAGGTAATCTCTGTGGAAGCGGTGGAGGGACAGATTTCTGAATACCTCTAAGTATATTCTTTACCTGATAAAATGACATGAAACTCTGTGTATTGGGTTGTAGAGTGAGCATATGATGTTGAATGCCTGTCAGGTATAATTTGATTGTGTTGTAAGATAAGTGTAATGTAAGGTGGCAAAAAGAAGCTATAATGGATGTAATGACGAAAGGATGCGTTATGTCGTGGTCGGATAGGAATCTTGTGAAGAGTGTGAAGGCTCTGTGGTATGCTTTGTGAGTGTTGGATGATAGTGCCAGTTTGGACAGAACCCTGCTATGTTGCATAATTATATCTAGTCCATGGTTAGCTGCTGGAACGGAGGGGCAGCTGTGGCTGTAATTGCTGCTGACGGGAGTGCTTGCTGAAAAGCCTGAAAGTTGAAACGAGACAGACTGTCAGCTATGTTAGAAATGCCTGGTATATAAAAGCAGACCAAGTAAAAATTGTGACGTGCTGCTAACCACGTGAGCTTCCTGAGAAATCTCATAATTGTTAGGGATGATGAGCGGCCTTTGTTAATGATGTGACATGTTGCTTGGTTGTCTGTGTGGCAACGGACTGATAAGCCTGACCATGAATGTCCCCATGCCACGGCAGCTGCTACAATGGGATAAATCTCAAAAAGAGCTGAGGTTGTAAAAAAGCCTTCTAAGTCATAGACTTCTGCAGGCCACTTACCCCAAAGCCATTTGTTTCCTAAGATTGCTGCGAAACCTGTGGTAGACACCGCGTCTGACCATATTGTTGGAGACGTGTCAGTCAACTCTGGTAGGAACAAGCTTTTACCATTCCAGGTGGTCAAGAATTCTTTCCACATATATAGGTCTGCCGTGGCATGCTCATCCAAGGATAGTCTATAGTTGTCGTGTTTGAAATGTGGAAAAAGACAGAAGTCTGGATATGAAAGCCTGCCCTTGAGGAATGATGCGCATGGCAAAGTTCAAAGAACCTATGAGTGATTGTAGTTCCTTGCCATAGGCGTGCGCACTTTTTTTTTAGCAGGAACGCTGTTACTGCAGGCACTCAGAGCCCCCTGTTTCACCTCTTGCCCCTGTCAAGATGGGGGGGCAAGAGGTGATGGATCCCCCCCCCTCTCTCCAGCTCAGCCGCGGCGAGGGAGCTCTCTGCTGTCTGCTCTCTGCTTCCTCTCGCTGCGCGCTGATGCCGGGAGCCGGAATATGACGTCATATTCCGGCTCCCGGCTCCAGCATTCAGCCCGCGCAGCAAGAGGAAGCAGAGCGCCGACAGCAGAGAGCTTCCTCGCCGCGGCTGAGCTAGCTGGAGAGAGGCGCCCGCCCCACTGGACCCCAGGGAAAAGTCCACGCCAGCACTCCAGGTAGGAGGCTGGGTGGACATTTTTTTTAAATTAAAATGTAATAATTTGTTCTTGTGTGTGTCTGTGTGTGTGTCTGTGTGTGTTAGTGTGTCAGTGAGTGTGTGTCTGTGTGTGTGAGTGTGTGTGAATGTGTGTGTCTGTGTGTGTGTCTGTGTGTGTGAGTGTGTCAGTGAGTGTATGTATGTGTGAGTGTGTCAGTGAGTGTGTGAGTGTGTGTGTCTGTGTCTGAATGTGTCTGTGAGTGTGTACACACATATATATATATATATATACACACACACACACACACACACACACACGCAGAGCCGGCGCTATCTTAGTGCCGGCTCTGCTCTAAGCCTCCATGGGCCAGCGGGGAGACCAAAGATCTACCTCACCGGCCCATAGCAGCATGGAGGGAGGCAGGAGAGGACCCAGGGAGCTCTAGACAGAAGTTCCGCCAGGTTCCTCTCGCGATATCTGAGCGTTGCTGCGGCAACGCTCAGATCTCGCGAGAGTTAACTCTAGCCCTGCAGGCTAGAGTTCACTCTCCACTGGACCACCAGGGATGGCACATGGCAGCAAGGATTTACTAATCTGCCAAATCCCTCCAAACATACAGCACACACACATACAGCACTAACCGCACCCTCACAAACACACACAGCACCTTTAAAAAAAACACAACACCCTCACACACAGCACACTAACAGCACCCTCACAAACACACACACAAACAGCACCCTCACAAATACACGACACTCACACAAACAGCACCCTCACAGGACAAACATACACACACAAACACCCTCACACACAAACAGCACAGTCACAAACACACACACACATCACACTAACAGCACACAGCACACACAGCAGTGTATGTGTGTGTGTGTGTGTGTGTGTATATATATATATATATATACATATATATATATATAGATAAATAGATAGATACACACACACACACACACGGCGTGTTTGTGCTTTAGGGTGCACACCCTAATGCAATAGGCTGCGCACACCTATGTTCCTTGCGGTTGCAATTACCCAGCAAAATGTAATGGTTAATGCTGTTAAGTATGTTTGTGATTTTGTCTTGTGGTAAACTAGCCTGCATGGAGGCAGAGTCTAGTTGTATACCTAGGAATGTAATAATTGTATCTGGGCCTTCGGTTTTATTGTTGGATACCGGGACTCCAAGGTGATCAAACAAACTAATAGTTGCTTTGAGACTCCTGGGGGGAAGGGAGTTTGCTTCAATCAGTAAGAAATCATCCAGATAATGGATGACTATGGGGCATCTAGACACATTAAGTAACAACCAGCACAGTGTTTCCGCAAAAGTGTCAAAGATTTTGGGGCTACTTTTAGACCCAAAGGTTAAGCGGGAGAAAAAGTAATAGTTATCTGCCCATTTTATGCCATGTAAGTGCCATAGTGTGGGATGGATAGGTAGTAGTTTAAAGGCATTGGTAATGTCTGTCTTACTTAGCCATGCTCCGATCCCTGCTTGCATAATGGCTGTAATAGCATGGTCTATAGTGGCATATTGTAGGGAAAACTCTTCGGAGGGAATAAGAGAGTTCAGACTCGGTGTAGATGAGGTATGAGGGGCCGACAGATCTATGATGAGTCTTTGCTTGAGGGAAGTTTTCCCTGTGACTATCCCTATGGGATTTGTGCGCCATGCCGTAAAAGGTGGGGTTTTGAAAGGCCCGAACAAGAACCCTTCTGCCAGCTCTTGGGCTAGGAGTGTGTCTATGGCTGCTGGGTTTTGTTGTGCTGATTGTAAATTAGGGCATTCGAGTTGGCCTGTGGGCATATGTATAATGCCTGTATGAAACCCCTCTGAGAATCCAGAAATGAGAAAATTTACCATATGTCTGGAAGGGTGATTGGTTAAAAGTGCTGCGAAGACATGAATGTTAACAGACGTTAGGTACGGGTTAGGGTACATTTTATTTGGACACATGGTATGCGCATGTGCCCTGAAACAATGTGAACAAATATGCAGTAACCTACATGCACTAAAGCTACATGTGCCCACATTGAAATTATTGCACACTTGCGATTTACCAAAGAAAATGATAGGACAACCCAGTTTGTCCCTGGTGATTTTCTCAGTTCTACCTGCGTAGCTTGTGCTAGGTGACTGATTACGGTCGTCTGCCGTGTGAGAACAGAAATTGGTAGAAGAGCAGGATGCACAAGCTGGTGTTTTGAGACCTGCAAAGTGTCTAAAGAACAGCTCTGTATCTAGTCTGCTCCAGTTGATACGGGTACCATACTGAGAGAGAGCTCCAGACACTTTAGTGGAAAAAGACCTATGGTAGTCATAAAAAGCAGATCCACCATATTTGTTCCCCAGGTCCACCAGCTTGTGCATATATCGATCAAATTCTTCCCTTCTATTAGGGTATACTTCACAAATTACATCTCTAAAAATACCAAAGGCTAACACAAATTCTGGAATGGTCAGTTTACGGTTTAACCTTACGTCTTTTGATCTGACCACTACAGAAACTTGTCGTACATATAGGTTTTGTTTTCCACCACATCCTGGGAGGCAATTAGTAGGGATGCCAGGTTGACGTCTTTGCCTTCCAGGATGTCTCTCTTAATGTGGGCTGGGATAGTGTATGCAGGGTCAACGTCCTGATAATCTGAGGAGATAACCATACCCGTGGCCCGTGGTTCGGTTGGTGCCTGTTGAGCAGTATCAGGAAGACCAGCCTTGGTGAGGGCTGTGGTGACTGCCTCGAGATTAGCCAGTCTGTCATTGACCTTGCCCATAGAGGTCATGAGTGAGGCCAGCATAGCCTGGATGTCACCTGAACTGGTGTTGCTGGGGCCTTCCCCTGCTTCCGTGTTGTCGATTGTAGTATTAAGGAGTTTGAATAGTTCAGCTTTCCTTGCTGTGGCAGGGTAAGCGATTTGTCACCTCCTTAACTCCGTGGTGATACGTGGGATCGCCAGGATCTAATTGATGCTGGACTGACAATGTCTCCTCTACGAGAGGGTGTCTCGACCCTAGTTGGGGTGGCATGAAGAGATAGCTCTTCATCACATTCAAGAGACATACTTAAATAAAAGGAAAGATAGATTTATTATTTGAACAGATTAGTTTAGTACTAGTTTAGTACTGGCTACTAGCTATGCCGTGAGGCGAAACGATTATGCTTATTGTTTATTGGTGACAGGTGAGGCCCTTCTAGTTGCCAAGCGGCTTGAGAGGCTCTATCTATGGTTGGCGTGAGGGAATTTTTGTGGCCACCGAACGTTGTGGCGGGATGTCAGCCTCTCGGTGATTGTAACCAGAAAATAGGAAAGGGAGTGACAGGTGAGGCCCTCTCTATGCAACGTGTGAGGTGGCCCGAGGGGTGTTTGCTTCCGAGTTGAAGCGGGGTGTTGGCCTCACAGGACCACTAATCCTAAGCAGAAATGCAGAAAACGGGGGAACTAACTTTTGGCCCCTATGACCCTAATTGCCAGTACTTGTCTGTCCTGTGGGGGATTTGAATGGTTCTACTGTAAGCAGGTGTACATACCTGGTAGTATAGGTTATTGAACCTGGTAATCCGGATAGGTAATAGTAGTACCTGTAACTAAATAGGTGCACCGTATGAAAAATATATACAAGTGACACAATTGTATTATCTTAATTATGTTCGTATTGACCTGTATAGGCCAGGAAATGGTGTTTGTAAGATCTCCTTAACCCTGTAAGTCGCCTTGTAATGGTAGGAATTTGTAGTAGTAAAGGCAATTTGTGTAAATGTTTATAACCTTCCTAGGGAGAAGTATGGTATATCTGTGAGATTGTGTATGGTGTACAGGAACTTAATGTGATATTTTAATAATGGTGATATCCTTGCCGACCTGAAGGTGGCAGTGTGAAATCTTTAACCATGTGACTACCCATATGTGTAACTGGAACCTGTTTGTTAAACCATTCGTGAGTATAGTTCTCAGCATGTTACTATTATATTCCCCAACAATTGTCCGTTCATGTGTTTAACCGTACGAACTGGACAACATAAGACTAGCAGGGTTCGGCAGTGTTAGAATATGTGAGTATTGTTCGTGCGATGTGCAAGTCCCGAACAGTAAGTGAACGGAGTAACATGTATTTGTATAGCGTGCTCGTGCGTTTGACCGCACGAACGTAAGCATGTATGCAAAATTTTTAGCGATTAATTACATGTCATATTAGTTCCGAACGTTGCAACGAAAATGCTGTGTAAGCGAACAGCTGAACCCGGACAAATATAATATAGCGATTTTTAAGTGCCGAAATAGCTGAACGCGTACAATAAGTGAGGACCTGAACCGTATTTGATGCCGTGGGCCTTGTTGCCTGGTGTGAGGTTAGGTCTACTTACTGTTTAGTAGTCACTAGGACGCGATCCGCGGCGATAGTAAGCAGAAGTTGATCCAAAAGAAATCTGCAGAAGGATTCCTGGACACAGTTCAGCGATGGAAACCTTGTGGGACACAGAAGTATTGCAAAATGGCGACTGGATGAACCGGAAGTGCATTCAGACGCTGACCTTGAACGGTGTGGAGACAGGTAAGGGGTGTACCTTATATAGGAGAGTGGTTTAATTCCCACCCTTTCCACAAATACAGGCCAAACGGCCTTAACACACACATATATATATATATATATATATATATATATACACACAAGAAAATAATTTTGCACTTCACTTACTCAGGAGTACTTAGCCCGGTGCTTGTCAGCAAAAAATATAGAAACATCAAAAGGATAGCACTCTCAGGACCTCCAAAATAGAGTAAAACTTAAATTTTAATGTCCAAGGTTAAAGATCAACGTTTCAGTTCATCTTGTAAATTTCATCAGGATCATCATTGATCTTTAACCTTGGACATTAAAAGTTAAGTTTTACTCTATTTTCGAAGTCCTGAGAGTGCTATCCTTTTGCGGTTTCTATATATATTTAGTAAAGAAGAAGAGAGTGAGGTCTTGAATTTGAAATGCACGTGAATGAAATGTAATGCTGAATACCTGAAACCAAAATTCATAGCTTAACCAGTCTTATCATTCTGCATCTAACCTGCTAATGGACACTACCCGAATCTTATTGTAATGATAGGCCTATCCATGTACTGATAACCAGCTTCTGTAATTACCTAATATAGTTTACCCCATGATCTCCTTAATACAGTATTATTATAACAGAAGGAACCTACCTTTACCTAATAGTACCTGCCACAACTTTAAACATTATTTAACTTGGCCAGCCTCACTTATTTAACTTCAATTTAAATAAATTTGCTTAATATAATTATACAACAGGGTAGGTTTCTAATACTAGACACAGTTCTAACACTAAGCAGTTGCCTCCCTTCTAAAAGCCCATTCAATGGTAGCTATATATATTTGCTTGTGATTTGCTGGTACCTCATGTGCCATTCAAAAGTTCAGCTTTAATGCGAGGTGTAGTCCAAGGTGTTGTCCAAGATCAACAGAAGTACGACTAGCCATGTCCCCTGCGTGACCTTGTATCAGACCCAGTAGGAGTGCTGGGCAGGGACAGGACTTACCATTGACTTATCATTGAGATATGTTACATAATATGAAGTAATTGTGTATACCCTCATAACGTACTTGCTTTGGTGCGAGGGGATTTCATGGCCACTAGACGTTGTTGCGGGGTGTCGGCCTCTCTGTGATTTTTAAAGCATAGGACAGAATGGGAGTGACAGGTGAGGCTCTTTCTATGCCACGATGCGAAGCGACTAACTGTGAGTTGAGCCGAAAGACAAACTACCTCAGAGTATGAGGATGGGTGTTGGCCTTGCGGGACCACTAACGTAAGGCATAGATGCCTGAGAAAGTATTAGCTATTGGACTCCTGATGTCCTGACAGCCAGTTACGAAACTAACTAAGATAGGCAGGGAAAGGAATCGAATAAGTATGTGTAATTGTTGACGAAAGTGAGAATGAGTAGTCAGTAATGCGGTTTAACACAAGAAGGTGTATTGGCATAGACCTATAGGGGGTAACTAGACATTGTAGGAATCGTGATATGTTACTTAAAATATAGGTATCATGATATGCCTACAGGATAAGTAGCAAAGATAGGTTCAACCATGAGTAGGAGGTAGTGCTGTAAATCGTAGATACCTAGCACCTAAAGATATGTTGATGAAACGTACATGTGTGATATGTAAGTGCCAGCTTGTGGACCCAACTGAACAATCTATAACAGACCTACCTAACTAGCATAGTATAAGGCACAAGTGAAAGCAGTAGTTCCAATTAATTAAACTAATGATATAATGAAATATACGAGGAGTGTGTGCATGGCCCAGCCCAGGACCTCCTTCAGGGTAGTGAACAGATAGGTGCATGGAAAATTAAACAGTGCCTGTTGAACCCTACTTTAGGGTGGTCACTAGACAACTGCATTACTGGATAAACACTCACCTCTAAAATGGTTGTTGTTTCATAAATAGGTGTCTGATGTTGAACATGTCATGTTGACTGGCATAAACTCCGTAGTGAAAAAAAACACTGAGGATAAATGGAAACTTTTCAAACAAATATTAGAAAGGTACATTTCTCAGTATGTACCATTAGGGAATAAATATAAAAGAAACAAATTGAAACCAATGTGGCTTAGAAGAGAAATAAAACAAAAGATTAAAAATAAGAAAAGGGCATTTAAAGCATTTAAAATCGGAAAAATCAGAGGCATCCTATATAAGATATAAGGAACCCAACGATGCTTACAAAAAGGCAAATAAAGTAGCTAAACTAGAAAATGAGAAATGGATAGCCAAAGAATTCAAAACCAACCCCAAAAATGTTTTCAAGTGCATCAATTCTAAAAAAATAAAAAAATAAATTAAAATGTAGGTACACTGGAAACAGAGATTGGTCTGTTAATTAATGAAGACCAGGAAAAAGCAGAAATTTTAAATAACTATTTTTCTTTAGTATATATTAATTTAGATCCTATGGCAATATATATATATGCAAATGAATGCTGCAAAAAAAATTGCAGATAACTTGTGATTGGATGACTCGAGACAAGGTGCTACAGCAGTTAAAGAATATTAATGTAAATAAAGCTCTGGGGCCTGACGGTATTCACCCATGAATACTTAAGGAGCTAAGTGGGGAAATAAGTGAACCGCTGTATTTAATTTTTCAAGATTCTTTTGTTTCAGGTATTGTACCAGAGGATTGGAGGAAGGCAGATGTTGTTCCTATATTTTAAAAGGGTTCAAAATCCTTGCCTGGAAATTATAGACCTGTGAGCTTAACTTCTGTGACTAGGAAAATATTTGAAGGGCTATTAAGGGATAATTTTCAGGAATTCATTGGGAAGAACTTTGTTATTAGCAATAATCAGCATGATTTTATGAAACATAGGTTATGTCAAACTAACCTAATTGCATTCTACGAAGAAGTAAGTAGAAATATAGATCAGGGTGTTGCAGCGGATTTGATCTACTTGGAGTTTGCAGGCATTTGATATGGTACCTCACAATAAGTTAGTCTTCAATCTAAAAGAAATTGGTCTAGATGAATGTTCTTTGGTTGAACATTAGCTTAAGGATAGAGCATAAGTTGTCATTAATGGTACATTTGCAAGCTGGACAAAAGTGGTAAGTGGTGTCCCTCAGGGTTCTGTTTTGGAACCACTTCTATTTAACATATTTTTAAATGATCTTGAAATAGGCATTGAAAGCCATGTTTTAGTGTTTGTAGATGACACAAAACTTTGTAAATTAATAAAATGTGAGCAGGATATTGCTTTGCCGCAGAGGGATTTAGATAGATTAGGGGACTGGGCACTAAAATGACAGATGAAATTTAATGTAGAGAAATGCAAAGTTATGCACTTTGGAGTCAAGAATGCACAAGCAACTTACACCCTAAATGGTAGTGAATTAGGGGTAACAACACACGAGAAGGATTTGGGAATTGTTATAGAAAACAAATTAGGCAGCAGTATTAAATGTCAATCTGCAGTTGTGAAGGCATAAATTCTCGGGTTGAAAATATAACTTTACAAAAAGAAAAGTCCTGCGCTCACTCCCATCACTCCTGGGCGGCAGCAACGACCACAGTACACATCAGCTCCAATACATATAGTAAAAACCAAAGAAAAAAAAGTGATCTGTGCTCTCTCCTTAATCCCTATGTATCTTTAAACAAATGGAGGTCATTTAGGTACTCCAAAGGCCACTGGAGGCCATGACCTCCATTTGTTTAAATATACATGGGGATTAAGGAGAGAGCACAGGTAACTTTTTTTCTTTAAAAATATAATTTTGTCGCTTTATAAATCGCTGGTAAGACGACACTTTGAATATGCTCTGCAATTTTGGGCACCAGTTCTAAAGAACGATATCATGGTACTAGAAAAAGTGCAAAGACGAGTTACAAAATTAATAAAAAGAATGAGCATTTTAGTTACGAAGAAAGATTAGAAAATTAAAATCTCTTGAGTTTGTAAAAACGGCGCCTTAGTGGGGATAAGATAACATTAAACAAATATATTCGGGGCCAGTACAAACCATTATCTGGAAATCTATTCATAAACAGGGCTATACATAGGACACAAGGTTACGCATTAAGGCTGGAAGAAAGGAGATTTAATCTAAGGTAAATAAAAGGTTTTTTACAGTAAGAACTATAAGGATATGGAATTCTTTGTCTAAAGAGGTTTTATCAGAGTCCATAGAGATGTTTAAATAGCAATTGGATAAATACTTCCAAAAACATAACATACAGGGATATAATTTCTAATTAGTAGGTTGATAGCTGCTTGATCCAAGGAGATATCTCACTGCCATTTTGGGATCAAGAATGAATTTTTTCCTAGTTTGTTGCAAAATTGGAAGCGCTTCAGACTGGGTTTTTTGTCTTCTTTTGGATCAACAGCAAAAACATATGTGATGGACCTTGATGGACGCAAGTCTCTTT
Organism: Pelobates cultripes; assembly: GCA_933207985.1. NCBI lineage: Eukaryota > Metazoa > Chordata > Amphibia > Anura > Pelobatidae > Pelobates > Pelobates cultripes. The sequence goes on from OW240919.1 coordinate 48,731,181, forward strand.
TCAGCAATGTAACTATGCCGGGATGTCTCATTGGAACAGGGGCTGAGTGCACAAATTGAGTAAGATGAGCCCAATAAGCCAGATGGCATGATCTAAACTTTACCAGCTGCTACTGTCCATGACAAAAATGTAATTAAACACACCTATCCCTGTCACTCCAAATAATCTGACCCAATTATAAACTCATCCCCAAAAAAGTAATCAGCAAACTGTTTTCTAATATTGGCAAATAATAGAAGAACAAGCAATCTGCTCTGATGCCACTAATTCTAATGCTTGATTGGAATATTTTAGTTTATGTAAAAAGCAGTACAAATATATAGAACTTATTTTACAAACTTCCTCTAGCATTCAGCGCCCTCAGAATCAGAAAAGTGTCCTCTTTACATGGAGATGTTTTAGAAAAGCTGATTGGGGATTAATAGATGTACTAGCAAATTCCTTAAGCAAGATTTCATTCAGCAACCCCAAACAAGCAATGTGAGCTCCCACTGAGATCTGAATTATTATGCTGCTCAAGACAAAGGCGTAACATTTCCCATTGGTGCACAGGTCAGTGTGCTCTTGTCATTCATACTGTCATCGACTCCTATTACATTATGGATAAAAGGGATTTAATACTTTTTTTTGTGTGTGTGTAGTGACTACATCGTTCTGTTATAAAACTCAGTCAGTGCAGTAATTTCAGTGAATTCTTCTTATTCTGTTTATTACACATTCTATAGTACTATTGGGCTTGCAACATAGCAGGACAATAGCAGGTAAACTGCTCCAGCTAAACTACAACTCCCAGAAACGTATGTAATTCTGTATGACAGTATTCTTGATGAATAGAAGGAAACCACGCAGGATGAAAACAAAAGTAGACAAAAGGGTGGCAATTAAGGAGAAAAATAAATGATTTTTCTTTCTTTTGCAAGAATATATTGAGAAAAAAAAATACTAACACCCAAATAACACCGAACACGTGTAAGGCACCGGAAAAGTTATAAAGCTCTTCACGATCAGATAGGAGTAATTATACCTTTAATCGTAAAAAGAACAATTTAATGTAAAGAATTATTTGGGGTTTAAGACTCAATATTATATTATTATGCTCAGCCAGACACATTTATATTATATTAGTCATGGGAAAAAGAAAGTACACCCTGTTTGAATTCTATGGTTTTATATATCAGAACATTACAATTGCAGGTCTTAAAATTAGATAAATACAACTTCAGATATATGACATGTTACACCATGTCATGGTATATTTAACAAAAGTAAAGACAAAATTGACAAGCCATGTGTAAAACTAAGTGCATTCATAGGAACTAAGAGGCTAAGTAGCACACCGGTACTGCTAATTAAATGACCTTGATTAATTTATCATTATCAAAAATAACCACCACCACAAAAGCCAACGTTTTAGCAGTTTGCTGGTCTGGAGCATTCAAGTGTTTGTTAACACAATGCTAAGGAGGCAAAACATCAGCGATGATCTTAGAGAAGCAATTGTTGCTGACCATCAAACTAGGAAGGGTTATAAGGCCATTTCCAAACAATGTAAAGTCCATCATTTTACAGTGAGAAAGATTATTCAAAAGTGGAAAACATTCAAGACAGTTGCCAATCTTCCGAGGAGTGGACGACCTATTAAATTCACCCAAAGATCAGATCATGCAATGCTCAGAGAAATTGCAAAAAAGAATTGCATCTCAGACTCTACTGGCCTCAGTTATGTTAAATGTTAAAATGCATGACAGTGCAATTAGAAAAAGACTGAACAAGTATGGCTTGTTTGGAAGGGTTGCCAGGAGAAAGTCTCTTCTGTGTAAAAACAACAGGGCTGCACCGCTTAGGTTTGCAAAGTTGCATCTGAACAAATCACAAGACTTCTGGAACAATGTCATATTGGACACATGAGACCAAAGTGGAGATGTTTGGCCATAATGCCAAATCCAAACAGCGTATCAGCAGAAACAATATTTCACATGCGGCTTCTTCAATTTGGCTTTATTTTGGTTAAATAAATCATGACATGGTATCATATGTCATGTGTTGTTCATCTTAGGTGGTATTTACCTAATTTTAAGAAAAATGATTGTTCTTATATGCTGATATTTAAAATTATAGAATTAAAAGAGGGTGTACTCTCTTTTTCCCATTAATGTATATATATACAAATTTTCAAGTACATCAATTCAAAAAAAAACAAAAAATGAATGTGTAGGTACACTTGAAACAGAGTTGGGTTTATTAGCTAATGAAGACAAGGAAAAAGCAGAAATTTTAAATGACTATTTTTCTTCAGTATATATTAATGAGGATCCTATGGCAAGAGATATGCAAATGATTTCTGCAAAAAACTTGCAAACAACTTGTGATTGGATAACTCGAGACAAGGTGCTACAACTATTAAAGAAAATTAATGTAAATAAAGCTCCGGGGCCTGACGGTATTCACCCACGAGTACTTAAGGAGCTAAGTGGGGAAATAAGTGAACCTCTGTATTTAATTTTTCAAGATTCTTTTGTTTCAGGTGTTGTACCAGAGGATTGGAGGAAGGCAGATGTTGTTCCTATATTTAAAAAGGGTTCAAAATCCTTGCCTGGAAATTATAGACCTGTGAGCTTAATTTATGTAACTGGGAAAATATTTGAAGGGCTATTAAGGGATAATATTCAGGAATTCATTGGGAAGAACTTTGTTATTAGCAATAATCAGCATGGTTTTATGAAACATAGATCATGTCAAAATAACCTAATTGCATTCTACAAAGAAGTAAGTAGAAGTATAGATCAGGGTGTTGCAGTGGATGTGATCTACTTGGATTTTGCCAAGGCATTTGATACGGTTCCTCACAATAGGTTAGTCTTCAAACTAAAATAAATTGGTCTAGATGAATATTCTTGTTCTTGGGTAGAACATTGGCTTAAGGATAGAGTACAACGAGTTGTAATTAATGGTAAATTTTCAGGCTGGACAAAAGTGGTAAGTGGTGTCCCTCAGGGTTCTGTTTTGGGACCACTTCTATTTAACATATTTATAAATGATCTTGAAATAGGCATTGAAAGCCATGTATCAGTGTTTGCAGATGACACAAAACTTTGTAAAGTAATAAAATGTGAGCAGGATATTGCTTTGCTGCAGAGAGATTTGGATAGATTGGGGGACTGGGCACTAAAATGGCAGATGAAATTTAACATAGAGAAATACAAAGTGATGCACTTCGGGGTTAAGAATGCACAAGCAACTTACACACTAAATGGTAGTGAATTAGGGATAACCACAAGAAGGCTTTGGGAATTGTTATAGACAACAAATTAGGCAGCAATATGCAATGTCAATCTGCAGTTGCTAAGGCCAGTAACACTTTGTCATGTATAAATACGGTCATAAATTCTCGGGATGAAAATAAAATTTTGCCGCTTTATAAATCGCTGGTAAGACCACACCTTGAATATGCTGTGCAATTTGGGGCGCTTGTTCTAAAGAAGGATATCATGGGACTGGAGAGGGTCCAGAGACTAGCTACAAAATTGATAAAAGGAATGGAGCATTTTACTCCAAAGGCCACTGGAGGCCATGACCTCCATTTGTTTAAATATACATGGGGATTAAGGGGAGAGCACAGGTAACTTTTTTTCTTTAAAAATATAATTTTGTCGCTTTATAAATCGCTGGTAAGACGACACTTTGAATATGCTGTGCAATTTGGGGCGCTTGTTCTAAAGAAGGATATCATGGGACTGGAGAGGGTCCAGAGACTAGCTACAAAATTGATAAAAGGAATGGAGCATTTTAGTTATGAAGAAAGGTTAAAAAAATTAAATCTGTTTAGTTTGGAAAAACGGCGCCTGAGAGGGGATATGATAACTTTATCCAAATATATTCGGGGCCAGTACAAACCTTTATCTGGACATCTATTCATAAACAGGGCTATACATGGGACACAAGGTCACACATTTAGGCTGGAAGAAAGGAGATTTTTTTTACAGTAAGAACAATAAGGATATGGAATTCTCTGCCTGAAGAGGTGGTTTTATCAGAGTCGATACAGATGTTTAAACTGAAATTGGATAAATACTTACAAAAACATAACATACAGGGATTTAATTTCTAATTAGTGGGGTAAAAGCTGCTTGATCCAAGGAGACATCTGACTGCTATTTTGGGGTCAAGAAGGAATTTTTTCCTAGTTTGTGGCAAAATTGAAAGCGCTTCAGACCAGGTTTTTTGCCTTCTTTTGGATCAACAGCAACAACATTTGTGAGGAAGGCTGAACTTGACGGACACAAGTCTCTTTTCAGCTATGTAACTATAAAATATATATATATATATACACACATATATAGATATATATATATATATATATATATATATATCATGTACAAAAACACAAATGGAGTCTGATTCATGTGTTCTCTTTATGTATAATACGTAATGCTTGTCTATTGTGTCTGCTTTTTAGATTGGTAAGGATGACCAGGTAATAAGAGTTGGAAACAAAAAGTCAGAAAAACTATATATTTCCATTCACCACTATTCTGATACAATTTTGTCCAATAAGATTACAGATTGGACGTCCTCCTCTGGCTTATTCCCCAGTCTGTCTGGATCTAGATAGATAAATGCATAGATGGACAGACAGACAAAGGATTTGCAGATTTAAATCTGACGTCATGTTAAGCTTTACAGATTGTCACTGATATAAATGTGAATTTCACTCACACCTAATTGCCAGCTCATAAGTTAGACCCACAATAAAAGCTAAAAATACTTGAATATGATTTGAAGTCAGCTGTATTTTAATAACTTAAGCAAATGATAAATTGTGTTTCAGACAGAGCTAAATGTGGTTAGTGAATAATTGTGCCTTCAATATGGTATATAAATAAAGCAATACAAATAGCTAAATTACACCCAAAAATTACTAAAATGTTATTATGCCAACACTGCATGAACTTGCAGTTACGTTCTAAAACAAACACTTAATTATAAGTTATAGCATGCATTTTTAGCATATCATTATATTTTTAATTAATGCTACATTTTTCTACATTCAAAACATCCTTTGAAATGTCAGTAAACCTTGATTACAATTACTTCCATGAAAGATGAAATTCTACATTTCAGTGGAAGTATTAACCCATTCTATGCATTGAGTATCATTATTGTATAGCAACATCTGTTTTGTATAGCAACACATTTAGCACCATATTCACTTAAAGGACCACTATAGTGCCAGGAAAACATATAGTGCCCTGAGGGTGCCCCCACCCTCAGAGTCCCCCTCCCACTGGGCTGGATGGCGAAGAAAGGGTTAAATCTTACCTTTTTTCCAGCGCCGGGCGGGGAGCTCTCCTCCTCCTCTCCTCTCCTCCTCTTCGGCTGAATGCGCATTCGCGGCAGGAGCTGCGCGCGCATTCAGCCAGTCCATAGGAAAGCATTCAAAATGCTTTCCTATGGACCCTGGCGTCTTCTCACTGTGATTTTCACAGTGAGAAGCACGCAAACGCCTCTAGCGGCTGTCAATGAGACAGCCACTAGAGGCTTTAGAGGCTGGATTAACCCATTTATAAACATAGCAGTTTCTCTGAAACTGCTATGTTTATAAAAAAATGGGTTAATCCAAGAGGGACCTGGCACCCAGACCAGTTCATTAAGCTGAAGTGGTCTGGGTGCCTAGAGTGGTCCTTCAATAGTGAGAATATGCTCTAAAAATTGTCAAATTTCCTTAAGTGCTGAAAAAGTACACAATAGACTCCAGATGTTTTAAAACTACAACTTCCATGTTGCAATGTCATTCTATAGGTATGAAAAGCCCCATGGGAGTTGTAGTTCTACAACATCTGGGATCTACAATTTGGGCACCCCTAAACTACATGGACTATTTTTTTTTTTTTTTTATGCTCAGCCAGATAACCATTTCAGAAAAACATTTCACATCAGTGTGTCACTGGTTACTCATTTGATCTAGCTCATTGTTTCCAAAGTTATGGTCTTCAGGCCAAAAATGGGGGTTTCAATGGCACCCGATATTGCTTGTTTAAAAGGTTACTCTAATTCTTTTTTTTAATATTCTTTTTGTTTTACTTTATAATGCCTGCCAGATGGGTATGTAACTAGCTACGAGCACAAAAGTGCATATATCTCAGTACATGCAGCATTTTAAGCAGAAATGTTGCACATACACACTATTACCACTATGACCATTTCGACAAGCAGAAGTTGTCATGGTGGTTGGAAAACTACCTGTCTCATTGCCTATGCTTCTGAATAATATACAGTCCTCCAGAAGAAAGAAGTACATCAGTGGCACAAACAAATGCCATAACAATACAGACCATTGGTGATGAAGTTGTGAGCAGGTCCTGACTATTATTTTCTGGTAATATATAGTAGGAGACCAGGAGATCTGTGACCAGGTGCACGTAACAGACATATGCTTTTCACTTAGTAATACATAGTACAGACCCTGCCACTCTAGGTTACTTTTGTAACTAGTACAGAATACATGTATACAGGAAGCATGGCCTTAACCTGCCATAAAAATCTAGTTTGTCTTTTAAAATGTGTAGAGATGTGAGCACTGTGCATTTGCAGGACACATGTGATGTCTATGAAGTCATTTTTCTTATTACTGATTGGCATGCAACAGAAGTGTATTCACCAGAAACCGCTAATTGTATAATACATTATATTTTGATAGTGTACAAAAAAAAAATCATAGCTCCGAATTTGTTGATTTGCTCAAATTTATATTAGAAGTATTTTTATTAAATAGTTCTAATTCCTTATTGTACATACCTCAGTAGCAAACTGCTGCAATCCTCCAATATTAATTGGTCCTTCTTCTGTTGCATATAAATTACATCCCCCTACACACAGGTCTGAAGTTGGACATACCATTCCACATGTCAAGCCAAGTGGGTTATCAGAAAGAATAGTTCTGGCAGCTCCGTAGTAGTTCTGCACACAAAATTAAGTCATCATTAAAATCCCATTAATGAGAACATGGAAGATGATAGCACTGAAAGAAATCATTTTTTACAGTTTGTCATTCTAGATGTAAATTAACTAGAAGCATGGCAGAAAATGTTATCAGATTACCTATGCTTAGGCTTATGGCCAAAAATATTTTAAATATATCCATCCTGAGAAAAAAATTGCAGATATCATAATTCTTCCATTTGTAGTCATATATTACTTGCATATGTAAAGATGTTATTTATTTATATATACATATACTTAATATATCCCTTGTACATTGTATTTAAAGCATTCACAGTGAAATGGTGCTTGCAGAATTTATTGGATGCACAAACACATATACCCCGATCAGTCACAACATTAAAACCACATGCCTAATATTGTGTAGGTTCCCTTTGTGATTCCAAAACAGGTCTGATGCATTGAGGCACAGACTATACAATAACTCTAAGCCTGTCCTGTGGTATCTGCACCAAGACATTAGAACTTTTAAGTTCTACAAGTTTTGAGGTTGGACTTCCATGGATCGGATCTGTTGTTCCAGGACATCCCACAGATGCTAAATTGAGTTGAGATCTGGGAATTTGGAGGCCATGGAAACACCTTTAATTCTATGTCATGTACCTCAAACCATTTTTGGGTGCATTATCCTGCTAAAAGAGGCCATTGCCATCAGGGAACACCACTGTCAGGAAGAGAAGTATTTGGTGTGCAACAATCTCTAGGTAGGTGGTAAGTGTCAAAGTAACACCCACATGAATTCCAGGACCCAAGGTTTCCTAACTGAACATTGCACAGAGCATAACACTGCCTCTGCCGCCCTTCCTTTTTCCCATAGTGCATCCTGCTACCATCTCTTCCCTAGGTAAATGACACACACCTGGCCATCCACCGAATCTAGAAGAAAATGTGATTAATCAGACCAGGTAACCTCCTCCATTGCTCAATGGTTCAGATCTGATGCTTACATCCCCATTGAAGGCGTTTTTGGTGGTGGACAGTGGTAATCATGGACACTCTGAATGGTCTGTGCCTACACAGCCCCATACGCAGCAAACTGTGAGGCACTGTGTCTTCTGACACCTTTCTATCATGGTCATCATTGCATTTTTCATCAATTTGAGCTACAGTAGCTATTCTGTGTGATAGGACAAGACGAGCTAACCTTTACTCTCCACATGTGTCAGTGAGCCTTGGGTGCCCATGACCCTGGCACCACTTCACCATTTGTCCTTTATTGCACCACTTTTGCTAGGTCCTAACCACTGAATATCAAAACCAAATCTCAAGACTTGCCATTTTAAAGATGCTCTGACCCAGTCGTTCAACCATCACTATTTGGCCCTTGTCAAAGTCATTCAGATCTTTTTGCTTGACCATTTTTCCTGCTTCCAACAAATGAAATTCAAGACTGACTGTTTACTTGTGATAATATTTCACACTCCTTGACAGGTGCCCTGCACTGATATAATCTATTTACTTTGTCTGTCAGTGGTTTTAATGTTGTGGCTGATCAGTGCACATGCATTTACTGTATTTTTAATATTGGAGGAAAAAAGACCTACTGATGACCAAATGTATTAGTACATTAAAATAATTTGACTGTATATACATTTTACATAAACACACATAAATCAAAGCATTATATAAATTACGTATTCAAGGTATATATAATGAAAATTACCAATACTCTGAAATTTCTACTCATCTTTTGCCTTAACTCCACCGGTCATGTCACAAATTACTTGATTTTACTTTTAGAGTATAGAATATACAGGGCCGGATTAACATAGGGGCTGATGGAATAGGCCTATTTAAAAATAGTTTTTTACACACTACTCTTAGGTTTGCCACCTGACTGGTATTTTACTGGCACAGCTGGTATTTGAGACTGCCTGGCCGTGCCGGTATTGCAGTAATACCAGCAATACAAATGCAGATATTTTTCTCAGTATAAACAGAGATTATTCTGCAATACCAGCACCAACCAGTAGGTGTCATTGTGTGTGTGGAGAGAGGCAGGCATAGGAAGTTACAGCATATCCCTCCCTGCCTCTCTCTACTCATTGAGTTACATTGCAGCTACACAGCACAGAGAGTCCAGACAGCAGCTCACAGCCTGCAGAGACAGCCTACAGCTCAGGGAAGTGAGGGATGAGGGGAAAAGCAGCATGGAGACATGGGGACACTGAGAGACATGGAGATGCTGAGACACATGGGGACGCTCTCAGCGTCCTCTCAGTGTTCCCATGTCTCCCAGTGTCTGTGTCCCCATGTCTCTCAGTGTCCTTAATGTCTCCTAGTCTCCCAGTGTCTGTCTCCATGTCTATCATTTTCCCCATGTCTCCCAGTGTCCCCAAATGTCTGTGTCCCCATATCTCCCAAGCCAGTGTCCCTAGTGTCTCAGTGTCCCCATGTCTCCCAGTGTCTCAGTGTTCCCATGTCTCCCAGTGTCTGTGTCCTCATGTCTCTCAGTGTCCTTATTGTCTGTATGTCTCCCAGTGTCCCCAAATGTCTGTCCCCGTGTCTCCCAGTGTCCCCATGTCTATGTCCACAAGTGCCCCCATGCCTCCCAGTGTCCCCATGTCTGTATCCACAAGTGCCCCCATGTCTCCCAGTGTCCCCAAGTGTCTCAGTGTCCCCATGTCTCCCAGTGTCCCTGGGTCTCTCAGTGTCTTAGTGTCCCCGGGTCTCACTGTGTGTCTCTCAATGTCCCCTAGTATCCTAGCGACACAGGACACACTGAAGCATGGGGACACTGGGAGAAATGGGGATACAGACACTGGGCGACATGGGCGACATGGGGACACTGACATTGTGATACATAAGGACACTGATGCCAGGCTGAGCTTCCAATTCTTTGGACAGACATGCCCCCTCGTTGGGCATGTTTGCCCCATTTGGCAGTTCTGGTCACATGATTCACGTCAGTGGCCCACCCTTTTACCCCACCAATTGACTTCCTGCTTCACTGGACACTGCTGTTAGGGGGTATGAATTTACTTGAAGGATGAAAGCATAAATTAAAGAGAGATTAGAATAGAGTATGTGTTTTCTTATAGCTGCATCCTTTGAGTTTCCCTCCAACACCATCTCCATCAGATACATGACGCTTGAGAGGTATAACTGTGTTAGTGTTTTTGGTCGATAAGTTTCTGTAATTAGGCCCCATCATAATGGTCAGCACCAGGCCCACTGGGCTCTTAGTCTGGCCCAGAGAATATATGTTATGCATGTTGCTTGCCAAAATGTTGACAAGTTAGTAAATGAAAAATGCACGTAATGGAATTATATCTCTTTGGTCTGTTTGGCATAAAAGTAAAGATTGCACTAGTACATTATTTTTACAACATTTACTTCAAGTCACTTGGCTTTTAAAGATTTAAAGTACCACTGAAGACATCCAGACCAACTGTACAAATGAAATGGACCTGTTCATTAATTCCTTTAGTATAAAACATTGCTGTTTAGTAGAGACTGCATTGTTTTGATAGAAGGGTTTAATATGCCTCTACTGATTGTCTTCTTGACAACCACTAGTGGTGCTATGACTGAGTTTCACACAAGTATGTGAAATCCAGAATCCATGAGTCGAACATTATCAATTGCAGCTCTAGGGAAGTATTGTATTCAATGCTTCCATATAAGAAGCATTTGATTGGCTGCACATGCACAACATGTCCCCAGTGCTCCTCTAGGGACCAGTGGCAGAAACCTTGGTCGCAAGGGTCACAGTTGTGACAAGGCCCACCATTACAGGGGATCCGGCCGCCCTGCGGACCCCTGCGACTGGGTGCCTGCCAACATGTGTTGCGGCCCCAGCCGTATGGTAGAACAGCTCCAAGATGACATTGTGGTAGGAGCAAGCAGCAGCACCTAGAGTCTTGACACTGAAAAAAATGGTAAATAAAACCTTTTTTAACTAATTTATTTTAGAAGTCATAGGGAGGGGGACTTAGTCTAAATATGGATTAGGACACTTTAGCATTAGGAATACATGAAAGATGTTGTGCTAGTGCCTGTAAGCTTTGAATACTGGGAACCAGTCCCATAAATAGTGTTGGTAGTGGCAAACGAATGCCAAACAAAATGACCAAATTGGGTTTTAAGTAAACCGTTCTTCTGAGCCCAACTACAACTGCTTTTTTTCTTTACCTTAGAAAGAGAACATACATTTTGCAAAGCATAAAAAAAAAATGATTTCCATTGCTTAGTACATTGAGCATCCCACACCCTTAGAAAATCTTATTTATAATTTTGTTGGAATTCTGCAAAGTACTGTAGATTTAGATGTCATACTGTAAAATGATGTTTCATCAAGGTAACTATTTGCCTGCTATTTTATGCTTTTGACTCCTGTTCATGTAATTCTTATTTCCATGTGGCTGAGTTTGCATTTCTTATGAATCCCGTCATCCTCAATAAATCTGTATTATGCAATCCCATTTGTCAACATTACTGAAAAACTACTCACAAATGTACAATATCAGCAGAAATTGGTAAGCAACCTCACATTTCACCTAAATACATAACTTTTTTAAAGTGATCTATAATACACCGAGTTTGGCTGGTGAAAATGTACTTTGTATAGCAGATGTTTGTGATATATAAAACTTATAATGACGATAATTTATTTTAGACTGTTTTTACCCGGTTAAACTTGCATTACAAAATATATTGGGTTAATTCTATTATATATTCCATTTTGCCAATAACCAGTTTACAAAAAATATATATATACATACATGCACACCGATAAGTAGTCCATGGAAAAACAGCAAGTGCTAGGCTTAATGAACTTTCTCGTTATTCTAGAACTATCTATTAGTATGCATAACAGTTTTGTGCTCAGCTCACTTATTTACTGGCATTGGTTCTGATACAACCCTTTTTCACTGTATCCCAAATATATTATACCTAGTGCTAGAACCGCTCTTTTCTCTTGTTGGTTTTACATATTTCTATTCCTACTTATTGCCCCATACATTTTGCTATAGTTCTCGATTTTTTCCTTCTATCTTCTATAGAATGGTTCTTTTATTCCTTAGTGCACGGTTTGTCAGTATTTGTTTGTTTGTTAATGTTTACATCCCTACCCCAATTCACCACATGTACACATATTATACATTCTACCTGCCTGGTAGTTCTGTTTTACATGTCCTAATCTAGCCCATCTGCATCACAATTTGTGTTATGCCATTTTGACATCATAATGACATAACTCTGCTTTCAAATATGCCTAGGAATAAACTGGATTAAGACTGAATTAAAAAAGGATTATGAATGCAAATTATCACTAGAATTTATAATTATATATTTGATCACCAATTGGTTTTATACAAATCCGACCTACATGATAATTCTTTCTTGCACCTTACCCTTATGAAACCTTTAGCAGATGAAACCAGACCGGTAATATTACTTAGTTGAGGCTTATTTGTATTCTCCCTCTAGTGTTATTTAATTGTAAACCCACCATCCAATACCTGAAATGACTTCACTCCTCCCAGATGTATTTAATTGTTTTACGTGCTAGTTCCCACATGCAAAATATCTAGAGACATATCTGCTTCTGAATAGCCATGTGCATATTACCATAGATCCACTTTACTTTTGAATGTACACCATTTAATATTTTGACATTGATAAGAAAAATTAAAACAATACTACCCCTGTGGATAGAATCTGCCAAATCCACCTGTTATTCAAAGAGACATGTATGTTTGTATTTAGAATACCTTTAAATAAAGATTAATTTACAACAAAAAAAAAAAGTTGGAAAATATACATCTTAATGATAAATCAAACTTTAGGACAAAAACTCACCCAATGGTACAACTGCCATTATTCCCTGCTCAGCCAGTGAATTTCACTTTTCACTCACACCCAGCATATAGTTCTGAATCTTAGAGGTATCGCTCTACTCTTTCTAGAGCCCATGGAAATTTTTTTTTTAATTCCTTAGTGGATTATACAATTATTAAACTGATCATACTTCAAAAGTACTACAAAAGTACTACAAAAGTACTCCCACCACCCACCCTTTTGTTCCTATACCCTAAACCAGGGGTAGGCGACTTCCGACACTCCAGAGGTTGTGGAATATATCTCCACAAATGATGTAGAGAATTATCTGGAGTGCAAAGGTTGCCTACCCCTGTCCTAAACTGTGCGCTCATCTAAAAAAAACATTTTAGGAATTATATGTATGGTATCAATTTTAATTTAGTAAAAAATTGGTTTGTACTGAAATATTTTATCAGTCTTAATATAATACATAATGTGCATGTATGATTTATCATATTTTAAAACCATGGACTCTCAAATCAGTCAATGTAGTAAATAAAGATAAAACCTGCATTATTGAGACCTAAATAGAGGCTTAGCTGGGTGAGAGAAAACAATGAATAGACCCATTGGTCCTTCATCTTAGTAGACGAAACACACTTGGTGGCAGTATTGGAATTTTAATGGCAATTGCATAAGAAACTTTATGGGGGTGCACATCTAAAACTAATATTAGCTTAATAATTTACCAAAAATCTAGTGAATGCATATCTGCATAACCTAAGTGTTCCATAAATTGAAAAATTAAGATGTAATTTGCCAAGAGCTTCTGAACACTATGTTCCTTAATGATTATGATCCCAATTACCTGCTTGAGTGCCAGCATATACTGGAACTCAAGGAGTTAAAACACAATTTCATTAAAGCTGACTAGAATCAGATGCTCTACTGAGCTGCCAAAAGATTAGCTCCAAGATTTTGGCCTTAGTAGATCGTGGCTCATTAGCCTCATTCTAAAGGCTAATTTCTAATCAGTACAAGTTATTCTTGGCCCTGAAGATAATATTTTCCTATTCAGTTGTTACACACTCATCACCCTGATAAATTATTAGCTGCTATAACCTTTTTATGTGGAATCAGGTGTTGAAATCTTTAAGACAAAACATGAAATACAATATGATGTACGATTACATTTGTCACTTTTTTTTATTAGATAACACACTCACAGATATAAGAATCAAAAATGCTGGATTTCCAGCTGATCCTGCTATATAATGTTACAAAGAGGAGAGCACTTGTAAAAGTGTAAAAGTAATATTTTAATTTATTACTTCAGCACATGGAATTAATCAGTGATTAAGTTTGCTACCAGACTTTTGCCAAGACAATGGTAAGAAAACAAACACATTTAAAGGTAACAAGTACTAAAAATGAGAGCATAAGATTACCATAACTAGGTGGGAGGTGAAAGTAAGGTTTGATCTGCAAGTTGGAGTCACAAACCAGTTTTCAAGTTAAGTGTAAAAGATTATGTGTAGTCCAGCAACCAGGGGCAATTTACTATAGACCAAGATCAGCCAGGAATAAGACAAGCTTAGCCAAGTTTCAATTAGAAACACACAGAAAAATAGGATTCACCAAAGCCTGATGGCTAAACTAGCACTGGTTAGGAAGAGATATGAAACACAGGTGATATATATATATATAAGCTCATGGAGCAAGGCCCTCCACCCCTCTGTTCCTGTACGTCTAGTTGTCTGGTTACAATTACATGTCTGTTAGTCCACCCATTATACAGCACTACGGAATCTGATGGCACTATATAAATAATAAAAATGTATATATATATATATATATATATATATATGTACACACACACACTCACACTACACACACACAATAGATACCATCCAGCAAAAATACTACTAGCACGCCATGATTTTTTATATTTCTACCCTTTATTTAAAAATATCCAGTATAGTCAACAATTCAGTTCCAGGTAGGAAATTTCATCAGGACAATGGAAGTTGTCTGGATATAAAAAAAAAAAAAAGAAGGGATGAAATATCTGAAATCCTGGAGTGCCTGTAATTTTGCTGGATGGTGTATATATATATTTATGTAAAGTCATATATGAAAGAAATAGTGTACAGTAAACTTGATGGAGGAACACAGAGGAAGTTGAAACAACATGCATTTGTATCGCGAGCCAATAAGTATTATAAGTATAAATGGATTTTTGTTTAATGGACCTTGTGGAAGCATCATTTTTAATGCAAAGAGCCAGAAAGTTTCTCTTTGCAGATGTTTATGCATCTTTTTGTCCTTTCTTATTGGTTCTTAAATATGTTCAATGGCAACAAACACAAAAAATTAATGTTGGTAAACAGATTTGTCATATTTACCAACCATGATGTTGGTATCTATGGATAAGCTATATTCTCTCAGCGAGATAATTTACAGTCTACATAGCACATGCCAAGCAAAATGTACATATAAATCACTAAATTCTCTAGAAGGGCACGCCATTATTAGATTGGTTTCATAAGCCTTTTGGAATAGAGGAGAATAGTTTTATTCGCCTGGTATCATATGCCAGAGAGGTGCACAACCAGTAGATTCATAGCATCCTACATTAACAAAACTTACAGATGGAGAGTGGCTGAGTATGGAATCACTGTGTAACAGAAAGTCCTGTAAAATAGTGCTACATATGTAGATCTTCCATACGTACTACCATCAAGGATGGAAAATGCATTGCAGTTTTCTCCTCTAAATGAATCAGAACCGCTTCTCTCCAATCTAAAGTCTCCATTAAACCCCTTGACACTTTGGGTCCACTTTTATTGAAGGTCTTATATCATTGATATATACTCTGTATCATAAGTGCATTTCCAGGGAAGAGCAAAAAAAAAAAAACCTTTTAACTCTACTAATGCCATGTTAAAAGCTACTTTTCAGTCTCATAGATTAGTACATCTGCAAATTTGCTGGAAATGCGGTTTCTTTCACTGATCGTTATTTAATAGATTCTGCCTACAATGAAATATAAAAGCTACTACCTCTTTGTGAATGCACCCATTTTGCAGGAAGGCTACAAGTTAGTGGTCCAACGTCAGTGGTTGATAGATAACCCACCTCCTTGTATTCTTTTTCCTTTTTGAGAAAATGATATGATAAAGTTTAATTCCACATATAAGTGAACTGATACATTGCAGAGTTATGTAAAGCAGCCTTTAGCATCATATCAATTACTCAAAAATGGATCCATTAGACCACCTTCAAAAAAAAGTGAATAGAAATTACTTTTATCTACTTTTCACTTGTGCTCATTTTCCCATTAATTGTGCATGATGGAGCAGCCCCGTGTTTATAGAAATTGTTCATTTTACCAGGTTTCCTTCAGCGTTTCAGTAATTCAAGCAGTTAACAACACACAATATTATGCATGAATACATGCTGTTTTTTATGTTATGTTTATAACTAGTTATGTTTTTAACTGGTAAAATATAACAGATACATGAAAAAGCAGTTGCATTTTATGTTAAAAGGATGTGGAAGTTACTAACATTGGTATCATGGAAGCGGTAGGGCTTGGTGAGTGATTGAATATAAAAAGAGTCAAAGAAACTGCAGAGTCAAAAATTACATTTAAAAAACATAGAAATAAAAATGAAACAGATTGCGAGACATAGATGAGCACCACAATGTTGATTGTAAAATAAACTTCAAGAGAAGAGTTAAAGGGACACTATAGTCACCAAAACAGCTTAATGAAGCAGTTTTGGTGTATAGATCATGTACCTGCAGTCTCACTGCGCAATTCTCTGCCATTTAGGAGTTAAATCCCTTTGTTTATTAAGCACTAATCAGACCTTCCTGCAAGTGACTTGTACAGCTTTCCTAAACACTTCCTGTAAAGAGTCATCTAATGTTTACACTTCCTTTATTGCAAATTCTGTTTAGAATTTTTCATTTCCTGCTTTGTTAATAGCTTGCTAGACCATGCAGGAGCCTCATGTTTGAAATGAAAGTTCAATTTACATAGCAGGATATAAAAAAATTATAAAGTAAGTTACATCTGATTGAAAATGAAACCATTTTGTTTTCATGCAAGCTGTGTCAGTCACAGCCAGGGGAGGTGTGGCTAGGGCAGCATAAATTTAACATAAGTGATTTAGTTCCTAAATGGCAGTGAATTGTGCAGTGAGGCTGCAGGTTATGGTCTACACATAAAAACTGCTTTATTAAGCTAAAGTTATGTTGGTGACTATAGTGTCCCTTTAACCCCTTAAGGACCAAACTTCTGGAATAAAAGGGAATCATGACATGTCACACATGTCATGTGTCCTTAAGGGGTTAAAACTAAAATTTTTTTTGCAAAATTAAAAACCTTGGGGGGAGAGAGGATTAAGACTCTGAGATTGCCACAAAAGTGTTATTTTTAAGTTTTATATATGTATATTTGCTAACAATTTAGCTTAAGCCCCAAAAAATACAAATAAATAAATAAAACTTTAAATATTTATTTCAGCGCTTTTGATCATTGTGATATTGTAATATTGCAATATAATTGTAATATATGCCTTTTCTTTCATTTGTGGCCTTTAAATTATATATTTTGTTTGAGCGTGCACCCTATCCTCAATTTCCAATTACATACATATACATGTACGGCTTCCTGCAGACCGTTCTTGCTTATCAGTTAAATAACTGTGTAGCCTGTTTTCAGCTTCCCTTCATCAAAATGTCAATAAAGACTACTCTGGTAACCGAGACAACAGAAGCAGAGTTTTAAATAGACATCTATAATCAGGGAGAAGCAGACAGGCTAGGTATCCTCATGGATCATTTAGAATCAGTGAAGCTCTTGCATGCAAATTAGTATAGTCTTACTTAAGGAAACACTATTAAAATATGTAGAATCGATATCCTAGCACCTGAAGAAAAATGCTTTTAAAGTCCCATTTTAATTTGAAACTCACTGAAACTGAATGTCACTTCACAAAGTGATATTATTCTACATCTAATTAAACCAGCAAAGTGACCAATACATGGGATGCATAAATCATTATATCTTTCGCACTGATTCTTTTTATTTCACACCAGAATATATATTTTAATGGTCTGA
Source organism: Pelobates cultripes (assembly GCA_933207985.1). NCBI lineage: Eukaryota > Metazoa > Chordata > Amphibia > Anura > Pelobatidae > Pelobates > Pelobates cultripes. The sequence goes on from OW240919.1 coordinate 48,749,077, forward strand.
AATGGAACACATACCCATAGGCAAAACTATTAGCTTTTCCAATAATGCTTCCGAAATGCCTTAAGAGCCTTTGTTCTTAAATACAATAATTGGAAAAGAGCCAATGTAAATATTCTAAAATTCTTATTTTTACAACACTGGGTGACATCACAAAGCATGCACTATGGTAACTGAAAAATGAGCCCACCATGTAATTTATATTGTCAGCTACATTTTCCCATTCAAAGACTGGGTGCTCTGCTTGATTGAGATATGATGGCTGTGTCGGTAACATGGAATGTTATCCTACTTGAAGTAGAACATTAGAAGATGGATATAATGTGGTTATAAAGGGTTGCACATAATGAACAAAACTTCTCACAGTGGCTATGGCATTTAAATGAGGCTCAGTCGTGTGCCAGATTTGTGCCACAAAATATGCTCCAATCCATTACACCACTACCAGCAGTAAACCATCAAAAGGTTAGGATAGATCTATTGTTTTGTGTTTATGCCCAATCCTGTCCCAGTGGTTATATCTTATGCAGTCCAGTTTTAGTTAACCTTTGCCTATTAACTAAGAGGCTGTAAGTAGCAGTGAATGAACTTCCCCAGAACCCATGCCCTTTCTCATTCATGCCATTGCTTTTCATGTCCCCTTCTCTCTTCATCCATGTCACCGCTCTTCATGTTCCTTTCTCTCGTCATCCATCTCACCGCTCTTCATGTTCCTTTCTCTCTTCATCCATCTCACCGCTCTTCATGTTCCCTTCTCTCTTCATCCATCTCACCGCTCTTCATGTTTCCTTCTCTCTTCATCCATGTCACCGCTCTTCATGTTTCCTTCTCTCTTCATCCATGTCACCGCTCTTCATGTCCCATCTTGATGTCACTTTCACTTGCTATCAGTCACTTTCCCTCAACATCCAGACTGTTCACTTTCCAATATTCCTAATATCCTATGAGGCCCCTTTCCACTTGCTAACTGAAGGGGAATGACTTCATCCCTGGTGATCTTTGGCACAAGGAAGCCCAAGAGAACTGGCCTTCAACAAGTTGTAAACATAACTCTCTAATTGTTCTCTCTGTAGAGGCATTATACATAAATACAGAGCAAGCTATAATAATTAGAACCAAAGCATAGGTCAATGTAACTGTGTCACACTCAATGCCACCAGTTGCTGCTCTGGTCAATGAATTAACAGAATCCCTGCCAGTTTTGAAATTCCCAGCAGCTGCAAATTATATGCAGACATTTTAACTCCATAAACAACTGACACTTGCTTGCATATAGTACAAGACAGACATTTAAAAAACACCTTGGCTACTTTTCAATGTGGTTATATTGACTTTAATTTTATGTTACTGTTGTTTTGTTTTGTATTTTTTTTTTATCAAAGAGCATGTCTCCATTTTGGCCCTATAAGTTTCCTAAATATTTGGCAAAGACGACATGTGGTTTTTTTTGTACTTAGGAGATGCAACATAATGCAAATCTTGGAACTTTTATAAAGTATGACAGAAGAGGTCTGTGGAATTCACAATTAAATTACAATAAATACATGAAAAACAAATATAAATAATAACATCTACTTAAAAAATTGGTGATTAACCCCTTCAGGACGGGTGACGGACGAGGTCCGTCACACAGGGGAGACCCTTAACGACGGGTGACGGACCTCGTCCGTCACGCGGTAAAATTAACCCCGGATCGCTGCTATCGCGGCGATAGCGGGGTTAATGGTGCTCCCGGTATGCCTCTGCATTGGAGGCATACCGGGAGCACCCGGTCAAGCTGCCCAGCACATGTGCTCGCTCTGACCACAAGTCGGAGCGAGCACATGTGTTCTGAATACTTACCTACTGGCTCCCTGCACTTCCGGGTTCTGTGTGAAGTGCAGGGAGCCGGATCAGTGCTGATCCTGCCCCCTGCTGTAAAAAAAAATAAAGTTAATTTAAAGTGTCCCCCCCTTACCCATTTTAATAAAAAATTAACCCCTTCCCTGCCAATTGATCACTGACTACAGTGATCAATTGGCAGGGATTACATTTTACTATGATCTGATTTTTTTTTTTAACCCCTGAGGGTTAATTCTTTTTTTTTTAACCCTCAGGGGTTAAATTAATTAAATTAATTAATTAAATTATTTTTAAATTATATATTTAGATAGCTGGGGTAGGTGGAAGTTAGTGGGGAATTGGGGGATTTGACGTTAGGCTAACTAGGGGTTAACGTTAAAAAAAAGTTTTAAAAGAAACTTTAAAAAGTTAAAAATTAAGCTTAAAAAAATGTTTTAATAACATTTAAGTAATAAAAACAAAAAAACACACTTTACCTAGTCCAAATAAAAATTAACCCCTTCCCTGCCAGTCGATCACTGCCTACAGCGATCAAATAGAGATCACAGTATTATACTGTGATCTAATTTTTTTTAACCCCTGAGGATTAACTTTTATTTATTTTTTTAACCCTCAGGGGTTCAATTTATTTAATTAATTAATTTAAATATTTTATAACTATATATTTTGCTAGCTGGGGTGGGTGGGAGTTATGGGAAAATGGGGAATTTACTGTTAGTGCTGCGTACTGCTAGTTAGGGGTTAACAGTAAAAAAAATAGCTTAGAAAAATGTTAAATCTGTAAAAAAGTTTTAAGAAAGTTTAGGAAAGTTTAAAAAAAATTTATAAGCAAAACAAAAGTTTAAAAACTAGTTTTTAAAAGTAAAAAAGTTATAAAAAGTAAAAAAATACATTTTAAAAACGCTCATTACCACTACACCTGGAACAAACTAGAGAAAAAATTATCCCACGCCAAGGTTCAAAATATGCCTTTTGAATTACCCCAGGGTGTATTCTTTAATAAATAGTATGTGTTTGTGGGGAAGTTTCAATAACCAACCGTCTAAACTATTCCAAATTGGAACATGGACACAGCGTAAAACTTCAAAGTTAGAAAAAAACTGAATGGCTGCGTCTCAAATGCGCCCCTTCAACATCCACATATACCTGGCAAAGGTACATACGGGGGTATTGCTGTACTCAGCCGACATAGCTGAGCAACATATGAAGTATTATACAGTCATAGTACACATAAGGTTTGCAAAATATGCTGCGCAAACTCACTTTGTATGTCAAAAAGGCAGAAAAAATGCTTATTACCACTACACTTGGTACAAGCTAGCGGAAAAATGATCCCACACTAAGGTTCAAAATATGCCTTTTGAAATACCCTGGGATGTCTTCTTTAAGAAATGGTATGGCTTTATGGGGAATTTGGATTATATAGCCTGGTAAAATACTCTAAAATGGGACATAGGCACAGCATAAAAATTCAAAGTTTGAAAAAAACTGGAATGGCTGTGTCCCAAATGTGCCCCTCCGATGTCCACACATACCTGGCAAAGGTACATACGGGGGTATTGCTGTACTCAGCCGACATAGCTGAGCAACATATGAAGTATTATACAGTCGTAGCACACATAAGGTTTGCAAAATATACTGTGCAAACTCACTTTGTATGTCAAAAAGGCAGAAAAAACGCTTATTACCACTACATCTGGTACAAGCTAGCGGAAAAATGATCCCACGCTAAGGTTCAAACTATACCTTTTGAAACACCCTGGGGTGTCTACTTTAAGAAATGGTAGGCCTTTGTGGGGTAGATTGAATTTAAAACCTGCGAAGATGCTTGGAAATTGCACATAGGCCCAGCGTCAAAATTCAAAGTTTGGTAAAAACGGATATGGCTTGGTCTCCTATATGGCACTGTAGCTTCACAAAATAGTGACAAAGACATTCATTGGGGGTGTATTTTTACTCAAAAGACTTAGCTGAGCATAATTTGGGAGGTTTGAACTTAGTGGCACATATGAAATATACAAAACGCCCAGCAAAAATGCAATCCGTATGTAAAAAATGCACAAAATAATTTTTTTACCACATACTTTGGCATATATTGGTGAAAAAATGGGGGTATGTTAAGGCACAATATGCACCTTATGAGATACCCTGGAGTGTCTACTTTTACAAATGGTAGGCCTTTGTGGGGGTTTTTTGAACAGTCAAACTGTTATAATACCCCAAATGGAAGCTAAGGCTCATTAAATCCGTCTCTCAAAATTCTACTGTGAATACTGTAAAGGACAGGTCTCCTATATGGAACTGTAGCTTCACGAAATAGTGCCAAAGACATTCATATGGGGTGTCATTTTACTCAGAAGACTTAGCTGAGCATAATTTGGGGGGTTTGAACTTAGTGGCACATATGAAATATACAAAACGCCCAGCAAAAATGCAATCCGTATGTAAAAAATGCACAATTTTTTTTTTTACCACATACTTTGGCATATATTGGTGAAAAAATGGGGGCATGTTAAGGCACAATATGCACCTTATAAGATACCCTGGAGTGTCTACTTTTACAAATGGTAGGCCTTTGTGGGGGTTTTTTGAACAGTCAAACTGTTATAATACCCCAAATGGAAGCTAAGGCTCATTAAATTCATCTCTCAAAATTCTACTGTGAATACTGAAAAGGACAGGTATCCTATATGGCACTGTAGCTTCACGAAATAGTGCCAAAGACATTCATATGGGGTGTCATTTTACTCAGAAGACTTAGCTGAGCATAATTTGGGGGGTTTGAACTTAGTGGCACATATGAAATATACAAAACGCCCAGCAAAAATGCAATCCGTATGTAAAAAATGCACAAAATTTTTTTTACCACATACTTTGGCATATATTGGTGAAAAAATGGGGGCATGTTAAGGCACAATATGCACCTTATAAGATACCCTGGAGTGTCTACTTTTACAAATGGTAGGCCTTTGTGGGGTTTTTTTGAACAGTCAAACTGTTATAATACCCCAAATGGAAGCTAAGGCTCATTAAATTCATCTCTCAAAATTCTACTGTGAATACTGAAAAGGACAGGTATCCTGTATGGCACTGTAACTTCACGAAATAGTGCAAAAGACATACAATGGGGTGTCATTTTACTCAGCAGATGTAACTGAACACAAAATAAAACTTTGTACAGGAATAGCACACACCAACTTTACAAAATATACACGAGAATTTCTCTGTTATAAGTTTGTGTGCCAAAAACCAAAAAGAACACAATTTTACTCCAATATTTAGCAGAGGTTGGCGGTAATATGGCTACGTAGAAAGTGTCAAAACAACCTTAGGTAAATAGCCCGTGATGTCTACTTTATATAAATATATACTTTTGTGTGGCAATTTTGTTTTCTTTTATGGCTATTAAGCTTACAAGACAAACATACCAAATTCTAAAATCGCTCCACATTAAAATTTTATTTTACTCCTTGTGCTTTGTGACCTGTAACTACCAAAAAAAACTTAAAATCCCAGACACATTATATATTCTGTAAATCAGAACAAATAAATAAATTTATTTTTAATTACTTTCCTTAACCTGCACTAATTATGCACACATTATTATTGCAAAAACTGTAAAAAAAAACAATATTTTTCATTTTTTTTGCATTTTTCTGTATTTTTTTTATAATAAGTAAGCATTATATATATATATGTTATATCAAATTAAAGCCCTTTCTGTCCTTTAAAAAACAGTATATAATATGTGTCGGTGCAATAAATGAGAGAGATGCAAATTGCAGTTGAATGCAAACAGCAAGAAAATGCAAAAATTGCTTGTGTCATTAAGCGTAAGTCAAGCTTCTGAAGCTGTGTCCTTAAGGGGTTAAATGGCCAAGTGCAGAGACTGAAAATGCACAATATGGTGTGCTGTGATGGGATGGGATTAAAGGGCAGTTTTGCCTATTTCCTATAGCACAATACATGTGCAAGTTGTAGTCATTCATTCAGTGGCTACTGCAATCTCACAACAAGTTGGGCTAATATATATATATATATATTAAAGCGAATGGTCTTTTTTAATTTCTAACTTATGGCTGTCACACAAAAAAAAAGTAGCAGAAATGAGCTTCACGGTTTAAAAGCAGAAAAATTCCATTATTCAGGCAAATATTACTATATAGAAGATTATAACACAACATAGGCAGGATGCTCATATTTTATGTTATGTTCCAGGTTCAAATACAATAGTTTTACTGCATGTAAAGTATGAAGCCCATTGCTGCAGTTTTCTTGGATTTTAGGAGGGGCTGGTAAAATTTCCAATATAAATCCTATTTAGAAGATCTTACAAGATGGGGCCTTAAGGAAGTAAAACATATGTGCCATTAAAACCTTGAGAAATTAATTCATGCTCTGGTATCATGAATGACAAAGTTAACCTTAATAACAACCTCGATGATTTAAAAGTATTTTTAGAAGTATCTGAAGATAAAGGCCTGATTTTCAATACAAGCTGTCAAAGAATATTCTGACTTCCCAAGTGACACTACATTTTAGAATTCACAGCCAGTACATTGTAGTGGCAACTAAAGGTAAGCTGGCTTTAAATTGTCCTAATGAAATCAAACTGTATTCTTTGCAAAGGGATCTCAACGGAGCTGTTGAACATTAAAAGATAAAAAGCTTAAGAGATAATTTTGCTGTTTGAAAAGCAAAAGAAGTTCTTGATTGTAGGAAATTTTAGATGCAATTTAGTACAACCAAGGGTGATTATTAAAGGATTTTGATGCTCTTAACAGGTACCAAAGGTATAAAAACCTTGCAAGTACTTAAATCCCTTAATAAATGCTATGTCATGTGCTTTGGGTTATTCATAGTTAATCATTCTTTAAATCAGTATTACCAGATTATGACTATCCGTACAATACATTACCAAAATGCTCAGAATGTGGGCTTATTCATTTTTAAAGGGAACATATCAGTCTTGGGAAGATATGCAAAATACTTAAATAAAATGTTGTTAAAGGAAGTTAGACTCAGAAAGAAATGATTATATTGTTAATCATTAAAATGAAAGCCATTTCTAAAGTTTTTGGGTTCAATGTGCTTAGAATATTTCTGTTTTGTGATTTATATGATAAATATATATTTATATATGATTTATATTGTAATTTATATGATTGTATTCTCACCTTTTTGGATGAATTGAGCCATGGATGATTCAGACACACTTACACACACATACAAGCAATTAGACATATATTTTAAGAATAGATGGTGTAACGGCTACCCAGCTGTAGAGGGGTATCTGCCGTTGGAGATGTCCTTTTCTGTGAAAGCTGCTGTGTAGTAATGGAGTCCTTGTTCCCATCCACGATATCCCAGGGTATAATCCGGCAGTACTGTAAAATGAGGCAGAGTAACGGTACCATAAATCCCCTCCAAGAACGAGACGAGGCTACGTTTTGAAGGGTCAAGTAGAACTAACTTTTAATGACAGGGGATCTCTTTTTATGCAATGGTGCCCTCTGAGAGGCTACACCCACATAATTAGTAACACAACCAATTACACACATGGTTCAACCCCCACGTCTCCTCCCCTCAGATAACATGTAACATAATTAAAACAGACATAAATTTACCCACATTCTGGATGTACCCCAAAAACAGGGGGTACACCTTTAAGTCCAGCACTTAATAGCTACCACTCAGGGGAATAACATATCCAAATTTCAAGTCATTCGGTTGTGGGGTTCGGGAGTTATGGGTCTTTAAAGTTTTGACCGACCGCACAGGATTTTCAGCCGAAAAGAGTTCCACAAGTTTTGGCCTTGCGGTCGGTCCCCGTTCGTGAATAAAAACCCCATGAACCCCTTGCCCTCCACAGTAATCCTGCCGTTCGCCTGAATCCCCATGCATGCTTAAACAAAACTACCGAACGGCCGGTCGTTCGGTAGTTTCAGCACGAACTTACGAGCTCCTGGAGGTCTCAGCGGTGTTCGCCTGTTTGCGTATCCGTTTTTAGTTCCATGCGTTCACAGGCAAACACCGCCGTTCGTGCGTAAGATGGCCGCGAACACGTGTAAAGTCCCGAAATGGCGGCCACCTATTCTGAGACAAAGGGATTCGTCTGAACCATGCGAACGGCTCCACAATCACTGGGAGGTAAAATGGTAATTAACTGTTCCCCTGGGTGGTCTGATGTTCGGTATTTTGGGTAGCAATAGTTACACGAACATCAGTCATTCGGTTCTGTTTAACTTCCCCAGCAGCACTGTAGATTAAGTTCAGGCAAAACAATACAGGGTTCTGTTACAGATGGTGTATACATGGACAAGCTATCTAGAGCAGAGTGTAGTGGCTTATACAATAAAGTACACATTTTTTCCTGATATAAGTGAGAAGTCATTTTTGTGAATACATGCAATTTTACACTAACAGCTAACATTGGCGCCAATTGCTTCACCAATTACAACTACTGTCTTGGCTACTATAGTGGCATTGCCATTTTTTTGTATTATAATTGTATTATTGGCATTTATATAGCACCAATTTATTTCACAGAGCTTTACAATATTATAAAGGGGCAGTATGATAGCAGTATGATATAGCAGAATGATATTGCTATGGTCACTAAGTACAATTAAAAACATTTCACTTATGAATAGTAGCAAGTGACAACTGGCAGTTGGAACAGCCCGTGTGTAAAAACATAGTAGCTACTATTAAATAAAATATCATGTATCATTAAAGGTACATAACATGTTTTAACATGTACATGCCATTCAATTGTTTAGTATTAAGAAGGAAAGTAGGTTCAGCGCAACTTTGAAGGCTACTAAGATATGCCAGCAGTTAAAATTTCAGAATATACATAAAAGCATACAAACACAAAATATTTTCTTTTGATCTTTAAATAAGTGAGAATCTCAAAACATGTGGCTATTTTAGAAGAATAAACATAGCAAATTTTAAAGTAATCTCACAGTATGCGTAAGAATATCTGAGAGTTCTTGTTTGAAAAACAAAAAGTGCCTAAGAGTTTACTTAATTGATAACATGTTATCTTTCCTTGGTGTCACTCAACTCTACAATACTCTTCTCAGTATAATTAAAACTATAGCAACTAAAACCATCTGTCAGCCATTCTATTAAGATATTTAAAATTACATCTGAAGGATATTTTATGCTACAAGTACATTAATTGATTTTGACTGTTACTTTCAATGAAAGCGTTGCAAATAAAGTCATATTGGGGTTAATATTACTACATGAATGCACACACTTTGGTGCAAATACCTTATTTAGCTATTTGTATCTTGTAGCAGTCCCAGTAAAATACAGATTATTCTTTCTCATATGTTAGCATATAGGATAAATTAAATTATAACAATGTGCAGTTAACAATCATTAGAAACAGGGTTTGAATCTAGTGTAGTTGGTAAAAAAAATAAATAAAAAAAAATGCAAGCCATACCCTCGCCCCCCGGGCACAGACTGAAAGTATACACCAATCAGAGTTTTCTGATTGAGAAGCAGAGCCGCAAGTGTGCATGCTCAACACATTAAAAACATGCTTTAGGTGTCTGGAGTGCTCCTTTAAGATATTTAATGGATATACTATACAACCTGTATAAAAACTTTAAGGTAGCAGGTATTATTCCTGGCCATCTCTCTTTTTGTTTTTTTTTAGGCCGTCAAGTTTCATAGAATGACTACCATGTAGATAAGCATTTGAAAACAGATGTTTCAATGCAATCTACCTGGGAAATCTATATTTCATTTTCCTTCTTTCAGGAGGAAATAAAGACATTGATTTTGTGTCAAGACCAGTGGTGTCCAATCTTGGCCATCGGCTACAGTTGAACCTCTAACTTGCAGAGACTTTTGAAAGGTCTAATTAAAAAAAAACAAAAAAAAAACTATTTTTTTTGGTCACATCTATTTTTTACCTGTGTATTTATTAGTGATGTCACACATTAGAAATAAGTAAATTAGAACTTATGATAAGTATTATCTAACCCATTTTAACGAAGAAGAATTGATGGCAACTAGGAATGACTGTCTCGTTTACTTATGTTTTGTATCTTTTTGATTTCTAGTTAACAAATATCTGTAAACATGTAGCAAATGTTTATCTAATGCAATGTCTCATAAATGGGAATAATGGTTTGTCATGTAAAAATAAATATGTAATCACAACATTATAAATAGTTTGACACCATTATAAAAATAATCCTGCAGCATTAATGAGTCGATTACCCTAAGTCAGGCTTAAAAGTAATGCTTTCAAAATAATTTTTTTAAATTGCAAGTCAATAGCATGCTATTCTATAACTCAAAGCTCAGAGCTTTAATGGTGTACAGAAAATTTTCATGATTATTTCAGAAACCTCCTACAGGAAATATCACATGTTGTCAAGGAAGACTCTGGTAGCACTTAAAATGAAATGTTAGAGAGATGTAGCGAAATGAAATCTGAATGGCAAAGTAGAGGCTACAATAGCTAATTTGAACATCCAAATATACATTTTATCATTTGGATTACATTTGCCAAAATTCTAAACTAAGAGAGGACCTATACTGCTATACTGCTATCTAAGGCAAAGTGTGTTGTTGCTGAAAGAGCACAAAGGTGTGATTTACTGTGACAGTATTATCAGGCTCAGAACTATCTGCACTATATACTCTCTCTTTTTGTACCTTTCATATACTGCCTTGGCATATACCCCCTATGCAATTTACAAGCGGTGAACAAACTGCATGGTTTTTATGTATTGTTAAATACTAATTTATCCTACACATAATAAATGGTGCCCTGTTAAGAACAAAGAATAAATTTTTCCAAGGTTTAATGGAATAATAGTCCTATGTTGTATCTTGTTGATTTAATAATTATGTATTTTGCTTTAAATTTTTGCCCTCTTTATTTTACAGGCCTACTGGTACATCAGTTTCGGTACACCTTAACCAACTTGAAGATATTCCCTAGATATTCCCTATATTTATTTATCTTATAGCTTACGGCCTTTTTTGTCATTACCACAAATATAAAGGCGGGAGCCTAGAGTTGAGGGAGGGACAAATTTAGGCTATATAAAGTACTTAGCTCCTCTAGTTAGTAACCATAGCCTGATCGGCTCAGCACATATCCCACCCTGCATTCTCAATTTTAAAAACACTTTTCTGTAATAATTCCTTAGGTGGGCCCTCTTTATTTTACAGGCCTGTTTTGGCACACCTTAACGGATTTATTTATTTTCCATATGTCACGTTTATTATGCTATGTTTATTTCTTACAGAGGATGGCCTTTTGTGTCCCGACCACAAATATTTTATATATATAAAAAATAATTTTAAAAATAAGCAAAAGATTGTAGGAAGACATAGGTCCAGATTAAAACAAAACAAAAAAAAAGTGAATACAGAGCAAAATTCAAAGACATTGATTAATAACATGACATATAGTAAATTTCAAACCCTATAACAAGATGAAATGGCCCCCACTCTCTTGTACAATTTCCAATCTCATCATAAAAAAATACCTGATCCGTGCAAACTATTTCTAACTGCATTCCTTGTCTTGTCTTTTCAGATCCAGAATATTTTTTTATACATTTATCCTGCCTACCCCATTTGTATATTCAGTAGATTTATAATGCTCTGTATCCCTTAGGAGACAAAACAAGGCAAAAAAAGTGTAACACAATTTAAATTTATTTGAACATAAGAATCCAAACCCCTAATTAATAACTCTTACATGGTAAAGTAGTAGCTATAATTTCAAATTGCTACTTCACAAAGTAAACAGTCAGTGGTATGCAGAAAAGCTGGTTGGTAAGAATATATTACTACTCCGCCGGAGCAGCTGGACCCGTGTGGGTATCCGATACCAAGCCGCAGTAAAAGTCCCTGGAACCGGAGGGACACTATGTATAAACACGGCCACAGATGTCTGGACTCACACTCCGTCAGAGCAGCTTGATCCATGAGATATCAGAATCCAAGCTGCAATATAAGTCTCTCGAACTGGAGGGACACCTCGTGTGAACATTACTGCAGAAGTCTGGACTCACTGTGATGTGTTCAAGCCTGTCTCCACTGCGTTTTACCTGATCTGAGCAGGCTTTTTTAAGATCTTGGCCTTCTGGACCGCTGCACCTCCCTTATCAGAGGCCCCTTGCACCTAAAATGGCAGAGGTGACGGGCAGGCCTGTAATGGCAGCACAGCCAGAGCCTACCTTCACAGGCTGAAGCTCATCCTTGCAGCCTTCTTGAGACGGGGAGAGGGTCCCACCGATACATCTACTCTACTACTCACAGACCGACGAAAGTGTGAGAGACCCAGTTGGGTTCCTATAAAGGGATAAGTTGTGCAGACAGGTCACTGCAATCGGTCCCTCTTCACTCAAAGCTGCTTTGCTAACTGACCTACACAGATTTCCTGCTTTACAGCCAAAAACTGTGGAGGATAGGAATCAAGCATGGGAACAAACTGCTTACTCACCCCTGTCCATTCAAAAGGGAAACAACAAGTTGCTGAAGCTAGGAAATCATCTTTGCAGGACCTCAGCACATAACTTGCAGGACTCATACATATCGATCTACTGGCCAAGAAGATTAGGTGTTGGATGAGACTAGGTCGTCCATTGTACTTTTGCATGTTACGTGTGGGAGCGGTAGGGATGGCTCTTATTACACTAAAACTATTTGCCAGCTAAGCTACAGGATTTATTCTTACACTCTGTTGGCAGTTTATTAGCCAACAATGCTTAAGCTCTTCTCTTTTGTTGTATTAGTTATGCACATTGTTCCTCTTGATATAATTTACAAAAAAATTAAAATGTGCCGTTTACCACATGTATGCATTCACTGACATGAGCTTTGCAAATTACTACATATATGTACTGTTATTATTGACGTTATCATGTACATTAAAAAGAATTTTAAAAACAGCTAATTATTACATTAATAAGAAAATATAGCCACAAAACACCAGTTATATTATTTTAACCTGCTTTCCTTTTTTAAATTTGAACAATTTTTCTATTTATTTCTATATACTAAAGACATGTGTGTCTAGCTATTTGTTGCACTCTTCTGTCCCAAGTACTTATGATATACACTGTTATTATGAACTATTTAATTGTGTCGTCTTCTTTAACTGGAGGGATATTTCAGGGGAATAACATTCTTTCTGTGAATGTTTTTTCTCCAACTCTATCATACATTCTTGTTTTAGTATTCCTTTTTATTAAAAATCCTGAAGTTTATTACATTTCTTATTATATTTCAAGGTTTCTATCATTTCACTTTTTTTTTTTTTTTTTTCAACTTCTACATTGTCATACTATATATCTACCGAAGCAGCCTACACATAGCAACACAATATTCATTTTTAGCTATTTCACCTCTCATCATTTTAGGATGATTGTTTTCAATTTGCATTTGTTACTGTTTGATACACTTTTATATCACTTCTGATATATTACACTGTACATAGCAGTTTGAACTATATCTATTCATGAAAGAATTGCAGCAAGATTATAGTCTTGGTTATGCACTCAATTAAATCCACTGAAGGAATGACAATATCAAAAGTCAGGCCAAAATAATCTAGAAAAAAACAAGAATATTCCAAATTATGAAATTCCTGTTGACTCACCACAACTGAACACAGCAGCTACAGCTTAGTCAAGTGGTTGTATTGTAATTAAATGCCCTACATATTGTTGTCACATATTTTGGGGTGATGCCACCTTAACCAATGTTCTCCCTGGCACAGTGACAGCCCCCTCCTGGGCTGCATTCATAATACATAACTTCAGCATGCCAAGTAGTCCAACCGGATGGTGGTAATGTGGCTGAGAGTGCAAAAGGAGGATATCCCATGTTGCTGTTCTTGAAAGTCGGGCTCAGATAGGCTTATTGTGATTCAATCAGCATTGTTGTTGTGGGATCTTTATTATAGAAGTAGGATTGAGCACACCACCAACATTCATCTTTACAGACGTATTCTTTCATCTGAACAGTTCAAGGCCAATACTGTACTAAGGAGCCAAAAAAAAAAAAGAAATCCAAAAACATAGAAACATAGAAACATAGAAACATAGAATGTGACGGCAGATAAGAACCATTCGGCCCATCTAGTCTGCCCAATTTTCTAAAAACTTTCATTAGTCCCTAGCCTTATCTTATAGTTAGGATAGCCTTATACCTATCCCATGCATGCTTAAACTCCTTTACTGTGTTAACCTCTACCACTTCAGCTGGAAGGCTATTCCATGCATCCACTACCCTCTCAGTAAAGTAATACTTCCTGATATTATTTTTAAACCTTTGTCCCTCTAATTTAAGACTATGTCCTCTTGTTGTGGTAGTTTTCTTCTTTTAAATATAGTCTCCTCCTTTACTGTGTTGATTCCCTTTATATATTTAAATGTTTCTATCCTATCCCCCCTGTCTCGTCTTTCCTCCAAGCTATACATGTTAAGATCCTTTAACCTTTCCTGGTAAGTTTTATCCCGCAATCCATGAACCAGTTTTATAGCCCTTCTCTGAACCCTCTCTAAGGTATCAATATCCTTCTGAAGATACGGTCTCCAGTACTGTGTACAATACTCCAAGTGAGGTCTCACCAGTGTTCTGTACAGTGGCATGAGCACTTCCCTCTTTCTACTGCTAATACCTCTCCCTATACAACCAAGCATTCTGCTAGCATTTCCTGCTGCTCTATTACATTGTCTGCCTACCTTTAAGTCACCAGAAATAATCACCCCTAAATCCCTTTCCACATATGTTGAGGTTAGAACTCTATCAAATATTCTGTACTCTGCCCTTGGGTTTTTACGTCCAAGATGCATTATCTTGCACTTATCCACATTAAATGTCAGTTGCCACAATTCTGACCATTTTTCTAATTTACCTAAATCATTTGTCATTTGGCTTATCCCTCCTGGAACATCAACCCTGTTACATATCTTTGTATCATCAGCAAAAAGACATACCTTACCATCAAGACCTTCTGCAATATCACTAATAAAAATATTAAAGAGAATGGGTCAAGTACAGATCCCTGAGGTACCCCACTAGTGACAAGTCCAAGCTTCGAATATATTCCATTAACTACAACCCTCTGTTGCCTGTCACTCAGCCACTGCCTTACCCATTCAACAATATTGGAATCCAAACTTAAAGATTGCAGTTTATTGATAAACCTTCTATGTGCAACAGTGTCAAAAGCCTTACTGAAATCTAGGTAAACAATGTCTACTGCACCACCCTGATCTATAATTTTAGTTACCCAATCAAAAAAATCAATAAGATTAGTTTGGCATGATCTCCCTGAAGTAAACCCATGTTGTCTCTGATCTTGAAATCCATGTGTTTTTAGATGTTCAGCAATCCTATCCTTTAACATGGTTTCCATCACTTTCCCCACTATTGAAGTAAGGCTTACTGGCCTATAGTTGCCCGACTTGGTTTCTATTCATTCAGAGTAAGGCATTGGAATTAATCATCAGATTATCGTGAGAGTAGCAACATGTTGTGTTTGCGTTTTCTCTCTGTCACATACACACACACACACTAGATAGATAGACAAACATTCACACAGATAGCTACATAAACACATAAAAATGCCTAATTACATGCTTTTAAACACCATAAAAATAAGAAATCTTAGGACAATAGTCTTAATTATAGTCTACTGAAAATACATATGATTTATACCTAGAACATTCTAAACAGCCAGTTATCAAACATTACTGTACTGTGACTGCCATAGCATTGTATGATACAAAAACTCGGACTCAGACACATATAATAGCTATGCTCCTTAGTCAGTTGGAGATTCCTTGTACATCTCTTGAAAACGTGCATCAACTACATCAGCTCTTAGGTTAATATGTAGTGTGTGGTATCAGTTAACTATGGTACCCGTCAATTAAAGGAACAAAAGACTAGGGTAAACTACAAAGGTTGATGACAAATTGAAGGCTAGCACCAGTAAAAACAACTTTGTATGTATCTGGATTAATATTTAAATTGGCATGTTGTTCACAGATCATCAGAAGGCTCAGAGAATCATTTCCTGTTTCCTGTACAGCGGAATGCTGGTACTCATCTGCAGGTGCTAATGTTTGTTTGATTGATTGCTGACACTTTTTTCTGAGCAGCCTTGTTTATTTTATCAGTAACAGACTCTTACTGTCACAGAAGTATAAATTGTGAGGAATTCAAGGTAAATTCAACATAGTGAGTGAATTAGTTAGTCTATGCAGCCACTCCATGCTGAGAGTAACTAAGCACTGTTTTCATATTTAATCAGCATGAGAGATACGTTCCACAAGGATTAATCTGTATCATACAATCCATTGTGATTAGTGACTTCATAAATAGAAGATGCTGGGAAACAACGTAATGTAATCTCATATGCAAGGCCCATATACATGATGGTGCTCTTGCTGCGGCTACCACTGTTTATGAATTAGCAAGGGACAGACTCTTAAAACACGGTTACTAGATCTCCCCTTAAATGGTCAAGAACATCTTTTGACAGATCTCTAATACATTATATTGTCACTATATTAAATGCAATGCTGGTATCAATGTGTGCAAGTACACATTCCTTCTAAAAACAATCCTAACCTTGTATGGGAGTTGACTTGTCCAGATTAGATATTTATACCAACCCTTTTCATCAAGCATGATCACTGTGAGGGAAATTCAGAGTTGGTTCTCATTTCATCACTATATTATGTCATAATGAAGAGGTTATTTTAATTTTGTGTAGTATCTTAAGCATGCATTAAATAATAAGCCTCACTTTCATTAGGAAACACAATGATGAAGAGTTTAACATATTTTTCTGTAAAATGCATTGGAGCAGGCGGGTGGGAATAAGGCTAGTTATTTTTTACATATCCTCAAGCATTCCACTCATTCACAAGCACTGTTAGTGAAGGTGGGGCTTGGGGACACTTGGTTATTGTAGAACTAGGTGACCAAAGGGTTACAAAGGTTTTTAGAGGAAGACTAATTGGGGGAATGCAGGGGAGGTCGGAACAGGATCTTCTTTAATTTCCAAAGCTATGTTCTCTTCCTGACCAATGTAGGTGGGAGGCTTGGAATGTAGAGACAGTATTATTAATGTTGTCTTTAGCTTCACAGTGTTCCCCTACACGAGGTTAGCTGTGAGAGAAATCGCAAGTCAGAAAATGCTCTAGGGAGGACTAATCATGTGTATTTTAGTCCCAGAGCAGATAGGATCAATGTTTTACTGGTGAATGCTTTTCCGTATAGGTAATTTAACTGGGCTTCAGGACCATTATTTTGTGATGTATTTATATGGTTATGATTGTGACTGGGTTAAATATGCAAATGCACATTTTGCAGTTCAGATATTTAAAGATACCTAGAGAAAGCATGCAGTTTCTGACTGAAGAAATATATATTTATTTTAATTTTTTTTATATATTTTATATAAAAATACATTACATATAAAGATGTAAGTTGGATTGTCCACTACTACCTGATGAATAATGTCTTCAGAAAGTACATTGCCCAAAAAAAGTACTTTACCTTGTTTGCAATACTAGTGATAAATGACTTGATATCCAAGTTTGTTGGGCAGCTCTTCTGGCAAGGAGCATCTGCACATTTCAAGCACCTGCAAGAAAAGACAGTGATATGTATAATTTACTATATTGCTTTACTCTTTCTTGAATGAGTAATTATGAATGAAAAAGTTTAAAGTCAAAAACAAATAAATGCATTCACTAAATTGTGAGTCAACAATTAACTTGCATAATTACATTTGTGAACTAAACCACCTATTTAGAATAATTTAAGATTTTACTTTCTACTCGCACTCACTACAACTCACTGTTTAGAAAATAAACCAGAGCATTATTAACATTACTCGCACAATTCAAATCACATACCTTCTTATGTTCAGGTTTCAAAAATTAGAAAATCTCCATTTAAAGATCTTTATGTAGTGCTCACAATGTGTGATGCATACAGATTATTGGTTAGTCTAAGGCCATTAAATATGTCCCCAGTTGACAAAAATGAGTCCCAGTTATCTGTTGTGGGGAAGATAGACTGCAGCCATAATTATGACATATACAATTTCAGTAGGATAAGGCGTCTTGCCACACTGCAAGAATTGTTCAGGAATGAATTGAGGAACATGACAAAGTTCAAGGTGTTGCGTTGGTCTCCAAGTTCCCCATCTTTCTAGCTGACTAAGCATCTGTGGGATGTGCTGGAACAACAAATCATGGAAGCCCCACTTTGCAACTTGCAGAACTTAGAGAATCTGCTGCTAACGTTTTGGTGCCACAGGCACATTCAGAGGTCTTGTGGAGTCCATGCCTTGATGCATCAGAGCTTTTTGAGCAATACGAGGAGAGCCTGCAACATATTAGGCTGGTGGTTTTAATGTTGTGGATGATCAGTGTATATAATGTAGATATATATATATATAGATCATTACCTTGTCTGTAGAATCTGAGTTATACAAGACAAAGCTAACTTAGTGCAAATAACAGTTTGCCTTAATACTTTGGTGTGTTTACTTGGGGTGGTGCATATCTCTTTATTTATCCATGTTATAATTGTGCTGATTTGAACAGAAATACATTACCTTCATATTGCTACTCAGTCAGCAAGAAAGATTTCCTTTTCTCACTAGTTTGGAATGACCATTCTTAGTGGGAGTGAGTGCTTCTATATGAGAAGCATTAGATTGATAGAGTATGGTGATTGCTGAAAG
Source organism: Pelobates cultripes (assembly GCA_933207985.1). Lineage (NCBI taxonomy): Eukaryota > Metazoa > Chordata > Amphibia > Anura > Pelobatidae > Pelobates > Pelobates cultripes. Next base: position 48,767,681 of record OW240919.1, read on the forward strand.
TGCCACAGGTCACCAATATATCTCTATTTAATCTACTGAAGCATTGAATTGGCCAGATATCATTAGTATTTATGACCTCACTATGGAATGAGCAGGCTGGAGGATGGAGACTGATGAGGCTGGAAAAAAACCTTTTTTTTTTTTTTAAAACTAAAATTCTAATTTTAAAATTAATTTAAAAAAATAACATTGTAATATTACCAATTACATATTCATATTCCAATATAAATCTATATGACAGCACTTCAAAAGTTAGTGAACAGGTAGGAAGAAATGTATCCCAGTGTGAAATTAAAGGAATATTGTATTATCAGAACGAGTGTATATATTATTAACCTACAGGTAATCTAATTTCATGTAGGATTTAAATTACCAGTTGCTCACAATTGTATTATATTTATTTCATCCTATTGATGTTAAGTATCCATTTATGCACTTAATATAGGTCCCAAGAAAACTATAATATAGTTAAAATCATCCATACTATATAATTATAATAATATTTATAATAATCGGTACACAATTTCATTACGGAACACTAGTGATCTAAGGTTACCATAAATGCAGAAGCTCCAAGGTGGTTTTTAATTAAAAAGTGAATGATGGTGAATGGAAAAATAATTTTTTAAACTAAAGTAAGATAGTCATATCAAATTATATAAAAAATAAAATACACTGGTAATTTTAATCTAAGCACATGCTATGTGGCACTATATGTAGCGGAGCGGCAATAATAAATCCCACGATCTCCGCTGGTTCAGAAGGTAATCCACAGTCAAGCGCTGAAAAGCAAGGCAATCTCCCAAATCTCCCAGTAACCGGACGAAACACAGTTCTGAGAGTCAACTGAAGGCTTTATTCACAGGCTCCACAATTTATACAATTCCCCATGCAAGGGGTTTCCTGAGTCCTATCCCAGGGGTATTCCCAGAGTGGACTACGTGGGGAACTTACATTACAGAGCCTTTCCCCCATCAGGCACTGCTGCACGAGAGGGATCCTCCCACTGGAATGTGCCGTTAAGTGGATTATCCCTCCGTGCAGCAGAACCGGCAATTTACTTTAAAATACACCGTTTTTCGAATGTTAGGTCTATTTGCATGAATGGACGTTCGGTAGATAGCTGGTGTCTGAGCGCATCATTCGTGAGATTACCGCTCAGATCCCAGCTCAAACAACCGAACGCCGCCCGAAAAACATATTAATTAAAACACACACTTAAAAGACTGATTGATGTATAGGGAATAAAATACCGAACGGACCGGAACTCCAGCGGTGTTCGCGCCGTCTAGTAGCCGTTTTTAGTACCACGCACTCGACGACCAAACACCGCTGGGGAACAAAGGATCCAAGATGGCCGACCGCCGCATGGTCGGTAGCTGAACGACGGCCACCTTGGAGAGCCTCTAATTACCGATTGCAACATTGTTGCAATTGGTTAACGAGCGCCACACGTCTCTCAATGTGTGGGCTGTTACAGGGTGGTTATTTCGGTTCACGAACGGCCCTGCAAAGGTGCCGTTTGTGAAACGAAAGGGAATCAGCTATCTGCTTTCGGCAGATAGCCAATGCAGGCAATACAACGCTACACAATCGTATTACATTATACCCAGAAACACACATAACACGAAAATCATACAGGCAACCCTTAAAGCGATAGTTCTTAAATAATGTCCAAGTGGCTAGATTTGCCACACTATATTATGCAATATACTATGTAAAGATAAATATAATTTGAATTAAATGTATACTACATCCCATGTGGAAAGACAAGTGCAAATCTTTAGGCCAAAATAGCATAGTTTGGATATTCTATTCTAAACTCCCTTGCTGTCTGGTGACAAAGGAGGCAGGACACCAAAGAAGCAACAGTTCCAATCAAGAAACACAGAGAAAAATGCCTCCTGAGGTGTCCGGACTCTTATCCGGCTGACCCCTTACTCTGTCTGATGTGGCAAGCTTCCCTGGCAGAGACTATGACTATTAATTGAACAGTAGGCTCAGCACTTGGCAGCATTTGCAGTAGTTTCAGGTTTGCATTTGCGTTCATTTTCCTTTGTATCTACGTGAAAGATTAGATAACTGCAAGTGCTCAGCGCTTGACCTCCCAAAACAAATACACAAAAAAATAAAATAAAACAAGACAAGCAGAGAAAGCAAACTCTGTCCACATTTACTCTAGCAGTTACTACTAGACATGTGCATTCGTTGTACTCTTCGATTGGAACAGCATAACACCCGTTTGGATTGTTTTTATAAAAATGAATGCATTGTTGATCTGAAAAAATTCAAACAAAGAGAGAGATGTAAAATTTAATAAGCACACATTTTATTTTCTCCTCGTGAAGAGCTCAGAAATTGAAGTCTAAACCTATAGCCACTCCTGAAAATGGCATGTCACAAAATATATGTGGCAAGCAATTTAATTTGTATTTTTTCCATAGCACGAATTATTAATAAATGTGTCAATGTGAAGTTCTGTTGCAGAGGTATATTTGTGTTTGCAGGGGTGCATGTATAGGGTGTCATTGTGTATATACAAATGCATTAATGCTACTGAATGAAGGTGTCGATGTGAGCACATGAAAGCAGGGTTTTTTTTTTTTTAGGTGTGAATGCGTGGGTGTGTGTGAAGGATTTCTTTCCTCAAAATGGAAAATGGCATCTTGTGTCATGGTTGATTATATATATCCTACCAGTTCTATGTTAAATTTTGTATATATTGTGTATTAATTTTGTTTTTGTATTTTATTGTACTCCATTACACCAATGCAATTTTTTGTGGACCTAGGACATACTTGAAAATGAGAGAAATCTCAATTAATCTTTTCTGGTAAAATATTTTATAAATAAATAAATCTCTAGGAATGGGGTCACAGACATATCACTACCCCCATTTATTTAAATGTCACTGTCTCAATTTCTCTAACTATTCCTAACCCCTTACTCTAATTGTGCATGTTCCTCTCCACCAATTCATTTTTCAGAAGGGGTTTACATAGTTACATAGCTGAAAAGAGACTTGCATCCATCAAGTTCAGACTTCCTCACATATGTTTTTTCTGTTGATCCAAAAGAAGGCAAAAAACCTAGTCTGTAGCACTTCCAATTTTGCAATAAACTAGGAAAAAAATCCTTCTTGACCCCAAAATAGCAGTCAAATGTCTACTTGGATCAAGCAGCTATCAACCCACTAATTAGAAATTATATCCCTGTATGTTATGTAACTGTGAGATCTGTCCCATTTTTTTTTTAGCCTTTCCCAGCAGTTGGAGGCCTCATTCCTGGTGCTTAGGGAGTGCTGCACAGCGCTAAACTTTTACAGCTATGTGGTGATTTATGTTATAGTACTATCGGACTATGAGTGTGATTTCACACATAATATTAAAGAGAAGTACCGAACATTTTTTGGACCCCGGACCCGAACACATCACTGTATGTTCGGGTTGGAGTTCGGTGTTCGGCGATTTAATGACTCGTTGCAGTTGCAGGGCAGCCAATGAAAGGTTGCAGGGCAGCCAATCAACAAAGTTTAACTCGTGTACCCTTAGAAGCCATCATAGCCATGCCTACTAATGGCATGGCTGTGATTAGCCAGTGCAGCATGTGATCCAGCTAGTAGGGCCATGTCTATTAAACAGTGAGCAGCCTGTGGCTGCTCACTGTTAAAAAAAAATTCCCCACACCTGAGCTCCCACCCACGACGCGCGAGTGGGAGCTTTTAAACTAAAGGGGGGACCTATTGCCCCACCCCTGAGCGGTGGGTGGGGGCCATAAATAAAAATGAGGGGGACCTAACGGCTACTAGATGCATACTTGCAAGAACAGAATATTCAAGGATATAATTTTTCAATGTAGGGTAATAACTGCTTGATCCAAGGATAAATCTGACTGCCATTCTGGGGTCAAGAAGGAATTTTTTTCCTAGCTTGTTGCAAAATTGTGCTTCAAACTGTTTTTTTTTTACTTCTTTTGGATCAACAGCAAAAAACAAATGTGAGGTAGGCTGAACTTGATGGACGCAAGTCTCTTTTCAGCTATGAAACTATGTAACTATGTAATGTCCTCCCCACCAGCCCCCACCCCTGAGCAGTGGGTGGTGGCCATAAATAAGAATTTGGGGGCATACTCTCCTCCCCCTGCACCCCCACCCCTACACGGCAGGTGGGGGCCCTAAATAACAATAGGGAAGGGGTCTACTCTCCTCCCCCATGCCCCCACACCTGAGCGGTGGGTTGTGGCCATTAATAAAAATTGGGGGGCCTAATGTCCCCCTAAATAGTGGGTGGGGGCCATAAATAAGAATTTGGGGGGGGACCTACTATTCTCCCCCCCGGCCCCCACCACTGCGTGGCAGGTGGGAGCCCTAAATAACAATAAGGGGGGGACCTAATGTGAACACCCCTGGCCCCCACCCCTGCATGGCGGGTGCAGGCCCTAAATAACAATAAGGGGGGAAGGACCTATTGTCCTCCCTCCCAGCCCCCACCCCTGAGTGGTGGGTGGGGGCCTTAAAAATTGAGGGGAGGGGACCTAATGTCCTCCCCCCAGCCCCCACCCCTGAGCAGTGGGTGGAGGCCATAAATAAGAATTTGGGGGGGCCTACTGTCCTCCCCCCGGCCCCCACACCTGAGCCGTGGGTTGGGGCCATAAATAAGAATTTGGGGGCATACTCTCCTCCCCCTGCACCCCCACCCCTGCACGGCAGGTGGGGGCCCTAACTAACAATAGGGAAGGGGCCTACTGTCTTCCCCCCAGTCCCCACACCTGAGCGGTGGGTTGGGGCCATAAATAAAAATTGGGGGGCCTAATGTCCCCCTAAATAGTGGGTGGGGGCCATAAATAAGAATTTTTGGGGGGACCTACTGTTCTCCCCCCTGGCCCCCACCACTGCGTGGCAGGTGGGAGCCCTAAATAACAATAAGGGGAGGACCTAATGTCCACACCCCTGGCCCCCACCCCTGTGCGGCGGGTGCAGGCCATAAATAACAATAAGGGGGGAAGGACCTATTGTCCTCCCCCCAGCCCCCACCCCTAAGCAGTGGGTGGGGGCCATAAATAAGAATTTGGGGGGCCTACTGTTCTCCCCCCAGCCCCCACACCTGAGCCGTGGGTTTGGGCCATAAATAAAAATTGGAGGGGGCCTAATGTCCCCCTAAATAGTGGGTGGGGGTCATAAATAAGAATTTTGGGGGGACCTACTGTTCTCCCCCCTGGCCCCACCCCTGTGCAACGGGTGCAGGCCCTAAATAACAATAAGGGGGAGGACCTATTGTCCTCCCCCCGGCCCCCACCCACCACAAATAAAAATTGGGGGGAGCGGACCTAATGTCCTCCCCCTCAGCCCCCACCCCTGAGCGGTGGGTGGGGGCCCTAAATAACAATAGGGGGTGGACCTAATGTCCATCAGAATTTCCCCACGCTGTGTAATTTGAGTAATAATACTCTGATTGGTTACTTAATCCACCAATCAGAGTGCTCTGTGTCATTTTACACAGCGTGGGAAAGTTCTTTTGAACTTTCCCACGCTGTGTAAAATGACACAGAGCACTCTGATTGGTGGATTAAGTAACCACAGTGTTATAAGTCAAATTACACAGTGTGGGAAAATTCAAAAGTACTTTCCCATGCTGTGTAAAATGACACAGTGCACTCTGATTGGTGGATTTCAAGTCAACCAGAGTGCTGTGACAGGTAAATGTAGAGACTTTAGAAGAAAGAAGACATCAAATGGTCCCCCCTCATTATTTTTAGGATGAGGGGGGTAGGTAGAGGTAATTTTTTTGGGGGAGGGGGGTGACTAGGGTTTTGGGGACCCCTCGTCACCTGGGGGGGTACATTTTTATTTAGGGCCCCCACCCACTGTGCAGGGGTGGGGGCCAGGGGGGGAAGACGTTCGGTGTCCCCCCCTTATTGTTATTTAGGGCCCCCACGCGCTGCGCAGGGGTGGGGGTTGGGGGGGAGGACATTAGGTCCCCCCCTTATTGTCATTTAGGGCCCCCACCCGCCGTGCAGGGGTGGGGGGCAGGGGTGGGGGCCAGAGGGGAGGACAGTAGGTCCCCACAAATTTTAATTTATGGCCCCCACCCACCGCTCATGGGTGGGGGTCGTGGGGGAGGACAGTAGGTCCCTCCCATTGTAATTTAGTGCCCCCACCCGCTGCTCATGGGTGGGAGCCGGGGGGAGGACAGTAGGTCCCCCTCCACATTCTTATTTAGGGCCCCCACCCATCGCACTGTTTACTAGACATGCCCCTACTCGCGGTATAGCGAGTAGGGGCTGAATTTATTAATACTAAGTAATCTTTATTTAGTATTAGTAAAGGTGGCTGAAAGACCAATTTAGGTCTTTCAGCCTTTTGGTAGATAGCTCCCTAATACCGTGTGAATTAGGGAGTTATCTACTCAGCGGCTGCTTATTTTATGTTATTTTTAAGTGATTTTCCTATCCACGTTTGTTTGCAGGGCACTTGTCCTACTCTTACCCCCATTTTACTTCCTTTTGCAGCCATCTAGCCCTTTCCAGGACTTTTTTTAGAGCCATGTTTGTGGCCAAAAGTTTGGGTTTGGGGTCAAGTTCGATCCCGAACTTGCACTTTTTTTCAAAGTTTGACCGAACCCGCCGGACCTGAACATCCAGGTGTCCGCTCAACTCTAGAGAAGAAATGTATGTATTTGAGGTCAAAGTGCAAAAAGGGAGCATGAACCCAATAATAATATGAAAGACAAAAAGTGGACAAGTGCCCTGACCAGAGGATCGCTGAATAAATTAAAATGTAACCTTTTTTGGTTACCTGTTAAGAATTAGAAAAAAAGAGTAGTAAATAAAAAGGAAAAGGAATCAATTAAATAGTGGATTAATACACCTTATAAATTAACAAATTAAAAACATTTAAAAAAAACACACATATGGATCTTGTGTAAACCAAGATATTTACAGGTGTGACTAGAGACAAGGATAACTAAAAATAACAAATTATATACACTGAACAAAATTATAAACGCAACACTTTTGTTTTTGCCCCCATTTTTCAGAGCTAAAACTTTTTCTATGTACACAAAAGGCCTATTTCTCTCAAATATTGTTTACAAATCTGTCTGTCTAAATCTGTGTTAGTGAGAACTTCTACTTTGCCGAGTTAATCCATCTACCTAACAGGTGTGACATTGTCCACTACGAAGTTTCACTTCTTTACAATACATGAAGGTCAGCTCTGTGTATTTCTCTTCTAATTGTTAGTGGGGAGACAATCCTGGAGTTTTCAAAACCCCTAATGGCTTCCCTCCCACCTGACTGCAGCATAATGGTGCTGTAGAGGCTGTGAATTAGTACATTTCTCTTACTTTTTTGCAAGAGGTTAAGTGGAAATTATGAGCCCTGCCCTTAAATATACAAAAATGTAGCATCACTAAAATAACCTCCCACAGACAACAGCTCTACGAATTTCTAATTCCACAGCATTCCTAGATTTCAAGTCTACAGTTGTTCTCTTCGACACCTGAGTAATAGACTATCCAAAGCATGGATAGGGTTCTAAGTAGGCCACTACAGTTATGTAACATTGTATAGGCTGTTGATTGAAAAGTGGTTCTGCATTAGACAAGAAAAGGGGAAGCATCAATCATTCTCTCAAAAACTGATTGGAACTGGTTATTGCATAGGGATTAGTAGTGAATGTATATAAAAACATGAATAGCGTAGATGCAATCCTAGAATGACTTATGAATGATGCATGCCTTTGTTAAAATAGCAGTGACATGGAAGGCAATATGACTCAGTATTAAATGTGTTAGAAGCGGATGTAATCCCTGTCTACATTAAATGAAAGGTCAATTAGCTTGAAGACACAAATCCGCAGCATACAAGGCATCATGATTTGGCTGTCTCACACAACTGCTTGTCATATAAATAAATATAATACTTTGATATTTCTTGGTCAATTCCCTAAACATTAAGCAGTTATAAAGTGAGAATACACTGGATATTATAGCTGAAAGCACAATCATGCCACCAGCCGTTCATGCGATCTGACACATCTGACACTGCATTTAAATTAATTTAATTTTCTTATTGAATAATTTAGATGCTGACCTAAAAGAAAAACCAAGATATTCCTACACTTTGTAACACACACTGGACCAACAAACACTGTAAGTGAAAAAGATATGCCAATAGGGAAACATAATATAGCAAGAATATTGCCGACATTTAAAGATAGACCACATGTCCACATTATATCCTTAGAAATCCAGACTTTTCAGAAACAACTTTAAATTAATGATTGTTAATAGAGTTGAAATGTATTGAAAGCCCCAAATCTGGCACACAGCACATAAAACCAGCACTTAATGAGAACTGGATTTTAAAATTAAGCAAAATAAAGAACCGCTAGCGGCTACAACCTTTAATATGTAAGAGAGAAAAGTGGTTGATTTATACAACTGTGGAATTTATTTATTTTAATATACAAATTCCTACTTATGATAGAGGACACCACTACTCATTGTTAAACGGTGGACCAACTTTCAGCTAATGTAATTTACAAATGAAAAGGAAAAAGGGTGGTGGTGACAAGTATATTATTTAATAATCATTCATTTTTCTTCCTTATTAGATTGGTATAATTTGTAGACTTGGGTGCTGCCGAAAGATTCTTTTTGTCTAATTACATTCAGATGAAATAACATTTTGGTTTGTCCGAACCAAATTTTGTCCATTGGCGCATTTGTTTTTGAATGAAATTCCAAAATTATTTTCTTTTCCGAAATGCCATTGAAACAAATGGAATTGCACTGAACTAACATTTCAGAATTCAAACAGGGTTATTCAGTGAAGTACAAATGGCCCAGAACTGAATGGGGCAAAGCCAATTTCAGTTGTAAAGGACCATTCTGACTTCAAAATCTAGAGATTGTTCACTGTTCATTCAACAATTTCCAGATTTTGCAAATATGACTAATGATACTGAATAGTGACCAAATGACAGACAGACAAAACAAATTGTAAACAAGCACTGGCAATAGTAAAACCAGAACACAAATTATAAGCATTTGCATGAAGCAACTATTGACCAGCTGAATTTGATTGGTAAATGCTCTTACTGTAGGCCCAACCAAGCATATATTGGTGGTGGTGGTTAGGCAACACACATAGAAGAATTTAAAAAAGTAAATATATTTAAACCACACTGTGGTCATGGTGGGAAAAGTTGTGAAATCACATGTAGGTAAAGGGGGAAAAAAAGACTTTTTAAGCATAGCTGCACATGGTGTTGATGGTGGGGGAGGAGGTAGGGAATGCACATGGAGGAAAAAAAAAATGTTTTCTTCCATATGTTTTCCCTACCCATCACCACCATGATGTGCAATTAGGCTTTAAAATTATGTTTTCCTTCCATGTGCTTTCTCTACACATCTCCTCCCCATCATCACCACCTCCAGGTGCAGCTAAACTTTAAATATTTTTTTCCCTAAATGTGTTTTTGCTACGTGGCACTTCTTTTTCCCCTCCATGTGTGTTCTCGAACCACCAACACCATGGCCACCACTATGGACATCTATGTTTTACAAGTCATTTTTTTTACCCAAGGCTTCCATCAACATTTGCATTAATAATAAAACAGTCACGTGATGACTACTGAGGTAATAGTTCATCTTGGCACAGGTGAGATGACTCATCACTCTCCCCGTGCTAACTTTTTTCACTTAGCACGATTGCACTTTTGCGAAATGCCCATCACAAAGTTTCCCGAGCTGTGTTGCGGTGCAATACATTAGCCTCTACCATTCGTGATGCTGATAAAGTCATGGGGGTGATGAACAGGAGCAAGAGCCTGACACAAAGGGAACTTGCACTGGTACTATGACTAGTAGTACCAGTGGTGGTGATAAGAAAGTGGAGACAAAGGGTAAAAAGGTGTACTAGTTTCTGGTGAAAAAGGTGAACTGCTCCCTGAGGAATCATGACTCTTCTCTATTATCATCTTCTCATCCTTGGGCTCAGTCAAGCTCTTCATGAGCCAGATTAAATGCTATTTTCTGCAAGGCTGGCCTTTAGACTGATATCACCTTCAGGAGAGCAAAACAAGTAGCTGTCATGATACCTGTTGTATCCACTGTAGAGGAGGTCTGGCACCCGGACGCCCATTCTCAGGAAGGCACACATGCACTCATCTTCTTCAGTAATTTTGGTCGTTTAGACGCCGGCCGCGATAGCCCCGCCCCCTTTTATGACGCGGCGCAATTTTGCCGACATCACGGCCCGCCGAAAAGTTCGAATCAGGACGTTTTGGGGGTGTGGACATCATTTAAAGAGCCAAGGTATAAAAGGTACTCACTTACAGTGAGTCATTGCCCTGTCGTGGTTCTAGCTTGTCTGTTCCCTCAGTGCTATTTCTGTTATTGATTTTTGGTTCTTGACTTGGCTTTGTATCCTGACTTTGCTACTTTCTCCTACTTTTGTACTTGGATGGCTTTCACTTACCTGTCTTCTCGTTCCCTCGACCTCGGCTTGTTGCTCACCATTCTTTGTCTGTGTGACGTTAGTCCAGCCACTCTAAGGTCCGATATACGTTTTTATAGTTGTTAGTACTCTGCGTGTTGGATCCCTGTCTCAATCCTGACAGTAGCAAGAGAGGTGAGAATGGACAACAATTCAATTAGCCTGCCCTTCGACAGGTGCCCACTCAGATTGTCTGGGGTTGCTGTATCTCTCGTGCAGAGGGAACTTGCTGACATTTCGGATCAGGACTGCCCATACGAGTGGGACCAGTCTGATATGCTTCAGATATGTTCTCTCTGTAATGGCACAAGATGAGCTAAAAAGAGCTTGAGATCTGAGCGGAGACCCACCGAAGGGCAAGCTAATTGAGCTGTTGTCTGTTCTCACCTTTATTCCTACTTTTTTTTATCTCCTTAAGTTTAAAGGACAATCCATTGTTGACCTCTTGTTCACAGTGCCTATAGGGATATTCGCTATACCTTACTAATGATACCTTACAAGGTTGAACCGATCATCTGGGGTTGCTGTATCTCTCATGCAGAGGGAACTTGCTGGCATTTTGGATCTGGACTGTACATACGGGTGGGACCAGTCTGATATGCTTCAGATATGTTCTCTCCGTAATGACACAAGATGAGCTAAAACCAGCTTGAGATCTGAGTGGGGAGCCACCGAAGGGCAGGCTAATTGAGCTGTTGTCCGTTCTCACCTCTCTTGCTACTTGTTTTTCTCTGATATCACCTTAAGGAAGAACAGACAATGCTAACACTTCTAAAGGAATAGTACTTGTTCTCTCAGTCTCTTCCTCAGTTGTTTTGGTCACAGATGAAATTACTTTACCTGAATTTCCAGGAGATTTGGTTCTTGTTTTAGTGTTTCTATAAGGGCTAGGAGAAGGGGATAGCACTGGCAGTAACAACCCCTCCTGTGGTTTTTCAAACTGATCCCTTGCTGCTGCTGAAGGCAGGACTAGGATTAACTAAAATAGAGGTTGTGGTAGGAACATCTGATGTGACACTGACAGTAGTAGAAACAGATACAGCACTACTGGTAGTGTAGGTGGTGATCTTGGAATGGGGATGAGAAAACTGCCTCTGTATACAAGAAGGAGCCTGCTTGGGAATACAACTCACAATCCTGTTACTAAACTTTGTGCCAAACTTTAAAATCTATAGGAGAGCACAGTAGAAATAACAATATAAAGTAGTGAGATATAAATTATATAAAAAGTTAGCAGCTAAAACACATAAAAACCTTTTCTTACATACAATATTTACACAAAAAGTGTCAGCACTTGGTGGATCTACTCCTAGTGAAATATTCTCTTGGGTACAGCAAACATAAATTATAATGTCCAAGTTACAATATAGGGTATCAGTATAGATAGTTAAATAACCACACTGCAATTTCATATAAATTGTGTCCAGCGCCGTCTTTAACACAGGGCAAATGGGGCAGCTGCCTCGGGTCTAGTTACTCTTGGGGGCCCCAAAGCAGCTGCCCCATGAGCCCCGCTGCCTTCAACAATTTTTCCCCCCATGGACCCGCCGATGCAAATGGCAGCTCGCACACTGGGGAGGCCCACCGGATGGCCCATCCACTAACTGGCACCCGGTGGGCATTTTTTCTTAGCAGGGACCCGGCCACACTCTGTGACACTTCAACAGTACGACCAGGCCCCTGGATTTTTGGCAGTGCTAGGAGGAAGTGCTCTGTGCACTTGAGCCGACTTTCAGCACTGGTCTGGAAAAACACCAACTTCCCTTACCACTGGGGGGCAAACCCTCATGGGTAAACTCAAAGTCTTAAAATAATTTATCATGCACTATCAACGCGTTTCACCCATCTGCAGTGGACTTTCTCAAGATCTTGGGGAGGGACAGGATTAAGAAAGTTTCAATAAATTTACTGTGTTACACTATGTTGCTATTTCTTTGTAATTTTTAAGGTGGATACAGAGTAAACGTGAATTGACACAGAAGTGGACATAAGTTATATGAAATTGGATCCTTGATACAGTGTGGTTATTTAACCATCTATACTGATACCCTACATTGGAACCTGGAGTAGGGGTAGATCCACTTAGCGCTGACACTTTTTGTGTAAATGTTGGGCAAATCTTGCTCTGTTTGGCACCTTCCATTTCCCTTTCTTTATGGACAAATGAAGAGAGTGGACAGTAGTGTTAATTTCCAAGTCCTCAAGTTGACTTGTGTCCTTTGTTCGAGCTGTGCATGCCAAACTCCTGAGCTGTTCATGCAGCCCGTGCAGGGAAGGGAACACAGATGGGGTCACCCGTGCTGCATTCCACGGTCGTACCCTTTAAATGGGCAAATGCTGCTCGCAGTCCAAGCTCGTTTTTAAAGGCAAAATTGACTTTTCTGGACAATAACATCAGTCTGGTGCCCCCATTTACATATGTTTTGGGGTCGCAGGCATGACATGGACCAATCACAAAGTACCAGTTAATATTTAAACCAATCTGACCATATTTGCTTTGCCCTGTTGTGGTTTCTGTTCCCCGTACCCTTAAGTGCATTTCTTGATTCCCTGTATACAATTCTGGTATTGAACTTGGCTTTGTTACTGACCCTGCATTTATCTTAAAGCCTTTCTTGTGTTGTTTACCTGTTTTACTGATTACCATGTACCGTACTCTTGCTAGTTCTTGTTTTCGCTGTTTCCCTGTTACCCCAACCTCGGCTTATATCTTGACTACAGTTTTAATCACTGTCTGACGTTAAGTCCAGCCATTCCAAGGTCTAGTAATACATTATTTCTTTGAGTCATCCCTTGCTTTCAAACTCTCTGTGTTGGAGTTTTTAACATATGACAGGTGCTTGTGGTAGAGGAAGATGCTGAGGGTAAAACATTTTTCTTTTTACTCACTGTGCTACCACCAGTCATCTTTTTAGTAGTAGCCACAGTGCTAGTATAAAACATCCCTGCTGGTTTCCTTTTCCCATAGAAAAAGCTTGTGGTGCTGGGTCTTGATACACTAATGCCTGCTGTTGGTGTCTTTCTTTGATGAATTTGGCGATGAATTCGACATAGTAGCAGAACTACTCACCCAAGTTAACTGACAAAGGCAACGTACTAGAAGTATTACTGGTGGTGGCTTAAGCCTAACCCTCTTTCACTTTCATAATAGAGAAAAACTTAGGACTATCCATATAGAAATTTGAGAGAGAGACACTAGTACTAAGGCAGATTTCTTCACTTCAGTGCTTTCTGAGAGGCTACGCGAAACTGCACTGTGTACCATGTGCAGTCTGCCAACAAGTGCAGCCTGCATGAGTATTGAAAACAGAGACACTGGCTAGACATGAGGTCAGCAACCTATGACACTTGGTCCATGCATGGCACTTAAGGATGCCAGAGCCAAACAAGCTGTGGCCTATCTGGAGTCCCAATGGAATTTCAGATATTTTCTAGTTCAACCCGAGCAGTGACTGCAGGTGGTAAGAGCCAATCCTCAATTACGCATTGCAGCACTAAAAGGAAGTGATCTCAGATCACTTCCTCCCAGCACATGTGAAAGGGAATCTGCACTGGAGTAGAGCAGTCTAAAGCAGCTATCGCAGCTCCTGCCCTTGACCTGTACCTGACCATCTCTGTCCCCACTGAACCTTAGGGAAGCCACTCACACTGTTAGATATACACAGACCTGCAGAAGAAGCCTCCCCCTCATACAAATAATACAAACAGCCAACCCACAAACACACCCCCCCCAAACAAACCAATGACAATCCACATATATGCACACAACCCCACAAGCAGCCTCTCACATGCAATACCACAAGCAGCCTCACATACACACACCAAATACACAATGTGACACATCATCCAGACAAACAATTCCACAAGCATCCCCGATACACACCCCACATTCATAGGTATCACACACAATACCACAAAATACTCATGAACATATACAATATAACAGCCCACATACACACACCCATAAATACTCAAGCACAATATGGCAACATGCACTGCTCAATTGAAAATAATAGGACCGGCACTTCAAGGAACTTAAAGATATTTTTTGAAAGTTGTATGCTATTATTTTAATTTGACTACTAATACTTCTGCTAATACTAAAAAACAAACAAAAAATATCTACTACAGTAACCTTAAATCTTAGTACAGTCACACAGTTATCTGTCATGACCTAAAGTAAACCAAATAAACAGCAACCAGTTACCTTTACTGCATGTTGTGAAAAAGAAAATAGCATACACTAACTTAACAAAAATAAAATCAATTGATGAAAAACGATGAATCGACTGACAACAGCAAAACAGTTAACTTCACTGCTGATGTGAGCAAAAAATAAATAAATAAAAGTTACTTCACTTTCCTGTGGAACTAATAGTGTGAAAAATGTAAACACAATTGTTAGTGTGTTCTGAACTAAAGCACAAAAGCTGTACTACAAAGAAGATATTAAATACTTTATACTAGATCCTTAACTGAAAAAAAATCTAATAACTCAATAAAAATAATTAATGAACCCTTCTAAAGACTGCCTGCAAAGCAAGCACTCACAGTCAGTGAGTGAGTGACACCACACAACGATCAGTCGGTCAGTCACTGTCTGGCTGTGCTAGTAGTGGTAGTTTTACTGGAACAGATTTTGTTGCACAAAAAAAATAACTTTTTGTGTGGACTGGAGTTTGGACTGAGTAAAGAAATTTAATTTAAAATACAGTCACACACACTTAGACGACTGACGGAAAATAAACTCTCGCTAAGAGATGAATGCCTGATGCACTGAAAATATCTACGTCTAACAATAACTACTATGGCTTGGATAATCTAAATTTAAAAGACCTGAGAGCTACACCAGGGGTTCTCAAACCAGTACTCAAGTACCCCCTACCAGTATAGGATATAGGGATTACCCTGTTGTGTATAAAGTGGTATTTTTTTCTTAAAACACCTTAGATACAACTGGCTAATCCCTAAATCCTAGACTGTTAGGGGGTACTTGAGAACTGAGTTGTGAACCACAGAGCTACACTATAATAATCATCTACTAGGTTAAAGCTTACAGACTATCATACCTGCAATAACTTAAACTTAAGCCAACCTGGAAGTCTACCCCTAGGGAGGAAACCCTGATGCCCAATTAAAGGACTGGATTCTCCCTCTAGTAAATTTAAATCATTTTCAGCAAAACTAAGATGTTAAAATTATTGAATTAAATTAAAAAGGAGAATATTTATAAAAGCCTGGTTGCTGCAGGTAGTCCAGCAAGCAAGGAAGGCAGGTACTGTATGGCAAACCGACTCAGTCAGCAGCACAGCAGTGCTCAGCTCACCGAAAGGAGATTTAATAAATGGCAATGAGGCTACCAAAGCAGTGTATCACCATTAAAGCGCAGATAAAGAACAAGAAAAAGATTGTCTGCTTTCTTATATACGTCTTCACATTTTTTTTTCTGTTTTTTGTTTTCAGTTTAGGGTGCATAATGCAACACTGGACAAGCCCCTTCTACATCATGCCACAGGAGTGAGCTGATTAGACAAACGAAAATCAGTTTACTCCAATGTCCCTCCTCTTTTTGAACATGTTATCGGAATGGTGCATTCATTTATTCATTTGGCTTACTCCTTTATCCATCTCTTTCTGCAATGCAAAAGAGTAAATGCGTCATCCAAATGGCCGATTAAATGGTACATGAAATAATATTGTTCAGTGTGCATTTGTTTGCTTATTCGGTCAGTTTTGAATTTGGACAAGAGAGACAAAATTTGTCTGAAAACCAATTTGGCAGACGACATATGTCCAAAGTCTAATAATTTATTACCATGTACTAAAACATTTTGTCTGTCAGATGCTAAATTCTTCTTCATAAAACATTTACCCATTATGTAATGTGTGTATGAAATTCAAGGTAAGCCATATTGCCAAATGCTTAACCTCATATGCATCTATGTTAGATTTGAGATCGAACATACTTTGGAAAATGTTCCAGAACAAATATCTTTAACTGAAATAGGTGTTATGTAATTGTGTCACTGGTTGAAAGCTTACTGTAAGGTCTCTGAAATATTGTTTTTTTTCTGACTGAAGAATCCCCTGTTAATATAAAAGAATTGTAACATTGCCAACAATTCCTCTTGAAGCATTTACTTGGGTTAAGTGTAAACAAACAAGAACAAAATATAAATGTTGCTTTCACCTTCCTGAGATGCTATGCACACAAGACATA
Source organism: Pelobates cultripes (assembly GCA_933207985.1). NCBI lineage: Eukaryota > Metazoa > Chordata > Amphibia > Anura > Pelobatidae > Pelobates > Pelobates cultripes. The sequence goes on from OW240919.1 coordinate 48,784,401, forward strand.
ATTTTACCCTGATTTCAGGAAAAGATATTCTCAGAAAATCGTGAAACATTATTAATTTACATTGGATGCCAAGATGTGCCAAAACAGTGTTGCACTTTTTTTTTTTTTACTACAACTCACTGTTTAGTGAATAGATTCCTGGTTTATGGAAACAACTCATATCCTTCTTAGGCTAATGATTGGGTGAGAATGATGAGCACTTTAATCCAACCTTGAATGAATTGATTTATAACTCTTTATATCCCAGTTTCTCTGTAAACACAACATTCTGATAATCAGCGACACAATAGAGGGAAATTTAACATTTTGAGTAAAATACCCACCCACCATCTTTATACATAAAAAAAAATAATAAGTATGTAATGTAAAGATGGTCAAGAAAGCTATAATTAAAACAAGATTTATCATCATGCATCTTGATAACGAAATAGAATGAAGTTCTGCTTTGCCAGAAAGCCATTGCAAAGATTTCTAGTCATGGCTAGGAGCATCTTTACCAAATCATTTCTCTTTTAATTATTGAACTGCTGTAGTTTGCATATAAACAACGCCTCAAAATGTCATATGCAAATGAGAAGGGGGGCAATTCAGGCACAAAATGTAAAGCTTCCTACTTTTTTTTTTTTTTGTAGTACCATGAATATGCCATTGCAGACAGACTATTATAATAATACCATCTTGCAATTCTCTAAGCACTATTCAGACCAAAGTGCATCACACTGTCATTAATCCCACTTATCACTCTGACAGTATAGTAATTACACTACTGCTGTAGCCAGGTAGTCCTAATAAAATATCAACTGCTGTGCTAGAATACATGCTGGTGAGATGTTTTATTAAACTAGGGGGGTTGATCATCAAGTGACATTACTGTTGACCTATTTTTCTATTTGACAATAAATTATACTGTGACCAGGCCATAATAGGTAATACAGAGTGTATTTGCCAAATAGGAAAGTTACCCCATTCCACGAAGCTAAGCAAATTACATAAATAAAATAGTAGGCAATGCATGCCAAAATGTTATTACCTGAATTATATTAAGTGATTGATAACATGAAAAATCACATCCATAGTATTTAAAGGGTAGTGAAGCAAATTGCAGTAACCGTGACTTCAACATAATTTTTCCATTAACCAGCATTTAAATAAAGTTGCAGTGCTCCATTTGACATTTAAAATTCATTGTTTTATATGTAGCTTCAGATTTATTACGAATTTGATATGAGGGCTATTTTAAACAGAATATTACATTTTAAAACACTGCTACGAAATATATATGTCATGAAAACAAATCGATACACAAAGCTGCGTCATTGCTAGTTTTTTGTTATTCATTTTTTATTATTTATATAGCGCCAGCAAATTCCATAGTGCTGTACAATGGGTGGACTAACAGACACGCAATTGTAACCAGACAAATGGACGCACAGGAACAGAGTGGTTGAGGGCCCTGCTTAATTGGCTTACATGCTAGAGGGAGTGGGGTATAGTGACACAAAGGGTATAAGTAGGGGAATTTAATTTTTGCTAGAAAAGTAATCACTGAGAACTTAGTAGGTTATTTATAATTATTTATAATTTTCTTAAACTTTATAAACATGTCTCATAACTTATTGTTCCACATATTTATATTCTCTAGCCACACCTTATCCATCCCCAGCATTTACTTTTTTCCCCCCATTTTTGTGACATAATATTTACAACTATATACTTATATGTATATTTAGGTTTCTTTCAACTGCATATGATAGAACTCCATTTTCATTTGCAAAAAATAATAATAAATGAAGCCACACTTTAGCTAAACCATGGCTTTTTTGAATGAAGTACATTGCTGCAGAATATGTAAATGCTTGTGTAGTTATCAGTAGAATAGCATTTGTTTCTGCATTTTTTAATACGTTGTAAAAAAAATAAATTTTGTATTATGTCTACACAGTAGTGTAGACATAATACAAAATGCATGTTTAAGTGTTCCTGCATAGCAAGACCACTTAATGTTATCTCACATATATATTCTTATTCTTATTATAGCCAAATTTGCCACCCTAACTCCTCCCACAGTTTTTACACTACATAGACAAAAATTTACCAAAACGTGCACATTGTTCCCGATTGGATTGCTATTACTTTGTGGAATTTTTCGCCGAATGGTTCACGGAATATCGTCGTTCTTGTGGCGAAATTTGTCCCATAGGAATGAATGGCAAAGCTAGAGTGGGAGCTGGCAAAAGCTGAAAAATCAGGACATGATTTCTAAACTGCCACCACTCTCTTATTTTCAGGCCCACCTACACAAAGCTTATATCAAAACGTTCAGCTATCCCTGCTGCCACTAAACATGTCAACGGCTAAGCCATAGTCCTGATAGTTTTCACAATATAATCATTTGCTTGCAACTAACGCCGTCCATTGACATTCATTGAAACTTCACTCTACAAAGCTCAAATTTGTAGTGCAATTTCTAAACTGCGACTGTGCCTTCATTTTTAATACTTTAGAGACATACTATGCATCAAAATGTAGGTCTGGGTCTTGTGATTCTCACAATATAAAGCTCTTCGCTGTAGGATGGATAGTTTTTAAAATACGACCGTTTGAAGATGGCAACCGCCAAAATACTCTGACCTGTGCCAGGCTGCAGCAGCACGTGATGTCATAGACAAGGCCTTTTGAACACCTGCTAATGTTTTTATAAATGTATGGTTTAATGTAACTGTGCAACAACGTTGCAATTAAATGTGCTATGTAAATGATAACAGTTACTCCGCCCACTCCAGTTGTAGACTACTGGTGGAGGCAAGAACACTTCACACAATTTCACCAGAAATTGTAGCTTTTCTATTATTATTATTATTATTATTATTATAGCAAAATTTGCCACCCTAACTCCTCCCATAGTTTTTACACTACATAGACCAAAATTTACCAAAACGTGCAGATTGTTCCCGATCGGATTGCTATTACTTTGTGGAACGTTTCGCCGAATGGTTCACGGAATATCGTCGTTCTTGTGGCGAAATTTGTCCCATAGGAATGAATGGCAAAGCTAGAGTGGGAGCTGGCAAAAGCTGAAAAATCAGGACATGATTTCTAAACTGCCACCACTCCCTTATTTTCAGGCCCACCTACACAAATCTTATATCAAAATGTTCAGCTATCCCTGCTGCCACTAAACATGTCAACGGCTAAGCCGTAGTCCTGATAGTTTTCACAATATAATCATTTGTTTGCAACTAACGCCGTCCATTGACATTCATTGAAACTGCACTCTGCAAAGCTCAAATTTGAAGTGCAATTTCTAAACTGCGACTGTGCCTTCAATTTTAATACTTCAGAGACATACTATGCATCGAAATGTAGGTCTGGGTCTTGTGATTCTCACAATATAATGCTCTTCGCTGTAGGAGTTATAGTTTTTAAGATACGACCGTTTGAAGATGGCAACCACCAAAATACTATGACCTGTGTCAAGCTGCAGCAGCAAGTGATGTCATGGACAGGGCCTTTTGAACACCTGCTAATGTTTTTATAAATGTATGGTTTAATGTAACTGTGCAACAACGTTGCAATTAAATGTGCTATGTAAATGATAACAGTTACTCCGCCCTCTCCAGTTGTAGACTCCTGGTGGAGGCAAGAACACTTCACACAATTTCCCCTGAAATTGTAACTTTTCTAGTTAAGTGTTCTTGCATAGCAAGACCACTTAATGTTATCTCACATATATATTATTATTAAGTGTTCTTGCATAGCAAGACCACTTAATGTTATCTCACATATATATTATTATTATTATTATTATAGCAAAATTTGCCACCCTAACTCCTCCCACAGTTTTTACACTACATAGACAAAAATTTACCAAAACGTGCAGATTGTTCCCGATCGGATTGCTATTACTTTGTGGAACGTTTCGCCGAATGGTTCACGGAATATCGTCGTTCTTGTGGCGAAATTTGTCCCATAGGAATGAATGGCAAAGCTAGAGTGGGAGCTGGCAAAAGCTGAAAAATCAGGACATGATTTCTAAACTGCCACCACTCCCTTATTTTCAGGCCCACCTACACAAATCTTATATCAAAACGTTCAGCTATCCCTGCTGCCACTAAACATGTCAACGGCTAAGCCATAGTCCTGATAGTTTTCACAATATAATCATTTGTTTGCAACTAACGCCGTCCATTGACTTTCATTGAAACTTCACTCTGCAAAGCTCAAATTTGAAGTGCAATTTCTAAACTGCGACTGTGCCTTCAATTTTTAATACTTCAGAGACATACTATGCATCAAAATGTAGGTCTGGGTCTTGTGATTCTCACAATATAAAGCTCTTCACTGTAGGAGTTATAGTTTTTAAGATACGACCGTTTGAAGATGGCAACCACCAAAATACTCTGACCTGTGTCAAGCTGCAGCAGCAAGTGATGTCATAGACAGGGCCTTTTGAACACCTGCTAATGTTTTTTTATAAATGTATGGTTTAATGTAACTGTGCAACAACGTTGCAATTAAATGTGCTATATAAATGATAAGTTACGTCGCCCACTCCAGTTGTAGACTACTGGTGGAGGCAAGAACACTTCACACAATTTCCCCAGAAATTGTAGCTTTTCTAGTTATTATTATTCTTATTATTATAGCAAAATTTGCCACCCTAACTCCTCCCACAGTTTTTACACTACATAGACAAAAATTTACCAAAACGTGCAGATTGTTCCCGATCGGATTGCTATTACTTTGTGGAACGTTTCGCCGAATGGTTCACGGAATATCGTCGTTCTTGTGATGAAATTTGTCCCATAGGAATGAATGGCAAAGCTAGAGTGGGAGCTGGCAAAAGCTGAAAAATCAGGACATGATTTCTAAACTGCCACCACTCCCTTATTTTCAGGCCCACCTACACAAATCTTATATCAAAACGTTCAGCTATCCCTGCTGCCACTAAACATGTCAACGGCTAAGCCATAGTCCTGATAGTTTTCACAATATAATCATTTGTTTGCAACTAACGCCGTCCATTGACTTTCATTGAAACTTCACTCTGCAAAGCTCAAATTTGAAGTGCAATTTCTAAACTGCGACTGTGCCTTCAATTTTAATACTTCAGAGACATACTATGCATCATAATGTAGGTCTGGGTCTTGTGATTCTCACAATATAAAGCTCTTCACTGTAGGAGTTACAGTTTTTAAGATACGACCGTTTGAAGATGGCAACCGCCAAAATACTCTGACCTGTGTCAAGCTGCAGCAGCAAGTGATGTCATAGACAGGGCCTTTTGAACACCTGCTAATGTTTTTTATAAATGTATGGTTTAATGTAACTGTGCAACAACGTTGCAATTAAATGTGCTATGTAAATGATAACAGTTACTCCGCCCACTCCAGTTGTAGACTACAGGTGGAGGTAAGAACACTTCACACAATTTCCCCAGAAATTGTAACTTTCTGATTATTAAGTGTTCTTACGCCTTAGGAACTCCGCAATGTTATCTCACATATATATTATTATTAGTATTATTAAGTGTTCTTTGCACTTATAGAACCACTTGTATTATCTCACACATATTATTATTGTATTATTATTAAGTGTTCTTGCATAGCAAGACCACTTAATGTTATCTCACATATATATTATTATTATTATTATTAAGTGTTCTTGCATAGCAAGACACTTAATGTTATCTCACATATATATTATTATTATTAGTGTTCTTGCATAGCAAGACCACTTAATGTTATCTCACATATATATTATTATTATTAAGTGTTCTTGGCAGACTACTAATGTTATATTCACATATATTATTAAGTGTTCTGCATAGCAAGACCACTTAATGTTATCTCATATATATTATTATTATTATTGCTATTATTATTATTATAGCAAAATTTGCCACCCTAACTCCTCCCACAGTTTTTACACTACATAGACCAAATTTTACCAAAACGTGCAGATTGTTCCCGATCGGATTGCTATTACTTTGTGGAACGTTTCGCCGAATGGTTCACGGAATATCGTCGTTCTTTTGGCGCAATTTGTCCCATAGGAATGAATGGCAAAGCTAGAGTGGGAGCTGGCCAAAGCTGAAAAATCAGGACATGATTTCTAAACTGCCACCACTCCCTTATTTTCAGGCCCACCTACACAAATCTTATATCAAAACGTTCAGCTATTCCTGCTGCCACTAAACATGTCAACGGCTAAGCCATAGTCCTGATAGTTTTCACAATATAATCATTTGTTTGCAACTAACGCCGTCCATTGACTTTCATTGAAACTTCACTCTACAAAGCTCATATTTGAAGTGCAATTTCTAAACTGCGACTGTGCCTTCAGTTTTAATACTTCAGAGACATACTATGCATCAAAATGTAGGTCTGGGTCTTGTGATTCTCACAATATAAAGCTCTTCGCTGTAGGATTTATAGTTTTTAAAATATGACCGTTTGAAGATGGCAACCACAAAAATACTCTGACCTGTCAAGGCTGCTGCAGCAAGTGATGTCATACAGGGCCTAACACCTGCTACTGCTTTATAAATGTATGGTTACTGTAACTGTGCAACAACGCTGTACTAAATGTGCTATGTAAATGATAACAGTTACTGCCCACTCCAGTTAGACTACAGGTGGGAGGCAAGAATACTCACTTCCCCTGAAATTGTAATCCTTTTCTAGTTATTCTTATTCTTATTATAGCAAAATTTGCCACCCCAATTCCTCCCACAGTTTTT
>OW240919.1:48793869-48887439 GCA_933207985.1 Pelobates cultripes
CTACATAGACAAAAAATTTACCAAAACGTGCAGATTGTTCCCGATCGGATTGCTATTACTTTGTGGAACGTTTCGCCGAATGGTTCACGGAATATCGTCGTTCTTGTGGCGAAATTTGTCCCATAGGAATGAATGGCAAAGCTAGAGTGGGAGCTGGCAAAAGCTGAAAAATCAGACATGATTTCTAAACTGCCACCACTCCCTTATTTTCAGGCCCACCTACACAAATCTTATATCAAAACGTTCAGCTATCCCTGCTGCCACTAAACATGTCAACGGCTAAGCCATAGTCCTGATAGTCTTCACAATATAATCATTTGTTTGCAACTAACGCCGTCCATTGACTTTCATTGAAACTTCACTCTGCAAAGCTCAAATTTGAAGTGCAATTTCTAAACCGCGACTGTGCCTTCAATTTTAATACTTCAGAGACATACTATGCATCAAAATGTAGGTCTGGGTCTTGTGATTCTCACAATATAAAGCTCTTCACTGTAGGAGTTATAGTTTTTAAGATACGACCGTTTGAAGATGGCAACCGCCAGAATACTCTGACCTGTGTCAAGCTGCAGCAGCAAGTGATGTCATAGACAGGGCCTTTTGAACACCTGCTAATGTTTTTATAAATGTATGGTTTAATGTAACTGTGCAACAATGTTGCAATTAAATGCTATGTAAATGATAAGTTACTCCGCCCACTCCAGTTGTAGACTACAGGTGGAGGCAAGAACACTTCACACAATTTCCCCAGAAATTGTAACTTTTCTAGTTATTATTATTATTATTCTTATTAGAAAATTTGCCACCCTAACTCCTCCCACAGTTTTACACTACATAGACCAAAAAATTTACCAAAACGCGCAGATTGTCTCCCCGATCGGATTGCTATTACTTCAGGAACTAATGGTTCACTTGAATATCGCCGCTTTGTACGAATCGTCCCATAGGAATGAATGGCAAAGCTAGAGTGGGAGCTGTCAAAAGCTGAAAAATCAGGACATGATTTCTAAACTGCCACCACTCCCTTATTTTCAGGCCCACCTACACAAATCTTATATCAAAACGTTCAGCTATCCTTGCTGCCACTAAACATGTCAACGGCTAAGCTGTAGTCCTGATAGTTTTCACAATATAATCATTTGTTTGCAACTAACGCCGTCCATTGACTTTCATTGAAACTTCATTCTGCAAAGCTCAAATGTGAATTGCAATTTCTAAACTGCGACTGTGACTTCAATTTTAATACTTCAGAGACATACTATGCATCAAAATGTAGGTCTGGGTCTTGTGATTCTCACAATATAAAGCTCTTCGCTGTAGGATTTATAGTTTTTAAAATATGACCGTTTGCAGATGGCAACCACCAAAATACTCTGACCTGTCAAGGCTGCAGCAGCAAGTGATGTCATAGACAGGGCCTTTTGAACACCTGCTAATGTTTTTATAAATGTATGGTTTAATGTAACTGTGCAACAACGTTGCAATTGAATGTGCTAGACTACTGGTGGAGGCAAGAATGATTTCACACAATTTCCCAGAAATTGTAGCTTTTCTAGTTATTATTATTATTATTATTCTTATTATAGCAAAATTTACACCCTAACCTCCCACAGTTTTTGCAATTCATATAGACAAAAATTTACCAAAACGCGTAGATTGTTCCCGATCGATTGCCATTACTTTGTAAACGCCAAATAATGGTTCACGGAATACGTCGCTTTTGTGACGAACCTGTCCCCATAGGAATGAAATTGCGCCAGAGGGAGCTGGCAAAAGCCAAAAATCAGGACATGATTTCTAAACTGCCACCACTCCCTTATTTTCAGGCCCACCTACACAAATCTTATATCAAAATGTTCAGCTATCCCTCCTGCCACTAAACATGTCAACGGCTAAGCCATAGTCCTGATAGTTTTCGCAATATAATCATTTGTTTGCAACTAACGCCGTCCATTGACTTTCATTGAAACTTCACTCTGCAAAGCTCAAATTTGAAGTGCAATTTCTAAACTGCGACTGTGCCTTCAATTTTAATACTTCAGAGATATACTATGCATCAAAATGTAGGTCTGGGTCTTGTGATTCTCACAATATAAAGCTGTTCACTGTAGGAGTTACAGTTTTTAAGATACGACCGTTTGAAGATGGCAACCGCCAAAATACTCTGACCTGTGTCAAGCTGCAGCAGCAAGTGATGTCATAGACAGGCCTTTTGAACACCTGCTAATGTTTTTATAAATGTATGGTTTAATGTAACTGTGCAACAACGTTGCAATTAAATGTGCTATGTAAATGATAACAGTTACTCCGCCCACTCCAGTTGTAGACTGCAGGTGGAGGCAAGAACACTTCACACAATTTCCCCAGAAATTGTAACTTTTCTAGTTATTATTATTCTTATTATGTTAAAATTTGCCACCCTAACTCCTCCCACAGTTTTTACACTACATAGACAAAAATTTACCAAAACGTCTAGATTGTTCCCGATCGGATTGCTATTACTTTGTGGAACGTTTCGCCGAATGGTTCACGGAATATCGTCGTTCTTGTGGCAAAATTTGTCCCATAGGAATGAATGGCAAAGCTAGAGTGGGAGCTGGCAAAAGCTGAAAAATCAGGACATGATTTCAAAACTGCCACCACTCCCTTATTTTCAGGCCCACCTACACAAATCTTATATCAAAACGTTCAGCTATCCCTGCTGCCACTAAACATGTCAACGGCTAAGCCGTAGTCCTGATAGTTTTCACAATATAATCACTTGTTTGCAACTAACGCCGTCCATTGACTTTCATTGAAACTTCACTCTGCAAAGCTCAAATTTGAAGTGCAATTTCTAAACTGCGACTGTGCCTTCAATTTTAATACTTCAGAGACATACTATGCATCAAATGTAGGTCTGGGTCTTGTGATTCTCACAATATAAAGCTCTTCACTGTAGGAGTTATAGTTTTTAAGATACGACCGTTTGAAGATGGCAACCACCAAAATACTCTGACCTGTGTCAAGCTGCAGCAGCAAGTGATGTCATAGACAGGGCCTTTTGAACACCTGCTAATGTTTCTATAAATGTATGGTTTAATGTAACTGTGCAACAACGTTGCAATTAAATGTGCTAGTATAAATGATGTAATAGCGTCTTCCACCCAGTTGTAGACTACTGGTGGAGGTAAGAATACTACACAATTCCCCTGAAATTGTAATCTCTTAGTTATTAAGTGTTTCTGCATAAGCAAGCACCACTTAATGTTACCTCGCCATATATATTATTATTATTATTAAAGCAAAATTTGCCACCCTAACTCCTCCCACAGTTTTTACACTACATAGACAAAAATTTACCAAAACGTGCAGATTGTTCCCGATCGGATTGCTATTACTTTGTGGAACGTTTCGCCGAATGGTTCACGGAATATCGTCGTTCTTGTGGCGAAATTTGTCCCATAGGAATGAATGGCAAAGCTAGAGTGGGAGCTGGCAAAAGCTGAAAAATCAGGACATGATTTCTAAACTGCCACCACTCCCTTATTTTCAGGCCCACCTACACAAATCTTATATCAAAGCGTTCAGCTATCCCTCCTGCCACTAAACATGTCAACGGCTAAGCCATAGTCCTGATAGTTTTCACAATATAATCATTTGTTTGCAACTAACGCCGTCCATTGACTTTCATTGAAACTTCACTCTGCAAAGCTCAAATTTGAAGTGCAATTTCTAAACTGCGACTGTGCCTTCAATTTTAATACTTCAGAGACATACTATGCATCCAAATGTAGGTCTGGGTCTTGTGATTCTCACAATATAAAGCTCTTCACTGTAGGAGTTATAGTTTTTAAGATACGACCGTTTGAAGATGGCAACCACCAAAATACTCTGACCTGTGTCAAGCTGCAGCAGCAAGTGATGTCATAGACAGGGCCTTTTGAACACCTGCTAATGTTTTTATAAATGTATGGTTTAATGTAACTGTGCAACAACGTTGCAATTAAATGTGCTATGTAAATGATAACAGTTATTCTGCCCACTCCAGTTGTAGACTACTGGTGGAGGCAAGAACACTTCACACAATTTCACCAGAAATTGTAGCTTTTCTAGTTATTATTATTATTATTATAGCCAAATTTACCCCCCTAACTCGTCCCACAGTTTTTACACTACATAGACAGTAATATACCGAAATGTGCGGATTGTTCCCGATTGGATTGCGATTACTTTGTGGAACGTTTCGCCGAATGGTTCACGGAATATCTTCGTTCTTGTGGCGAAATTGGTCCCATAGGAATTAATGGCAAAATGTTCAAAACTAGAGTGAGAGCTGGCAAAAGCTGAAAAATCAGGACAGGATTTCTAAACTGCCACCACTCCCTCATTTTCAAGCCCACCTACAGAAATCTTATATCAAAATGTTCAGCTATCCCTGCTGCCACTAAAAATGTCCACGGCTAAGCCATAGTCCTGATAGTTTTCACACTATCCATTTGTTTGCAACTCACGTGGTCCATTGACATTCATTAAAAATCCACTCTAGCCAGCTAATATCTAAACTGCGACTGTGCTTTCATTTTTAATACTTCAGAGACATACCATGCATCATAATGTAGGTCTGGGTCTTGTGATTCTCACAATATAAAGCTCTTTGCTGTAAGATGTATAGTTTTTTAAAATACGACCGTTTGAAGATGGCAACCGCCAAAATACTCTGACCTGTGCCAGGCTGGAGCAGCAAGTGATGTCATAGACAGGGCCTTTTGTACACCTGCTAATGTTTTTACAAATGTATATTTTTATGTAATTGTGAAGCACTTTGGGCAACAACGTTGCAATTAACCCCTTAAGACCGGAGGGCGTACTATTACGCCCTATTCTAAGCGGCTCTAAACGCAGCCGGGCGTAATAGTACGCCCTCCGGTCTTTCTGTACTTACCTGGTCGCCGGCGATCGCGGTGGGGGGGACTCCCAGGGAGCCCCCCGCGGCATGTCCGTCCTCCTCGAAGCCCCCCGGCCATGTGAGAGTGGGGTCCTTGCGGTAGCTGGCTGCAGCATTGCCAGCAGGGGGACTGCCTGTAATGACAGGTGGTCCCCCTGCTGGCTGAAAATAAAAATAAAATAAATAGTGTAAAAAAAAAAATATATACTTAGATCATATATATACTATATATATATATGATCTAAGTATATATATATATATATATACACACATATATATATACACACGTACACCGTCTAGGTGTATTTTACTATTAATATATAATTATATATATATATATATATATTAATATCAATTACACGTAGACTGATACTGATTAAATATATATAATTATTGTTATATCTATATTTATATATAATATAAAAAAAATAATGTAAATACGTTAAAAAATAAAATTTAAAAAATAATTAAAAATAAATAATTAAAAAATATATAGATGTGTGTTATTTCGTTCTAACTGTATTGTGAAATTAATATATATATATATATATATATATATATATCAAAATACACGTAGAACGAAATAATATATATATCTATATACATAAATATATACGTATATATCACTATTTATATACCTATATATAAATAAAAATATTTTAAAAAAATTATATAGATATATACATATATATATATATATACACATACGTATATATATATATATACATATATTAATTCTACATATATATTTATGTAATATTTTTACATAATTAGGCATCTTAATTAATTACAATTAGCAGGACCTGCCTGACAACCCATGCCGAAAGTAAAGGGAATTTAATTTGCTAGCACTATATTTAACCCTATAACTTTCCGAGACACCATAAAACCTGTACATGGGGGGTACTGTTCTACTCGGGAGACTTCGCTGAACACAAATATTGGTGTTTCAAAACAGTAAAATGTATTACAATGATGATATCGCCATTAAAAGTGACGTATTTTGCATTTTTCACGTACAAACAGCATTACACGGACAATATTATTGCTGTGATACTTTTTACTGTTTTGAAACACAAATATTTGTGTTCAGCGAAGTCTCCAGAGTACAACAGTACCCCTCATGTACAGGTTTTATGTTGTTTTAAAAAGTTACAGCGTCAAATATAAGGCTTGCGTTTCATTTTTTTTTACATTAAAATTCGCCATATTGGTTACGTTGCCTTTGAGATCCTATGGTAGCCCAAGAATGAAAATTACCCCTATGATGGCAAACCATTTGCAATAGTAGACAACCCAAGGTATTGCAAACAGGGTATGTCCAGTCTTTTTTAGTAGCCACTTAGTCACAAACACTGGCCAAAATTGGCGTTTTTTGCATTTTTCACACACAAACAAATACTAACGCTAACTTTGGCCAGTGTTTGTGACCAAATGGCTACTAAAAAAGACTGGACATACCCCATTTGCAATACCTTGGGTTGTCTACTATTGCAAATGGTATGCCATTATGGGTGTAAATTTCATTCCCGGGCTACTATACAGTCTCAAAGGCAACGTAACCAATCTGGCGAATTTCAATTTCAAATGTAACGTGCTATATTTGACCCTGTAACTTCCCAAAACGCCATAAAACCTGTACATAGGGGGTACTGTCTTACATGTGAGACTTTACTGAATACAAATATGTGTATTTTATTGCAGTAAAAGCAAACAGTATTATGACATTGACCGTTAAAATGTCATGTAGAACTAAAAATTTTTTTTTAAATCGTATTTTCTCCCATTTTTTTCATATTAAATTATGTTTCATAGCTAAATATTTGATATTAAATGAAAGCCCTGTTTCCCCTGAATAAAATGATATATAATAAGGGTGGGTGCATTTACTATGAAAGAGGTGAATTACGGTTGGACAGACATGTAGCGCAAATGCCAGGTTTTGTTTACATTTTGATTTGTTCACAACGTGTACATTTGGCTCTGTCCTTAAGGGGTTAAATGTGCTATATAAATAAATAATAGCAGTTACTCCGCCCACTCCAGTTGTAGACTACTGGTGGAGGCAAGAACACTTCACACAATTTCACCAGAAATTATAGCTTTTCTAGTTTTATAAATTATTAAACGATCTCATGGTAACCCCACTTACTGAATTTGTCAGCACCATTGCTAGTTCCATAACTGTTGTATCACAGAATGTTGAAGGAAACCTATCATTTATTTTTTCTTTGAATGATAAAGGGACACTCCAAAAGATTTCAGTAGAAATTAGCACTTTTATAAATTCACCATGAATGTCAGACATCTGGTCCTATTACTTCCTGGTTGTGTAGCTCAGTGGAGCTACACTCAAGAGGGAAATAAATGCCAAGAGCACCTGCATTGAAAGACTATATTGAGCTGCAAGTTTGTAATTGGACAGCCACAGAAAGTCTCGATTTTATGTATAACCAAATAGAAAAAAAGAATGATTTAAATGCATGCATTCATTGGGGGTATATCTAATAAACAGGGACTTCTTTTTTTAATTTGGGTAGCGGAGTGTCCTATTTTTATAGCCTTTGACTTTAAAGACATTTATGAAATTGTTCAGATATTCCCTCCACCTTTGCCTACTATGCAGAGACATTTTGATTGATCTTTAGTTGGAATCAGTCATCTGGCATAAGCTCAACCTCCCTCACATGGGTGCTGAGCATTCACAGAGCTTAAGAAAATTAGGGTGTTGGAGATGTAGGAGCTGGCCCACCAAATGGCAGAAAAGTGAAGAAAATTCCTAGCTCACAAAAAAACATGTAGCCATCAAGAAAGCATGGTTGGCTACTTTGGTGGTCTCCCCTCTGTACAGCAGCCGCGGATGGTCCTATACTCAGGTTTTGGACTTTTTATAATTTGTTCACTCACAACCTTTTTTTCCCATTCTTCACATGCTTGGACCAATACACCATACATGAAGACGGCTGTTCTACTATCTTGCCATATGTATTTTCCTTTTTGACTTCAATAAATGTGCATTTTTTCTATGATTCCTTCCTGATGTATTTTCTCTATGAGTGCTGTGACAAACTCCCCTTCCCATGTGAGTTTACCATAAGCTCCTCGAGGAGCCCAATTGCCAGCCTCCTGCCCACAGACTATGGGCCCTGCAGGGAAACCTGTAAAGAACTATATAACTGGCTTGCTTTGTGTGCTTCCCCTATGCTTTTTGGGAACGGGACCGCTACATGAACTATAGACCACCCAGGAGCTTGTTATGCCTAATGGATACATTGTAATGATAGTAACCGCAGTGTTCTAATGGTTCATCTGGATGGCCGCTGTTCGTGTGCATGAACACGTGGTGGCAGCCATCTTGCTTGCACGAATGCAGGCAGCGGTGTTTGGTCATCTACTTCATGGAACTGAAAATGGACACAAACTCCCTAACACTGCTGGACTTGCATGATCGCTGCGTTTGGTTTTATATAACTTAGAAGAACACTCTTCGGTGGAATTGTTCGTCTGGTAAAAGGGAACAAGCTCCACAGTATGGCAAACGATTCTGTTCGGTAGTTTATTCTCTTTTAAACTATCAAACTTCACCAACCACTACCACTTTTTCCCTGGAACTATTTTGAGCATGAGCCTCGTATGCGGTCGGTCAAACTATGACTTCCATGAAAATCGCAAATCCCTGAACCAATCTGGGTGATTTTTGGATATGTTGGTCACCCAGATTGGGACTATCAGGGGATATAACTTTTGTGGGGTTTTCATGTAGTTTAAAAGGTACTTTTGGGGTGCCTGTGAAATGTGTGTTTTTTGTGCCTGGAGATAATTTAGTTTTGTACAGTTCCTGACTCAATTATCTCCCAGGCATAGAGGAAGCCTTATGCTGTTTTTTGTGGGAGTGTCATGGGCAGGCTTGTATGTGTTCAGAAATTTATAAAAGCAGGTCATCTAGCCAGATTAAAGTATTCCAGCTTGTACTCCCCGTTTGCTTCTAAATAGCTCCCCATGTTTGAATCTCTTTATTTTTTTCTTCAATCATCTAGTTTTCATAAAACCTACAAGAAAAATTAGGGACCATGACAGAACATGAAACTGGGTGGAGCTTAAGCAAACTTCAGTTGCCAATAGAATTTACTCACTATGTAGTAAAATGAATCTATAGAAGGGCAAATAGGCATTATGTGAACATTGGCACAAAATGGCTTTGTCCAGATACCGTGACTAGCAAAAATGAGAAAGACAATAAAAAAAAATAAAAGCATGTGGCAAGTGGGTTGAATAACTGTTGGCATATAGGGAGTATACAGGAAAAAAAAACAAAAAACGGACATGTTCACTTTAAAGTCAAACTTATCTGCAGTCCTTAATATATATCAACATAAAATGGCCATCTTTCCACCGATAAATGTAATTCTGATGCCTGTTTTTTTTTTTTTTTTTTCAATTGTACATCTTTATATTATTTAAAATTAAGATATTACATGTGTTTTCACCTCTGTGTGCGTTATTTTATAATAAATATTGTACATTAAAGTAAATACTTTCTTTGATTAAATGGGCATTTACATAAAAAGTGTTTTATCAGGAGCAATACACTAAGTTTCATCTCATTTTCAAATATAGAGACATGAAACTAAAAAAAGAAATATGCAAAACGGCACCTACAAGACTTATGATTGTCGCTCCACCTGCACAACCCTGAAACACTTATAGACAAATCATAAAATAAATGAGATAAACATATATATATATATATATATATATATATATATATATATATATATATGATAAAGCATCATGAAATCTGTAGTTTTTTAAAACATTTGGGAATCTACATTTTGGGCAGCACATCCTTATGTTGATGCTTTTCCTCAATCTGTCACTTTTCTTCCATATCTGTTTCCCTTTCTCATCCTCTATTTAACATTTTTCACTTTCTATCCTTTTCTCCCTCTTTAAGACCCTTACCATTCTTCTATATCCTCTCACCCCATATGACCCTCTTCTACCTGGTGGTTGACTATTGTCGTAAATGCGTTAACCATAAGGACATGGCCTTGGAATCGTGTTACTACTTTAGTGGATGATGACTTATTCCTATAATGTATTTCAGATTTATGTGTATTGTTCTTTGTTGCTGTCTACTACATTTACACTTGATTTATTATAGTGATAGTGGTCTTCATTTTAAAAATCTCACAAAAATATTGAATTGCAAAATAAACAAAATAACGACATGATGTGTATGCATATTATATCGTTGGTATAACAGCAGAGCCCCTTTTAAAAAAATATGCAGTTTAGAATTATAAATAAATCTAAAAACAAATAAAAGTGTAATTAAATCTAAATGTGATCCATTATATTGTTAACAACCACTTTTGCAAAAAAAGGATTATAAAAAAAGAAAAAAAAAAAAGAAACCTGTTCCACAAATCTAATACGGTTTTAAAAAGCATTATGTCAAGGAAAAAAAATGCTTATTCAGCATTCTTAAAAGTTAAAAATGAATTTGTGATGCTTTTTTTTTTTCGTTTTTACAAAAATACATACAATTTCACCTCCAGCCCACCAAGAAAGAATGCATAAAAATCTTGATAAAACTGTTTGCAATGCAGCTCTGGTTTACAATCACAAGGAAACCGCTAATGCAAGCACAAAGCTAGGTGCATCATTTTTCACTCTATAGTATGAACTGTAGATTGAAATTCTGATGCTCTCATCCTAAAATCATAACACAAAGATGAGAATGGCCTCAATGTCACTTTATAGATGCATAGATGACTTTCAATGAAGATTAAAAGACTGAACTTAGTTTATAGGAGAATTACTGTGCAGCTGTTTAATCATTTCACTAATTAACCCATTGTGATGATGCAATAATTTAATGAACACATAAAATTTTCTCATTATCTAAAATATAATGAACAGCAATGCGTAATTATAAATCAACGAGGATTTTTTTATTAGGATTTTAGCATAGTATTATCATATACAAATCTATCACCTTGATTATAGTCCTTTATGGACTATTTTTCTTTACTGTAAATTCTATATAGAGAAAGTGGTACACACTCAGAGATACAGTGGTTTTGATCAAATTAGATATTAGAGTGTAACCTCATTTGACAAGGGCCTTCTTTCTCCCATCCCCTCTCTATAATTGTACAACACTCAAGAATATGCTGGTGCTATATAAATGCCAATAATAATAATAAAGAAGCTCTGGTCCCCCTCTACCTTGTCCTGTGGAGAGGTGGCCCAGAGGTCTGATCTTCCCCTCCTGTAGCTTCATACCAGCTCCTCTCGTAACACCACTAGAGCGTTGCTGTGGATTGCCATGGCAACGTTTAGGAGAGCATTATGTGCCGCGCTGAGTGTTGCCATAGCAACTCGCGGCCTGCGAGAGCAGAAGACATGAAGCTGCAGGAGAAAGATCAGATCACTGGCCCCCTCTCCACAGGACACAGCAAAATGTGCCACTGGAGCACCATGGAAACTAGTGTCCCCCTCCCTGACCACAGATAAGAGGCAGGGAGGGAAACATACACTAAATCATACTTAAAAAACAAAACAAAAAACAAAACTGATCACCACTCACAGCCTCACTACACACACACACACTGCACACACAGACGACATACACTGCACACACTACATGCACTACACACACATATACACTGCACACACTACATGCACTACACAGAGACACTACATCCATTACACACACTACACAGACACTGCATCCACTACATTCACTACACACAGACACTGCATTTACTACACGCACTAGACACTGCATCCACTACACACACTTTTAGCATTCACTACACTTCACACAATACACAAAACACAGACACTGCACAAGCTATAATGCCTCAACTACACAGACACTGCACTGCATCACCTACACAAACACAGACACTGCACCCATTACACAACTAAACTGCATCAACACATACACTGCATCCACCACACACACACACACACACACACACTGTATCCACTATACACACTGCATCTCCTGGATGTGCGCAAAGTTTGGGGGGCAGCATTTCATCCTTCAACCCAGGCAAAACAATGTCTTGGGCCGGCCCTGCCTGAGACATGGAAAACCAAGTTTTTAGGGGCCACACATATTGTATTTTCTTCAAATCACCCAAACAGCACCAAGGAAAACCATCCTCCAATAGTGTAGCCATCCTGAAATTCACCATTTTATTTTTAAAATAAATCCAGAATTGGACACTTTCTGGGAAGTGAGTTGGGGGACTGAATTAAACAAACAAAAACAAAAAAAACAAAAACAGGAGAGTAGTCCCCAGCTATGAGGATGCTCAATGCTGATATAGGTATTAAAAGCACATAAATTATTGACACCATATTATACCTAATTGACTTGCTTGAGATGATTGGTATCAATTAGGGCGAAAAGACATATAGTTATAATGCTGTCTTCATGTATCCATTAAAAAATAAATCTTTATTGACCTTCTATATATAAAAGATACAATGTCAGCAAATGTAACAGAAAATAATACTAGTGAATTGTATTTCCCAAATAGCTTGAATAAGGTTTTAAAATAACAAATTGTTACTATGATAATTGGTTCATTGATAATTCTCAGAACTGTACAAATACAATGTAAACCTTCATATTCACTAAGTTGTCATAGTGGAGTTTCCCTCAAAAACATGCTATTAGTAAAGTGCAAAATGACCTACTGCATGATTGCATGCCTTTTCCTTTCTCTTAGCGCACCACTCTCTGGCGCGCCCAACTACAGAGTGTATATAGATCGACTATCTTTGCGAGCTTAATATTTATGTCACAAACACTCTCCCCCTGGCATTATCAACAAGGAGGTGAGTCTTTCCCCTCCACCCCCCACCCAAAGCTACCTCAGTTATCCAATATAACCTCATTCAACTCATGAACAATAGAGGCATTTATTAGATCTAAAGCACTGAATCTGTGCAGCAGCATTACTACTTTAGCGTCAGTGGGTCATTTTGCACTTTGCTAATAGCATGTTTTTTGAGGGAAACTCCACTATGGCAACTTAGTAAATAATCCCCATTTTCAGAATATGAAGGTTTACATTGAATTTGGACAGTTCTGAGAACTATCAATGAACCAATTATCATAGTAACAATTTGTTATTTTAGAACCTTATTCAAGCTATTTGGGAAATACAATTCACTAGTATTATTTTCTGTTACATTTGCTGACATTGTATCTTTTATATATAGAAAATCAATAAAGATTTAGTTTTCAATGGAGACAGCATTATAACTATATGTCTTTTCCCCCCAAATTCATACCAATCATCTCCAAGCAAGTAAATTAGATATAATATGGTGTAGATTATTTATGTGCTTTTAATACCTATATCAGCATTGAGCTTCCTCATAGTTGGGGTCTACTCTCCTCTTTTTGTTTTTGTAATTAAACAAAAGGGTCCAAGCTCCTTGGTGGAGCTGGTACCACCATCCTGACCGTACTTTCCCAACCTCTGTTCCAATTGATTTTGGATACAGAAATATGGAATCCATCTTCTGCTTAATTCTGAATTAAACAAACACTTCAACATACCAGTTTAGAATTAGAATGCACTTTAAGAGGTATCAGTTCATACTTAACTTGGCAAGTCTTGACTAACTCCATCTTTTTCTTCATACTTTTTGTAAACCATATTTTATGCTTGGGGGAAGTGTTGACTGGGCATAGAAAATTGAATGTTTCTCGATAATATGAATCTTTTCCTGATATAGTGATAGCATTCTTGGAGACACATCGTTATCAATTGTTTGGTACTTTATACTTCATGCCAAAAAACGCAAAAATGCTAGAAACTAAACAAAACTCACTCAAAAGAGAAGTGTGAAGAGGCTCCAGACAAGCAAAAAAAAAAAGCAATATTAATGGTCTCCATGTGAGTAGGTCTACTTTAATTGTCATGTTAATCTTAAAATCATGTTTTTATTTTGAGAGGGAAGGAAGTCATTATTACATAGCAAGTAAAATGGAAACCATTGGTACATAATGTTGAATTATAAACAGCTTAAAAAAATATTTTTCACTACAAATATAAATTAAGATTTTACTGCATTTTAAATCAATATTTTATTTGAATGAATATAATGTTCAGGATCAGTATTTCCAAAAGTAGCAGTTTCTAACTTTATGAAATACAATTTATTCGTAGATTTCTTTCAGATCATCCTTATTAGCAAACCTGCTTGAGTAATTGGGCTATGCAGAATAAGTGACATGGCATGTGAAGACCCTTCAATACAGTTTATTTTACTAGTAGTATATGGGCTGCCAGTTCAATCTACTCTAAGTGAAACAGTGATTCTTGCTGATTGCCTGTTAGGCTATCAAGGATCTGAATAAGTAGAATGAAAGGATTAATATGAGATTGACAAATACTCCATCCCTGAAAGAGTTAATGTGAGACTAACATTCCATCACTGATAGGGTTAATGTCTGCTCGGCTAAATCATAAGACTAACAGCCCTGTACATTGCAAGAATGTCACATACATAGTCTTGGCACATGACCATCTTTGTTATTTCGCATGCTAAGAAGACCCTACCCCTTTACCCCCCTATGCTAAGAAGTCTCCACCTAGTAATGTCCCCGAGATAAGTTTTATATGAATGATTTGTTGCATGCCCATACCATGATGTATGCACAAGCTTACTGTTATGGACAAAAATATTAACCCAATACATATTAATAAAATGCCTATTTACTCAGCATAACCACAATCAGCATTATTCAACCTTATATGTGATTTACCTAAAATGGCCGCTAGGGAGTTTCCTTTTTGACATTGACTAACACCCTCATTAACAAGATGGCGCTGGAATCTGGGGGAGACTTACAAGATACCAGTGACATCACACTCGGTAGGAAGGGCACTAAATGAACCACTTAACACCTAACCAATTATTGATGTATTATTCCATGTTATCTTTGACAATGCATATGATGTAATTTTGCTTTATAAGGGGCATGCCGTCCCCCCAGAATAAACATTCCTCAAGTTTTTCATTAACCCGAAACCTGTGTCTGGTGTGAATTACTTCAGGAGCGTGCACGCATCTTTTTAAATTTGGCCGGGGGCAGATACGCAAGATAATCAATTAATTGATAATCAATTAATTGATTGATTCCACATCACTTACCATTCTATTTAGTTAATAGTTGTCGATGTTTGATTTGTAATTAATAATACTCCACTAGTCTCCCCTTTATTATGTGTTATTAAACCATTGTTCTCTTAATTAAAATAAGAAATTTTTCAGAACTGCCTCCCTTGTGTATCTTTCAATGGATTGTCTCCAAGTACTTAAAAGGACATGGCTTGGTCTAAATAGAACTATAAGACCATGGCAGTTAGTTCTGGTGGTCACCAAGGACAGGACTATGTTCCAACACAGAAGCTATAGAAGTAAAAAACAAAAAACAAAATCAAATACAGCTAATATTGTATCTCTGTAAACCTATCAAATCACAATGCAGCAGAAGAGAACACAAACAGAGGAGTATAAGGACACACACCATCTGAATAGCTCTTAATTTTTTAAATCGTTACCATTTTGGTTTATTATATTTTTTCCTTGCATTTTATTATTCTATAATGTAAAAAGTGACATTTTAATTTCATGTCTCTTTAGTTAGCGAGGTGGTAGTCAACCTTGTCCCTACAATCCGCTAATGGGTGTTTCAAGCTTTCATGGTGAGCAGTGTTTAGTTTTATCCGCGACACTCAGTTCTCCAGCACAACCACATGCGCCTCCCTCCAGGATTCGAGAGAGACCTCACAAAAACTTCCAAGATGTATTGTGTGAATGCCTCTGTTTGCTAAATCTCTCTCGATGGCTAAAAGGAAAAGCGCGTGCACGGCTGAAATCCTGATGGGGACAGATGGGGGAGTGATGATGTAACATGCTGGAAGAGCAATCTAAGTTCTGTTATATTGTGTTTACTTAACATAAAATAAAAGAAAAAAAGAAAAAAGTAAAGGAAGGAGAATACAGCAAAAATAAAGAGACCCCTAAAATATATAGATATACCTTTTTTCTGTTTTTTGTTGTTGGCTAATAATAAAGTGGGCTACATAGTTCAGCCTTTCTGCTGGTAATTGCAATAAGGAAGGAGAAAAGAGAAGAAAGGGAAAGGAGAAAAAAAAATATAAAAGTAAAAAACAAATAGAAACTAGCACCCGCGCTAGAAGTCGATGTATCGATGGACGATGTATCGATGGAGATGCGGAAATTCATTAAATTTAATTTATATATGTATATAATTGCATAAAGTAGAAATAAAAAGATATATTTAAGTACATATTTTTTTTTAAAAACCTCCTTTGTAAAAAAAAAAAAAAAATCACACTTGTGCTACAAAATTGAGTTACTGTGGCACGGGTGGTCAGTAAGAAAATGTTACCATAAAAAAAAAAAGATACATAAGTGGATGCTAGGTATCTTTTTTTTTTTTAAATTAACGTTTTTTTCATACAGACATACAATTACATGATATAAGTAATCAATTATGAACAGTGTAAATGCACGAAATTCACTGTTACAGTTACAATTTAATAGGGTATAATTTTAGGGAAAAATTTCAAGGAAACAGTGTGGACCGACAATTGTTATGTTTGTTGAGGTCATATGTGCTTAGTTAGCGAAGTTGGTCTGCCATATCAAGCAATAATTAGAAAACAAGTATTATCCCCTTAAGGATACAACTTCTGGAATAAAATCATGACGGAATATTTCCATCATGTGTCCTTAAGGGGTTATTGACAATTATATAACTCTGTCTAGTCAATCTACTTGAGATATATTTTATAGGTATGAAATTCTAAACAATATGTTTGTTCTGGTACCGTGCTTACGCCCTATACTCTCCATCCTCAAGAGGTTACTGGGTCATCTGGTGTATTTGTGTTGTTTGGGATTACCTACTTCTGGGCTTATTGTCTAGCCTGGGACATTCTTTTGAATCTGATATACTCTTTTCTTCCTAATTGGTCAATCAATTCCTTTCAGGTACTGCACCCAAGGTCTCCATGTGAAGATAAACACGTTTTGTTTACCCAAAGCTGTCATTCTTAACTCTTCCAGTTTGTGGATATTGTCTATCTTTTGGTACAATTCTCTCCTAGATGGTCTAGTGTTGGATTTCCAGTTACCTGCCACCACTGATTTTGCTGCTGTCAGCAGGAAATATATAAGGGATGTTTTTTTTTTTTTTTTTGGTCACATGTTTATGTGGTAGTATAGGATTGTTTCTGGGTTAAAAGGGTGGTTGGATTTTGCCTAGTTGTTTCTATAATTTTTGTTCCCTCCCTCAAAAAACACCCACTATTTTTGGGCATGACCACCAGATATGTTGGTAAGTGCTTGTCACTTTTTCGCATCTCCAACAATCGGTGGGTTTTGTGGACTGAATCTAAGTGCCTCAACCGAGGTTGTATACCAATGGGAGATACATTTATCATTTGTTTCCTGCAATGGAACACTAGAGTGTGATGTCAGTGATTTGGTAAATATATTCACCAGTCTCGGTTCTCTAATCGTTGTGTGAACCACTCTCGACCAGCTTTTGTGAAGTAGGGTAGGCGATTGTTTGTTTGGGATTGTAATAGGTGGTAGCATTGGGAGGTTATTTTTTTGTTGCTGAGGTTCATGCACATTTTGTTTTAATTTGGTTTCCTCTCTAATAGTCCTAGTGAATTATAAAAATGTTTCAGGTGGTGGTATTCAAACGTTTTGCTTAGTGTGGAGATACTCACTTCTGTTATTTCTTGTAACGGTTTAATCACATATCTTTTTGTTATGTCAATAAGGGGGGTATAGAGAGTGTTATTTGTTGGAAAGGGTGTTTTCAGCAGGAGTCCATTGTTTCCTACGGGGAATTATGGGTTGTGAGATATCGGGTATTTGGGTGATGGAGTTGGTGCTAGTTCTGGGAGGTGGCATATACGTTTCCATACTTTAATAGTAGTAGCTATGGTGGGTGTATCTGGGGTTCTTCCATTCCCTGGGGCAGTGTATGTCCAAGGTAGGGTAGACATGGGTTTGTCTATTTGTGTTTGTTCAATGCTAACCCAATCTTTTGGGTGTTTGTAATTTGACCACTCGATGATTCTCCCTAGGTGTATCCCTTAATGATACAGGAGTATATTTGGGCAGCCTAATCCTCCTTCCTTTTTGGGTTTTGTTAGAATATTGTATGCAATGTGAGGTTTCTGAGTTGTGTTTATGGGCCTCTACTGTCTGTTGTACTTCTAAAAGTCTGGAGACTATGTGCTTCCCATTTAATTAGTTCTCCTCTGACTACAGCCTTATATGCTTCCCATTGCATATAGGGGGGTGGTGTCTGGTGTTTTGTTTTCTGAGAAGTAGTGTGTAACGTGTTGCGGATGAAGTCTATGATCTGGTCTGAGTGGAGGAGGTTGGGGTTTAGTGACCACTGGCCTTTGGCTCGAGGGATGGAGGTTATGAATATCTTCAGGAGTATGGGCGCATGATCAGACCAGGTTATGGCTCGAATAGAGGCCTCCCTCAACTGAGAGAGATCTCTTTGTGTTGCCAGGAAGTAATCTATTCTCGAGTATGATTGATGGGGACTGAGAAGTATGTATAATCTTTTGTTGTTGGGTGTAGTGCTCTCCAGCAGTCAAACAATTGGTTGGTGTGCATCAGGTGTTTCAGTTGGAGTCTGGCCGTGGCCTGGTGTGTGGGTTTTCTGGTTGTGCTGTCCTTACTGGCGTCAACGGATATGTTGAAATCGCCTCCTATTATGAGGGTTCCAACTGTGTTATATTGTTCAGGATTTTTCGGAAAGCACCACAATGGTGTTTGTTTGGGAGGTATAAAGCCACCAATGTCACAGGGGATGCCCCTAAATAACCTTGGAGTATAACAAATCTTCCGGAGTCATCTACTATATGTTTTGTATAGGTGAAAGGTATTTTAGCTCCTATTAGAATTGCTACTCCCCTTGATTTGCTTTTAGTGTAGTTATTGTAGTAGATGTGAGAGAACTTAGGGTGTCTAAGGGTTGGGGTGGCCTTGCCTCTCAGGTGGGTTTCTTGGACAAAGACCACATCTGCCCCCAAGTCTGGTAAATTCCCTGAGCGGCATATGTCATTTTTCCGGTGTATTAAAGCGCCGTACATTGTATGATAGTATGTTGAGTGTGCCCATACTGCTGTAGGTGTGTTGTTACTCTGTATCTCTAGGTTATGTGTTGTCTACTGCAGGTGGTGTGGAGAGAGGGTCTGTATCCCGGTGTACTTAGTATATGTGTTGTAGAATTTCAATTGTACCACTATAACAGGTTATAAGAAACAGATATAAACAGTTTAAACAGTTTAACAATGGTAAAACAATACTATTTGGATTCCTCTATTGGTGTGTGACATGATGAAAGAACCAGGAAATATATGTAACTATAGGTGACGTGGACCGTTTTACTTTTGACTCTTTGAATGATGCTGATCTTGGTCTCCCGTCAGCTATTTTGGAGTCGGTACAAAACCCTATATAACACCAGATTTTTAGAGCTGGACCAGGAAGAGATATGAGGAAACTGCTCTGACTTATAGGAGTACCGCTCTGGGCCTTGTTGGTCCCAATAATAGTTACTGTGGGGGTTGGGGGGTATGAGGGGTTAATCGCACAGTTTTTTTGTGCCCTGGTGCGTGGTGGAATATAGTAATGTACTCAGTGGCTCGGTGTTGTGGGTTTAGCTTCCGTGCTGAGTTTTGTCATTGAGTAATAGAATGCCAATAGCTGAGTTTTGCCATTGATTAATAAAATGCCAAGTATGAGTTGAGCTTTGCTATTTCTACTAGTGTTTCCCCTCTCCTTTAGTATGACATAAGGCCAGTTTAGGGTCCCATAGAGATGCTGTGGTGTGCTATTTTAAGTTCCTTAGTGGAGTGAGGGAGATAGGGTATGAGTTTGTTTTTCAGGCCCTTGATGTGGTTTAGATGGTATTTCTCATGTGGTGGCTTATGGTCTCGCTAGACTCAACTGTTAAGATAACTAAGAAATGTTAAACATAAGAGTTGAACTATATGCTTTCTATAGTAGGTATAATATACTGTGTTACATTCAATGAACACATTTAGTGAAACATTTGAGTGTGTTATAATACTTGCCACACCCTCCACTTCTCTCGATACTCTGTCACCTTAAAGGGGAATTCCCTTTTTGTTTTGATGTTAAGTCCTTATTGAGTACATTCAAAGTCCCTGAGGTGGTCTCTTGGGTTTGGTGAAGGGGGATTGCGGTAGAGTTTCCCATGTTGCCCTCTTCCTTCCCTCCGGTTGTTTCCAGCAAGGACGTTGCTGCAGTGTTGGTTGTTGGACCATCTTGGTGACATCAGACCAGTCCATTATCTCCAAGCTTGGTAGTCCCAATTGTTTAATAAAGTCTGGGGCCTCCGATGCTGAGTTGATTGTGAATTGATGCGCTTGATGAGAGGCAATAAGGGAGAACAGGAATCCCCATCGGTACTTGATACCCTTTTGTTGATGCGCTAGTGTCACTGGTCGTAGAGCTTTCCTACCACTTAGTGTTATCCATGATAGATTGGGCAGGAGTTGTAGTTTAGCGTTATTGAATAGGATTGTTGAAATATCTCTGGCGCTTCTCATTATCAGTTTTTTTTCTGCGTAATAGTATTCCCTGCAGATCACGTCACGTGGGGCATCCTGTGCCAGGCCTCTGGAATTAAGCGCTCTGTGAGCCCTGTCTAGTGTAATTGGGGTGTCCACGGGTCTGTGTAGTATGTTATTGAATAGAGATTGAAGGATTGTATTGAGGTCTTCCAGGAGTCTTGAGATTCTGGTAGACCCTGTACTTTAATATTGTTATAATGACCCCTGTTATCTAGATCTTCCACATTTTTCATATTGTGTGTTAACTTTGCATCCATCACATCATGTCTTTGTTCTATGTTTAGGAGCCTCTCTAATATATGGTCTCCATGTTCTTTCAGGTCTCTTACTCTGTTGCTGATTTGTCGTACTTCTGAGAACAGGGAGGAAATCTGATCTTGGACGGATGCCTCCAACCGAGCCAACATGGCTGCTATGTCATCTTTTGAAGGTAAGTTGTGGAGTATTTCTCTCATGTTCGACATTCTTGTCAGAGAGGAGTGTTGCAAGGGTGTTGGGCTGTGTGGCGGGGAGTTGCGTGGTGTGGTCGGCGCCGCCAATGCCATCTTCCGAGTCTGCCGTGAGCGCCCTCACCTATTCTCAGAAGTATCTGTCAATATCCCCAACTTTTTTGTTTGCCCCTTGTTCTGAGGAGTCTAGTGTAGCTGTAGATTTCTTTTTGTTGCCCATTTGGGTGGATACCATTTTTTTTGGCTTTAAGTCAGCTATCGGGAGCTCTTCTGAAATGTGTCCGCTCACAAAGAGTCAGGCCATGTCCCCAGACAGTAGGTATTAAAAGGTGGACTACTCCTGAGTTAGAGGGGAAATTTCAGAAGACGAAGATTTAAGGGAATCCATAAGTATTAAATATTGTAGATTTGAGTCACTTATTTTTTGTATAGTACTTTTTATATTATGACCCATCTTCTTGCCTGTACAAAACTAGAAAGAAAAAAAAAAGATGGAGAGTAGCATATGGACTATTATTGGAGAGTGTATTTGTTTTTCTTGAGGGGTTGTTAGGGTCCTCTTTTATACCTTAAATATGTTATGCTCATTTGTCAGCACCTTTTCCATTATTACCTTTCATATTATTACATGTAAGGAGGAGAAAGAGGGGGCTTGTCACCTCTCATGGCTATCAGGAATGTTTTACATTGGAGGGCTAAAATGATAGAGGCCCTGCACCCAGACCATTTTATTGAGACTAATATTCTGTGTGTATTTAGTGTCACTTTATCTATGGATATTTCTAGTGTTAACATTTAGATTTTTGCATTTTATTTTAGTTTTCTTACTTGAATCTAAAAAGTAAAAGTTACTTCTTAGAAACATAGAATGTGACAGCAGAGAACATCATTTTGGCCCATCTAGTCTGCCAAATTTTCTAAATACTTGAATTAGTCCGTGGCCTTATCTCATTGCTAGAATAGCCTTATGCCTGTACCACACATGCTTAAACTACTTCACTGTGTTGACCTCTACCACTTCAGCTGGAAGGCTAATCCATGCATCCACTACCCTCTCAGTAAAGTAATACTTCCTGATATTAATTTTAAACCTTTGTCCCTCTAATTTAAGACTATGTCCTCTTGTTGTGGTAATTTTTATTCTTTTAAATATAGTATCCCCCTTTACTGTGTTGATTCACTTTATCTATTTAAATGATTCTATCATATGTCCCCCGTCTTGTTTTTCCTCCAAGCTATACATGTTAAGTTCCTTTAAAGGAGCACTATAGTCACCAGAACAACTACAGCTTATTGAATTTGTTCTGGTGAGTAGAATCATTTCCTTCAGGCTTTTTGCTGTAAACACTGTCTTTTCAGAGAAAATGCAGTGTTTACATTACAGCCTAGTGATAACTTCACTGGCCACTCCTCAGATGACTGTTCAAGAAGCTTCCTGGGTCATGGCTACCTAAAATGCATCGAAACATTCAGTATCTCCTCCCTCTGCATGCAGACATTGAACTTTCCTCATAGAGATTCATTGATTCAATTCATCTCTATGAGGAGATGCTGATTGACCAGGGCTGTGTTTAAATTGTGCTGGCTCTGTCCCTGATCTGCCTCTTTCTCAGTCTCAGCCAATCCTAGGGGGAAGCATTGTGATTGGATCAGGCTACCACTTCTGCTGATGTCAGCAGGCATTGGGCAGGTCTAAAGGAAACAGGGACAAAGCATGCAGCTGCGGACTTGAATACAAGAAAGATTTACTATATTTAGGTAAGCATGAGGGGACCAGGGTGGCTAGATGGCGGATTTAACCCTATAGCGTCATGAATACATGTTTGTTTTCCTTACCCTATAGTGCTCCTTTAACCTTTGATTGTAAGTTTTATCCTGCAATCCATGAACCAGTTTAGTTGTCCTTCTCTGAACTCTCTCTCTAAAGTATCAATATCCTTCTGAAGATACGGTCTCCAGTACTGCGCACAATACTCCAAGTGAGGTCTCACCAGTGTTCTGTACAATGGCATGAGCACTTCCCTCTTTCTGCTGCTAATACCTCTCCCTATACAACCAAGCATTCTGCTAGCATTTCCTGCTGCTCTATTACATTGTCTGCCTACCTTTAAGTCATCAGAAATAATCACCCCTAAATCCCTTTCCTCATATGTTGAGGTTAGGACTCTATCAAATATTCTGTACTCTGCCCTTGGATTTTTATGTCCAAGATGCATTATCTTGCACTTTTCCAAATTAAATGTCAGCTGCCACAACTCAGCTGTCCACTGTCAACTGTCCATGTTTCTAGTTTACCTAAATCATTTGCCACTTGACTTATCCCTCCTGGAACATCAACCCTGTTACATATCTTCATATAATCAGCAAAAACACATACCATACCATTAAGACCTTCTAGAATATCACTAATAAAAATATTTAAGAGAATATGTCCAGAGTACAGATTCTTGAGGTACCCCACTGGTGACAAGACCATGCTTCCCATATACTCCTTTGACTACAAGCCTCTGTTGCCTGTCACTGAGCCACTGCCTTACCCATTTAACAATATTGGAATCCAAACTTAAAGATTGCAGTTTATTGATAAGCCTTCTATGTGCAACAATGTCAAAAGCCTTACGGAAATCTAGGTAAGCAATGTCTACTGCACCACCCTGATCTATTATTTTAGTTACCCAAGCAAAAAAATAAGATTAGAAGGGTGGGGCTTGCACGGAGACAAGAGCGGTCGCAGGCTTGCAGAGCTCCGGCGAACAATTGGCTACAAAGCTATAAAAAAACTGCATATTTCACCCAAAACTGACCCAGACTGCACCCTTGATACCGGGGAAGACATGGGGAAATGATCCAAGAAACTCAAAACACAAGTGGGAGATGGGCACCGAAGCATCGGGGAACTCTTCCACATGCGGCCTAAAACTAAAATGGCGACACCGCCTGAAAACCAAGACTCCTCATCTGAATCAGAGGAACTGCTGGACGCCCCTGACCAAATCCCCGAGGCTGCTCAATCCACACCCCACACAATAACACGGGATCGTGGAGCTCCGGCCACCAAGGGCGACATCATGGTCCACCTGCGGGCCTCCCTACTACCTTTCTTGTGAATGGGCACAACATCAGGGGCTAACTTCCGATCTTCTGCAACTAATCCGGTTAATGATTTGTTAAATAAATCTGTTAATCGTTCTTATTTTGGTTAATTTATGGTTGATTGTTTTGAGATTAAAAAATTATATCATTAGTATTTGTTTTCCACAGTATTAAAATTGGATTTATTATTTAATTTATTTCCCATTAATTTTTTTTTATATTTAAATGGGAGGCTGAGTTGGTGCACAATGGGCCTCTGCTTCTACTTTTCCTGTGGGCCAAAACATGACAGATGGTATAGAGATAAATCAAGGTGACTGAAGACATGGCCAAATTCTAAAGTACCCTTAAATAAGGTTTTAGTGGGGGAGGCTGACAGGCAAGATCGTTATCTTAATTATGACACCGTTCTATTCACAGGTATCTAAAAGACTATAGCATTTGTCAAACTTATAATTTTAATTCCAAAAATGTAGATATAAAAAACGTGAACAACTGCTCACGGTCTGGCAGCAAAATTAGACAAATTAAACCTTGATTTAATTTCATTTCAACCCAGGCTCCTTTGTCACCCGTCTATTGTTAAATGTAAAATCAATGCCTTTACTTCTAATATAAAGCATGTTTCTATTCAATTATTTGAATGTGATTTGCTTATTATAATTAGATGATAGCTTAATTTTATAATTTACATTTCATTTTCATAAGGAAACTCATATTAATTAACATATATTATGATGTTGACAAACAATCCGTGAACAATAAAAGTAGTATCTCAGGTATACACTTACAAAGAGCTGTTTCTGTGAAAGCAAAGGGAGAAATTCAATGGATGCAGTTCTACTGGGATTAAATTGTCACAAAGGTAAAATGACCCTTGCAAAGCCAGTGATAAACCTATTAAGTGTTGTATGGCATTTTGGAGCCTGATTGTGTTTGCTTCTATTCATGTGAAATCTTTTGGGTCGAGGCAATACACCATACGATCACACCCACTGACTATGAACAAAGGAACAGCAGTTATTTTAGATGAGTACATGGCTCTAAGGGAAATACACTATTTTAAGGTGAAGAGTCCTAAAGGGAAGGTATTATTTAAATGCTAGAAATATACTTTCAACAGGCTTTCATGTTTCTGTGTGTTATATATAAAATGTTATATTTCATACTGTATATTACTTAACACTGTACCCATTTTAAGAACATACATTAACACTATTGTTTTACAAACAATGATCTGTATAAGGTAAAGTTTGTAATTATCACTTCTACAGAAATGAGTAACCCCCCTCTGGGTCTCTAGTCTATAGGTGTTTTTATTTTTTATTTTTTATAATACTTAAAAATGCAGAATAGTGATATTCCAGAGGTGTAAAAAGTCCCTGGATATATACATTGATATATTTGGTTTCCTAGAAGCTGTATTCATGCTCTACTATATCAAGAGTTATATGCATTTGTTATAAAGTGTTCTTAACATTAGTAACAAGATATAGGTAAACATGTAAAAAATCTTCACCTTCTTAATTTATATAAATTTAAATATTTACATAACAATATCATGAATGGTATGAAATTTTCTCTTTTTTTATTTTAATAATATATTGACATTATGCAATGTATGACCATTCCTCCATCCCCCTCCCTAAACCCCCATTATTTTTTGCCTACGTGAAGTGTTTTGAAATAAAACTATTACATTATGTAAGACTTGAAATTGCGGTTTAGTGAATGAGTGAATGTGCTTGATCTTATATGTTATATATATATTATTTTTTTTATTATTATAATTTTTTTTTTTTTTACCAGGAAACTTTCCAAGACTGGACCCTCCTAAAATGTAGCTGGGATTTTGTGAATTATTTGTGTTAAGGAAAAATCCAAAATGCTGGGTAAATTATTCATGATTATCTTTATCCGTGTTTATGCTGCCCACTTCCTTAAACTAAACTTGATCAAAACTGAAATTCTGGTCTTTCCCCCCTCAAGTGTTGTTACTCCTCTGTCTGTCTCCCTCCAAGTCAACGGTGCTACCATCAGCTCCACCACGCAGGCTCGCTGCCTAGGTGTACTCTTTGACTCCAACCCTCATGTTCAGTCTATTGCCAAATCCTGTCGTTTCCATCTCAAAAACATTGCACGCATCCGACCCTACTTAACGCCAGATGCGACTAAGGTGCTGGTCCATTCCACTGTCTTTTCTTGTCTTGACTACTGTAATCCGCTTCTCAGTGGTCTTACATGCTCCCAACTTGCGCCGTTACAGTCCCATGTCTCACCCTTCTGTCAGTCCCTACATTGGCTTCCTGTAAGATATAGGGCTCAATTTATAATTCTGGTTCTTGCTTTCAAATATCTACATAATGCTGCTCCCACCTATCTATCCTCCTTAATACACAAGTATGTCCCGTCTAGGCCCTTACGATCTGCTGAAGACTTTCGTCTATCTTCTGTCCGTACTCCCACCTCTGAGGCTCGCCTTCAAGACTTCTTGAGGGCTGCACCGTTCCTGTGGAACTCGCTTCCCTCCTCCATTAGATGCTTCCCCAGTCTCTACTCCTTCAAAAAATCATTAAGAACCCACTTCTTCATAAAAGCGTATCAATTAAACTGTTAATAGCTCCCAACTGATTCCTCTCTTGCAACTGTCACTAGTCTAATACTATCCTTATTTTTTGTGTCACTTTACCCCACTCCCTCTAGCATGTAATCTCATTGAGCAGTGCCCTCAACCCCTCTGTTCCTGTGTGTCCAACTTGTCTGGTTACAACTACATGTCTGTTTGTCCACCAATTGTAAAGCACTGCAGAATTTGATGGCACTATATAAATAATAACATAATAATAATTTTGGCTTCTGAAATTACTTATTTGCACTCAGTCAGAGGAACATAAGTGAACAAATGAAACATAGAATGTGACGGCAGATAAGAACCATTCGGCCCATCTAGTCTGCCCAATTTTCTAAATACTTTCATTAGTCCTTGGCCTTATCTTATAGTTAGGATAGCCTTATACCTATCCCACGCATGCTTAAACTCCTTTACTGTGTTAACCTCTACCACTTCAGCTGGAAGACTATTCCATGCATCCACTACCCTCTCAGTAAAGTAATACTTCCTGACATTTTTAAACCATTGCTCCTCTAATTTAAGACTATGTCCTCTTGTTGTGGTACCTTTTTTTTTTTTTTTTTAAATATGGTCTCGTCCTTTATTGTGTTGATTCCCTTTATGTATTGAATTGTTTCTATCATATCTCCCCTGTCTCGTCTCGAAAGGACAGTGGAAATATTCTGTACTCTGCCCTTGGGTGTCTCACACACTGCCCAGATATATACCCATGCACAGGGCAATTCAAAACACTTTGTGTACATACTGGGGCCCATATATTGCCCTGTGCATGGGGTATAGATCAGGGCAATGTGTGAGGTATTCCCTTGTGTAAATACTGGTGATATATATTGCCCTGGGAAGGGGTATATATCAGTCATATCTATAAATAATAATACACTCTTCAAATGTACTTTAAAATGCATGGTTACCCTTTTTTGAACAAGAATATAGTGTTCTAAGATGGAGCTGGTATAATGACGCAATGCTATGGGCCTGCATTTGTTTCCAAGGCTGTTTTTTATCCCTAGTCCGGCACTGCTATGGTGTGATGTCCCTGTGTTATGCTTGTAAAAAGGTGTGATTTATCTATGTTTTACTTGCAATAAGGTGTAATGGCCTGTTTTATGCTTGTCATAAGGTGTGATGTGCCAGCGTTATGCTTCCAAGATGGTGACAAGCATTCCACTGATACATCACCAATATTACAAAAAGTGTAAATATATATCAGCACTAGCTGATGAAGTTCTCCTTGTAGTGGTTTCATATAGGGAGGAGGAGGGAGGGGGCTTTGGGTGACAGGCAGAACTCTATTCCTAAGAAACCTCAGGAACTTTCAATTCTTCTTTATTCACTTTTGTATGGGCAGGTAGGATGAGGAAACAAAATAGAATGCTAAATCTATTTCTTTAGCTCCCCTTTACATGGTGGAAAACTTTGATATAAAAAAAATTAAGTTTTTGTTTTTTCATGATGGGGTACGGCGCCGTTACAGTTCCTCGCCAAAGGCGCTGGAGACCCTAGGTACGCCTCTGCAAAATATACCTTCTTGTATTTCTCATTCAGTCCATACATAATGAAATTTTTAACACATGTTAGTTAGATTGTTCATTGTGTTACAATCTAAGGCAGACAATGTGAAATATAGCAATCCTCACATGGAAACATTTTCGTGCAGTTTTATCAAATGACTACAGAAATGTTGACAGGTATTGTAACACGTACACTAAGATTTATAATTGTTTAAATACATTTATTTAAAATACTGACAAATTAGTTTTAGCTATACCGAGTTAATTTTTAGAGCTTATATACTTAAAAATATGCAACATATTTATATTGTATCATGTACACGTTATATATTTAGAGAATACATTTGAGTAGGAAGTAGTTACAAGGATTTTTTTTAAATAAAATAAAACAGCATCCTTTATGCCTGTGTGAAATAAAAATGTGACAGTGAGAAGTGATTGCATGCTGTAGGTCACTGTGCTATGCTTTTTACCTAAATATAATACAGTCGCTTTTTCAAAAGCATTAATTTTCAGCAAGAGCAGTGGCTTCCATCTGTCATTCTAAACATTTGTGCTCTAACCACATGCTTTGGAGTTTTCTTTCGATTCACCTGCACTGTTTGCCACAATAGACAGTCCTCTTCACATAGGAGACATCTGTTACCTTATGTTCAATATTCTTTTGAACCTTTGTAGACCTTAGGGAGAGGCTGAGAGTTGACAGAGCTGACTGTTTATATTATAGCTTTCCCAGAACACAATAATCTTCTTTCACCTACAATACAGTCCCTACAGTGCTGTAGATTATTTGACTTATATCCAGAACCATTTGTGCTTCTTAGGAAGGCAGAAGTTATTTTCTGTTTGGTACAGGCACACTGTTGAACCAATTAGCTTTTAAATTTATGAAACACCTGTTGTCTGCTGATTGCCACGTAAGGGAAGATCAGTGTGGAGAATAATTGAAAAGAATCCTTTATTTTACCTGTTTTGTCTAGTAATAATGAAGCAAGTTATTTAGTAGCACACAAAAGCCTGGATATTCTTTAAGATTTCATGATGACTTCTTGTATGCAACAAAATGTAATTGGGGGAAAGAAAAAAAGCAAACAAGGTATTTCAAATGGGGTATGTCCAGTCTTTTTTAGCAGCCACTTGGTCACAAACACTGGCCAAAGTTAGTGTTAATATTTGTTTGTGTGTGAAAAATGCAAAAAACTAATTTGAACGCCAATTTTGGCCAGTGTTTGTGACTAAGTGGCTACTAAAAAAGACTGGACATACCCCATTTACAATACCTTGGGTTGTCTACTTTTGTAAATGGTATGCCATCATGGGGGTAATTTTCATTCCTGGGCTAACATACGCTTTCAAAGGCAACATAACCAACCTGGCAAATTTCAATGTTAAAAAACTGAAATGCAAACCTTATATTTGACTCTATAACTTTTGAAAACACCATAAAACCTGTACATGAGGGGCACTTTTATACTCTGGAGACTTCACTAAACACAAATATTCAAAACCGTAAAACGTATCACAACAATTATATCGTCCGTGTAAGTGCATTTGTGTGTGAAAAATGCAAAAATTTCACTTTTACTGACAATATCGTCATTGTAATATATTTGAAACACTAATATTTGTGTTCAGCGAAGTCTCCCGAGTAGAACAGTACCCCCCATGTACAGGTTTTATGGTGTCTTGGAAAGTTACAGGATTAAATATAGTGCTAGCAAATTAAATTCCCTGGACATTTGGCCTGGGTTGTCAGGTAGGTCCCGCTAATTGTAATTAATAAAATGACCTAATTATGACATTTTATTACATAAATATATACGTAGAATAATTATATACATATATATGTATATAATTTTTTTATTATTTTTATTTTTATATAGGTATATATAGTGATATTAGTAGATAAGAGGAGTGAGACAGCGCTTAATAACTATAGGCAGCAACCTTAAAAAGGGAATCCCTCAGACCCTTATAAAACGAGATAAAACAAAAAGCAATAAAAGGCTGCGCACAATAAATAAAATCCAATAAAAGAAAAAACAGTCTGTAGCGGAGATGCAATATTCCCCAGGTTATCTCCGCTTATAATCCAAGTGAGGCTCAGGAACAAGTAGAGAATAAATCCAAAGGCAAGGTTTCCAGCAGGTAAAATACAGCAATATCCCAACAGCAATCCCAATAACTGGACGACACACAGTTTCAGGAGCAGAACTGACAAGCCTTTAATCACAGTCTCCTTATAAAGCATGCTCCCATGCAAGGGAGGGATTTACAGTAATTAGTACAGTAGCCAATCCTGTCCTGGTAACCTCCCACACATCTCCTCCCCTCAGCCAGCATCATAATCCCCTTATCCAGTACACCAATTCCCCCCGTTTCTGGATGTACCCCTAAACGTAGGGGTACCTCTTTAAATCCTACATCCCCTGGTAGCCCTGATCTGGGTGAACAACATATCCAAAAATCACCCAGATCAGACCAGGGGTTCGGGAAAAGTATGGAGGGAATAAAATGACCGACCGCACGAACTGAGATAGCCGAATTCGGTTCCATGTGAATGGGCCCTGCGGTCGGTCCTGGCATAAGGGAATAAAATACATGAAAACCTCTAGCTATAGAGGCTAGGGAGGGTTCGCCTGAATCCCCTCGTTCGGTATTTTCTATCTACCGAACGAGGGGCCGTTCGGTAGTTTGGAACCGAACGGACCAGGGCTGTGGAGGTCTCAGCGGTGTTCGCCTACTCGAGTGTCCGATTTTAGTTCCAGACAATCGACGGCAAAACACCGCTGTTCGGGAGTTTTAAAATGGCCGCCGCCACGTGTTCGCTTGTCGAATGGCGGCCACCCCCGAGAACAAAGGACGGCTACTTCCTAGTCAATTACCCGTTCGCAACAATGTTGCAACGGGTAATTGAGGACACACTTTACCCAGGGGAGGTCTGGTTGTTCGGTAGTTTCATTCGAATAAACTAAGGGAATGAAACTACCGAACCATCACAAGAATACAAGGCTATAAAACACATAGAAACTAGCAGATCACACGAATGCAATTATTTTCAAAGACATTTGCAGGACAGCCCAGTGCCATCCGCTACACTGCTCCCCCTTGCCCACAAGCCGGCATACACAGTCTGATCCAACACGGATCGGCTTGGGGATGTCCGGGGACTCACGGATCATTTTTCCAGGTCAGTTTGTCTCGACAACCCGTCGGCATTCCCATTCTGTTTACCCGGGCGGTACTGAATATTAAAGTCAAAAGGCTGCAGCGCCAAACTCCAGCGCAGCAGCCTGGCATTGTCCCCAGCCACCCGGTTTAGCCAGACCAACGGGTTGTGATCCGTGAGTAACGAAAAAGGCTGTCCATATAGATACGGCTGTAGTTTCTTTAAGGCCCACACCACAGCCAGGCATTCCTTCTCGATGGCGGCGTAGCTTACTTCTCTGGGTAATAGCTTGCGACTGATGTAAGCCACGGGGTGTTCTCCGCCATCGGCTCCGACTTGGCTCAGTACTGCTCCCAATCCAAACATAGAAGCGTCTGTGTGAACAAGAAAACGTTTAGTTGGATTGGGAGTCAAGACAGGAGCATTTATCAGTGCATTTTTCAGATGTTGGAATGCCTGCTCACACTCCGGGGTCCAGGTCACCTGGCGGGGCAAATTCTTCCGAGTAAGGTCAGTGAGAGGTTTGGCGAGGGCGCTATAGTTAGGGACAAACTTTCTGTAATACCCAGCGGTCCCTAGAAAGGCTAACACCTGGGTTTTAGTCCTAGGAGTGGGCCACTGGGCCACGGCTTCTACTTTGGCTGGTTCGGGCTTCTGTTTGCCGCAACCCACTCTATGTCCGAGGTACTGCACCTCGGCCATCCCTATGCTGCACTTGGCCGGTTTCAATGTCAAACCAGCTTCCTTAATCCTGTCTAGCACCGCTCCTATATGGGCCAAGTGCTCCTGCCACGTATTGCTAAAGATGGCAATATCGTCCAGGTAGGCACAGGTGTAGTCTTGGAACCCATCCAGGAGTCGGTCTACCATCCGCTGGAAAGTAGCTGGGGCGTTTTTCATCCCAAATGGCATGACCTTAAACTGGTACAAGCCAAATGGGGTGACAAAGGCCGACTTCGGGATGGCCTCTGGGGCCAGGGGGATTTGCCAATACCCCTTACATAAGTCAATGGTAGTGAGGTATTGACCCCTGGCCATTCTGTCCAGTAGCTCATCTATCCGTGGCATAGGGTATGCATCGGACACCGTTTTCTCGTTTAATCTCCGGTAGTCTACGCAGAAGCGGGTCGTACCGCCCCGCTTCGGTACGAGTACTACCGGAGACGCCCAGGGACTATCTGAGGGCTCAATCACCCCCAGTTGGAGCATCTCATCGATCTCCTTGCGCATGTTTTCCCTTACCGCTTCGGGGATGCGGTAAGGGGTCTGGCGCATCGGTAGTTGCCCTGGGGTCTCTACCCGGTGAGTGGCCAGAGGGGTGTACCCAGGTACATTAGAGAACGTGTCTCGTTTCTCCTCCAGCAGCTGCTGTACCTCGATGCGCTCCTGTGGGCTCAGCCGGTCTCCCAGTGTGACTTCCCCTAAATCCCCCGACAACTGCCCATCTTCCAACAGATCTGGGAGTGGTAAGCTGTCAAACTCATCCGAATTGGGCGCACATATGGCGGTTACCTCCTCGGAGCGCTCTTGGTAGGGCTTCATCATGTTCACATGGAGCATGCGTCGCCCTCCCGTCCCTGTACAGGGGCCAATTATATAGGTGGTGTCACATCTCTGTTCCACCACCCTATAAGGTCCCTGCCAGGCGGCCTGTAGCTTGTCATGTCGGACAGGTTTTAAAATTAGCACTTTCTGCCCGACCTGAAAGCTACGGTCCCTGGCTCCCCGGTCATACCATGTGCGCTGGCGGGTCTGTGCCGCCTGAAGGTTTTCCCTTACCGTCCTGGTTAAGGCTTCCAGGCGGTCTCGGAGAGCCAACACATATGGTATGATGGGGGTGCCATCTGCGCTCCGATCTCCCTCCCAATGCTCTCTTATAAGATCTAAGGGGCCTCTGACCCTCCTCCCAAACAGCAGTTCAAACGGGGAAAACCCCGTGGATTCCTGCGGCACCTCCCGGTAAGCGAATAGGAGATGCGGCAGGAACCGCTCCCAGTCCTTATGGGTCTCTGCGAAGGTTCGGAGCATTTGTTTCAATGTGCCATTGAACCGTTCGCAGAGCCCATTAGTCTGGGGGTGGTAAGGGGCACTGATAATAGGCTTAATGCCACAGATCCTCCAGAGGTGTTGGGTGAATTCTGCGGTAAATTGGGTACCCTGATCCGAGATAATCTCCCTGGGTAATCCCAACCGGGAGAATATCCGCATGAGGGCATCCGCGACCGTTTCAGCATGAATGTTGGTCAGAGCCACTGCCTCTGGATATCTGGTAGCATAGTCTACTACCGTTAAAATGTACCTTTTGCCTGACGGGCTAGCTTTCTTGAGGGGGCCTATCAAGTCTACCGCTATTCTGCTAAAAGGTTCCTCAATTATTGGCAAGGGGTGTAGTTTCGCCTTCCTCCGGTCTCCCCTTTTCCCTACCCTCTGGCAGGTATCGCAGGTGGTGCAATACCTGCGCACTTCCTGGCTGATCCCTGGCCAGAAGAAACTTTGGGTCAGTCGGTACCTAGTGCGGCTGACCCCTAGATGTCCGGATAGCGGGATATCGTGCGCTATCCGGAGTAGCTCTGCTCGGTACCGCTGCGGCACCACTAGCTGCCTCATCACTATTGGGTCTGACCCCTCAATCTGCTTGTCTGTCTCCCTGTACAAAAGCTGCTTGTCCCAGACAAATCTCTCCCCCTCTCCCCCAGGAGGGTCTGCTGTCACCTTGTCCCTGTATACCTGCAAGGTGGGGTCAGTCACTACCTCTGCTGCAAATTCGTTAGGAGGGGCCCAGGGGACACAGTCAAGGGAAGGGGAAGGGTCTCTTACCTGAACCTCCGGAGGTGTGTTGTAGTCCTGGGTGCGGGCCTGTTGACGGGTGACCACAGGGTGAGCTTCTCCTGTGGTGGACGTCTGGGGCTCAAAAGCAGATGTGAGCCTCCCCAGATCGTTCCCCAATAAAACCTCCGCCGGTAACTGCGGCATCAACCCCACCTCCACATGTCCTGCCCCCGCTCCCCAATGTAAATGTACCCTTGCTGTAGGTAGCCGGTACACTGCTCCCCCGGCTACCCTGACGGCCACAGTTTTACTTAGTCTCGCTTCATCCGAGACCAGATGACTTTTGACCAAGGTGATGGTAGCCCCCGAATCACGTAGGCCCTGTACTGCTTTACCCTCCAAGTATACGGTCTGCCTGTGATGCTGTCTGTTATCAGCATTGGCCTGGACTGGATCCGCCTCGTGTAGTACTTCCCACTGTTCCACGGTTGTTATGGGAACAGCTGACCCATATGGTGTGGCCACTATATGTTGGTAGTGATGGGCGGCGGCTGCTCTCGGTGGTGGTGGTGGTGGGCCGGGGCGAATCCAGGTAGAACGATCCCTCAGCTGGGGACATTCCCTTTTATAATGTCCCCACTTCTGGCAGTGATGACAGGGGCCAGAAGCGGGCTGGCGAAACCGGGGCTGTACAGCGGGTGGTGGTGGTGGT
Source organism: Pelobates cultripes (assembly GCA_933207985.1). Taxonomy (NCBI): domain Eukaryota; kingdom Metazoa; phylum Chordata; class Amphibia; order Anura; family Pelobatidae; genus Pelobates; species Pelobates cultripes. The sequence goes on from OW240919.1 coordinate 48,828,836, forward strand.
AGTTGCCTCGGTGGAGCTGGGTTGTAGCTGTTTCCCCCAAAGGTTTTAAAAATAGCTTTTGGGGCTGCTGGTTTCTGCTGCCTGCGTGCATCCAAGTACTCATCGGCCTTCCTAGCAGCTTCGGTAAGGGAGGTAGGGTTTCTGTCCCTCACCCATTCCTGGACCTCGCCTGTTACCCCCTCATAGAATTGCTCCAACAACACCATTTGCAATAAGTCCTCCATGGACCGAGCCTTATTAGACTGTACCCACCCCAGAGCGGCCCGATGCAACTTGCAAGCCCATTCCACATGAGAGTCCTTGTCATTTCTCTTTAGGTCTCTAAACCGTCGCCGATATGCCTCTGGCGTGATTGCATATCGGGCCAGGATCACTTCTTTTACTCGGCGGTAATTCCGAATTTCCTCATCAGGTACAGTTCTATAGGCTTCCGCCGCCTTCCCTGTGAGCTTCCCTGCTAAAATAGGCACCCACTCATCTGGGCTAATATTATGCAAGGCACACAGCCTTTCAAAGTCTTGGAGAAAAGCATCTATATCTTCCTCTGCTTCTATATACGTTTTAAAGGCTTGGTAAGGAATTTTTGTCTTACCCTGTGTGATGGTAGTTGTGGTAGCATTCCTCTCCAGCTGCTGTAGTGGCCTTTGGCGCAGTATAAACTCCTGTACCTCTGACATTGTCCTGGATATAATATCCGTTGTTGGATTCTCTCCATAAAAGGACAGCCTGAACTGCACCTCTCTCCGGAACTCTTCTTTTTCAGCACCATCTGCTGCACTCTGTTGCTCAGGGATTACCCTGTCCTCCTGCTGGTATTCAGCCATCACTTCTGCAATGAGGATTGCTTTCTTTTTGTTGCTGGCTGCAATGCCTTTCGCTTCCAGGAGATCTTTTAGCGTGGATCTTTTAAGCTTGGCATAATCACTCTCCATCCGTATTCCATTAGTCCTTGTTCCCTTGTGAGTCTGGATCCCAGCGCTGCCAACCAATGTAGCGGAGATGCAATATTCCCCAGGTTATCTCCGCTTATAATCCAAGTGAGGCTCAGGAACAAGTAGAGAATAAATCCAAAGGCAAGGTTTCCAGCAGGTAAAATACAGCAATATCCCAACAGCAATCCCAATAACTGGACGACACACAGTTTCAGGAGCAGAACTGACAAGCCTTTAATCACAGTCTCCTTATAAAGCATGCTCCCATGCAAGGGAGGGATTTACAGTAATTAGTACAGTAGCCAATCCTGTCCTGGTAACCTCCCACACATCTCCTCCCCTCAGCCAGCATCATAATCCCCTTATCCAGTACACCAATTCCCCCCGTTTCTGGATGTACCCCTAAACGTAGGGGTACCTCTTTAAATCATACATCCCCTGGTAGCCCTGATCTGGGTGAACAACATATCCAAAAATCACCCAGATCAGACCAGGGGTTCGGGAAAAGTATGGAGGGAATAAAATGACCGACCGCACGAACTGAGATAGCCGAATCCGGTTCCATGTGAATGGGCCCTGCGGTCGGTCCTGGCATAAGGGAATAAAATACATGAAAACCTCTAGCTATAGAGGCTAGGGAGGGTTCGCCTGATTCCCCTCGTTCGGTATTTTATATCTACCGAACGAGGGGCCGTTCGGTAGTTTGGAACCGAACGGACCAGGGCTGTGGAGGTCTCAGCGGTGTTCGCCTGCTCGAGTGTCCGATTTTAGTTCCAGACACTCGACGGCAAAACACCGCTGTTCGGGAGTTTTAAAATGGCCGCCGCCACGTGTTCGTTTGTCGAATGGCGGCCACCCCCGAGAACAAAGGACGGCTACTTCCTAGTCAATTACCCGTTCGCAACAATGTTGCAACGGGTAATTGAGGACACACTTTACCCAGGTGAGGTCTGGTTGTTCGGTAGTTTCATTCGAATAAACTAAGGGAATGAAACTACCGAACCATCACAAGAATACAAGGCTATAAAACACATAGAAACTAGCAGATCACACGAATGCAATTATTTTCAAAGACATTTGCAGGACAGCCCAGTGCCATCCGCTACACAGTCCAAATGGTATATTCTTATATTCTTATAGGTGTCCTTGGTCTTCTATTTTTGTGGTGGTTTCACTTGTTATGAAAGATAAAAAGAGGGAAAACGGACATCCAATGGTGTAGTATGTACGAGATCAAATATAGACGTAAAAAATAATAGTATAAAACTCACATTTACCAGAGCTAATGTCCAGCTCTGGAGTAAAGCGCGTACAGCGGTTTAATCCCCGCTTTTGGGATATAAGGCAGGTTCCTCTCCGTGATTGGTGTCCAATTCTCGGGATAAAACAAACAGCCAATAGTGCTCACTGAATGACAGATAATAATAAAATAATAAAAGAAATGTACTTACAAAGTAAGAGCAGACCCACTGCTCTTTGATGATGGCTTGGGTGGATTGATCCCCACCTTTGGATTTCTTTGGGTACAGGAAACTTCCAGGAATTTTTAGTTTTTTTTAAAACCAATAAAAATAATTAAAATTATTAAAAAAAGGCCAGGGTAATAAAAAAGAGGATATGTGTCTATAAAAAAGATAATTGGCACAAACAAATGACCAAAAATACTTTAATATTTATATAAAAACACAATATTCAATTATCAATCCACCCAAGCCATCATCAAAGAGCAGTGGGTCTGCTCTTACTTTGTAAGTACATTTCTTTTATTATTTTATTATCTGTCATTCAGTGAGCACTATTGGCTGTTTGTTTTATCCCGAGAATTGGACACCAATCACGGAGAGGAACCTGCCTTATATCCCAAAAGCGGGGATTAAACCGCTGTACGCGCTTTACTCCAGAGCTGGACATTAGCTCTGGTAAATGTGAGTTTTATACTATTATTTTTTACGTCTATATTTGATCTCGTACATACTACACCATTGGATGTCCGTTTTCCCTCTTTTTATCTTTCATAACAAGTGAAACCACCACAAAAATAGAAGACCAAGGACACCTATAAGAATATAAGAATATACCATTTGGACTGTTTTTTCTTTTATTGGATTTTATTTATTGTGCGCAGCCTTTTATTGCTTTTTGTTTTATATATAGTGATATATACGTACATACTTATGTATATAGATATATATATGTATATATATATATATATATATATATATATTATTTCGTTCTACGTGTATTTTGATATCAATATATAACAATATATATATATATATATAAATTTTAAAATACAGTTAAAACGAATTTACACATATATATTTTTATATATATATATATAATATATATATATATATTGAAAATTATATATCTTTTTAATCAATATCATTGTATGTGTATTTTAATATTAATACATAATTATATATATATATAAATATTAAAATACACTTAGACAGTGTATGTGTATATAAATATATATATATATATATATATATATATATATATATATAGAATGAACGTGAAGCTTACTGGATACATCACCTAAATACCGTAACTCCGAAGGGACTTAATGAACATTTAGTTCTCTCGATGTTCCTTTAATATAACATATATTGTTGATGCTGATTCTTTTTCAAGTGTTCTTATAATATCTAGGGTAGCAGCATAATATGAAGTGTTTCCTTAGAATCTTGATTTACCTTTTATGTACCTTTTTTTGCATATCTTTCTATAGATTTGTTGCATAGATTTGACTGAAGATTGACCATTGAGAGTAAAATTAGATAGGATATGTTCAGTGCCGTACGGTATGTAGGAAGTATAGCTGTTTAGTATACATTTAGGACTTAGAGTCCTTTTTCTTTATTCACCTAGAGTGATTAATATGGTCTATGCTTCTGTTTGGATTTAAATAGATTAAGTATACGTACACAAACAAGAGATATATTGTTTAAGTTATTTATGTAGTATTGGTTAGATTATAGCACAGTATAAAGTACTGTTGATGTGTATATTTATATATCTAGAATTTTGTACGTGTAGTATTGATTTTTTACTTCCCCACCAGGGATTGATCTGGTTTGTAGTTTATATATATTTCTCACAGATTTTCACATTTACACGGTTTTATTGCACTATGCACTTTTGATCACTGATGGATCATCCGTAAAGTGGGGTTTTTATTTTTTTTATTTATTTTATTTGATTCTGTCCTCCATATGTAGTACTCGTTATCTGCTTCTTCGATCTCCGGTTAGAGAAGCAAGGATAAGACATTGTTAGATTGGTTGCTTAGCAACCTCGTCACATGAATTTCTGTCACACGATAACTCCCACGTGGTTTGAGCACTTCCGGGTATCACGGCGGTGCCGGTCGCCCGATCCTCTGTCTGCAGTATAATCACTTAGGTTGCTTAGCAACCCAGTCACATGATATGCACGGCTCCTCTGGCTGCAGTATAATCACTTAGGTTGCTTAGCAACCCAGTCACATGATACGCATGGCTCCTCTGGCTGCAATATAATCACTTAGGTTGCTTAGCAACCCAGTCACATGATACGCACTGCTCACGTGGTTTTCTCACTTCCGGGTCCTGTAGCTGATCGGGGTCTCGATTATCTGATTGGTAAGCGTTATTTTATTTGTATGTATATATTGTTCACTATAACAACACTTCACTGTGATCTTGATAAAGACCCCAGCAGGGTCGAAACGTTGATTCTCTTTGCACAGAATTTGTATCATGCTTTGGATACAGTAAATACTTTTTGCACTACATTGAAGTCCTGGTGTGCTCCCCTTATTGATTCATGTATATATATATATATATATTTAATAAATTTATATATGATCTAAGTATATATTTTATTTTAAACTGTTATTAACTTATTTTTTTTATTATTTCCATGCAGCAGGGGGAGTATGCCGTCCATGTGATCGTGAGGTCCTTGCAAGGACCTCGCGATCACATGGCCCAGGGGGGCCGAAGAGGATGGAGGGGGACTCCCTGGGCGCCCAGGTAAGTCCCCATACTGCGATCACTGGTGTGGGATCTCCGGCGACCGGGTAAGTAGAAAGGATGGCTTGGGCATTCTATGCCACACTCCAGTGTTTAGAGCAGTGTCCCTAAGGACGGCATAGAACGCCCGCCATCCTTAAGGCGTAAAGATATTTTGCTCAGAAAATCATCAGTAAAAATAAGGTTTAGTAATTTCAGTTAATTGATAAGCAAGTAGGCATTATTGTAAAACAGAAGAAAAAGGTTGTAAAATCATTGGCATAGGATAAAGCACACATAGTAAAAAAAAAAAAAAAAACCTTACATATTACAGACCTTATATAATATTGAACAAACTAATTAAAAGACTTATGGTCTACCTATAAAATTAAATCAGGAAATTAAAGAGAGAGAGGGGCTATGGCAGAAAACTATATTGGTAGGTTTGATATAGCTGAAAGAATTTCAAGGAAATTGCATTTTTTTCTGGATAGATCCCATTGATCACATGGCTAATGAAGCAGGGACAATATTGCAGTTTTTTAAAACTATATTAACAAAGAGAGGGGCCTTAACATTAATCTGAAGTGTCTCTTTAATGTTTACTATGAAGACCCCTAGTCCCATGCAGCTTATATTATGCGGTTTACATTTTAGCTCTAATGAATGCATGGGAATACGGTTTTTGGTAATACTTAATAAAATAACAGACTGAAACAAAAAGGATTAATGGCAAAGGAATGGGCGTGGCAACAAAAAACAAACATTTAAAGGAATCCAGAAGACTGGGAATTCCAGGGACGGAATAATGGAATGAACCCAGCATAAAGAAAACCAGACATGGAATAGAAAACCAGAAAAACCAAGAAAAACTAAACAAGAATTATAAAAAGAGTACTGAATACCAGAAGCCAAGGCCAGACATCTGCGTAGAATGTAGAAGGACATGACAATGTGCAAACATTCCTCTTAATAAATTGGAAAGAATACATGTGAAAACAAGGGTATTTGTGTTCCTACCCTTATTTTCACATTATTATTAAAATCAGTGAGAGATGAGATATGCCCTCCTCCTTTTTAATGATGACAGCTGAAACTGACACCAAAACTGTAAGTCCTAGTAATCCCAGGAAGAAGTGGGTCATGTATGTTCCAGTAAAGCCATGTCCTTATCTATGAATATACGCAATGTAATATGTTTCCTATGGCTAATATTGTTTGTAACTGCATTTTGTTGTATAGTACTGTAAAAAGATCATGCAAAAAGTTTCAATATTAAAGTGACTCATTTTTCAGTATTTCATAAATGTATAATCTTTATGAAATGTTGATCCTGACTGATTTGGAATTTCACTGAATTTGCAATGCAATCCAAAAGATACCATAAGACTAAGTAGGGACTACTTTGTTTTATGGTAAATCTGAGCTTTACAAAAGGTGGAGCTTTGAGGTCATCTTTTGTCCAATCCAAGAAAACATCACAATTGATGTTTGTGGGCTTTAGATATCAATGTATGGAGACGCCCATGATCTTGCGGATTCCTTCATTGACCATAGTGATTTTTTTCTCACGCATATGCAAGAGTACAACAGACATGTTGCTTCTGGCACATAAAGCAAGGAGCTGAAGAAGATGCACATTGCAAACATGGCAGCAGCTGGAGCTTCAGGCAAGTATCACTGCCTTCCTCTGCACCCCGTGGTCACCAGACCACTACCGGAGATGTCACTTTTGGGGATATTTGCAAAATAGTGACAGATCCACTCTAACACTGGGAAAAATTTATTTTTTAATAGTTCCTAAATTTTCTTATTAACGTATTTTAAAAGTAAGAGTTTAAATTACACACTGCCACGAAAAAAAACCACAAGCAAAACAAAAAAAAAACACACTGCCCTGCAAACCCCCTCCCCACCCCCCAAAAAAAGAAAAAACTCTGGCTATATTTTTAAGAAAAATAAATGAAACAAAAAACACATTTATGCTATGCTTTTTAAGAAGAGCAGCACTAATTCCTTGCAAGATTAATTCTGAAAAAATGCTATGCTATTCTATCATGCCTTTTTGCTGTAGTTCAATTTAACTTCCTAGGTATAAGTATTCCATTTGACTTAAATGCTTGAAGCCATGTCATTACTTTTAGTTGAAGGGAGCATTAAATAGAGATGGTCACCTATTGAATATAAAATCAGCTTATATGAGTAAAGATAATACAAGCAGACTGCAGAGGACACTGTAGAGCAACATGTAGCTCACATTGTGCACAAAATCACTGATCCTTAAAAGCAAGGTACTTGAACACGTTCGAACAAATAAAAAGGTACATCCAGGCCCCTGCAATGTCAATGTTCTTTGACAATGCTAACAATTAAAATCAAATTAAGGTACATGTACGCTCCACAATTACAGTTGTTAGGGATTTACATCTTGAAATGCATTGGCATTGTTTAATGAACAATACCAATGAATAGCAATTATCTACCACCACTATGTTGTTTTACGTTCCTTTATTTGGACAATCACTATAAATCCGTATCGGCTGCAGTGGAACTTTTAAACTTTTACATTACACACATTAACGGTAAAACAAAAACATGCAGAATAAAGTGCAAAAATAAAACAAACAAGAGCTGTATGTTTGTTTTTTTAAAGAATTTAATTTGAATCCATATGTATGAGACTTGAAAACATGATAAATGTATAAAAATGTAATAATCATGTGAAAATACAGGCATTACAATCATGGAAATACGCACACAAACACACACATGAAAGATATGTGAACAGCAAAAAATAAATAACTCCCCCACCTCAACACCCTCAAGGATTGATTAAAAATTCACAATTCAGAAGTCAGACCTTAAGGAAAGATCTGTTTTAACCAAGTTTCCAGAGTTTTCCCAGATTGATTTGATGAGTATGCAAATGAGCACAGGCAGATGTCATGTTTCAACAGACAATTCAGCTCAACAATAATGTGCTGGTTTTTACACCAAAAGCCGGTGTTGTCAATGTAACCACCAAAAACAAAACCGCATAACCCATTCTACTTTTTTTAATCCCTGGTTCTTTTGGATTACAACCTATTGTTTGTCTGTTTATCGTGTATATGTTTCTTATTTCTTCTTTTCCTCACCAGAATTGCTACATTTTTCTTTAATATTTTTATCTAAGGTCAGTTTTCATCTCATGGCTTTTCATTCCCCAGGAGTCCTTATCACTTTTATACTCTCAAACAAGTCAGGGAAAAACAGGTTTATTATCTTCCATACTGCTCTACAAAAGTACCTATGATAATGATAACCATAATCTGGATTTGAGATAATTGAATTCATATGGTTGTCATATCATAACTTCAGGATGTCATTTTATCTTCCTTTGCAAGGGCACAGTAATAAATTCAGTTTTAAGAAGAGGTTCCTTATGCTGAATTTTAAGTGTCATAACGAAAACAGGGCAAACTTAATTAGAAATTACACATCACATCAATAGGATTTATTTTTTATGATTGGATTAATCAGCAGTGATAATTATGAAAGAAACTTTATAGTGTAGTGTTATTACCAAAACATTGTGTATTAGCGTACTGAATACTGACACAATGGCTGGTTAGTGGTAATGTCATTGCCTTACAAATGGGTAATTAAGGTTTGAATTCCATCCAGACCACGTCACTTGTAAGTGTCGCTCAGAAAGACACCTAACAATGTATATCCACTTATCTAAAATCAACATAGATTGTAAGCTTATTTGAAAAGGTCCTTCTTCACCTCTAAATATCCACTTTCTATAACTTTGAAGCCCCATTGGTTGTATATGAAAGCTAATAATCATAACGTATGGACAATTTAATGGTGCTATTTTATGATTTATCGTGTCCAGAAAAAGTCTGTGAGGTGTACGTTCTGAATATTATAATAAGCCAGATATTTCTACTATCCATTTAAAAAGGTGGGGTTTTTTTGATTTACATTGTACATCTCACACATTTTGCAAATGTGAATTTATCATAGCTTCTGTAAGAGGAATACACATATACATGCACTTATTACTTCTTATTTCTCTAACCTCTTGTTCTTGATTTTCACAAGAAGATATTTATCTAAATATTAAATTTACAATATATAAATATAGATTTTTTTATTTTTAATAATCCTTTTATCTGCTATTGTTTAATTTTTCTCATGTGATCTGTGATAAAAATCAACATTTAGTGGGTGCTCCCTAGCCATCAATCTTTTTTTTTTATTACTTATCAATCATCTATTTTTTTAATGCCATGGACAGAACTCCTGAATGTTTGGCCATCACGCTAGTTGTTTACTCGACTATATGTCCATATGACACCTCAGAGATACAGAATGAAGTCAAACACAATTCAGCCAACTCAGAATGCATAGTGTATAACACAGTGGTTCCCAAAGCAGTCCTAGCAAAAGTGGTGCAAGGAAGGACAATCAGTCAACCGGCATTAGAGTCATAGGTGCCCAAGGCTCACTAATGCACGTGGGGAGTGCAGAATAACCTGTCTGGTCAGATCACACAGAAGAGCTACTGTAGCTAAAATTGCTGGAAAACATAATGCTGGCCATGATAGAAAAGTGTCAGGACACACAGTGTATCACAGTTTATTTTGTATGGGGTTGTGTAGATATAGACCGGTCAGAGTGCCCATGATGACCCCTGTACACAGCCGAAAGTGTCTTCAATGGATTAGAACTGGACCATAGAGCAATGGTAGAAAGTTGCCTGACCTGATAAATCATATTTTCTTTTAGATCAGATGGATGGCCATGTGCGTTGTTTATCTGGGGACGAGATGGCAGCATTATTCAGGCAGGCTGGTAGAGGCATTGTTATACTCTGAGCAATGTTCTGTTGGGAAACCTCAGGTCCTGGCATTCATGTGGATGTTGCAGACCACTTACAACCTTTAATGGCAGTGGTGTTCCCTGATGGCAGTGGCATCTTTCAGCAGGATAATGTACCTTGTCACACTGCAAAAATAGTTCAGGAATAGTTTGAGGAAAATGACAAAGAGTTCAAGGTGTTGCCTTGGCCTCCAAATTCCCCAGATCTCGGTCTGATTGAGTATCTGTGGGATGTGTTGAAACAACAAATGCAATCCAGGGAGGTCCCACCTCGCAACTTGCAGGACTTAAAATATTCACGCATTGATGCATTAGAGCAATTTTGGTAGCATGAAGGGGACCTACACGATAATATGTAGGTGGGTTTAATGTTGTGGCTGATCAGTGTTCATGCAAGCAATATAAATAAGTATTTCGGAAAAAAAAAATTGATTTATGCATAGTAGAGCCATTAAGGGACATGTACACCTACAATGACTACCATGGCTATTTTGAATTAAGTATTGCCATTCCCATATTTGTCAATATTCCACTATTCACTGTATAATAATTAAACCCAGCTTTTCATTGATTTTCGTTACAGAAACTGCACCCAAGGTGGCCTAGACAAAATCATTCCAGAACAAAATATTTTTTGCAAATGTATGTATTTTTACACAAAGCTTTTTAATGCTATTTTAGGATTAGAACTTTTCTCACAATTCTTTACCACACTCACAAGTTGCTTTTAACCCATATTTTAAATGAAATGATATTGCTTATGTACTATTTCAGTTACTATAATTTGAACAAGTTTTTATTTAGAATCTCTCATTATCTGACAGGATGACATGCAAAAGTCACGCAAACAAATGATTCTCTAGACACCCACTCTCAATAGCTTTAACACCCACTCACGATGACTTTGCTCTTTGCCAAGGAACTAGAAGAAAAACAATTCTCACCAACCCACATACAAGTATCAAGCTGATCACATATCACATCTTGCTTACATTAATAAAAGTGGTCAAACCTAGTCATAACGATATAGAGATAAAGATATAAAACATGTCACTAACAACACATACTGATTGATAATTAATATATTTTTCAATAAAACACATCACAATTTTCAGATGATATGGTAGAAAATATTAATTTCTAATATTTTATTTCATTTTTTGAATTTGTAGAACACTTTGGAAAAACAAGATATTTAATTCATCGGATACAGAAGATTAGATTTAAAGTCCACATAGAAAGGGACAGATATTTCAAAATAAAAAAATATTTGAAAGAAAGGGACAGATTTATTGTATTTATCGTATTTCACAAAGTGGTTTTTAATTTTTTAATTTTTTTTTTAGTTCTAAAACTTTACTTAAATTAAATTACATCTTCTAACCTTGCAACCAAAAAAACTTAACTTGTCAGATATGCGCTCAGCCACCTAGGGTAATTATAAAAAATGTCTGTGCTTTCTTCGCATAAACATATGTTTAGAAAATAATTCCTCAGATGGCAACTTGTGATGAAACGTGTGCACGCTAATCAGTGTCAATGTAGAGATGTCAAAGGATAAACAAGCATTTTTTCCCCTCTAATTAAGACACAACATGGCTTTAAATACTTCTGAAACCAATACTTTCAAACATTTGTTTACTTTTGCCAAGAGCAAATTGAAATATCACAGGCTCCTGTTTGCAAATGTGCAGAAGATAACCACATTTATAAGCTTAAACTGCAATCTGTACTATGCAGCATTCGGCTTACCAGCAGGTAGTTCAGTGCTTAAAGGCTAACTTATATCCACCAGACAAGTTTACCTCTGCATTCCAGCTGTTTTGACCTATACAGTAATACTGGTCAAGCATATAAAGTTACCATTGCTGGTCTCACGCAAAAAAAACAACTCACAAATTGAATCCCAAACAAATAAGTGACCAATTGCTTAATATATTTTTCTTCTCAAATTATATTAAAATTAACATAAAAAAAAATACTCTGCAAAAAAAAATGTGATCCTTCATCCTATATTTGTCAGAATTTATGCATATCTGCAACACTTATCAAATACTAAATAAATCTCCATATAGGTACTAGATAGTTGTTACTTAGTAATACAAACCATAGACACAATATTTAAACAAATGCACATGTTATCAGTAGTGTATTTTGGATTGTTGCTGCCCTAGGCATGACAGATCTCGGGCACCCCCTAATATCAATTTACCTGCCCCTTCCTGCCAAGGCCACACCTCTTCCTGTTAACTAACACACATTTTGACTGACAGGCAAACACTGACACACTCACGGACCAGCACACACACTCAGATACACTGACATACACACACACTCACTGATTTGACACAATCTGACATACACATACAATCAGACACACACTGACAGATGCATACACTCACTGACAGACACACACAAGCACTGACAGAAGCGCACAGATAAACAAACTCACTGACACTCACAGACACACACACACTGAGACACACACATACACACACATTGACAAACACACACATATTTCCCCTCAACACTCACAATTATTATTTTTTTTATTATTATTTAAATCCAGGTAAAAAAAAATCCACCCCAGCTATTCCAAAAGTAGGGTAGATTTTTTTTTTACCTGGGGTCAGGTGGGGCTGCTGGGCAGGAAGGCAGGAGGATGTGCAACCAGGCTGGCGGGTGGCTGCACTAAGCTGTCAGTGAGGGAGCTGTGATCTCCCTGCTCAGTTCCCTTGTGTGCTGCCGGGACCTTGAGTAACGTCATATTTCGGCATTACTGCGGGTCACACCTGCCCAGAAAACAAATGGCTGCCTGCCCAGAAGAAGGAGGGGGCAATGGTGGCCAATCAGCCAGTTCTTGGGCCCCCATAAAATGGGGCTAACAGGGCCTGGGTATTTGGGGGAGGCGATTTTTGCTGCCCCATGGAAAGTGCCACCCAAAGCAAATACCTTGTTAGCCTTGCGATAAATACAGCCCTGACTGTTCTATATACTCAAACATATTATTTCCATTGATTACCTCAAGCCTTTGACTAAATATTAACATTTCCCATAGCTACCTTTATTTACCCACGTAAGAGCCAGGGGGGAAAAAAGGGTCATCTATTCAAATAAAAATAAGTAAATTTTTAAAGCATTTTGAAGAAAAGCATCCGTGAAGCTGATTATTTTTAGTCCACATTGATTTAGATCATCATGTGAATGAGAAACTTGTGCCTCATGGTCATTGACCATGTGGACTAAAGACTACAAATGCAAGTAAATTAAGGACACAGAACAAGCTTGGCAAATTAGAATCATCTTTGTGCTAAAAATATAAATCTCTCTCTCTGGTAAAAGAGTGATATAGACGTGGACCCTTTGCTGACTGTATCTAGAGGGGTACCCAGTATACCTCACTGATGAGACCTAACAAGGCTTAAACATTTGTCTGTAGTTTCTGTATCTCTTGTACAAATGAAGCCAGCCTACATCTTGGATGTGTACGGCTCTTTTGGTTAGGATCAGTCTGATCTATGGTTTAGGTTCTCTTTATAATGACACAAGATGAGCTAAACCAGCTTAAGAACAGAGTGGTGACCCACTAAAGGGCAGGTTATTTGAGCGGTTGTCCATTCTCTGTATTCTCTTGCACACCATTTTGTTTTTTACTCTGATTAATTAATTTATATGTAATGAAACTAGTAACCTGCAGGCAGGATTCCTGGAGTAGTCAAAGATTCACTCATTGTTTTACATAAAAATTGCATTACACTCTTGACCTCCCCCACCGAGTCTGGCACAGAGGGGCACCCGGGACTGGGGCGCGTACCGATGTCCTCCAAATGAGAAACTGCCTGCCCTCGGATAACATAATGGCAAGGAGGGACAGACCGGTGTGCCCTACTTGGGTCCACTGAAGTTGAAACCCGACCCACAATCCTAATGCACTTTTAATGTGTATGCATAGGTTATTAATTCCTTTTTGTTTGTGTACATGTTTTGAACACAACCCTCTCTCTCTGGGATCTGTGCTTTCTACCTTATTTTCTACTTCCATGTTAGGTACCTGTGTGTACCAAGTTAATGTCTTTATAAAACTGTGGGTGCCTGCTTGCACAGATTTGCAGTTTATGCACAACTGAGAATACCTAGCTCCAGTTTCACCTACTAAAAATAAAAAAACCTTACAAAAAAACATTTTTGAAATTTACATGAGTGGGATATTTTTCTCCATTATTATCCATTTACTATATACAGGCTATACTATGTTATGTGTTTTATATTTTTAGGATGCTCACAGATATATGGTAAAATTGCATGTTTTATACATTTTATTCACAATTGTTTTTTTCACCACTTGTTTTGCTCTCACCATATTATTGTACACATCTCCAGTGAGATACCTACCACAGAATATAAGCCTCCCCTTTACCCCCTCCCACCCCCTGACTACCTCCCCTTTGCTTGTTTTGCCTCCTCCTAACCCTCAGCCAGAACCAAATTGCCTGAGGAGGAAAAGCAGGGAAAAGAGGGAATGCTTATGCGTAAACTACGGGAAGAAGGGGCACTTAAGGAACACCTACCCTGACCTTCAGGGAAGTGGCAGCACCTAAGACCTAACGAGGGGCTGGTCTTGGGTGTCATGACATTATTCCCTCTAGGTGACTCAACTAGACCATATGTAACGGTCAAGCTGCTTGTAAAAGGTAATACCATCACCACCATGGCTCTGATTGATTGAGGTGCAACACGTAACTTCATGGATCAGTCTTTCGCTGAAAGCTCTGCCCTGACTCTGATGCGGAAAACCACTCCCTTGGCCATTGAGACTCTCAATGGTAGGCCATTTACAACAACCAAAATTGCACACGAAACCCAGGAACAGTGTATCTCTGTAGGTGCCCTGCATAAGGAACAAATCACGTCCCATATCTTATGTTCTCCATCATGCACTAAAGTCCTTGATTTCCCTTGGTTGGAAAAACATATTCCTGTTATTGATTGGGTTAACGTGGATATTCTTTCCTACTTATTGTCATGTAAACTGCCTAGAAACCATGTATCCAATCTGTGCCTTGAACCTGCCTTCAGCCCCTTCTTTTTCTACCTCTTTGCCTCTGCAGTATATCACCTAGAAACAATCCAAAGTCAAGGGAAGCCAGAAATACACAATAAAGAGGAACGAAGCAGAGTCAGGGAAACCAGAAATCAGAATAGTCAAGAGCAAGCTGGGTAAAACCAAAGAACTATCAAAAGGATACAGGAACGTGCTGAGGGGACACTAGAGACACAAGGCACCACAACAGGGCAGACTGAGCTTTTATATGATTGGGGGCATGATTATCATAACCACGCCTAAAAAAGTATGTGTGGGTTGAGCTCTGTTAGAGCTCTTCTGACTTCATAGCACCCGTACGCATGCACCGTGTCCTTAAAAGGGGCGCGTGCATAGCGGCTGGTGGCCCCGATGCTTAATGCATCCTTTCCCGGCGTGGGAGCAGTGGTTCAAACTGATCACGATGTTGGCGGACCTATAAGGTAAGTGGTCGGAGGCTTACAATAAGGATCTGGCACAAGTATTCGAGACGAGAGAGACTGGCAAGCTTCCCCTGCATCGTCCCTATGACTGTGCCATAGATTTGCTGCCAGGCACCATGCCACCCATGGGCACAATTGATCCCCTTTCTGAGCTGAAGAACAAGATTATGGAGTAGTAGAAGAATCTCTTAGGAAGGATTTCATTAGGAGATTCTCCTCTCTGGCAGTTTCTGGCTTTTTCTTGGTCTCCAAGAAACAGGGTGATCTGAGGCCCTGTATCGACTACAGGGGCCTCAACAGGATCACGGTACGCAACACGTATCCCCTTCCACTTATTATGGAGCTCTTTGACCGTGTGAAGGACTCTAAATATTATACTAAATTGGACCTTCATGGGGCTTACAACTTGGTCAGGATATAGGAACATGATTAGTGGAAGATGGCTTTTAATACCCGTAGTGGCCACTATGAATACCTGGTAATGCCTTTTGGCCTATGTAATGCTCCCGCAGTCTTCCAGGACTGTATTAATGATATCCTCCGGGATCTACTGCATGTATGTGCAATACTGTATCTGGACGA
Source organism: Pelobates cultripes (assembly GCA_933207985.1). NCBI lineage: Eukaryota > Metazoa > Chordata > Amphibia > Anura > Pelobatidae > Pelobates > Pelobates cultripes. The sequence goes on from OW240919.1 coordinate 48,844,743, forward strand.
CATGCTTGTTTATTCCCCAGACCTTAAAACCCACCATAAGCATGTCAGATCAATATTGAAGAAACTGCTGGACAATGGTCTTTATTGCAAGCTTAAGAAGTGTCTGTTCGACCAGACCTGTTGAACCTGTGCAGTTCTTGAGCTAGATCATATCTGAGGATGGGTTTAATATGGATCCCAATAAACTGGATGCTATTTAGTCCTGGCCACTTCCACAAGGGCTTAGGCCATACAAAGATTTGCAGGTTTTGCAAACTATTACAGAAAGTTCATAAAAAACATCTCTTTCATAGTTGTCCCTATTACCAAGTTGACCAAAAAGGGTACCAACCCACGTGAATGGGGTCCCGAGGCACCTGTGACCTTCAAAACGCTAAAGTAAGCATTGACGTCAGCCCCTGTTTTGTCCCATACTGACTCATCACTGCCTTTCATAGTTGAAGTGGATGCGTCTGAGTCAGGGGTTGGTGCAATCCTCTCCCAAAGGAAGAGGCACAACGATCCTCTCCACCCGTGTTGTTACTTCTCCAAGAAATTAACAGATGCACACAGGAACTATGATGTAGGAAACAGGGAACTGTTAGCCATAGTTCTGGCTTTCAAGGAGTGGAGACAACTTCCAGGCGCAGCCCCATCCTTTTGTTTGCTTGCTATTTGTCCATTTATTCCAAGGACACGTGAGGGAGTCCTTGTTTGGGATTGCTGCCTTTTACTTTATAAGATACATTAGCACTTACTCTATTCTCCTCTTTTCTGGTACCCCATCTTGTTTTTACAGACCATAAAAACCTCTCCTATATAGCAGAGGCCAGGCGTCTATCCCCTTGCCAAGCTAGGTGGTCCTTGTGCCTATCACGTTTCCAATACACAATAACGTATAGACCTGGATGTCACAACACCAAGGCAGATGCCATATCCAGGCAACATGAGCCATTAGAAGCTGATCCTACTCCCACTGAACCCATAGTCCCTTCCGCAAACATTGTTGCCGCTACCAAACTCGTGATCTCCTCCCTCTTCCTTGATAAGATAAAAGGTTACCAAAACCGAGCACCGAAACACCCGCTGGTTTATTGTTCATACAGGGAAGAGACAGGAGAAAAGTTATGACATCATGTCACAGGGCAAAGACAGCGGGTCACCCAGGTATCTGCAAAACATATGAAATCATAACAAGACCGTTTTGGTGGCCTTCTGCTAGACAGGATGTTAAGGAGTATGTTAAGGCTTGCTAAGTCTATACTCAGTCTAAGTCCCCTACAAGCAAGCCACCCGGTCTTTTTATGCCCCTTTCAGTACCAAAGACTCCTTGGACACACCTCTCCATAGATTTTATAATGGTCCTTTCCCCCTCTGAAGGGCATACAGTCATTTTAATGGTGACCGACAGATTCTCCAAAATGGCTCACTTCATTCCGCTGAAGAAGTTCCCTTCTGCTGTGCAGCTGGCTGAGGTCTTCGCAAAGGAAGTGTTAAGGCTGCATAGTATATGTGGCAGACCTGTCTGCCTCTGGATTATTATTTGAGACTCTTTTGTCTATTTGTTCGGCAGTCCCCGGTTGTTCGTGTGTTCCCTGGTTGCATTCCCTAAAAGATGAACAAACTGCCAAATGGCAGGCCACCCAGCAGGGAAGTGTGCTGCTCATTAACCTTTTTGACCTTATTAACATTGTGGTTAAATGCAGCCACTTCCAGCTCCCGAATGGTCGGCTTGGTGGTCGTCATTCGCTTGAACGAACACGTGGCGGCGGCCATCTTGGAAAGTCGAACACCCAGCGGTGTTCGACGACAACTACATGGAACTACACAACCACTGAGATCACCAACCATCCATCTCATCGTTCCAGTTCATACGAACGCCATGCTGTTTGGTATATTGACAATCCACTAACGGAACCAGATAGCTAAACCCATGGAACCCATTCTTTCTGCTGAACGCACAATGAACACACTTTCAGCTCCATGGCAATTTGACTGTATGTATGGGATCTGAGCGCTGTTTGGTTATATTGAGCGTTTAGATCCAAGCTATCTGGGGATATGTGGGGGTTCCGTCCGGTAAAATAAGACTTATGTATTTATAAGTGTTTTTTCCGTTATTGTAAAATGGGGATATTCTCTATACCTGGAGGTAATTGAGTTACTTCAGGGCTCTTAACCCAATTATCTCCAGGATAGAGAGGAGGAGTTACACTGTTTGTGTGGGAGTGTTTTCATACTGTAAATGCACGATTAGTTACTGTGAAAAGGTCTCATTCTTCCACAAGGTCTCTATGGGAGTGTCCCTTGCTGGAAGACCTGCATAAAAGGCTTACATGTGGCCACCATTAAACAGATCCTGCTTGACTCTCAACACAGAGCCTCGTCTCGTGCTTGGGGGGATAATTCGTATGATTCCTGTTCTGCGCTAAGGAGTGTTTGGCAGCTGACTTTGTATTCGGGAAAAGAACCACCTTGGCGGCGTTAACTCCTCCTTATACCCGGGGTGCCATTACAGTATATCAGTAGACATAGTCTCTGACAGGGGTCCCCAATTCACATCAAGGTTTTGGAGGGGATTCCGTGCAGAAATGGGTTTATCTTTGTCCTTTTCTTCGGCCTACCACCCCCAGTTAAACAGTGCTGCTGAAAGGGCGAACCAACCTCTGGAACTCTACCTACGTTGCTTTGTTAACAAGCACCAGGACAGTTGGTCCTGTCTTCTCCCATGGGCTGAGTTTGCCAAGAACACAATCTCTCATGCCTCTATTGGCTTAAGTCCTTACGGTATTCTCTGACAAGGGAGACAAGGGACATAAAAATTCTCTAACAATTCTGGGGACTACAGATCAATGGTAAATGGAATGTCATATCTGGGTGCACCAATATGATCTTGTTATTGCAATACATCCTTTAGTAAACAAGCAAAATACATAGAAGACTGTTGTAGCCCATTTTTTTATTAATATTTTCTTTTTTTCTTTTTGCTTCCTTACATGTCAAAGAAGGCAATTCAGCAATAAAGATTTCCTTTCAACAGCTTTACAGTCCCTTGTGCCACACATTCAGATTGTTAAAAGGAACTGCTCAGACTCTTGATTTATTACAACATTTACTCTATTTCCATTAGAAGGTACAGTCACTGTGAACAAGGCATTTAGGTCTTGCTGATTGCAATACTGACAATCCGAGAGCTGTTAAACTGACCAAAATACCCTCAAACATCTTTCTTTGGCTCTCATACAGTATATTAGGATAAGAAGCCTTTAGATCCCTCAAATACATTTTGATATTCTGTAGATTGTGTTTCCTTTTTCAGCTAGAGATTTATCATACCATAATGATGTAAGTCCTTGAAGCATCTGTTAAAAGCTGTAACCTTCCAGGTGCATTTTTGTATCCCACCAACATGCATTAAAAAAAAGCTGTGAAGTCACTTAGGATATTTAACAGATCCAATCACATTTGCTTTGATATACTTTATATAGAAAGTAGTGAAGCTCATAAAAAAAGAAATACAAGAAAACCATATAATAAGTCCATTATTACTGAAGGGGTACACACATAATAGCTTTAACCCCTTAAGGACACATGACATGTGTGACATGTCATAATTCCCTTTTAATCTAGAAGTTTGGTCCTTAAGGGGTTAAAGGTTACCGTAGCAACATGATAACATGATGCAAAAAATAGCAAATATTTGGAAACATTCGCTGTGATGAATGATACACAGCTAAAATACCAATGTTAAACCTAATGTGGGAATTGCTTCAATTTTAACAATGTAAATCAATGTAAATGTTTCTTTCATTTTGTTCAAGTGTTACTGGTTTAAATCCATGAAAGTAAGAAATCAATATTCCATAGTATAAAATAGTGGAAACAGAACATAATATATTTTTTATTGCAGTGCAAACACTCAACATTAATCTCTTCTTCCAAAATTATAAATACATAATAATGTACACATATACATAAATCTATATATATATATATATATATATATATATATATATGCACACAAATACAAATTATATACACACACATGCATATATGCATAAACATTACATATATATATGTATATATATATATATATATATATATATATGATTTGAAGTGTCAAAATTAATGATGTACCTCCTTATGCGCAAGTCACATAGGAAGCTACCCCCAACATAACATTTTTAAGATGAACGAACACGAGCACAGATGCATAAGTTAGTGGCAGTCTGTATGATCTAGGCACCTGTGTTAATAATAGAGATACCTGTGTTCATGTTGTGAGGAGATAAGAAAACCTGCAGTCAGGGGGACACGAGAACTGACACTGAAAAAGTATGCTCTGTTATTTCACACAATTACTCTAAGTTGGTTTCAGAATCCCTTTCTGTAAAGAAGCAGTATTGACTTCTGTTAATTTAGATACTACTTGTATTCACACATAAAGTGTAATCTAATGCATCTGCAACTTTTTTTGATTTGTTACTTAGTTGTTTGTTGTTCCTTTGCATAGCACTTGCTTATTGTTTACTCACCTAATACAGCTTCTTTTGCTCATCAGTGCTCCCATTTACAAACAATTTGTGCTATTAAAGAAATTACATCAGATTACAAAGAAATATAGTAATTTGAATACACCACACACTGTCTTTACAAAAAACCTCTGATTTCAAACCATAAAAACAACGGATGTACCCCTTACATTCTTGTAGTTTTTACCATTATTAACAACCTTTAATGACCGCGGACGTAAATATGCACTTACCTGATTGCTGGAGATCCCCCGCCGGCGATGTGGGAACTTGCCTGGCATTCCACGCAGTACCCCTGCCCCGCCCCGCCCCCCCCAGACCATGTGATCGCAGGGTCCTCGCGATCACATGGCTGGAATAGCCGGCTTCTGCAGTGCCTGCAAGGGGAGCTCTCAGGCACGGACCGAAGCCATCGGAGTCTGCCCGCTAAGCCATGGTAGTGTCTGATTGCCATGGAGACGCTATCTGTATCACCGGGTACGGAGTCGACGCATGCGTGATTGACGGATGCGCAATGACGTCATCCAAATGCGACCGGCAGTTTCGGCGGGGCAATTGACCGGACGGCTTGTGGAGATGTGCCTCTAACCAGGTGGGGTGAGTACACTGTTTGATTAGTGTTTATTGGTGCAGTATGTATGTATACTCTTATTACTGGCTAACCTTGTCCTGATGAAAGTCTGATTGTCCAGACTGAAACGTTGATTTTTAACTTGGAGCATTAAAAGTTAATTTTTATTTGAAGATTAAGTCCGTGGAGTGCAATTTACCTTTATTTCTATATCTTTGGCAGATAAGCACCAGGCAGTGATTCTATTTTACAGTGAGTGCAACACTGCTTGTATTTTTTTGTATTTATATTTGGCATTTGGCAATGCTGATCGTGTATGCACCCTGGACTTTGGGCTTGTACCCTATATTTTGTCAATATTAGAGATTTTTCAACATACCTGTACTTTGAACACTTTTTGAATATCCCTGGAGGAATAATTTGGAATACTAATCTGATTTTGTTACTTGCGTAAAGTGAGTGATTTTATTTTCATGGAGGATTTTTTTACCCTTGCTGGGGGACTGACCGAACAGGCTGAACTTTGGCAATATAACGACACAGATGCTGAAAGAATTAGATGGTCAGAGACCACGACAGATCTACCTAGTACTACCACGCTACGAGAGATATTTTGAACTACTCAGATAAAAGAAACGTGAAACTGATTTGGATTTACACGGATTATTCTTATCTGAGTACCACAAAAAATTACAGATCCCGAGGGGCTTCAGGGTGAAGAACATCCCCACGATTGGGAGACTTAAACCAAAGGTGTATAGGAAATGGGTGGCCGTACTGAACAAATGTTCACTCGATTTAATGCTGGTAATTATTGAAGATGTAAGAGAGGATTTGGTTCAAATACGCAGGAGAATAACGAAACTTGAGACACAACAGACATTACTTTTGTCATCTGTAGAAGCTGCACCAACCCTCTTAAAACTGGAGGATAATGTTAAACAATAAAAAGTTGATCTTGTACGTTTTAAAAGAGAAAAACAAGAAAAAGTAGCAGCTGACTATAAAGAACACACAGTTTACAGGTGGCTGAGTGGACATGGTGAACGTCCAAGATTCGCAAGGAAGCGTAAGTTTATTCGCAAACCAAGACAATTCACCATTGATAAAACGTCGGGGGAGTCCAATTCGGAGTCTGATACTTATCATGAGAGAAACACCATCACTGAGCCTTTTTTAGAAGGGGCACAAGTAGAACAAACAGGGATACGGACGAGGAATCAATACCGAAATCAGGCACAAGAAAAAGTGGTATCACGAGACGTGGCCAGAAGGGGAGAACTTTCTGGGGGAAGAGGGAAGCCTCCAAGATTTCAAATATGATACCAGTATTCAATATTTCCTCTAGAAAACTCCTCCCTGACGAACTAAGCTTACTTAGCAAAGGTCTATCTTTTGTCCCTACGAATGGCCCCAATCAACTTCAATGGGAAAGCGAACTATTTAAATTTGGTCAAACAATGCGACTCAAAGATTTCTTTAAATCTAAGTTCAAACCAAAAAGCACGTTTGATCCAACATCTAACCAGGCCACGATCAAAACTTTTTTACGTTCAGTGGAAAAAGAAGCTAAAGATTTCTTCAAGATACAGCACAAGGTGCACTCGAACTGTACTACTAGGGATAGAGAAATAATTACATCATTGTCCAGTGACAATAAAATCATGATAAGACCAGCCGATAAGGGGGGAGGCATAGTTGTATTGGACTATGCTGACTACCGAGAAGAGATTCTTAACCAACTGTCTGACTGGCATACGTACCTTCAGATCCCCAAGGACCCCATGGCACAACTACAAAGTCATTTGGATAAGATTTAAAGGGGGCTTGGAAGCCAACTATTTAACCAGCGACTTGTATGAATTTTTGACACGGTCGAACCCCAGGACACCCATCCTGTATACTTTACCTAAAGTACATAAAGACATTGAAAGACCTCCTGGTCGGCCCATTGTGTCGGCAAAAGAGGGAATCTTGGAACCAATAGCTCAATGGCTTGATTTCCTGATGAAGGATACAGTGGCTAATCTTTCAACATGTCTGAAAGACACATCTACTTTTCTACAATGAATTTCAGCTGTGACATTACCCCCTGAACCAGTTATGCTTTTGACTTGTGACGTCAAAAGCTTATATACTGTCAACCCCCATCTTGAAGGTATAGCGGCGACAAAACAAGTACTAACAGAATCTTCGCACTACCGAGGCCCACCCATCGAGTATGCAATGGAACTACTGGAAGCGGTGTTAACATGCAATTATTTTCGCTTTGAAAAAATGGCCATGGCACCTATGTATGCCAACTGTTTTATGTACAAGTTTGAGATGGAACACATTCTGGAACCATTCAAAACAACGATCTTGTTATACGCAAGGTTCATCGATGACCTGTTCTTCACAGTAAGAGGTGACCCCGATACAGTTGCTGAGATGGTAGCTTCCATCAATAAGGTGAGCCCCAATATTGAGCTTACAATGACAGCTAGTAAGACCACTGTCGACTTTCTGGATGTGAGAGTGAGCATCGAGAATAGTAAAATTATATACACTCTGTTCACCAAGTCCACCGACCGTAACACACTTCTACATGCTGATAGCTTTCACCCAAACTCTCTGAAAGCTTCTCTACCATATTCACAGTTCTTGAGGGTATTTAGGAACAATTCGGACCCTGTCAGAGCGCAAGAACAAATCAACACCATGTGGGACAAGTTCCTAGAACGGTGGTATAAGAAGACAACCTTGAATAATGCCCTACTGAAATGCCACCAGCAGAAAGCAAGTTCTAACAACATTAATCAACGTTTGGTGTTTCCAACGATCTACAACACGACCTCTTCAGCATTAAGGAGATCTATCAATATGAACTGGCGGATACTCAGTAATGATAACACTCTCCCTAAGGAATTTTCTTCTCCACCAATGATGAGCTACAAGAGAAATAAAAGTTTGAGAGACTTACTTGTGAAGAATGATCCTTGTCACTGTTATGAAGCTAAAACAGCAACGAGTAATCATGGGTGCTACCGTTGTTTGGGGTGCGTCACCTGTGGACATATGGTCCCAAGGCGGACGTTTTCACATCCCCACACTGGTAAACAATACACCATTAAACATCGATTGACCTGCACTAGTGACTTTGTCATAGGCCGATTTCAGCCAATCAGATTTGTAAAGAGCTTATTTAAATGCAATTTTACCTTTTCTCATTGCTCTGTCGTGGTTTCCCTTAGTGATTGTCTGAGAGTGTATTCCTGAGCATTTACTTCTGGTTATTGACTTTGGCTTTGTTTTTTCTTCCCTGTATTCTGGTATCCCTGTATTTTGTCTTTCCCTTATTGTTGTGTTCGATTCTGTGTCCCTGACCTTGAAATGTATTCTGACTATTCTTTGGTATGTTAAGTCCAGCCATTCTAAGGCCCGGTAAGACGTTACCTTCTAGTCCTAGGTCTGATACAATTCTACGTGCTTAATCATTTAGTAATCCTGACACCTGCCTGACAACCCAGGCAGAAAGTCCATAGAATTGGGTTTGCAAGCCCTATATTTAACCCTGTAACTTTCCAGGACACCATAAACCTGTACATGGGGGGTGGGGGGGAGGGTACTGTTTTACTCGGGAGACTTTGCTCAACACAAATATTAGTGTTTCAAAACAGTGAAACATATCATGACGATATTGTCAGTGAAAGTGTTGTTTGCATTTTTCACACACAAACAATTGCACTTTCACTGACGATATCATCTGTTTTGAAACAACAACATTTGTGTTCAGCGAAGTCTCCCGACTATAACAGTACCCCCCATGTACAGGTTTTATGGTGTTTTCAAAAGTTACAAAGTCAAATATAAGAAATGCATTTCAGTTTTTTCACATTGATATTGTTAGATTGGTTTGGTTGCCTTTGAGACTGTATGGTAGCCCAGGAATTAGAATTACCCCCTATGATGGCATGCTATTTACAAAAGAAGGCAACCCAAGGTATTGCAAATGGGTTATTTAAGTGGCTATTAAAAAAGACTGGATATATCCCATTTGTAATACCTTGGGTTGTCTACTTTTGCAAATGGTATGCTAGCATGGGGGTTGTTTTGGCAAGGATGCCTAATTCATTATTGCACTATGGAATATTGTTCTTTAATGTAATTTGTGTAGTGCATTAAGGACCTGCTGGCCTGGCTTACATCTTTTGAAGCTGGGACCCCCACAGAGGTCAGATGACAGAAGGGCATAGGAATGTGGAAAGGATTTTACAATATGAATGTAAATTAATCAAGGCTCTGTGAGGTGTGATATTCTACATTGGAAAAAGCCTGAATGTCTCTTCAGCCATTTGACCTGTACCTTTTAATTGATGAATTGATTTCTTTTGATATGTTAATGATCATTAGCTTTCAAAAAAAGAGAAAAAAACAAGCCGTGGGTTCCAGTATCCTATCCAAAAGAAATAAACATTAATATTTACTTACAGAATAATAATAAAGCCTCTTTTTTTTTTTTAAATATTTGAAATGCCACCAGCACAATCTTCTAATTAAGCCCAAACATGGGTTGCATAAATTGACCATAGGGGAAGGAATTGTGATGTCCGGCAAATTGGGTCACTCGTACGGTGTGTGACATGTCTATAGAATGGGAAAATAATAAATTTGCAGATGCAATTATTATTTCTGTGGCAGCTACATAAGCGAAGATAGAGCCAAATGTTTCCATTTGGATTGATGTGGATCTGGACACAAGGGGATGGTCACTAAGCCCTAACTCCACCTCTAGTTGAGGCGTGGTAATACAGAGGGTATATCTCTAATGAGACTTAAGTGTGCATGGTACTTCTTGGGGCCAGAATCTAAATCTAAGTGTGTCACCATCTTTCCTAGCAGAGACCCCGTGTGGCAAAAGTATTTACTTTGAAGAGCTGAGTAAGTGATTAGGACTTTATGTTATTTTACCTCTTTTGTTTTTATCTGTTGTTGGTGTAAATCATTTGGTTTCCATCTAAATTTTTGTATGCACTGCGGCTATTTTTTGCTCATAATAAACATTTATTTATTAAGTTCTGCCTCTGTCTGGTAAAGGATCACGTTACCTGAAGAGACTAAAGTAGTATTTTGAAATTACATAAATATTGTGCTAAGTTATATTTGGTGGGTTTTTATTATTGATTTACCTGGGGAACCAAGGCACCCCATTTATAAATTGTTTTGGTGGTGACAGCGTTAAAATAGTAATACTTATATTATTATGTTTAAGCGTGGTGTTAAGGGGGATTTTGTCATTATTTCCAGTCTAGTGCAGACAAATAGTGAACTTTACCCCTTTCACCACCACAACTACATCACACACACACACTCTTGAAGTAGGGTGCGTTCGTGGCAAGGGTAATTCTCATTCCTGGGCAATTTGGTCTCAAAGGCAATGTAACCAGTCTGGCAAATTTCAATGTGTATAAACTAAAAAATATAATATGCTATATTTGACTCTGTAACTCAAAAACACCATAAAAACCTATATATGAGTGCATACTGTTTTACTTGTGAGACAATGCTGAAAATAAATGTGTACTTTATTGCAGTAACAGCAAACAGTTTTTATGACATTCAATGTTAAAATGCCATGCAGAACTAAAGAAAATAAAATGTCTTAATTTGTAAAATTGTTTTACATTTTTTTCATATTAAATTAAATTATGTTTCATATATAAATATTTGATACGAAAAGAAAGCCCATTTTCTCCTGAACAAAATGATATATAATAAGTGTGCATTTAATATGAAAGAGGCGAATTACAGCTAAACACAAACAGAAATGTAAAAACAGCCTTAGTCCTTAATGGTAAGAAAATTGAAAAATAGTCTGGTCACTAAGGGGTTAAAGGAGCGTTATAGAATTATAAATACAAACCTGTATTCCTACTGCTATAGTGTCCCTGTCCTTTGTTTTGTAGGTCCTCTCACAACTGTGCAACCTTTTTTACCTTACCTCTCTCCAACACTGAGGCTCCCTCCGCTCTGTCTAGGCCTCCTCCTACTGCAATGTCAAGTAAACATTCAAGCTTTCCCATAGGAAAGCACTTAATCAATGCTTTCCTATAGAGAGCATAGAAGATGTTAGATACCTTACTTCAAAGTAAAACTCTGCTAGGGACCCGGAAGCACCTCTAGGACTAGCGTTAACTCTGCAATTGCAGGGTTATACAGACAGGAAAACTGCATCCAGATCACTTCAGTGAGAAGAAGTAATCTGAGTGCCTATAGTCCCTTAAACAGCCATTTAAAAGCCCCATAAATGTGTTGTTTTCCCAAGCATGGTAAGCCCCAGCTACTGACAGACTTCTGCTTGTGAAAGTGTCCCCTAGTACTCTTCCAGGCATTTGATCACTTTAGCACCAGGGGTTATCATAGGTAACTCACTATAGTCTAATCCAGCTTTTCCCAATTAGCGTTCTGTTAAACCCTAGGGTTCAGCAAGAACAAAATTGGGGTTATGCGGCAATTTGCCAGTCTGGTGGCCCAAGCATTTAGGGCCACCCAATGGGTATCACAAAACAGGGGTCCGGTCAGGCTCCGGGGTCATCTAAAACCGCAACCAGACCCCTGTTGACAGCACTTCCTCCCAGACAGAGCATGCTGCCTGGAGGGGGAGAGGGAGCAGCGGGGACTGACCATTACACCAATCTTAGCCAGCAGCACCGAAGATCATCCTGCAGAAAAAAGGTAAGTGAACAGCAAATTTAAACGTGTGTGTGTGTGTCTGTGTGTGTACCTGTGTCAGTGTGTGCATCTCCCAATGTGTGTGAATCTGTGGGTGTATGTGCCAGTTTGTGTATCTGTGTCTCAAGGTGTGTGTATGTGTCACTGTGTGTGTGTGTGTGTGTATATTATATATAAATAAATGTGTGTCAGAGTCTGTCAGTGTATGTCAGTGTGTGTATGTGTCAGTGTGTTTGTGTTTCTGTGTGTCAGATACATACACACACAGACACACACTGACACACACACACACACCAGCACATACAAAGATACACACACCTTGAAACACAGATACATACACACACATATACACACTGTGTGTCATGGAGTGTGTATCTGTGTGTCAGTGTGTGTATCTGTGTGTCAGATAAATACACACACACAGATACACACTCTGGAACATTCAAACACAGATACACACTGGCACATACAAACACATACACACAGCTTGACATAGACTGTATGTCAGATACACACACACCGATACACAAAGCGGCACATACAAACACAGATACATACACCTTGACACACAGATATACACTGTGTGTCAAGGTGTGTGTATCTGTGTGCCACTATGAGCCAATGTGTGTGTGTATCTGTGTGTATATATGCTTGACTTAAAGATACACAAACACATTGACACACACCGGCACATACAAACACAGATACACACTTTGACACACAAATACACACACTTTGACAGACAGATACATACACACAGATACAGACTGTGTGTCAAGGTGTGTGTATCTGTGTGCCACTATGTGTGTATATCTGTGTGTCAGATTCATATACACTGACACATACACTTTGACACACAGATAGATACATACATACACACACTGTGTGTCAAGGTGTTTGTATCTGTGTGTTAAGGTTTGTGTATCCGTGTGCCAGTGTGTGTTTATCTGTGTGCAGAGGCTTAATTAGAAACCACAGGGCCCTGGTGCGAAAATTGCCCTGGGGCCCCCCAATCATCTACCCACTGCAACCTCCCCACACGTTGCCCCCCCCCCACACATACAGACAACACACAAACACACACATACAGAGAAACATTTATACATACACACATACAAACAAACACATACATATACAAAATATTTTAGTCACCCTCCTGTTTCCTACATTTTAGATGCAGGAGGATGACTTCAGTGGTGGCTTCAACCTGATGGGATTCAGAGTTCCCACTCCGATTCCCTCCTCTTCTTCCTCCTGCGCAGCTCCTGGTGGTTGCTGGGAGGAAGTGACAGGGGCTGACCTCATCAAAAGGGGCCCATCACAGTGATGACCTGGCCCCCTGAAAATCCATAGCCATCAGGTGGCCCTAACAGCATGGGCCGCCCTGATGGGCCACTTAATGTGCGGCCCCGGCAGTTATACCGAGCCATCTGGGACTGCAACACGTGGTGGCGGTAACCGCGGTCGCAGGGGTCCACAGGGCAGCCGGGCCCCCTGGAGTGATAGGCCTGCTCACAGCTGCGACCCATGCGACCGCGGTTTTTCCGCCACTGTCTGTGTGTCAGACACATACACACACCAGCACATACAAAAAAAAGGTTTATGCAACGCCGCAAAATCCACAATGTTGATACACTATGTCAAAGGTTTCCTTGGGAAAAAATAATTGGGAACCCCTGGTATAGAACTTGATTTACATTTGTTTTGGTTTTTTTACATTATTTCTTGCTGGCTTCTAAAACAAGATATCCTGCAATGAGGTTTCTTGTTGTTTATATACTATCCTAATTCTATATTTTAGACTTTTATAAAGAAACAGTAAGCCATAAAAACTTATTTATTTTTGTCTCTAAGAAATTAAAATGGACATATTTACAAAAAAACAGCAATACCATCAAACTAATTGAAAACCCTAATTTTATACTGAAATGTGTTTAATCGTGTTCTTTTTAATTATATTCTTGTATGATCCTCCCATGAAATTCAGCATAATTAACAGAGATGAAGCTTGATGATAGGTTATCGGTAATTCATGTTCAGAAAGCCAAACTACTTTACTTTCATTAGAGCACCTTTAACTATGGAATATACTCTATAATAAATCTTACAGACAACCAACAGAAAATACAATATGCATTTGCTCTTTTATACTGTAGTCCTCTTCTAATGGAATACTAGGCAGGTTACTAGCTGAAAAGCTATAATTAACTTTGTGCCAAAGGTCATACAAAGAAAGTTAACTGTGTTGCTGCCAGTGGAAGTAGAACAAAAACGATTAAAAGAACTGAAAAGGCATAGTTCAACCTATGAATGTTAGTATAGCACATTTATAAACATTTAAATAGAAATTATGTTTTGTTAGCACTCCTTTTTCTATTGTGTAGGACCTGTATATTTAGTGTTTTCCAGATTGCAGATGTACACAATTATCTTCTAATGTTCTTTGTTTACATGACACTCCAGCCGCCATAATAACCTAAATATATTGAAGCCTCTTGTCTCCCCGTTTCATAAATGCAAAAATGTGCAGCTTTTCTCAGCTATAATTTCAGTTTCTCATTCAAAAATGTTGTAGGGGAAATTATGTTTCCTACTGTCTGTATAGATGCTGGTATATACTTTGAGAGTTCTTACAACATAGAAGGGAAAATGCATAACATACATAGTTACATAGCTGAAAAGAGACTTGCGTCCATCAAGTTCAGCCTTCCTCACATATGTTTTTGCTGTTGATCCAAAAGAAGGCAAAAAACCTAGTCTGAAGCGCTTCCAATTTTGCAACAAACTAGGAAAAAATTCCTTCTTGACCCCAAAATAGCAGTCAGATGTCTCCTTGGATCAAGCAACTATTACCCCACTAATTAGAAATTATATCCCTGTATGTTATGTTTTTGCAAGTATTTATCCAATTGCAGTTTAAACATCTGTATAGACTCTGACAAAACCACCTCTTCAGGCAGAGAATTCCATATCTTTATTGCTCTTACTGTAAAAAAACCTTTTCTTTGCCTTAGATGAAATCTCCCTTCTTCCAGCTTAAATGTGTTACCTCGTATCCTATGTATAGCCCTGTTTATGAATAGATTTCCAGATAAAGGTTTGTACTAGCCTGAATATATTTGTATAATGTTATATTCCCTCTCAGGCACCATTTTTCCAAACTAAACAGATTTAAATGTTTTAACCTTTCTTCATAACTAAAATGCTCCATTCCTTTTATCAATTTTGTAGCTTGTCTTTGCACTTTTATCTCATGATATATCTTTCTTTAGAAGAGGTGGCCAAAATTGCTCAGCATATTCAAGGTGTGGTTTATAAAGAGCGATTTATAAAGAGGCAAAATTATATTTTCATCCCGAGAATTTATGCCCCAATTTATACATGATAAAACCTTACTGGCCTTAGCAACTGCAGATTGACATTGCATATAGCTGCCTAATTTGTTATCTATAACAATTCCCAAATCCTTCTCATGGGGGGGGAATTGAAAAATCACATGATAAAAAAAAAGTCCTTACAGCTCAATGCCTTTAAGGTACTTAGGTGGGAGAAGCAAATAACTAATAGTAGATTACAGGAAACATAGTGTAAAGTAAAAAAATAAAATTAATGTCCAGCACTATTAAAATTAAAGAGATTTTAGTGACATCATTCTCAGATTTATTCGTAAAGTAAAAGAAAAACAAATCATGTTTTCATGACATCTTTATTGTGGCTTTTACTCATTGTGCTACCTCTGTATATTTGGCCAGTCTGTATTTTACAGCTCAGTCTGCCCTTTTCCCATAAGTAACAAACTCACATTGAATTTAGCACATATTTGAATAAAACTACCTATGTGCTTGCATGCTAAAGGTTGCCCTGTTAAGAATTATTTCTATTGTACGAGTTTGTGTTCTCCATATTAAAACACCTCCAAACCTGAGATGCTAGTCTAGGTGACATAACCAGATTACCATCTGATTTCTGATGGCTTCACTTACCTAGTCCTGCTACTTATATAGATAAATGGTCTCTATGATGTCACAGTTACTGTGACACATTATGATGTCATAAAGTGTGCTATGTATGCAATATGTATCTACATAACTCAACTATTAATCAGTTATGTATCAAATGTGAATTACAATTATTTGCTTTGTATACCTAAATCATTGCAATAACATGTTGATCATTAAAGGACCACTCTAGGCACCCAGACCACTTCAGCTTAATGAAGTGGTCTGGGTGCCAGGTCCAGCTAGGGTTAACCCATTTTTTTATAAACATAGCAGTTTCAGAGAAACTGCTATGTTTATTAATGGGTTAGCCTTCCCCCTAATCCTCTAGTGGCTGTCTCATTGACAGCCACTAGAGGCGCTTGCGTGCTTCTCACTGTGATTTTCACAGTGAGAGCACGCAAGCGTCCATAGGAAAGCATTGCAAATGCTTTCCTATGCGACCGGCTGAATGCACGCAGCTCTTGCCGCGCGTGCGCATTCAGCCCAGGAGGAGGAACGGAGGAGGAGAGAAGGAGGAGAGCTTCCCGCCCAGCGCTGGAAAAAGGTAAGTTTTTACCCCTTTCCCCCTTCCAGAGCCGGGCGGGAGGGGGACCCTGAGGGTGGGGGCACCCTCAGGGCACTATAGTGCCAGGAAAACGAGTATGTTTTCCTGGCACTATAGTGGTCCTTTAAAAACTGAGACTTCCTTAACAGACCTATGAGTCCACGAAGGCCTAAAAATGGACTCTTCAAAACGGACACCTAGATAGAGCAATACAATGTTCACAAGGTATCATTTGCATCTGTTAAATTGTGGACATTTTATTTGCCATTCCCATCAATGTAGCATTTCTGTAAGAACAATAAATAGGTTTATAAAAAATAAACAATTAAGAGATACATTGTAAAACCTATTTTATTGTGACTGCCATACTCTGTAGGTTGAAAATGCTTCCCTCTTCACCAAAAATGCTAAAAATGTGTGAGTTTCAAGTCAGAATAGTACACCAACATATTTTCAGAAATACATAGCATCTTGAAAATAGCAAAATGTCTCTATAATTTGCCTGCTAGTCTTACTTATAAAATATGATTTTTTTTCTGTTGGATAGAAAAATACATGGCTTAATAAAATCAGAAGTAAATTGCTTGGAAAGGCGCACTGCTGTATTGGTGAATTTCACTGATAAAAAAGACATATCTGTCCAGTTAAAAAGGAAAATCATAAAAAGAAGGTCAGGGCATTATGAAGGAATACATTTTTGTGGCATTCAAACTTATTCTAGCTGAAAATATCTCCAAGGAATACATTTTAGGGGTCAAAGGTTTAAACTAATTTTTAAATTATATGTCCATAATCATATAGACATCTAGTAAAGAGCATTCATCTGTTTTGAAAGCTAAAGAATTATTTCTTTTCCCTCCTTTTAGTATTGGTTTTTAATGTTCCATTCATTTTGTGCAGTGTTTAACATCTTCAGTAGCTGCAGGGGATGTCAGAACATTGCTTTATAAAGCACTGAATTCCCAAAAGCGTTTGGCTTTAAAATAATAAATACTCACATTTTATTTAACTTATGTAAACTCTAGAATTTTAATGCATTTTTTTTCACTGGGTGTAGCCAAATTGATTATATTGTCACTTTTAGGGACACCTCCCCCTGCCACTTGGTAGAGAATTCCTTTAAAAATATATATCTTCCTATATAAATTACATATGTAAAAACTGAATTTTGGAGTAGTTTTAAACCCTGGATCTATTCATTAGTGTTGGGTTAGTTAATGATCAGCATATAACATTTAGGCCATTAGGCACATGGCTTTATGCAATAACCTTTCCCTCAAGGCTGCATCCAAGGCTAATGCCCAATGCCATCATATAAACGCTCTATTCCTATATTTCAATATTCCCTTCACCCTATGTCTCTCTCTGTTTCTTTCTAGTACCCATTATGTTTCTTTGTCTCTCTCCTCATCTCTTGTAAAACTCCCTGTGTGTCTTTCTCCATCTCCCTGAACCCATTTTTGTGTCTCTCTCTATTTCCCCCAAGTCCTACTACTCGTCACAATTTCCATGTGGTTGGTAGTAATGTCCTGAAACTGTGCTGTTTTAATTAGCTGCTTCCTAGTATAAAATGATTAAACCCAAGTATCTAGTCACATGAAGAAACCCAGACGGAAGGGGAGAAATGAACACCCTCCCTAGTATATTGAATATATGAGACTCAAAAGAAAAAGTCCCTAAATGCTGTAAAACACCTTCATGGGTGTTCTAATCTAAATGCTCACTCTAAGGAGTGGTTCTCCACTGCCTATCTATAAAGTATAGAAGCCTCCAGATAAATCCCTAAACTCTGTTAAACACCTTCATGGGTGTTCTAATCTAAATGCTCACTCTAAGGAGTGGTTCTCCACTGCCTATCTATAAAGTATAGAAGCCTCCAGATAAATCCCTAAACTCTGTTAAACACCTTCGTGGGTGTTCTAATCTAAACGCTCACTCTAAAAGGGTATAGCCCACTGCCTAATGCTACAAGATCCCCTGCTGGCTAAGAGTAATAGAAAAGAAATAAAGTTGCTTTAAGTGTACATCCTTGTCGTGCCTAACCCATTAGTGTACATGAGAAACGAAAAAAATAAAATTGAATGAAGTTAAAGCATGTCGGTCGCCCGACGCGCGTTTCGGTGTATGATAACACCTTCGTCAGGGGCTGACTCCCAACAGGGATCATTGCTCCTCTATCATTACCACAGCAGGTGTAAGCCCTATATTTTGTCCTCTATACTATTTGTTTACATTTATTATATAATATATTTTATTTTGAAGGAGTATATTGAGACTGCAGCCTTATTTCTACCATTCACAAGTTCTATAGAAGGGATTTAGAATAGAGCTTTCTCCCTTTTGTATTGTCTCTAGGGGGAGCTCATTTTTTGCTAGCCTTACCTTATTACATAATAAAGATTTCTTATTTTTTCTAGCCTATTAGGTAACTTAAGGGTATCTTGTTAAACAGTCATGTTGTGATGTTTTCGGACCCTGCCTTTTTTCCCTTCTATTAGACCCCCAGTCTGGCTATTTTTATTTTTGTATTGATACCTCATATTTGTCCATTTATTACTTTAGTCAGCATTTCAAGATCTCCCCAGGTGGAGACCTTATTCATTATTTTGTTTACAATAAAATGCCTGCAGAGACATACTATGCACACACCAGAACAACGACAGTAAGCTGTAGTGTTTCTAGTGACTATAGTGTCCCTTTATTTAATTTGATTAAACGTTGCTGAACTCATTAATGGCATTTTCTCTAGTGCTCCGTGTGTCTTCACTTTAGATATGGAATTGCAGAGAGGAGTCCGAGAACTCTCTACAATATTCAAACCCACCACCAGACATTGCTACCACTCTGGTGGCAACTCAACCAATACTTGCTGGAAGTTTAAGTAATGCTAAGTCTCCATGGCTTTATTTCTCCTCCAGATGCAGTTGTACCAATGATTGCCAACAAGCAGAAACTAATAATACTGAATTACCCATTTTGTGACAATACCACTATTTCTGCTGTTATAAACGGATTGTTCTACTTTCTACCTGTCACTTTGATTTTTTTCCTGTGTACCTGGATTAACAGCTGCTTATATAGATACAAAACCCATCCCTAGCACTCATTAACATTTCTGCCAGTAATTTAATCAAATATTGCCATCAGAGCACAGTTATGCCTCCCCACCTCTTTGACGTCCACTAGGTGGCTGTGTGTTTGCATGCTGTTTCTATGTGTCCGTTTTTGTGTATGTTTGTCAGTCAGAGTGCTTAGGAGACTATGCATTACTTTACCTGTCAGTAGTGTGTGTAAGTCCGTATGTGTAGTCTTTTATAAGTGTTTTGTAGTCTGTTAGTCTGTGCATGTGTGTGTCATTCTGTGTTAGGAAGTCTGTGCGTGCCTCACTGTGTTCCGTATTTGTCAGTTCGCATGCATGACAGTCAGTGTGTGTGTTTCAATTTACATATACCTGACAGATTGTCCTGTTCGTATTTGTGCATGAGTTAATTCCACAACACTTGTAGTGGTCAAGGATTGGGCAAGGTCTACTCCTAGCTGCTGTAATACATTCAATATATTTTTTCATTGTTTAGATTTATGTTTAGATATAATATATACAAAACAAGGAATTATATTTATCGGAAAGCAGTCAGAGGCTCAAACATTTGATTTCTATAATTAATGGTATACTGTTATGTATTTTCTAAATTCTTTCTATATCTATACACACAACTCTATACACACATTTTTGTTCTGTTTATATTTTCACAACTATTTACACAACTGTATGTACCAACACCTAAGTATGCATCTTGTATATATTAAAAGTACTTTTTTACACACATTAAAAATCCTACTAATTCCAGCACAAAATAACTTTACAATATTAAGATTATACGTGCTAAAGCACACTTTTACAGCAACTCGCAAAGGTCAACTATGACATTTCCAAGGACACAAGGTAGATATTTTATTCAGACATTAAGTCCATTCCTATTTGGCATATGAAGCACATCTTAACATTGTTTTGAAATTCTGAACATTACTTACTCCTAGGAAATATTTTATCTTGGTATTTTACAAATGTGAGAAAATAACTACTTGTACCATACATTTGTGATTCAAAGCTTTCATTTATGCAATGACACCCATCCATCAAACTGTCCCATGAGCATGTTCTTCTTCTGCAGTTCTTCAAACATAATGAGAGAACCTAAATATTCAATGTCTGTTTATAACACATCAGACATGCACCTGCATTCATTAATAGATTTCTGCTGTGAGCACAAGCAGATAGATGACCTTTCTTTTGAGGCCAATACGGCTTCACTGCAATTATGAGCGCCCCAATTTGCCCTTTAAATCTTAGGTCAGCACAGCTCAATGAGGAATTGATTAAAGTACCACGTTCCTAACATGCACCTGCAAGATGTTTGAAAAAGTTGGATGCTTTTAAAGGGCAGAAATTTTCAAGTGATAACTAGCCTTAAAATAACCTATGAATTCATTGGTATGTTTAGGTGAACACCGTCGTGAGCAAGATATTAAAGAGCTTATAATTTAAATTAAAATAAGATGACAAAATGTGTGTAACCTAATAAAAAAGAATAAAATTAAATAGATTAGCTCAGTGTAAGAGAGAAGATGGTGAGCAGGTCATTTAGCCAATGCATTTCTTAGCTCATAGATTTTATAAACTAGAGGTATACCTCAATACAGATAACATAATAGAGTGAAACCTTTTTTTATTGTCTTTTTCCCTCTTCTATTTCATTAAAATAGTACAACTAGCCTATAAGAGTAAGGAAGCCCATAGGAGGCATGTATGTGATCTTTAACATTATTCTCACTAGTATTGAATGGTGTGAATGTGGGAACAACTCAAAAAAAAAAAAAAGCTGGGGGGCGGGGCCTGGCTGCCAACCAAGATGGCCGCATGCAGAGTGTGCTCTGTGTAAAACACTCCAGCAGAGCCCTAATTCAGAACCTTTACATTAGCAAACTCGACTACCTGAAAGCAGGCAAAAGACTTTACTTCTGCAACACCTGAAAGACTCCTGGACACAAAATGAGCAGCCTGTTTTCGACACACAACTGCGGCCTCCATGGGGGTGCTGGCGTGGAAGAAGCGGCCGATCTTCCTGCTGGCTATCCGACTGCTAAAGGTGGACGCAACAGGGGCTCCCGTTCCCCCCCCCTTGCCAGTGGGGGTTATCCCGGCACCAGCACTCACACCGCAATCACGACCACCCGGTGGCCCTGCGACACAGCACATGTACTCACAGAATTTTGGCGCAAGCTCGAAGAGAGGCAACAGAGTGCCAGCAAGCTAGACCACTCGCCTCCGGCTGCTGACATGAAGAGCCGAAACCAGCCCGCATCTAAAGCACCGGAGGCTCACAGACAGGAAGCCTCCACTCGACGACCACACGCCGCGTGGGTCTGCCGCTCCTCCGTACCTACACATGCACTCGCTCGCACTAAGAAGAGGAGGACAGTCCGTAGGAGGAGTGCAGTTCCAGCAAAGCCAACTCACCGGCAATGCCTCATCAAGCTACAAGCCACCAGGCGAACCACCGCAGCAACGCAGAAAGTGAGGAAGCTGGCTGGATGCCACCAACTCGCTATGGCTTAGCCCTACCGCCATCGGCACACCTCGCACCCTTTGAGAGATCCTGCCCATCACAAAGAGAGGCACCAAGGAAGAGGGTCGCTGTCCCAGGTGATGATTGACGCTACTCCCCAAGCCTGCACCTACCTGAGTTCACCAGGGACGGACAAGGTCCTGTACCTACCCTGCCTTACTGGACACTCCACTGGTTGGGACTGTAGATACCCACTGAGGGGCATCGGGTAGTTGTAAACGTAGGGCTATATCCTGCCACAGGCCTCCCACCACATCAGGCCACACACAGCAGTACTTACCCTGACTAGCTTACAATGGCTTCACCATAGCTTGATACTTAACACCTCTGGCTGAACAGGCACCCTGTGCCGTTATTATGCCCCAATGTTCCATATTGTTTTAACTTACTTATTTTGCTAACCATAAGGAATCACGTTCTCCCATCATCACAGTTAGCCAAGGCTGTAGGAGGGGTGACAGGGGCCAGTGGCAAATATACGCGGTGTGTAACCCCAGCATGTTAAAATATGTATCTTAGTCAGATCTTCTATTCAGATCCGCAGTTTAGCTTGCTTTATAAACTATTAAAAATGTGCACAATCCTCAAATGTTATGACACAACATCTCGATGTATGTTCAAGGAATGATTATTGCTGCCGTCATGGCATTTCAAATCTGTATGTTAATCTTTGCACAATAAAAATAAAGAATTTTTTTTAAAAAAAAAGCTAAAAAGGCAACATTAACCCCACCTGAGTAACTAGCCTATTATAATGTTCTCATTCAAAAATATAAAAATCATAAATACTGAAAATACTACAAATCATAAATACTAAATTTACTACAATAAATCTCAATTATTAAATCTTGAAATGTAATTTTGGAAACTAGAAACAAAATTCAAAAACATTTGTTTTACTAAAATGCTTTTTTTTTTTTTTAAAGATTTTAACATTGATCACAAAATAGTATATTGGAACAGACATTGGTAGACAACAAAAGAGCTGAAAAAAATGTTATTTCATCCCATGGAATTGATAAGGGGATCGCACATTTTAGGTAAAATAGCTGAGGTTGGAGAATTAGGCGCTTTTGGTTAATTGAACAAAGCCAAACCCACAGGGAATAAGCTTATGGGTTCAAAGTCTAGTTATTGACATTTCACCACATTGAGAATCTAAAGTTTAACAAACAGTATATGGTGAAAGCAGCATAGAGATTTACCTTTGCTTGTACTACAAAATATGGATGGTTGGAAGAATTAAAGTGGCAATGTAAATATGACTTCCTCTTTTTAAATAAAGTCTAAACAGCCCTTATAGTAAGTGTTAAAGCAATACCTATAAATGTCCACACGTTTTAAGTATTTTAGTTAAGGGGCATTATTCTGACCTGATAGCCACCCATTCAATCTCTAAATCTGATGCACTTTGTTGGCACCCCAAGAATTTGTTCAGGATAGAATACCACTAGTGCTGTATATACTCCGACAGACCTTCATTAACAGTAAATATTCCAGTCATTAGAAAATTCTTACAGGACTCAAATTTCCATTTCCCTACTAGCCACTGGAGGGTTGAAATTCAATCCTGGCGAGCATAATATAATTGGAAATGAGACATGTTGGCAGAAGAAAAGTATGTTAAAACACAACTATCATTACTAATTACATTGAAATAATCTACCCATGCATGTTCTTATGCACGAACATTTATAAAAAGATAATCAGTAATCATAGTAAAGTGAAAAAGCTTAGAGGTCATGCAATACGATAGTAACTGCCTTTGATGCTGGAATGTCCAATCCCATGGACCATGTAGTAGAAGGAATTTTGGAGTGGCAAGTTAGTTTTAGGTGTTACTAGTAGCATATGACTTGCAGTTTTAAGCCTGGCTACGTAAAGGGACTCTCCAGTGTCAGGAAAACAAACAGTTTTCCTGGCACTGCAGGTCCCCTCTCCCTCCCACCCCCATACCAAGTTGCTGAAGGGGTTAAAACCCCTTCAGTGACTTACCTGTATCCAGCGCCGATGTCCCTCGGTGCTGGTTCAGGGTCCGCCCACGCTCCTCCCCACATAATGGGCATGCGCGGCAATGCAGCACACTCGCATTAGACCTCCCCTAGGAAAGCATTGAAAAATGCTTTCAATGCTTCCTGTGGGGATTTCAGTGACGCTGGAGGTCCTCACAAAGCGTGAGGGCATCCAGCGACGCTATAGCACACTTTCAGGAGTTAAACCTGCAAGGTAAATATTGCAGTTTATGAAAACTGCAAAAATTACACTTGCAGGGTTAAGGGTAGTGGGAGTTGGCACCCAGACCACTCCAATGAGCAGAAGTGATCTGGGTGCCTGGAGTGTCCCTTTAATTGCAAAGACATCCTAGACACTTCATGGGTGGATTAAAATATACATGTCTGACTGCTCCTGTCGATTATTGTTTCTCTAAGCTTTCTGAAGACACACAGGGCTGAATTATAAGAGGCCTGAGCCTATTCACAGGTAGAGAGGAGCGTGAATGGCTTACTCTGCCCTTTATTCTCACTACTCTCATGCAGCAATGAAAACTTTCTTTTTTACATCTACATTCAGGATGGTATTCATTGGTTGAAACAATAATTCCCTCTGCAACTGCCAAGACAAATAATAAAAGGCCTGTGATAAGCGTGCCAACCGCTAACATGACAGGACAGATTGCAGTCCTTTTTAACCCAGTAGCTGATAACAGATTAGTTCACAGCTCCATGTTACCTTTAATACAAGAGAGGTTCACAAAAACTGACTAAAATAGTACAACCAGCCTATAAGAGTAAGGAAGTCCATATGAGGCATATATGGGATCTTTAACATTATTCTCACTAGTACTAAATGGTGCGAATGTGGGTACAACTTATTTGATGGTCATCCTATTAAAACAGCACATGATGGTCATTTTATCAAATAGAATAATCTATCTTTTCTACAGTGTATGGGTTGGTCTGCAGAGCTTATATGATAATCAGCATTTTATTACAGTGCCACACATTGGATGAGCAGGCTTTCTTTCTGTACTACGCAGTATACTTTATCAATCTATATTTATGTAATGTGCTTGACAGACAATCGTACAATATTTTATGTAAAATGATCAATGATGTGCATTAGATACAGTCTAGAGAACAATCTCTTAGTAACAAAAATTGCATTATATAAAATTAGATTAGATCTACAATACAGTAATAATTTTTTTTTACCCATACACCCAGGGGCGTTTTAGCCGCGAGGCAAACAAGGCATTTGCCTTGGGCGGCATTTTCCAGGGGGCGGCAAAAAAAGCCGCCCCCCAAATGCCCAGGGCAAATGCCTTGTTAGCCTTGTGGCTAACAGACATGCTGGGCGGTCGGGCAGCTGGCGAGGGAGCTCTTCCTCTGAGCTGTCTGCTCGGCTCCCTCGCGCGCCGCCCACAGAGTGAGGCTGGGAGCCGGAATATAATATGTGTCTGTGAGTGAGTGTGTCTGTGAGTGAGTGTGTGTGCCTGTTAGTGAGTGTGTGTGCCTGTTAGTGAGTGTGTGTTTGTCTGTTAGTGTGAGGGTGTGTGTGTGCTAGTGTGTGTCTGCTAGTGAGTGTGTGTGTGTCTGACTGTGTGTATGTTTGCCTCTGAGTGTGTGTGTCAGTGAGTGTGTGTGTCTGCTAGTGAGTGAGTAGGTGTGTGTGTCAGTGAGTTTGTGTTTCTGTTAGCTAGTGTATGCGTATCTGTCAGTGAGTGTGTGTGTGTGTATTTAGAAGGCGGGGCGGGGGGAAGGGATGGGTGGGGGTCGCGCGCGCCGTGGGGAGGGGGGGTTAGGGGGCGCCTGGGTTTTGTCCTGCCTAGGGCAGCACAAAACCAGGATACACCACTGCATACACCCATACATTACCCTAAAACCAACCATTAACCCTTGCAAGTAATTTAAAAGCTAACTCCTCGCAGGTATTATTTTCCTATAATATACAATTCACTGGTACATATACATTTTTAAAAATATATATATATTTTCTACATGTGTTTTGATCGCGTATACATTTGCCTCTTTCACATGTAGCTTGTTGCATTCTAAAACATCCACAGCTGCTAGCTCTATCCATCTATTCATGGGTACTTCCTTTCAATACATATTCCCTCTTCTAAAGAGCTTTCAATACAACTCCCTTTATTGCCAAAACCACTGTTCCTCCTGTGAGCTCAAGCTGATTTCCTTATTGCTAAAGCAGTGCTTTTGCTTACACTGCCATCTGGTATCTCTGTCTTTCTCTAGTGAACACTGAATACCAACATATATTTAAATATGTGAACATTTGTGTCTTGGCATTGTAATGCCATAAATATATAGTCATTTTAACATGCTCCCTAGCAATAAGGCAGGCGATGGAACTTGTGCTCTATATGTGCTATACATATTTTCAATGTAACTTTACAACTGGGGTGAAAACATTAATATGCAAATGCATCTTTACAAATAAAAGAAAAATAATAAAAAAAAAAAAAATTAAACTCAGAATGCCATATAAAATATCAGAGAAAAACTAAAGTAGGTGTTCTAGGTCAGTGTTTCCCAACCCAGTCCTCAAGGCACACCTACCAGTCCAGGATTTAGGGATTACCCAGTTGTGTCTAAGGTGTTTTTACAAAGAAGAAAAAAAACACCTTAGACACAACTGGGTAATCCCTAAATCCTGAACTGGTAGGTGTGCCTTGAGGACTGGGTTGGGAAACACTGTTCTAGGTGTACACTACCTGATGCCTTAATCTGTCAGTGGGCCACTTGTGCAGAATTGCCATTGTTGGACTACAAAAGTAAAGATAAAACAACACCAGATATTTCATTTCAGCTTCCTATTGCTACAGAGCCTAATAGACAATCAATGACTATACATAGGCAAGGATAGCGGGCAAAGTAATTGGCTGATAAAGAAGGCAGCCTTGCTAGGTTTTCACCCCATAGACAACCAAAGGCACCATTAGCTTCTGCATGCTTCCATTTCCCTGTGATTGATTCCTGAGCATGTGGCCCGGGAACAACAGAGGACATTGTTGTATGTTAACTCTAACCAGCAACCATCACACATGGGGATAAGTCGGCTTCTGCTGCAAGTGAATCTGCTGCCTTATTGGTAAAATAAACAATTTCTAAGACATCCCCCTTCATCTCATTAATACCCACTCCAACACACAGTTACATATACATTCACAGCTGCTATATATGGCAGGTATATTTTAATTTGCCTTGCAACATGCAGATTTTACACATCAATATGTTTTACTTAAATCAGTAAGTGGTCTGTGAGTTTCAATAGACAGACGACAGACAGACAATCATTGGGGCATAGACATAAAGCTTGTCATAATGCCCAATCTAATTAGTCTAATAAATTGCTACTATAGTCATTGCCGCTGGGCATTATTTCATTATTTAACATAGTATTAGGGGTTTTCTAGACAACGTGTAGAGCATTGGTTTTTATGTTGGAAGAGGAGACAGAAAGAGCTGAATCATTGCAATTTCCTAAAACCAGACCCCAAGGGAATGGGTGTAACACCTACCAGAGATTTGTCCAGGGTTACAGCTACACTCCCTATAATTCACTCAAAGAAACACAATGCAATGTATATCTTGAATAATTCTGGCTGACTAAAGGAGTTTTCTGTGGTAATTTGAAGAAATAAAATATATAAATAGGAAATTAATATCCAGTGATGAAAAAAAAAAAACGCAGTTTAATGCATAACTATTTTTAAAGTGTGCAAAAGAAGAGCAGGAAGAATAACACAATGGTTATCATAACACCATAACCAATGCATAAAAAATTGAAGATTAGAGATTTCTGTCTTCAGCAACAATGTTCTTTAAACTTGTTTCCAAAACTCACAAATAATATAGCAGAACATCCCTACATGTTCCCATGTATGTTCCTGCAGCTGTGAAGAGGGGGCACACAACTAGCAAAATGTGTGGTGGCTGTCACACTTGCTGCCCTGTTGTGTATTTGTACTCGACCTCATCTAGACTGTAAACGCGTTTGAGCAGGGTCCTCATCTACCTATTGTTCCTGTGTCACTGTGTAATTGTCTCATGTATTGTAAATTTTCCCCCCTTTCATAATGTTGTAAAGCACTGTGGAATTAGTTGGTATGTTTGTAAAAGTGTGTGTGTATGTATGTATATACGTATACACATGTGTGTGTTTGTATGCGCACACATTGTCCCAGCAGGAAGGATTTCTCAAGTACGTTAATTAACCTCATGCGAGCATTCAGTTGTTAGGATACGACCTGCTAAGAATGCGGTAGATTGGCGTTGTTACAGGTTCATGAACATTTATACTAACTAAACCCCCATTACATTCTGTGAGCTTTGAAATTGTGGTTTAGTGAATTAGTGAGTGCATTGGATCTTGTATGTTGAATTGGCACCAGCAGTGTCCTTATAATGTATGCATGTTACTATGAGTACAGCCCTCTTGGTTTCATTTTGGACTCCCAAATATATATATATA
The DNA here is from genome assembly GCA_933207985.1 of Pelobates cultripes. NCBI lineage: Eukaryota > Metazoa > Chordata > Amphibia > Anura > Pelobatidae > Pelobates > Pelobates cultripes. Next base: position 48,873,200 of record OW240919.1, read on the forward strand.
TATATATACACACACATATATATATATATATATATATATATATATATATATATATATATATATATATTATAATAGAATATTTATTTAGGAGTCCAGGTCAACTCCCCAGTTTTACACCCCTCCCTGACACAGGTGTCTCATTCCAGGTCCGTATTTAACCTTGCAATGCAGAGAGTCCCAGGAGAAAGGGATTCCCAACTAAGTTGAATAATCTTATAAGAGCAAGGTTGAAGGACTTATGGTGGAAGGCAATCGGTGATTGGAATGCATGCTGAACCTCATCCACCACCGAACAGTCTCTACTTGCTTTTGAATTTTAGTGCAGACGGAGGAGCGAATAGATATTGTGAGTGGTGAACTGCACCTTAAACATTGGGGATTTATTCCCTGAAAGGCAACTTCAGTTTGAGAGCTGGTGAATGTTTTTAATATTATTGACAATAAATAGATTACTAGACAGTAAAGCACTATGAATCTTTTCATTATGTTTGGTACATAAGTGTCAGTATGATTTATTCGATAGGTGAAGTGGATACTTTGTGGATATTCTTAACATATGTACACTTGGATTGTTGTACTCCTGAATTTGTTACGGAGTAGTACTATATTAAGTTAGCAAATAAATCTGAGTATGCTACATTGCCTGGTAAAGGTGCACACATGCAAGATTGCTACATTTGTATCCCATCAAATTACTAATCCTTATTTTTATATATAAAAAGAGACTTTTATGACCACATTTTATTTATGTATTTTTTGAACATACATATTTAGCTGTGGATTCTTATTCACCTATTTTAGATTAGTTTTTTTTTTTAGGGTGTGCAACATCTCCAGGGTTTTATGTATTTGCTATATTTTCTGTTTGTGTGTGCGTATGTTTACATACAAACATATTTTTTTCTTTTCTTTTAGTCATTTTTACTTTTAACATATTTACTTGAATTTTAGCTCCTGTTCATTATTTTTATCTTGGTGAAAAATTGGTTTTGCATAGTTCATATAAGGTGTGGTGAACCCTGGCCCAGTGTTTTCAGAGCGATATTTAGGAGATAAACCCTTACTCCTTTTATATATATTTTTTGTAAACGCTGGATGAACATTGCAAATAAGTGTTCCCTTGATTGGATGGTCATTGTGGTGGAGGAGGTGGGGAAGGAGTTAATCCAAGTCAAACAAACAATACAGGAATTTGAGGCCACCAATTTCACCACGCTACAGGTACCAGCAACTAATGAAATTATGATATGATGATATACAGAAGTACCAAAATTATTTGATCCGGTTTAAAAAACAAAGGCTAAATAAAGTTAATCACGTACTATACACACCACCAGGTGTATAGATGGCTAAGCAGCACAGAACCTACTAACAGGAATTGTCAGCCATGATTTAGACCACGTATCACAAGACCTTCTTTTGAAACCATAGATTTACGCTCTGGAGAATCAGCCTCCGATGCAGAGTCCAAAGATGTTAGACCCAAATCGAGGACAGAACTTTTTTTAGAGGTGCCCAATCCAAAGAACCGACTGGCACTTTCAAAGAAACTAGAGATACAAGATAAAGAGACCCCCCCCAGAGAGGACAGAAGGGTAACAAGGTACACAAATACGGCAGGAAAACCTCCGGCACAGAGGACACGTCCATAGTGTTTAATCTCTCTGATAAAGTATTAACTGACTATCTTACGGTTTTGAATAAAGGCCTCACTTTTTTTTCCGGTTAAAAAACCTGAAGCTTTTGCTATGGAGATTGACATTTATAAACTACATCGGACTTTAAACAGCAATGAATTTAGAAAAGAAACTCCTATGAGCCAACTCTGTCCATTCCCATCACAGGAAAAAAAGATTAAGTCCAACAACATATCTATTAAAACATTTATACAAACGGTTCATAAAGATGTGATGGAAATAATTAAAATACATTCAAAATATAGGCAGAACTTTTCAGCTAATGAAAAGATAGCCTTACAAGATTTACAAGAGAATTCCAATATAGTGATTCGCCCAGCGGATAAAGGAGGAGCAATTGTCATTCAGTCTTACCATCAATATAAGAAAGAAATCATGAGACAACTAAACAACATGAGGACATACCAAAAACTCACATTTGACCTGGTTCAAAAATTTGAAAAGAACATTAATCATCTTATTGAAGTCGGACTCCAAGCAGGATACGTTGATTCAAAAACAGCAAAATTCTTAGATGTCATCCATCTGATTCATCCAGTTCTGTATACTTTACTGAAAGTCCATAAATCCATGCAAAATCCCCCACGAAGACCTATTGTATCAGCAAGGGGGGACTTATGGAACCAATAGCGAAGTTTGTGGACCACTATATACAGGAGTGCGTGAAAGACCTTCTCACGTGCCTGAGGGACACACAAGATCTATTACACCAACTTAGAGAATTAAAAATGGATAATGAGATGAAGTATATCTTTGCAACCCTTGATGTACAAAATATGTACACAGTAATTCCACAAAGTGAAGGGATACAAGCGGTCAGAGAAACCCTTTCAAAATCAAATACATACATGGGTCCACCTTTAGAATACCTATTAGAATTATTATCCATTGCATTATCCTGCAATTACTATAAATTTGTAGAAAACTTCTACCTGCAGATATCTTGAACGGCTATGGGGGTGGTTATGGCTCCCTCATATGCAAATATTTTTATGTTGTGGTTTCAACATACAGCACCAAAATATTCAAATACTTTCGGTTTGTGGACGATATTCTCCACATCTGGAAAAACACAGTTGAAAAACTAGAGGAAGTAGTCCAGCAAATTAATTAAGTACCATCACCCATAAAATTTACATTGACTTATGACACCAATAGAGTCCAATTTTTGGACGTCTCGCTATACAAGACTACAGAAGGTATAGGATATACACTATACCGTAAGGAAACAGATAGAAATACATTCCTATCTGCTTCAATTTTCCACCTGCAAACCTTAAGGACTCGCTTCTGATATCCCAGCTCATAAGGGTCCTGAGATACAATAGTGAGAAAAATCAGATGGAGACACAGTTACAACAAATGCGGCAGAGATTCCTGGATAGGAGTTACACACCCCAAATATTATCTATTGCAGAATAAAAAGCAAGGGAACGAGTAACCAAACAAAATTTGGGGAAATCTACTAAATCTCAAGATAGACAACTATTCCTACCATTGACCTTTTACACAGGAACCCTGCAAATAAATGATACAATACATAAACATTGGGACATATTACAGGCAGATATTAATCTCCCGTCTATTTTTCAAAAACATCCAATTATAAGTTACAGAAGGAATAGAAATTTACGGGACTGGCTAGTTCGAAATTATCCAAAACATTGTTATAAAAAATCTGTACACACAAAGAAGAAATGATGTTTCAAGTGCACAGGATGTGTTACCTGTACTCATATGTTCTAGAGTACTACATTTGCCCACCCACAGACCGGCAAATAAATTCCAATTAGCCATTATATTACGTGTACCACAGATCACATGATTTATATGCATATAGCATACATCAGGAAGACAGACCTTACACTTTGAGACAGGATAAGAGGACATCCCTCTGGGATCATGACAGCATTCCGTGATTAACACACAGAAAAACCGGTGGCTAAACATTTCTTGGCTATGCAACATCATTTACCCATGCTTAAATTCATTGCTATTGATCATGTCCCGCCTTTGCCCTGTGGCGTTGACAGATCTAAAAAAAAAAAAATACAATTTTGACTGTAATAGATTGAATAGCAGTTAGTTGTCTGCCAGCGTGTGTGTCAGCCTCACAGCGTCTACTCTGCCAACTTCTGCCACTGCACAGTGCCACTCATATCTGTTGTCACAGTAGCTTGCACGCATAGTACCTCTAATCGAAAAAAAAATGACAGGCAGAGGCAGGCCACCCCGTAGGGGCCGTCATGGTCGTGGTGCTGTGATTCCCTTTGGCCCTAGAATAATGCCCAGTGTTCAGAGGCCACGTACCCTGAACTCGAAAAGCAGCTTCACTTGGTATATCAAAGGAGTTATTTACACATCAGTTGGAAGAAATGAGTGATGTGCAACCATTATTGCCAGAGGATGTAGATAACAGGGATATGTCAGGCAGCATTACACACATGAACGTACGGTGTGATGATGATGATGTTGTACACGCTGCTGCTTCCTTTGCTGAGTTGTCAGATACAAGTGAAGGGGTTGATGATGACGATGCATCCGTGGATGTCACGTGGGTTTCCACTAGAAGAGAAGAAGAACAGGGGGAAAGTTCAGATGGGGAGACAGAGAGGAGGAGACGAGTTGGAAGCAGGGGGAGGTTGTCGCAAGGAGCTAGTGGCACAGTCAGACAGCATTCATCGGCACCCGGGGTCAGCCAGACAGCACGCCAATCAACGCATGCTGTTGCCACCACCAGAATGCCGTCATTGCAGAGCTCAGCAGTGTGGCATTTTTTTTGTGTGTCTGCCTCTGACAACAGCGATGCCATTTGCAACCTGTGCCAAAAGAAACTGAGTCGTGGGAAGTCCAACACCCACCTAGGTACAACTGCTTTGCGTAGGCACATGATCGCACATCACAAACGCCTATGGGATCAACACATGAGTACAAGCAGCACACAAACTCAAAGCCGCCATCCTCCTCCTGGTCCAGCATCTTCAGCCACGTTAACCACTGCTGTCCTCATTGCCCCCTCTCAACCATCCGCCCCTCCATCTCTCATCTTGAGCAGTTCCTGCTCATCTGCCCACAGTCAGGTGTCTGTCAAGGACATGTTTGAGCATAAGAAGCCAATGTCACAAAGTCACCCCCTTGCCCGGCGTCTAACAGCTGGCTTGACTGAACTCTTAGCCCGCCAGCTTTTACCATACAAGCTGGTGGAGTCTGAGGCGTTCAAAAAATTTGTAGCTATTGGGACACCGCAGTGGAAGGTACCCGGACGAAATTTCTTTGCACAAAAGGCAATCCCCAACCTGTACTCAATTGTGCAAAAGGAAGTAATGGCATGTCTGGCACACAGTGTTGGGACAAGGGTCCATCTGACCACTGATACCTGATCTACAAAGCATGGTCAGGGCAGGTATATCACCATTGGGTAAACCTGCTGACGGCTGCCAAGCATGGAATGCGTGGCTCTGCAGAGGAGTTGGTTACACCGCCATGACTTGCAGGCAGGCCTGCTGCCACCTCCTCTACTCCATCCTCTTCCATAACCTCCTCGGCTGAGTCCTCTTCTGCTGCTGCGTCTTGCTCCACATCAACGGCACCCCCCCAGCTCCCCAGGTACTATTCCACATCCCGGATACGGCAGTGTCACGCCGTCTTGGGGTTGACTTGCCTGAAAGCAGAGAGTCACACCGGACCAGCACTCCTGTCCGCCCTGAACGCACAGGTGGATCAGTGGCTGACTCCGCACCAACTGGAGATCGGCAAAGTGGTTTGTGACAACGGAAGAAATTTGTTGGCAGCATTGCATTTGGGCAAGTTGACACATGTGCCGTGCATGGCACATGTGTGTAATCTGATCGTACAACGCTTTGTGCATAAGTACCCAGGCTTACAGGACGTCCTGAAGCAGGCCAGGAAGGTGTGTGGCCATTTCAGGTGTTCCTACACGGCCATGGCGCACTTTTCAGATATCCAGTGGCGAAAAAACATGCCAGTGAGGCACTTGATTTGCGACAGCCCGACACGTTGGAATTCAACACTCCTAATGTTCGTCCGCCTGCTCCAACAAGAAAAAGCCGTTAACGAGTATTTGTATGACCGGGGTGCTAGGACAGCCTCTGGGGAGCTGGGAATTTTTTTGCCACGTTACTGGACGCTCATGCGCAATGCCTGTAGGCTCATGCGTCCTTTTGAGGAGGTGACAAATTTAGTCAGTCGCACCGAAGGCACCATCAGCGACATCATACCATTTGTTTTCTTCCTGGAGCGTGCCCTGCGAAGAGTGCTGGATCAGGCCGTAGATGAGCGTGAAGAGGAAGAGGAAGAGTTGTGGTCACCATCACCTCCAGAAACAGCCTTATCAGCATTGCTTGCTGGACCTGCGGCAACACTGGAAGAGGATTGTGAGTTAGAGGAGTCAGAGGAGGAATGTGGCTTTGAGGAGGAGGAGGAAGACCAACCACAACAGGCATCCCAGGGTGCTCGTTGTCACCTATCTGGTACCCGTGGTGTTGTACGTGGCTGGGGGGAAGAACATACCTGCAGTGAGATCACTGAGGACGAGGAACAGGACATGAGTAGCTCGGCATCCAACCTTGTGCAAATGGGGTCTTTCATGCTGTCGTGCCTGTTGAGGGACCCTCGTATAAAATGCTGAAGGAGAACGACCTGTACTGGGTGTCCACGCTACTAAACCCCCGGATAAGCAGAAAGTGCCTGAAATGTTACCAAATTACGGCAAGTCGGAAAGGATGCAGCAGTTCCAAAATCAATTAAAAAGTATGCTTTATACAGCGTATAAGGGTGATGTCACAGCACAACAGGAATCTAACATGGGAAGAGGTGAAAGTAATCCTCCTCCTCCCACGACCTCGCCGGCAAGGACAGGACGCTTTACAGACGTGTTGTTGATGGAGGACATGCAGAGCTTTTTAAGTCCTACGCATCGCTACAGCCCTTCGGGGTCCACCCTCAGAGAACAACTCGACCGACAGGTAGCAGACTACCTCGCCTTAACTGCAGAGATCGACACTCTGGTCAGGGCAGGTGTATCACCTACACAGCACATTGGGTAAACCTGCTGACGGCTGCCAAGCATGTAATGCGTGGCTCTGCAGAGGAGTTAGTGACACCGCCACGACTTGTGATGAACCCCTTGACTACTGGGTGTGCAGGCTTGAGCTGTGGCCTGAGCTATCCCAATTTGCGATAGAACTTCTGGCCTGCCCAGCTTCAAGTGTCCTGTCAGAAAGGACCTTCAGTGCAGCAGGAGGTATTTTCACTGAGAAGAGAAGTCACCTAGGTCAAAAAAGTCTAGATTACCTCACCTTCATTAAGATGAATGAGGGATGGATCCCAAAGGGACTGACAGTGGGCAATACATTTGACTAAAAAAGGCCTGATGAGGGGGGGTAACAGGGTGTCGCGGCTGCCGGCCCGCCGCGTGATATTTAAATCCCTAGCTCACCCCAGTACCTTGCCCTGTCTTGGTTTCCTGTTCCTGGTTTCCTGAGAGTGCTTTATCATTGTGAATCTGATTTCCTGGTATCCTGATCTTGGCTTTTCCCTGGTTATTCTGAATTCTGGTTTCCCTGACTTGGCTTGTGTAAACGGTATTGTGTATTTTCTGGCTTCCTTGACCTCGGCTTTCCCTTTGACCATTCTCTGTCTCTAGCGTATTAGTCCGGCCATTCTAAGGTCCGGTTTACGCTCTGTCCTTTTATTTTCATTTTCTTGACTATGTATATGTTTACATAGTTTCTGCGTGCTGGACCACACTAGTAGTCGTGACATTGGGATTAAACTGATAAGAATAGTACTACTTAACACATCACTCCTTTCTGGTGGCACATTAGATTGCACGCGCAGTGCCCCAAATTTGAAGAAGGGGGATCGACCAAGCATTTTTTTCCATCTCCCGGTTCCTAAAATCGATGCCATATACACGTCCCCTGATAGGGGACGTAACAGGGATTAAGCTGATAGGAATAGTACTACTTAACACACCTTATAATAATGCAGAGAGAGGAGTCTGAAGAAGAGGAGTCAGAGGAGGAAGGTGGCTTTGAGGAGGTGGAAGACCAAACACAGCAGGCGTCCCAGAGGGGCTTGTTGTCACCTTTTGGGGACCCTTGGTGTTGTACGTGGCTGGGTGGAGGAAGAGACCTTCAATAGACATCAGTGAGGACAAGGAACGGGACATGGCTAGCTTGGTATCCAACCTTGTGCAAATGGGGAGTTTGCGGTTGTGCAAATGGACTGTTTGCGGTTGTTTGCGGTGCGTTAAACGGGGAGTTTGGTCTGTCACTGTGAAGCAGGCATAACCCTTACACTACCTGATCGATACAACATCATACCTGATGTTTTAAAGCATGTTATTCCAAACAATTTAGGAATGTTAGGTGATTTATGCCCTTTATGAATTAAAACCAGACTCTGCATCAACTATGTAATTTTCCATGGGAGTTTTGCCATGGATCCCCCTCCGGCATGCCACAGTCCAGGTGTTAGTCCCCTTGAAACAACTTTTCCATCACTATTGTGGCCAGAAAGAGTCCCTGTGGGTTTTAAAATTCGCCTGCCTATTGAAGTCTATGGCGGTTCGCCGGTTCGCGAACATTTGCGGAAGTTCGCGTTCGCGAACCGAAAATTTTATGTTCGCGACATCACTAATTAACATTTTTCATTCTCACAAACATGTGCAAATTATTTAAAACTGCTCCCCCATCCTCCTTTCTCCCCTCCCCCGTCCTCCTTTCTCCCCTCCCCCGTCCTTCTTTCTCCCCTCCACCATGTCCTACTTACTCCCCTCCACCATGTCCTACTTACTCCCCTCCCCTCCCCCCATGTCCTACTTACCCATTTTTTTTTACTCCCCTCATCCCTATGTTTTTTTTACTCCCCCTCCCTATGTTCTTTTCAGTTCTCACCTCCCCTTCCCTTTAGCGTGGCCAAGCTCCTCTTCCTCCTGGCTGTCAGTCCGGCCGGTACCGCACGGTAACAGGAGATTCAGTTTCCAGTTCCTGGCCAGACTGAAAGGAAGTGAGCCCTCACACAAGAAAAATGTCTAAGTCTCATCCGAATGCACAAATGGAGCCGAAGCATCGAAGTGGATGAGAAGGTAAACTTCAGCGGTGTTCTTGCTGTCGAGTAGCTGATTTCAGTTCCATGAAATCGACGGCAAAACTCCGCTGACCACGTGCGAATGAACTAAAATGGCGGCCGCCACCACATTATCGACTGTCGAATGGCGGCCGCTTCGATTACTTTGGCACTTTGGCTGCATCCGAAGTGCCATAACTAAGCTGCAGGTCTTTTCCCAAAGTACTTAAAGGGCCAGAAACAGTGCAGTACAATACAACATGCCCAAATACAGTCTTTATAGGGCAATACTCCCAGGGCCATAGTCACATGGTAGGAGGCGGGCAAGCAAGCCCCTCCAAAAGCTTTTGTGTGGAAATGTATCAAATGGTTTAGCAAAATCTAAGTAGATGGCATCTACTGGAACACCCTGATCTATATTTCTAATAACTTCTTCATAGAATGCAATTACGTTAGATTGGCATGACCTGTGTCATAAAACCATGTGAATTCCTGCTAATCATATTTTTGGTCAAAATTAATTCTTGAATATTATCCCGTCAAATAATTTTCCAACCACAGATGTTAAGCTCATGGGTTTCTAGTTTTTTGGGATGAGTTTTTGAGCCCTTTTTGAATATAGGCACTGTATCTGTTCTTTTTCTAATCCTCTGGTACAATTCTTGAAAAATAAAAAAATAATCCTAAAATTTTAAAACAGTGTTATGGATATTACTACATTAAGCTTGCTAAGAACCCATGGATGAATACCATCTGGCCCTGGGGCTTTGCTTACATTAACTTTATCCGGTATTAACCAAACTAGATGACTGATCTTCATTTGAGGTTGATAATGCTGTGATATTTAACCAAAAATATTTTTGATTTCTCATTGGACAATGCTGATTGACAACACATTTCTCTTAACACATTTGGAAATAACCAATATGGTTTTTGTTGTGGGAAAATGCTTAAATGTTAACCTTTTATACACCATTTTTTATGTTTTACTTATTGTGTGTGTGTGTATATATATATATATATATATATATATATATATATATATATATATATATATATACACACACACACACACACACACACACACACAAATACATACATACACACATATATACACAGTGAGTCTGACTTTTTAATAAAAATCTGTACTGCCCTGTATATATCTGGTGTGGATAATATGTTACCAATATTCTCCTCTGAATGATCTCTATTGCTTCATAATTTCATTTTGCTGTTATTATATGAAACCAGATAAAAGTAATCAAATTAAAGAGAGAGATACAGGGGAAAAGAAATATCAGCAGACTTCATGGTTTTAATACCAGTTACATTAGAATTTCCAATGTCATTTGTAGTGTAATTTCGCTCTTAGTTGAAAACACGGCTTGGCTCCTCTAGTCTGCAATTAGTCTTCTTTGTGTTTTTTTTAATTGCCACACAATTATGATTAAGAACACAATTATTCCTATTAGGAGTCATCACCTAATGAATTTTCCAAAATCTCCTGCTAATATCTGCAACCTTAATCTCTTCAATTAAGAACAGTTTATTCTATTTTTATGCCCCCGCTAAAGCTAAATGAAAATATCACTGATTCAATACAAATCTTTTTTTTCTTTCTTTAAGCGAAAATTAAATTCCAATGTATGTCATTTGCAATATATACTGTGCATGCTAATTTCACTATAGTACTCATTTATATCACCATGGTTATTAACTTTATACAAGTTTTTTGTGTGTTTTTTTTAGCTCTTCATAATCTCAGGATTGGCATGAAATTTAGGTGAAAAAGCCAACTATCCTGCTGTGCTAAACTTTCTGAATCAAATAGAAAAATCACTATTACATAAGACTCTGCTGCTACATTACTATCTGGTAATTGGAATACTCAACAGGAGCAGTGTCTATTTTATAACATAACTTATTAAGTTAAGGTGATAACGTAGGAGTTGTGTGCCATTCCTGCCTAATATAAAAGTAAGAGACTTTAAAATGCACAGAAAAAGACCAAAAGAATAATAAAAAAAAAAAATTAACTCTGACAGAACATATGGATAATATTATATCTTAAAACAATAACAATAAAAATAAAAACATTTAAAGTCAATCAAGAATACTAAAAAGAACTAAATATTTTCACTGCAAGAAAATTAATAGAATAAATAGTATACTGAAAATCTTGAGTATGTGTCTTCCATGTATGAATTAGTAGAACAATGCACAGCCTGCAATTTATGAAAGGTTTAGAAAACATTCATATTAGACTTGAAAATTTGTTTTGTAATAAACTGCAATTCATTTAAATTTGGACTGATCGGGTGATCATTTGAATTTCTGAACTCAGATTAAATTAAGCCAAATCTTGAACAAAAATAATCACACAACGAATCTACCTTTATAAAGACTTTTCCACATTTTGAAATGTCAGTAGAACACAGTGATTGGTTGACTTGTAAGTAGCCCCCATGGTAGCGGACCACTGGTGTAGGTTAGGGGCATTAAGATATCCCCTATTTTTTTTTTTAATTACCCCACCCACTGGCCATGGGTGGTGGCAGGGGAGTGGACAGTGATCAGCACACTGTCCCCTTTATTCTGCCAATGGATAAAAGCACAGTGGGGACCAGGTCTTTCCAGTTGCCAGTGCCAGATGGTTAAGTTTAAAAATAGTGACGTTTTAAAGTTTGTGGGACGCTGCCACCCCTGACTTGTTGGGCTGTAACAACTTAATTATATGCAATGTTATGTCCTGTTTAATACTAACTGCATCTCCAGTCACCAGTAAATGGAAGAATGGAAACTGCAGATATAATTATGACTGAAGCATGCTTTTTCTAGCACTCAGTAGTCCTACAATGATGATATTGCCCCTCCTGCTGCTATGACAAGCCTGCACTGTCAATAACTAGTACAGTTGCAAGAAAAAGTATGTGAACCCTTTGGAATGATATGGATTTCTGCACAAATTGGTCATAAAATGTGATCTGATTATCATCTATGTCACAACAATAGACAATCACAGTCTGCTTAAACTAATAACACACAAAGAATGAAATGTTGCCATGTTTTTATTGAACACACCATGTAAACATTCCATAAAAAGAGTGCCACTGCAGATAGAACAAGAAACCAACTATGTACACATGGAACTTAAGGAGAAGTCACACTTCTTCCCCAAAAATATGATTTCGGATGAAATCATAACATTCAAAATTATGGTGATGAAGGAAATAAATAAAGTTAAGCAAACAAGCTCTAAAAAAGATGCGAGAAAATTAGAATTTAGTTGTAAAACCCACAGATAAGGGTGGTGGAGTTGTAATCCTCTCAGAGGACCAACATATATAGGAAGCTTAAAGGATATTTTTAGATGACAACACATATCAGAAATTAATGACAAACTCCACAAATGAAATAAAAGATAAATTCGATAAATATATACAAAAAAAGGGGTGGATAAGGAAATTGTAACAGAAAGAGAAGGAAAATACTTGTCTACACCATATCCTATTATCCCGTTTTTTTTACCATCTACCGAAGATACTCAAAAATAGACAAAATACACCAGGCCGCCTGATTATATCAGGCATTTACTCCATCTCCTCAAGAGTGTCAGAATATTTAGACACCCTACTCCAACCGGTGGTAGTCAGGAATCCAGCCTACCTCAAGGATACTATGCATGTCCTACAACTTCTGGAAAACACCATATGGAAAGAAGACTGCCATTTAGTAACAAGCGACGTGACGTCCCTATATAGTATCATTCCCCATGAAATAGGTTTAAAAGCAGTGAAATATTTTTTAGGTAATTCCAATTTTAAGGAAGAGCAGATTGAATATACCCTACTATATATTATTTATACACATTATGTTCTCTCTGATCTTAACCCGATTTTTTATTAAGAATTCCCTAGAGGAGATGTTGCCTCTTTTCTGTCTGTTGTCCTGGATGTGCTCAGGGGGCATGTCCAAGGGTGCTGGTCTTCCCACTGTATAAACATATGCGCTGCAGGTTGACCAGCACCCTGGGGGGAGTCTCATGAGCGCGTCCACACCAGGGAAGACAACCTACATCCATTAGGGGTGGAGTGTCAAACCTGCGGAACGCATTGTGTGTTCCACCTAACATGTTTGGATGCACAATATACATCCAGTGACGCGAGAGGGATGCAACTGGGAAATGTAGGCGTCACGTAGTTTAGTGATGTGCAAGTCATGTGACTGGGAAGTTCTGGGGGCATGGAGTGGAGCGCATGTGTTCCACGGTTCAGAAAACAACACCCGGAAATGGAGTACTGGTGGGAGATTTAAAGAACACCAGAAAGCTGAGAAATATCATAGAAAAAGAAAAAGGAAGTGAGACCATAAGGTCCTTAATGGAAGAATAGTGTAACAAGAGAAGGGAGCCCTACCTTTATTAGTCCTAATGATGGGAGCGATATAAAAATGGACAGAAAAGTAAGGGAGACCTCTGAGAGGAAAGAGAATTAATCAATCCACATACCAATCCTAAATAATAACCTACTCAAGAGTAAACATGCCGTCGTCAGGAGCGGTAAACCTGTAATGTGGCCGTGTAGCCGTTTATATGCTGCTATAATGAGTCAGCTGTGAGTGCCCATGTGGGTGTTACCAAATTGACTATCTCCCGATTGGCCACGGGTCCGATTACGTGACCGAACGTCACAAACCAATTGGCCAATCAGAGTGAGCACACGTGGGGGAAGAACCAGACACATAGGGTGGGAGTGGCAACGTGACGTCAGCCGATGACGAAATCACGCCGCCACCCACCGAGCCGGTCCGGAAAGGAAAATATATACCATTGATTTTATTCAATTCCCCAGAGTCACCTGAAAAGGTGACACTTAAAAGAAAGGGAATACCATATATGAGTGGGAGGGAAAAACAAAACTAACACCATCCAACCCTATATCAGCCATAAAGGCTATTTTAATCGTTGGATTATAACACAACACTGACATAAAGGAATCCCAGTGCATAAATAATGTAAATACCTATATTGTTAATATAGATACCCAGAATGTTCCACCTACTGTATGTATAATTTAATACTTGTATTATGTATATATTGTGCAGTACACTGACTGGCCCATTTTCATACACGATTGGTTCATCTGATTTGTTTTCCAGAATCTTTTTTTAATAACAAAATTTGGACAAGCTGAAATGCCATATAGCTGAAATTCAGCATTTACGAAAATGGTTTAGCCAAACCAACTATTTTCCCTATGCACACGTTTAATGCGTATTACCATTAATAAGCGTTTAAAGGAACACTATAGGGTCAGGAACACAAACATGAATTCTTGACCTTATAGTTTTAAAACACTATTTAGTATTTTACCCCCTCCCCCCTGCACCCCTTGCCCCTCCTTAAATAGTGTGAAAACAACTTTTTTCCAGCACTGGCATTTGGCTCTGACA
>OW240919.1:48887539-49138351 GCA_933207985.1 Pelobates cultripes
TGATCTGTGAAACTTGGTTTCAGTATATCAAGGAAGTATAATTTTAGCCTCAAGTTTGTGTTGTTGCTGTTCTTAGTTTGATCATTTTATCTGGGACAGAGTTCCTGAAAGTCTACTGCCTTGTCTCAGGGCTTAAAGGGTTGCTCAAACCAAAAACTGTGTTTTAATTAAACACCATTTTTGTTCATAGTAACCCTTGCTGTTTACTTCTCCATCCCACCCCCATAGAAGATGGTACACAATATAAAACCTCCCTCTGTTCTAGCGTCAAGTTCTCCCAGCAGCCTTATTTTCCTCTGCTGATGTCACTCCCCCCTGCTGCAGGGTTGGTAGTTATAATTGCTAGGGCCTAATCTGAATGTGTTGGAGGGCTTACTGCTGCTGATAACATTCTATCTGTACTCTATAGTTTCTATTGTGCTGGACAGGAAGTACCTTCCTGACTTTCCTCACTTCCTCTCTCTATATTGCTATACAGCCATTTTGGTCTTTAAGTTGTAGTAATGTTTTTTCTCTCTAATGTTAAATCAGTCTATTCACGTTTAAGCTAACCACTAAGGATTGTCAGTTACTTAGCTTTATATTTGTGCCCTGCTCCGACTTCTACATACTGCTGCTATACTAAAGTGATGTCGGAGGCCGAGCTGATGGGAGGACATGAATGTTGCAGGGTCTTGCCGCTATTGGGACCTTGTCACCAGTATGCTTTGTGTGCTGACAATATATGACCAATATGCACAGAACTAGCATTAGCAAGCCTGGAAATCTTGTTCCGAACTGGGTAATGACACCCCTATAATGCTGTTAAAGGTGGCGTTAAACCTCTGGCAGCAAAAGGTCTAAACTCTCTGCAGCATTTAATTGCAAAATGTTGCATATACAGACTCAATGAACCACGACTACTTCAAATCATAGTTCTTGGAGAAACCCTTTAAATGAGTCATATGCTTTTTGTGAACAGTGTGTTTTTGGAAGTGATTGATCCTACATGCAGATTATTGAACAAGTAACCAAAGTAAAGTATGAAAATAGACAAAGGCAAATCACTTGTCCTTAGAGGGCTAAGAAGGGGCACTGTAAGCACCAGAACCACTACTATTTAATCTACAGGTTATGAGTCTGTCCAATCATTCTCTCAGTTCTTAATACTGTCTTTTCTGAGAAAAGATGATGTTACAAAATAGCACTGAAATCACTCTAACGTTAGAAAAACATGTTTTATTTCTAACTTTGAAATTCTCCTTTAACAGTGAGAACATCCAAAAAGGTGAAAAAAATAGCATAGTTAACAAGGAATGTTCGTGGTCAAGCCAGGCAAAATCAGAAAGATAAGTTATGCTGAGCCTAGGGTACCATAGGATGAAAATACAATAGACCAGATGGATTAAAACCAAAATACACTTTAAGAGGAAAATGCAATTAGATATACAAAGGGCCATGAAGGGTTACTACCGCAGTGGGAACTGATAATTATGTAGCAGAATGCTGAGCAACTAGACAGCATCAATCTTGTGTCTCCAAAACATCTGTGCTTGTCTGCACAGTTGATGTCTGGTTGATGCATGTGGACAGGGCCGCCATCAGAAATTTTGGGGCCCCTGACAAAGCACAAGGTTTGGGCCCCCCCCCTCCCTCCCTCCCTCCCGGGCCCGCACACGCCCTGCCTGGTCCGCTGACAATGATACAGGACTGAATGTGGTGTGTATAGTGGAAGTGAATTAGAATGTGTGTAATGGATGTAGTGTTTGTGTGTATTAGATACTGTTTGTACAGTGAATGCAGAGTGTGTGTTTGTGTAGCGGATGCATTGTGTGTACAGTTAATGCAGAGTGTATGTTAGTGTAGTGAATGCAGAGTGTGTGTCAGTATAGTGAATACAGAGTATGTCAGTGTAATGAATGTAGTGTGTGTGTTAATGCAGTGAATGCAGAGTGTGTGTAAATTTGTAGTGAATGCAGAGTGTGTGTTAATGTGTAGTGAATGCAGAGTGTGTTAATGTGTAGTGAATGCAGAGAGTGTGTTAATGTGTAGTGAATGCAGAGAGTGTGTTAATGTGTAGCGGATGCAGAGTGTGTGTTAGTGTAGTGAATGCAGAGATTGTGTTAGTGTGTAGCGGATGCAGAGTGTGTGTGTTAGTGTAGTGAATGCAGAGTGTGTTAATGTGTAGTGAATGCAGAGAGTGGGTTATTGTGTAGCGGATGCAGAGTGTGTGTTAGTGTAGTGAATGCAGAGAGTGTGTTAGTGTGTAGCGGATGTAGAGTGTGTGTTAGTGTAGTGAATGCAGAGATTGTGTTAGTGTGTAGCGGATGCAGAGTGTGTGTGTTAGTGTAGTGAATGCAGAGTGTGTTAATGTGTAGTGAATGCAGAGAGTGTGTTAGTGTATAGTGGATGCAGAGAGTGTGTTAGTGTAGTGAATGCAGAGAGTGTGTTAGTGTAGTGAATGCAGAGATTGTGTTAGTGTGTAGCGGATGCAGAGTGTGTGTGTTAGTGTAGTGAATTCAGAGTGTGTTAATGTGTAGCGGATGCAGAGTGTGTGTTAGTGTAGTGAATGCAGAGAGTGTGTTAGTGTGTAGCGGATGCAGAGTGTGTGTTAGTGTAGTGAATGCAGAGAGTGTGTTAGTGTAGTGAATGCAGAGAGTGTGTTAGTGTGTAGTGGATGCAGAGTGTGTGTTAGTGTAGTGAATGCAGAGAGTGTGTTAGTGTGTAGTGGATGCAGAGTGTGTGTCAGTGTAGTGGATGCAGAGTGTGTGTTAGTGTGTAGCGGATGCAGAGTGTGTTAATGTGTAGCGAATGCAGTGTGTGTGTTGTGTTAGTGGATGCAGCGTGTGTGTGTTGTGTTAGTGTATGCAGTGTGTGTGGGGTGTTAGTGTATGCAGTGTGTGTGTTGTGTTAGTGTATGCAGTGTGTGTGTTGTGTTAGTCTATGCAGTGTGTGTGTTGTGTTAGTGTATGTAGTGTGTGTGTTGTGTTAGTCTATGCAGTGTGTGTGTTGTGTTAGTCTATGCAGTGTGTGTGTTGTTTTAGTGTATGCAGTGTGTGTGTTGTTTTAGTGTATGCAGTGTGTGTGTTGTGTTAGTGTATGCAGTGTGTGTTGTGTTAGTGTATGCAGTGTGTGTGTTGTGTTAGTGTATGTAGTGTGTGTGTTGTGTTAGTGTATGTAGTGTGTGTGTTGTGTTAGTCTATGCAGTGTGTGTGTTGTGTTAGTCTATGCAGTGTGTGTGTTGTTTTAGTGTATGCAGTGTGTGTGTTGTGTTAGTGTGATCTGGGGGGGGAGGGGGAGGAAGGGGCATTTTAACATTAATTTTTAATTAATTGAATTAAATGTTTCTCCCCCCTCCCTGCTTACCTGTGTCCGTGGAGGGGGGAGATTCCATCTGTGGTGGTCCAGTGGGGGCCCCCCGGTTCCCTGTTACCGTCCGCAGAGGGGGCCCAGGCAGCACACAGCTTCTCCTCTTCTAATAACTCTCGCGAGACCCGCGGAGTGTTGCCATGGTAACCGGGTCTCGCGAGAGTTATGAGAAGAGAGAAGAGAGGAGGAGAAGCTGCTCCTGTGCTGCCTGGGTCTCCCCCCTCTGCGGTAACAGGGAGCCAGGGGCCCGCGGCTGCACACATAGATAGCGAGATTCGCTATCTATCTGTGCAGAGAAACAAAGTGGGGCCCAGGCCTGCCAGAGCCGCCGGGCCCATGACAACTGTCACGGTTGTCACCCCCTGATGGCGGCCCTGCATGGCTTTATGCAATAACCTTTCCCTCAAGGCTGCATCCAAGGCTAATGCCCAATGCCATCATATAAACGCTCTATTCCTATATTTCAATATTCCCTTCACCCTATGTCTCTCTCTGTTTCTTTCTAGTACCCATTATGTTTCTTTGTCTCTCTCCTCATCTCTTGTAAAACTCCCTGTGTGTCTTTCTCCATCTCCCTGAACCCATTTTTGTGTCTCTCTCTATTTCCCCCAAGTCCTACTACTCGTCACAATTTCCATGTGGTTGGTAGTAATCTCCTGAAACTGTGCTGTTTTAATTAGCTGCTTCCTAGTATAAAATGATTAAACCCAAGTATCTAGTCACATGAAGAAACCCAGAGTTGAAGAATCCCACAAAAAGGCAGTGTTTACAATAAAATATAATATAGCAAATTTAGATGCTTAGTTCTGCCAGAACACCCCAATAGTTGAACAGCGGGGCGTAAGTGGCAGCGCAAAGCCTTATGGTCAACTGGTGTTGTCAGCTCCACCAAGGGCTTGTACCCTAATTAATTAACAAAATAATGAATAAGGTCTCCACCTGGGGAGATCTTGAAATGCTGACTAAAGTAATAAATGGACAAATATGAGGTATCAGTACAAAAATAAAAATAGCCAGACTGGGGGTCTAATAGAAGGGAAAAAAGGCAGGGTCCGAAAACATCACAACATGACTGTTTTAACAAGATACCCTTAAGTTACCTAATAGGCTAGAAAAAATAAGAAATCTTTATTATGTAATAAGGTAAGGCTAGCCAAAAATGAGCTCCCCCTAGAGACAATACAAAAGGGAGAAAGCTCTATTCTAAATCCCTTCTATAGAACTTGTGAATGGTAGAAATAAGGCTGCAGTCTCAATATACTCCTTCAAAATAAAATATATTATATAATAAATGTAAACAAATAGTATAGAGGACAAAATATAGGGCTTACACCTGCTGTGGTAATGATAGAGGAGCAATGATCCCTGTTGGGAGTGGACATGGAGGAAAAAGAATAATAGGACAAGAGGAGGAAGGGGGGGGAGGGGGGAGAAATTAACACCCTCCCTAGTATATTGAGTATATGAGACTCAAAAGAAAAAGTCCCTAAATGTTGTAAAACACCTTAATGGGTGTTCTAATCTAAATGCTCACTCTAAGGAGTGGTTCTCCACTGCCTATCTATAAAGTATAGAAGCCTCCAGATAAATCCCTAAACTCTGTTAAACACCTTCGTGGGTGTTCTAATCTAAACGCTCACTCTAAAAGGGTATAGCCCACTGCCTAATGCTACAAGATCCCCTGCTGGCTAAGAGTAATAGAAAAGAAATAAAGTTGCTTTAAGTGTACATCCTTGTCGTGCCTAACCCATTAGTGTACATGAGAAACGAAAAAAATAAAATTGAATGAAGTTAAAGCATGTCGGTCGCCCGACGCGCGTTTCGGTGTATGATAACACCTTCGTCAGGGGCTGACTCCCAACAGGGATCATTGCTCCTCTATCATTACCACAGCAGGTGTAAGCCCTATATTTTGTCCTCTATACTATTTGTTTACATTTATTATATAATATATTTTATTTTGAAGGAGTATATTGAGACTGCAGCCTTATTTCTACCATTCACAAGTTCTATAGAAGGGATTTAGAATAGAGCTTTCTCCCTTTTGTATTGTCTCTAGGGGCAGCTCATTTTTGGCTAGCCTTACCTTATTACATAATAAAGATTTCTTATTTTTTCTAGCCTATTAGGTAACTTAAGGGTATCTTGTTAAACAGTCATGTTGTGATGTTTTCGGACCCTGCCTTTTTTCCCTTCTATTAGACCCATAGTCTGGCTATTTTTATTTTTGTATTGATACCTCATATTTGTCCATTTATTACTTTAGTCAGCATTTCAAGATCTCCCCAGGTGGAGACCTTATTCATTATTTTGTTTACAATAAAATGCCTGCAGAGACATACTATGCACACACCAGAACAACGACAGTAAGCTGTAGTGTTTCTGGTGACTAATCAAATCAAATAAAGGGACACTATAAACGTTGCTGAACTCACTAATGGCATTTTCTCTAGTGCTCCGTGTGTCTTCACTTTAGATATGGAATTGCAGAGAGGAGTCCGAGAACTCTCTACAATATTCAAACCCACCACCAGACATTGCTACCACTCTGGTGGCAACTCAACCAATACTTGCTGGAAGTTTAAGTAATGCTAAGTCTCCATGGCTTTATTTCTCCTCCAGATGCAGTTGTACCAATGATTGCCAACAAGCAGAAACTAATAATACTGAATTACCCATTTTGTGACAATACCACTATTTCTGCTGTTATAAACGGATTGTTCTACTTTCTACCTGTCACTTTGATTTTTTTCCTGTGTACCTGGATTAACAGCTGCTTATATAGATACAAAACCCATCCCTAGCACTCATTAACATTTCTGCCAGTAATTTAATCAAATATTGCCATCAGAGCACAGTTATGCCTCCCCACCTCTTTGACGTCCACTAGGTGGCTGTGTGTTTGCATGCTGTTTCTATGTGTCCGTTTTTGTGTATGTTTGTCAGTCAGAGTGCTTAGGAGACTATGCATTACTTTACCTGTCAGTAGTGTGTGTAAGTCCGTATGTGTAGTCTTTTATAAGTGTTTTGTAGTCTGTTAGTCTGTGCATGTGTGTGTCATTCTGTGTTAGGAAGTCTGTGCGTGCCTCACTGTGTTCCGTATTTGTCAGTTCGCATGCTTGACAGTCAGTGTGTGTGTTTCAATTTACATATACCTGACAGATTGTCCTGTTCGTATTTGTGCATGAGTTAATTCCACAACACTTGTAGTGGTCAAGGATTGGTCTACTCCTAGCTGCTGTAATACATTCAATATATTTTTTCATTGTTTAGATTTATGTTTAGATATAATATATACAAAACAAGGAATTATATTTATCGGAAAGCAGTCAGAGGCTCAAACATTTGATTTCTATAATTAATGGTATACTGTTATGTATTTTCTAAATTCTTTCTATATCTATACACACAACTCTATACACACATTTTTGTTCTGTTTATATTTTCACAACTATTTACACAACTGTATGTACCAACACCTAAGTATGCATCTTGTATATATTAAAAGTACTTTTTTACACACATTAAAAAACCTACTAATTCCAGCACAAAATAACTTTACAATATTAAGATTATACGTGCTAAAACACACTTTTACAGCAACTCACAAAGGTCAACTATGACATTTCCAAGGACACAAGGTAGATATTTTATTCAGACATTAAGTCCATTCCTATTTGGCATATGAAGCACATCTTAACATTGTTTTGAAATTCTGAACATTACTTACTCCTAGGAAATATTTTATCTTGGTATTTTACAAATGTGAGAAAATAACTACTTGTACCATACATTTGTGATTCAAAGCTTTCATTTATGCAATGACACCCATCCATCAAACTGTCCCATGAGCATGTTCTTCTTCTGCAGTTCTTCAAACATAATGAGAGAACCTAAATATTCAATGTCTGTTTATAACACATCAGACATGCACCTGCATTCATTAATAGATTTCTGCTGTGAGCACAAGCAGATAGATGACCTTTCTTTTGAGGCCAATACGGCTTCACTGCAATTATGAGCGCCCCAATTTGCCCTTTAAATCTTAGGTCAGCACAGCTCAATGAGGAATTGATTAAAGTACCACGTTCCTAACATGCACCTGCAAGATGTTTGAAAAAGTTGGATGCTTTTAAAGGGCAGAAATTTTCAAGTGATAACTAGCCTTAAAATAACCTATGAATTCATTGGTATGTTTAGGTGAACACCGTCGTGAGCAAGATATTAAAGAGCTTATAATTTAAATTAAAATAAGATGACAAAATGTGTGTAACCTAATAAAAAAGAATAAAATTAAATAGATTAGCTCAGTGTAAGAGAGAAGATGGTGAGCAGGTCATTTAGCCAATGCATTTCTTAGCTCATAGATTTTATAAACTAGAGGTATACCTCAATACAGATAACATAATAGAGTGAAACCTTTTTTTATTGTCTTTTTCCCTCTTCTATTTCATTAAAATAGTACAACTAGCTTATAAGAGTAAGGAAGCCCATAGGAGGCATGTATGTGATCTTTAACATTATTCTCACTAGTATTGAATGGTGTGAATGTGGGAACAACTCAAAAAAAAAAAAAAGCTGGGGGGCGGGGCCTGGCTGCCAACCAAGATGGCCGCATGCAGAGTGTGCTCTGTGTAAAACACTCCAGCAGAGCCCTAATTCAGAACCTTTACATTAGCAAACTCGACTACCTGAAAGCAGGCAAAAGACTTTACTTCTGCAACACCTGAAAGACTCCTGGACACAAAATGAGCAGCCTGTTTTCGACACACAACTGCGGCCTACATGGGGGTGCTGGCGTGGAAGAAGCGGCCGATCTTCCTGCTGGCTATCCGACTGCTAAAGGTGGACGCAACAGGGGCTCCCGTTCCCCCCCCTTGCCAGTGGGGGTTATCCCGGCTCCAGCACTCACACCGCAATCACGACCACCCGGTGGCCCTGCGACACAGCACATGTACTCACAGAATTTTGGCGCAAGCTCGAAGAGAGGCAACAGAGTGCCAGCAAGCTAGACCACTCGCCTCCGGCTGCTGACATGAAGAGCCGAAACCAGCCCGCATCTAAAGCACCGGAGGCTCACAGACAGGAAGCCTCCACTCGACGACCACACGCCGCGTGGGTCTGCCGCTCCTCCGTACCTACACATGCACTCGCTCGCACTAAGAAGAGGAGGACAGTCCGTAGGAGGAGTGCAGTTCCAGCAAAGCCAACTCACCGGCAATGCCTCATCAAGCTACAAGCCACCAGGCGAACCACCGCAGCAACGCAGAAAGTGAGGAAGCTGGCTGGATGCCACCAACTCGCTATGGCTTAGCCCTACCGCCATCGGCACACCTCGCACCCTTTGAGAGATCCTGCCCATCACAAAGAGAGGCACCAAGGAAGAGGGTCGCTGTCCCAGGTGATGATTGACGCTACTCCCCAAGCCTGCACCTACCTGAGTTCACCAGGGACGGACAAGGTCCTGTACCTACCCTGCCTTACTGGACACTCCACTGGTTGGGACTGTAGATACCCACTGAGGGGCATCGGGTAGTTGTAAACGTAGGGCTATATCCTGCCACAGGCCTCCCACCACATCAGGCCACACACAGCAGTACTTACCCTGACTAGCTTACAATGGCTTCACCATAGCTTGATACTTAACACCTCTGGCTGAACAGGCACCCTGTGCCGTTATTATGCCCCAATGTTCCATATTGTTTTAACTTACTTATTTTGCTAACCATAAGGAATCACGTTCTCCCATCATCACAGTTAGCCAAGGCTGTAGGAGGGGTGACAGGGGCCAGTGGCAAATATACGCGGTGTGTAACCCCAGCATGTTAAAATATGTATCTTAGTCAGATCTTCTATTCAGATCCGCAGTTTAGCTTGCTTTATAAACTATTAAAAATGTGCACAATCCTCAAATGTTATGACACAACATCTCGATGTATGTTCAAGGAATGATTATTGCTGCCGTCATGGCATTTCAAATCTGTATGTTAATCTTTGCACAATAAAAATAAAGAATTTTTTTTTTTTTTTTTTAAAAGCTAAAAAGGCAACATTAACCCCACCTGAGTAACTAGCCTATTCTAATGTTCTCATTCAAAAATATAAAAATCATAAATACTGAAAATACTACAAATCATAAATACTAAATTTACTACAATAAATCTCAATTATTAAATCTTGAAATGTAATTTTGGAAACTAGAAACAAAATTCAAAAACATTTGTTTTACTAAAATGCTTTTTTTTTTTTTTAAAGATTTTAACATTGATCACAAAATAGTATATTGGAACAGACATTGGTAGACAACAAAAGAGCTGAAAAAAATGTTATTTCATCCCATGGAATTGATAAGGGGATCGCACATTTTAGGTAAAATAGCTGAGGTTGGAGAATTAGGCGCTTTTGGTTAATTGAACAAAGCCAAACCCACAGGGAATAAGCTTATGGGTTCAAAGTCTAGTTATTGACATTTCACCACATTGAGAATCTAAAGTTTAACAAACAGTATATGGTGAAAGCAGCATAGAGATTTACCTTTGCTTGTACTACAAAATATGGATGGTTGGAAGAATTAAAGTGGCAATGTAAATATGACTTCCTCTTTTTAAATAAAGTCTAAACAGCCCTTATAGTAAGTGTTAAAGCAATACCTATAAATGTCCACACGTTTTAAGTATTTTAGTTAAGGGGCATTATTCTGACCTGATAGCCACCCATTCAATCTCTAAATCTGATGCACTTTGTTGGCACCCCAAGAATTTGTTCGGGATAGAATACCACTAGTGCTGTATATACTCCGACAGACCTTCATTAACAGTAAATATTCCAGTCATTAGAAAATTCTTACAGGACTCAAATTTCCATTTCCCTACTAGCCACTGGAGGGTTGAAATTCAATCCTGGCGAGCATAATATAATTGGAAATGAGACATGTTGGCAGAAGAAAAGTATGTTAAAACACAACTATCATTACTAATTACATTGAAATAATCTACCCATGCATGTTCTTATTCACGAACATTTATAAAAAGATAATCAGTAATCATAGTAAAGTGAAAAAGCTTAGAGGTCATGCAATACGATAGTAACTGCCTTTGATGCTGGAATGTCCAATCCCATGGACCATGTAGTAGAAGGAATTTTGGAGTGGCAAGTTAGTTTTAGGTGTTACTAGTAGCATATGACTTGCAGTTTTAAGCCTGGCTACGTAAAGGGACTCTCCAGTGTCAGGAAAACAAACAGTTTTCCTGGCACTGCAGGTCCCCTCTCCCTCCCACCCCCATACCAAGTTGCTGAAGGGGTTAAAACCCCTTCAGTGACTTACCTGTATCCAGCGCCGATGTCCCTCGGTGCTGGTTCAGGGTCCGCCCACGCTCCTCCCCACATAATGGGCATGCGCGGCAATGCAGCACACTCGCATTAGACCTCCCCTAGGAAAGCATTGAAAAATGCTTTCAATGCTTCCTGTGGGGATTTCAGTGACGCTGGAGGTCCTCACAAAGCGTGAGGGCATCCAGCGACGCTATAGCACACTTTCAGGAGTTAAACCTGCAAGGTAAATATTGCAGTTTATGAAAACTGCAAAAATTACACTTGCAGGGTTAAGGGTAGTGGGAGTTGGCACCCAGACCACTCCAATGAGCAGAAGTGATCTGGGTGCCTGGAGTGTCCCTTTAATTGCAAAGACATCCTAGACACTTCATGGGTGGATTAAAATATACATGTCTGACTGCTCCTGTCGATTATTGTTTCTCTAAGCTTTCTGAAGACACACAGGGCTGAATTATAAGAGGCCTGAGCCTATTCACAGGTAGAGAGGAGCGTGAATGGCTTACTCTGCCCTTTATTCTCACTACTCTCATGCAGCAATGAAAACTTTCTTTTTTACATCTACATTCAGGATGGTATTCATTGGTTGAAACAATAATTCCCTCTGCAACTGCCAAGACAAATAATAAAAGGCCTGTGATAAGCGTGCCAACCGCTAACATGACAGGACAGATTGCAGTCCTTTTTAACCCAGTAGCTGATAACAGATTAGTTCACAGCTCCATGTTACCTTTAATACAAGAGAGGTTCACAAAAACTGACTAAAATAGTACAACCAGCCTATAAGAGTAAGGAAGTCCATATGAGGCATATATGGGATCTTTAACATTATTCTCACTAGTACTAAATGGTGCGAATGTGGGTACAACTTATTTGATGGTCATCCTATTAAAACAGCACATGATGGTCATTTTATCAAATAGAATAATCTATCTTTTCTACAGTGTATGGGTTGGTCTGCAGAGCTTATATGATAATCAGCATTTTATTACAGTGCCACACATTGGATGAGCAGGCTTTCTTTCTGTACTACGCAGTATACTTTATCAATCTATATTTATGTAATGTGCTTGACAGACAATCGTACAATATTTTATGTAAAATGATCAATGATGTGCATTAGATACAGTCTAGAGAACAATCTCTTAGTAACAAAAATTGCATTATATAAAATTAGATTAGATCTACAATACAGTAATAATTTTTTTTTACCCATACACCCAGGGGCGTTTTAGCCGCGAGGCAAACAAGGCATTTGCCTTGGGCGGCATTTTCCAGGGGGCGGCAAAAAAAGCCGCCCCCCAAATGCCCAGGGCAAATGCCTTGTTAGCCTTGTGGCTAACAGACATGCTGGGCGGTCGGGCAGCTGGCGAGGGAGCTCTTCCTCTGAGCTGTCTGCTCGGCTCCCTCGCGCGCCGCCCACAGAGTGAGGCTGGGAGCCGGAATATAATATGTGTCTGTGAGTGAGTGTGTCTGTGAGTGAGTGTGTGTGCCTGTTAGTGAGTGTGTGTGCCTGTTAGTGAGTGTGTGTTTGTCTGTTAGTGTGAGGGTGTGTGTGTGCTAGTGTGTGTCTGCTAGTGAGTGTGTGTGTGTCTGACTGTGTGTATGTTTGCCTCTGAGTGTGTGTGTCAGTGAGTGTGTGTGTCTGCTAGTGAGTGAGTAGGTGTGTGTGTCAGTGAGTTTGTGTTTCTGTTAGCTAGTGTATGCGTATCTGTCAGTGAGTGTGTGTGTGTGTATTTAGAAGGCGGGGCGGGGGGAAGGGATGGGTGGGGGTCGCGCGCGCCGTGGGGAGGGGGGGTTAGGGGGCGCCTGGGTTTTGTCCTGCCTAGGGCAGCACAAAACCAGGATACACCACTGCATACACCCATACATTACCCTAAAACCAACCATTAACCCTTGCAAGTAATTTAAAAGCTAACTCCTCGCAGGTATTATTTTCCTATAATATACAATTCACTGGTACATATACATTTTTAAAAATATATATATATTTTCTACATGTGTTTTGATCGCGTATACATTTGCCTCTTTCACATGTAGCTTGTTGCATTCTAAAACATCCACAGCTGCTAGCTCTATCCATCTATTCATGGGTACTTCCTTTCAATACATATTCCCTCTTCTAAAGAGCTTTCAATACAACTCCCTTTATTGCCAAAACCACTGTTCCTCCTGTGAGCTCAAGCTGATTTCCTTATTGCTAAAGCAGTGCTTTTGCTTACACTGCCATCTGGTATCTCTGTCTTTCTCTAGTGAACACTGAATACCAACATATATTTAAATATGTGAACATTTGTGTCTTGGCATTGTAATGCCATAAATATATAGTCATTTTAACATGCTCCCTAGCAATAAGGCAGGCGATGGAACTTGTGCTCTATATGTGCTATACATATTTTCAATGTAACTTTACAACTGGGGTGAAAACATTAATATGCAAATGCATCTTTACAAATAAAAGAAAAATAATAAAAAAAAAAAAAATTAAACTCAGAATGCCATATAAAATATCAGAGAAAAACTAAAGTAGGTGTTCTAGGTCAGTGTTTCCCAACCCAGTCCTCAAGGCACACCTACCAGTCCAGGATTTAGGGATTACCCAGTTGTGTCTAAGGTGTTTTTACAAAGAAGAAAAAAAACACCTTAGACACAACTGGGTAATCCCTAAATCCTGGACTGGTAGGTGTGCCTTGAGGACTGGGTTGGGAAACACTGTTCTAGGTGTACACTACCTGATGCCTTAATCTGTCAGTGGGCCACTTGTGCAGAATTGCCATTGTTGGACTACAAAAGTAAAGATAAAACAACACCAGATATTTCATTTCAGCTTCCTATTGCTACAGAGCCTAATAGACAATCAATGACTATACATAGGCAAGGATAGCGGGCAAAGTAATTGGCTGATAAAGAAGGCAGCCTGTGACGAGACCAATCTCGCCACATTGCATTGGAGAAGCCTGGTTGCTCGCCTGCTGCCTTTGGACTATGGCCCCCTTTTAAAAGACTTTATTTCTCCATGCAGAAAAGCCATATTCATGCTTTTCTGCCGGTTGTTCGGTAGTTTCAATCTACCGAACAACCGTACGAATGACTGGACCACCTGGGAGCTGGAGTGTGCCGGCAATTAACCTCTCTGAAGCTGCGGTTAACCGCAGCTTAATTGATGAACGCTGGGTGGCCGCCGTTCGTATCCCGAACACGAGGTCGCGGCCATTTTAAACCATACGAATGAACAGCAGTGTTCGCCTCTATTTTCATGGAACTAAAATCGGATACAGTTTTGCGCGAACACCGCTGAAGCCGCCAACCTCCCTTCTTGTTCGGTGAAAGCACACGAATGACCCGGTGTTCGGTATTTTTGTGTGAATGTCTTATACCCCAGATAGGAATCCCATGGAGCCCATTCGTATGAAACTGATTGTAAAGACTTTGGCTCCATGGCGATTGAACTGTATTCGTGTAGTCTGAGTGCCATTCACCTAATAATGTGCACTCAGACCTGAGCTATCTGGGGATGTGTTACATGCCTGTGTTTAATGTAGTAAATGTTACTTTGTGCATTTTAAAAGTATAATGCTGTTTTGTGTTCCCACGTGTGTAATGGAGTTTTGCCTTTGTCTTGGGAGATAATTGAGTTACTTCCCAATTATCTCCCAGGGCAGAGGGGAGGAAGCCAGGATGCATTGTGGGAATATACTGTGACTGTGTGTCCTTTTTGTATACTTGTCTGTCCCTTGTCACAGTCTCCCATTTGGTCCCCTAGGGGAGTGTCCACCAGGTGGGAAACCTGCATAAAAGCTGGGCAGGTAGCCCTCATTAAACAGACCACTGCTTGACCCTCAACACGGAGCCTTGTCTCGTTCTTGGGGGGATTCACTGTATGCTGTTAGAGACTGATTGCCAGGAGTGTAAGCTGATTGTCTGCTTTTCCTGTTCGTCTGCTAGCAGCTACTTGGGAGGTTCCAGTTCGGGAGTTGGAGTGCTATTTTGTATCCAGTTCGTGAGTTTTGGTGTTCTGCAGTAGCTGTGCCTGTATCTCTGGAAAGGGGGCCGATCGCCTAAACGGTTTTTACCCCTTGTGTGCAAAACGGTCCGTTACACAGCCTTGCTAGGTTTTCACCCCATAGACAACCAAAGGCACCATTAGCTTCTGCATGCTTCCATTTCCCTGTGATTGATTCCTGAGCATGTAACATTGTTGTATGTTAACTCTAACCAGCAACCATCACACATGGGAATAAGTCGGCTTCTGCTGCAAGTGAATCTGCTGCCTTATTGGTAAAATAAACAATTTCTAAGACATCCCCCTTCATCTCATTAATACCCACTCCAACACACAGTTACATATACATTCACAGCTGCTATATATGGCAGGTATATTTTAATTTGCCTTGCAACATGCAGATTTTACACATCAATATGTTTTACTTAAATCAGTAAGTGGTCTGTGAGTTTCAATAGACAGACGACAGACAGACAATCATTGGGGCATAGACAGAAAGCTTGTCATAATGCCCAATCTAATTAGTCTAATAAATTGCTACTATAGTCATTGCCGCTGGGCATTATTTCATTATTTAACATAGTATTAGGGGTTTTCTAGACAACGTGTAGAGCATTGGTTTTTATGTTGGAAGAGGAGACAGAAAGAGCTGAATCATTGCAATTTCCTAAAACCAGACCCCAAGGGAATGGGTGTAACACCTAACAGATATTTGTCCAGGGTTACAGCTACACTCCCTATAATTCACTCAAAGAAACACAATGCAATGTATATCTTGAATAATTCTGGCTGACTAAAGGAGTTTTCTGTGGTAATTTGAAGAAATAAAATATATAAATAGGAAATTAATATCCAGTGATGAAAAAAAAAACGCAGTTTAATGCATAACTATTTTTAAAGTGTGCAAAAGAAGAGCAGGAAGAATAACACAATGGTTATCATAACACCATAACCAATGCATAAAAAATTGAAGATTAGAGATTTCTGTCTTCAGCAACAATGTTCTTTAAACTTGTTTCCAAAACTCACAAATAATATAGCAGAACATCCCTACATGTTCCCATGTATGTTCCTGCAGCTGTGAAGAGGGGGCACACAACTAGCAAAATGTGTGGTGGCTGTCACACTTGCTGCCCTGTTGTGTATTTGTACTCGACCTCATCTAGACTGTAAACTCGTTTGA
The DNA here is from genome assembly GCA_933207985.1 of Pelobates cultripes. Lineage (NCBI taxonomy): Eukaryota > Metazoa > Chordata > Amphibia > Anura > Pelobatidae > Pelobates > Pelobates cultripes. Next base: position 48,903,403 of record OW240919.1, read on the forward strand.
GCAGGGTCCTCATCTACCTATTGTTCCTGTGTCACTGTGTAATTGTCTCATGTATTGTAAATTTTCCCCCCTTTCATAATGTTGTAAAGCACTGTGGAATTAGTTGGTGTGTTTGTAAAAGTGTGTGTGTATGTATGTATATACGTATACATATGTGTGTGTTTGTATGCGCACACATTGTCCCAGCAGGAAGGATTTCTCAAGTATGTTAATTAACCTCATGCGAGCATTCAGTTGTTAGGATACGACCTGCTAAGAATGCGGTAGATTGGCGTTGTTACAGGTTCATGAACATTTATACTAACTAAACCCCCATTACATTCTGTGAGCTTTGAAATTGTGGTTTAGTGAATTAGTGAGTGCATTGGATCTTGTATGTTGAATTGGCACCAGCAGTGTCCTTATAATGTATGCATGTTACTATGAGTACAGCCCTCTTGGTTTCATTTTGGACTCCCAAATATATATATATATATATATACACACACATATATATATATATATATATATATATATATATATATATATATATATATATATTATAATAGAATATTTATTTAGGAGTCCAGGTCAACTCCCCAGTTTTACACCCCTCCCTGACACAGGTGTCTCATTCCAGGTCCGTATTTAACCTTGCAATGCAGAGAGTCCCAGGAGAAAGGGATTCCCAACTAAGTTGAATAATCTTATAAGAGCAAGGTTGAAGGACTTATGGTGGAAGGCAATCGGTGATTGGAATGCATGCTGAACCTCATCCACCACCGAACAGTCTCTACTTGCTTTTGAATTTTAGTGCAGACGGAGGAGCGAATAGATATTGTGAGTGGTGAACTGCACCTTAAACATTGGGGATTTATTCCCTGAAAGGCAACTTCAGTTTGAGAGCTGGTGAATGTTTTTAATATTATTGACAATAAATAGATTACTAGACAGTAAAGCACTATGAATCTTTTCATTATGTTTGGTACATAAGTGTCAGTATGATTTATTCGATAGGTGAAGTGGATACTTTGTGGATATTCTTAACATATGTACACTTGGATTGTTGTACTCCTGAATTTGTTACGGAGTAGTACTATATTAAGTTAGCAAATAAATCTGAGTATGCTACATTGCCTGGTAAAGGTGCACACATGCAAGATTGCTACATTTGTATCCCATCAAATTACTAATCCTTATTTTTATATATAAAAAGAGACTTTTATGACCACATTTTATTTATGTATTTTTTGAACATACATATTTAGCTGTGGATTCTTATTCACCTATTTTAGATTAGTTTTTTTTTTTAGGGTGTGCAACATCTCCAGGGTTTTATGTATTTGCTATATTTTCTGTTTGTGTGTGCGTATGTTTACATACAAACATATTTTTTTCTTTTCTTTTAGTCATTTTTACTTTTAACATATTTACTTGAATTTTAGCTCCTGTTCATTATTTTTATCTTGGTGAAAAATTGGTTTTGCATAGTTCATATAAGGTGTGGTGAACCCTGGCCCAGTGTTTTCAGAGCGATATTTAGGAGATAAACCCTTACTCCTTTTATATATATTTTTTGTAAACGCTGGATGAACATTGCAAATAAGTGTTCCCTTGATTGGATGGTCATTGTGGTGGAGGAGGTGGGGAAGGAGTTAATCCAAGTCAAACAAACAATACAGGAATTTGAGGCCACCAATTTCACCACGCTACAGGTACCAGCAACTAATGAAATTATGATATGATGATATACAGAAGTACCAAAATTATTTGATCCGGTTTAAAAAACAAAGGCTAAATAAAGTTAATCACGTACTATACACACCACCAGGTGTATAGATGGCTAAGCAGCACAGAACCTACTAACAGGAATTGTCAGCCATGATTTAGACCACGTATCACAAGACCTTCTTTTGAAACCATAGATTTACGCTCTGGAGAATCAGCCTCCGATGCAGAGTCCAAAGATGTTAGACCCAAATCGAGGACAGAACTTTTTTTAGAGGTGCCCAATCCAAAGAACCGACTGGCACTTTCAAAGAAACTAGAGATACAAGATAAAGAGACCCCCCCCAGAGAGGACAGAAGGGTAACAAGGTACACAAATACGGCAGGAAAACCTCCGGCACAGAGGACACGTCCATAGTGTTTAATCTCTCTGATAAAGTATTAACTGACTATCTTACGGTTTTGAATAAAGGCCTCACTTTTTTTTCCGGTTAAAAAACCTGAAGCTTTTGCTATGGAGATTGACATTTATAAACTACATCGGACTTTAAACAGCAATGAATTTAGAAAAGAAACTCCTATGAGCCAACTCTGTCCATTCCCATCACAGGAAAAAAAGATTAAGTCCAACAACATATCTATTAAAACATTTATACAAACGGTTCATAAAGATGTGATGGAAATAATTAAAATACATTCAAAATATAGGCAGAACTTTTCAGCTAATGAAAAGATAGCCTTACAAGATTTACAAGAGAATTCCAATATAGTGATTCGCCCAGCGGATAAAGGAGGAGCAATTGTCATTCAGTCTTACCATCAATATAAGAAAGAAATCATGAGACAACTAAACAACATGAGGACATACCAAAAACTCACATTTGACCTGGTTCAAAAATTTGAAAAGAACATTAATCATCTTATTGAAGTCGGACTCCAAGCAGGATACGTTGATTCAAAAACAGCAAAATTCTTAGATGTCATCCATCTGATTCATCCAGTTCTGTATACTTTACTGAAAGTCCATAAATCCATGCAAAATCCCCCACGAAGACCTATTGTATCAGCAAGGGGGGACTTATGGAACCAATAGCGAAGTTTGTGGACCACTATATACAGGAGTGCGTGAAAGACCTTCTCACGTGCCTGAGGGACACACAAGATCTATTACACCAACTTAGAGAATTAAAAATGGATAATGAGATGAAGTATATCTTTGCAACCCTTGATGTACAAAATATGTACACAGTAATTCCACAAAGTGAAGGGATACAAGCGGTCAGAGAAACCCTTTCAAAATCAAATACATACATGGGTCCACCTTTAGAATACCTATTAGAATTATTATCCATTGCATTATCCTGCAATTACTATAAATTTGTAGAAAACTTCTACCTGCAGATATCTTGAACGGCTATGGGGGTGGTTATGGCTCCCTCATATGCAAATATTTTTATGTTGTGGTTTCAACATACAGCACCAAAATATTCAAATACTTTCGGTTTGTGGACGATATTCTCCACATCTGGAAAAACACAGTTGAAAAACTAGAGGAAGTAGTCCAGCAAATTAATTAAGTACCATCACCCATAAAATTTACATTGACTTATGACACCAATAGAGTCCAATTTTTGGACGTCTCGCTATACAAGACTACAGAAGGTATAGGATATACACTATACCGTAAGGAAACAGATAGAAATACATTCCTATCTGCTTCAATTTTCCACCTGCAAACCTTAAGGACTCGCTTCTGATATCCCAGCTCATAAGGGTCCTGAGATACAATAGTGAGAAAAATCAGATGGAGACACAGTTACAACAAATGCGGCAGAGATTCCTGGATAGGAGTTACACACCCCAAATATTATCTATTGCAGAATAAAAAGCAAGGGAACGAGTAACCAAACAAAATTTGGGGAAATCTACTAAATCTCAAGATAGACAACTATTCCTACCATTGACCTTTTACACAGGAACCCTGCAAATAAATGATACAATACATAAACATTGGGACATATTACAGGCAGATATTAATCTCCCGTCTATTTTTCAAAAACATCCAATTATAAGTTACAGAAGGAATAGAAATTTACGGGACTGGCTAGTTCGAAATTATCCAAAACATTGTTATAAAAAATCTGTACACACAAAGAAGAAATGATGTTTCAAGTGCACAGGATGTGTTACCTGTACTCATATGTTCTAGAGTACTACATTTGCCCACCCACAGACCGGCAAATAAATTCCAATTAGCCATTATATTACGTGTACCACAGATCACATGATTTATATGCATATAGCATACATCAGGAAGACAGACCTTACACTTTGAGACAGGATAAGAGGACATCCCTCTGGGATCATGACAGCATTCCGTGATTAACACACAGAAAAACCGGTGGCTAAACATTTCTTGGCTATGCAACATCATTTACCCATGCTTAAATTCATTGCTATTGATCATGTCCCGCCTTTGCCCTGTGGCGTTGACAGATCTAAAAAAAAAAAAATACAATTTTGACTGTAATAGATTGAATAGCAGTTAGTTGTCTGCCAGCGTGTGTGTCAGCCTCACAGCGTCTACTCTGCCAACTTCTGCCACTGCACAGTGCCACTCATATCTGTTGTCACAGTAGCTTGCACGCATAGTACCTCTAATCGAAAAAAAAATGACAGGCAGAGGCAGGCCACCCCGTAGGGGCCGTCATGGTCGTGGTGCTGTGATTCCCTTTGGCCCTAGAATAATGCCCAGTGTTCAGAGGCCACGTACCCTGAACTCGAAAAGCAGCTTCACTTGGTATATCAAAGGAGTTATTTACACATCAGTTGGAAGAAATGAGTGATGTGCAACCATTATTGCCAGAGGATGTAGATAACAGGGATATGTCAGGCAGCATTACACACATGAACGTACGGTGTGATGATGATGATGTTGTACACGCTGCTGCTTCCTTTGCTGAGTTGTCAGATACAAGTGAAGGGGTTGATGATGACGATGCATCCGTGGATGTCACGTGGGTTTCCACTAGAAGAGAAGAAGAACAGGGGGAAAGTTCAGATGGGGAGACAGAGAGGAGGAGACGAGTTGGAAGCAGGGGGAGGTTGTCGCAAGGAGCTAGTGGCACAGTCAGACAGCATTCATCGGCACCCGGGGTCAGCCAGACAGCACGCCAATCAACGCATGCTGTTGCCACCACCAGAATGCCGTCATTGCAGAGCTCAGCAGTGTGGCATTTTTTTTGTGTGTCTGCCTCTGACAACAGCGATGCCATTTGCAACCTGTGCCAAAAGAAACTGAGTCGTGGGAAGTCCAACACCCACGTAGGTACAACTGCTTTGCGTAGGCACATGATCGCACATCACAAACACCTATGGGATCAACACATGAGTACAAGCAGCACACAAACTCAAAGCCGCCATCCTCCTCCTGGTCCAGCATCTTCAGCCACGTTAACCACTGCTGTCCTCATTGCCCCCTCTCAACCATCCGCCCCTCCATCTCTCATCTTGAGCAGTTCCTGCTCATCTGCCCACAGTCAGGTGTCTGTCAAGGACATGTTTGAGCATAAGAAGCCAATGTCACAAAGTCACCCCCTTGCCCGGCGTCTAACAGCTGGCTTGACTGAACTCTTAGCCCGCCAGCTTTTACCATACAAGCTGGTGGAGTCTGAGGCGTTCAAAAAATTTGTAGCTATTGGGACACCGCAGTGGAAGGTACCCGGACGAAATTTCTTTGCACAAAAGGCAATCCCCAACCTGTACTCAATTGTGCAAAAGGAAGTAATGGCATGTCTGGCACACAGTGTTGGGACAAGGGTCCATCTGACCACTGATACCTGATCTACAAAGCATGGTCAGGGCAGGTATATCACCATTGGGTAAACCTGCTGACGGCTGCCAAGCATGGAATGCGTGGCTCTGCAGAGGAGTTGGTTACACCGCCATGACTTGCAGGCAGGCCTGCTGCCACCTCCTCTACTCCATCCTCTTCCATAACCTCCTCGGCTGAGTCCTCTTCTGCTGCTGCGTCTTGCTCCACATCAACGGCACCCCCCCAGCTCCCCAGGTACTATTCCACATCCCGGATACGGCAGTGTCACGCCGTCTTGGGTTTGACTTGCTTGAAAGCAGAGAGTCACACCGGACAAGCACTCCTGTCCGCCCTGAACGCACAGGTGGATCAGTGGCTGACTCCGCACCAACTGGAGATCGGCAAAGTGGTTTGTGACAACGGAAGAAATTTGTTGGCAGCATTGCATTTGGGCAAGTTGACACATGTGCCGTGCATGGCACATGTGTGTAATCTGATCGTACAACGCTTTGTGCATAAGTACCCAGGCTTACAGGACGTCCTGAAGCAGGCCAGGAAGGTGTGTGGCCATTTCAGGTGTTCCTACACGGCCATGGCGCACTTTTCAGATATCCAGTGGCGAAAAAACATGCCAGTGAGGCACTTGATTTGCGACAGCCCGACACGTTGGAATTCAACACTCCTAATGTTCGACCGCCTGCTCCAACAAGAAAAAGCCGTTAATGAATATTTGTATGACCGGGGTGCTAGGACAGCCTCTGGGGAGCTGGGAATTTTTTTGCCACGTTACTGGACGCTCATGCGCAATGCCTGTAGGCTCATGCGTCCTTTTGAGGAGGTGACAAATTTAGTCAGTCGCACCGAAGGCACCATCAGCGACATCATACCATTTGTTTTCTTCCTGGAGCGTGCCCTGCGAAGAGTGCTGGATCAGGCCGTAGATGAGCGTGAAGAGGAAGAGGAAGAGTTGTGGTCACCATCACCTCCAGAAACAGCCTTATCAGCATTGCTTGCTGGACCTGCGGCAACACTGGAAGAGGATTGTGAGTTAGAGGAGTCAGAGGAGGAATGTGGCTTTGAGGAGGAGGAGGAAGACCAACCACAACAGGCATCCCAGGGTGCTCGTTGTCACCTATCTGGTACCCGTGGTGTTGTACGTGGCTGGGGGGAAGAACATACCTGCAGTGAGATCACTGAGGACGAGGAACAGGACATGAGTAGCTCGGCATCCAACCTTGTGCAAATGGGGTCTTTCATGCTGTCGTGCCTGTTGAGGGACCCTCGTATAAAATGCTGAAGGAGAACGACCTGTACTGGGTGTCCACGCTACTAAACCCCCGGATAAGCAGAAAGTGCCTGAAATGTTACCAAATTACGGCAAGTCGGAAAGGATGCAGCAGTTCCAAAATCAATTAAAAAGTATGCTTTATACAGCGTATAAGGGTGATGTCACAGCACAACAGGAATCTAACATGGGAAGAGGTGAAAGTAATCCTCCTCCTCCCACGACCTCGCCGGCAAGGACAGGACGCTTTACAGACGTGTTGTTGATGGAGGACATGCAGAGCTTTTTAAGTCCTACGCATCGCTACAGCCCTTCGGGGTCCACCCTCAGAGAACAACTCGACCGACAGGTAGCAGACTACCTCGCCTTAACTGCAGAGATCGACACTCTGGTCAGGGCAGGTGTATCACCTACACAGCACATTGGGTAAACCTGCTGACGGCTGCCAAGCATGTAATGCGTGGCTCTGCAGAGGAGTTAGTGACACCGCCACGACTTGTGATGAACCCCTTGACTACTGGGTGTGCAGGCTTGAGCTGTGGCCTGAGCTATCCCAATTTGCGATAGAACTTCTGGCCTGCCCAGCTTCAAGTGTCCTGTCAGAAAGGACCTTCAGTGCAGCAGGAGGTATTTTCACTGAGAAGAGAAGTCACCTAGGTCAAAAAAGTCTAGATTACCTCACCTTCATTAAGATGAATGAGGGATGGATCCCAAAGGGACTGACAGTGGGCAATACATTTGACTAAAAAAGGCCTGATGAGGGGGGGTAACAGGGTGTCGCGGCTGCCGGCCCGCCGCGTGATATTTAAATCCCTAGCTCACCCCAGTACCTTGCCCTGTCTTGGTTTCCTGTTCCTGGTTTCCTGAGAGTGCTTTATCATTGTGAATCTGATTTCCTGGTATCCTGATCTTGGCTTTTCCCTGGTTATTCTGAATTCTGGTTTCCCTGACTTGGCTTGTGTAAACGGTATTGTGTATTTTCTGGCTTCCTTGACCTCGGCTTTCCCTTTGACCATTCTCTGTCTCTAGCGTATTAGTCCGGCCATTCTAAGGTCCGGTTTACGCTCTGTCCTTTTATTTTCATTTTCTTGACTATGTATATGTTTACATAGTTTCTGCGTGCTGGACCACACTAGTAGTCGTGACATTGGGATTAAACTGATAAGAATAGTACTACTTAACACATCACTCCTTTCTGGTGGCACATTAGATTGCACGCGCAGTGCCCCAAATTTGAAGAAGGGGGATCGACCAAGCATTTTTTTCCATCTCCCGGTTCCTAAAATCGATGCCATATACACGTCCCCTGATAGGGGACGTAACAGGGATTAAGCTGATAGGAATAGTACTACTTAACACACCTTATAATAATGCAGAGAGAGGAGTCTGAAGAAGAGGAGTCAGAGGAGGAAGGTGGCTTTGAGGAGGTGGAAGACCAAACACAGCAGGCGTCCCAGAGGGGCTTGTTGTCACCTTTTGGGGACCCTTGGTGTTGTACGTGGCTGGGTGGAGGAAGAGACCTTCAATAGACATCAGTGAGGACAAGGAACGGGACATGGCTAGCTTGGTATCCAACCTTGTGCAAATGGGGAGTTTGCGGTTGTGCAAATGGACTGTTTGCGGTTGTTTGCGGTGCGTTAAACGGGGAGTTTGGTCTGTCACTGTGAAGCAGGCATAACCCTTACACTACCTGATCGATACAACATCATACCTGATGTTTTAAAGCATGTTATTCCAAACAATTTAGGAATGTTAGGTGGTTTATGCCCTTTATGAATTAAAACCAGACTCTGCATCAACTATGTAATTTTCCATGGGAGTTTTGCCATGGATCCCCCTCCAGCATGCCACAGTCCAGGTGTTAGTCCCCTTGAAACAACTTTTCCATCACTATTGTGGCCAGAAAGAGTCCCTGTGGGTTTTAAAATTCGCCTGCCTATTGAAGTCTATGGCGGTTCGCCGGTTCGCGAACATTTGCGGAAGTTCGCGTTCGCGAACCGAAAATTTTATGTTCGCGACATCACTAATTAACATTTTTCATTCTCACAAACATGTGCAAATTATTTAAAACTGCTCCCCCATCCTCCTTTCTCCCCTCCCCCGTCCTCCTTTCTCCCCTCCCCCGTCCTTCTTTCTCCCCTCCACCATGTCCTACTTACTCCCCTCCACCATGTCCTACTTACTCCCCTCCCCTCCCCCCATGTCCTACTTACCCATTTTTTTTTACTCCCCTCATCCCTATGTTTTTTTTACTCCCCCTCCCTATGTTCTTTTCAGTTCTCACCTCCCCTTCCCTTTAGCGTGGCCAAGCTCCTCTTCCTCCTGGCTGTCAGTCCGGCCGGTACCGCACGGTAACAGGAGATTCAGTTTCCAGTTCCTGGCCAGACTGAAAGGAAGTGAGCCCTCACACAAGAAAAATGTCTAAGTCTCATCCGAATGCACAAATGGAGCCGAAGCATCGAAGTGGATGAGAAGGTAAACTTCAGCGGTGTTCTTGCTGTCGAGTAGCTGATTTCAGTTCCATGAAATCGACGGCAAAACTCCGCTGACCACGTGCGAATGAACTAAAATGGCGGCCGCCACCACATTATCGACTGTCGAATGGCGGCCGCTTCGATTACTTTGGCACTTTGGCTGCATCCGAAGTGCCATAACTAAGCTGCAGGTCTTTTCCCAAAGTACTTAAAGGGCCAGAAACAGTGCAGTACAATACAACATGCCCAAATACAGTCTTTATAGGGCAATACTCCCAGGGCCATAGTCACATGGTAGGAGGCGGGCAAGCAAGCCCCTCCAAAAGCTTTTGTGTGGAAATGTATCAAATGGTTTAGCAAAATCTAAGTAGATGGCATCTACTGGAACACCCTGATCTATATTTCTAATAACTTCTTCATAGAATGCAATTACGTTAGATTGGCATGACCTGTGTCATAAAACCATGTGAATTCCTGCTAATCATATTTTTGGTCAAAATTAATTCTTGAATATTATCCCGTCAAATAATTTTCCAACCACAGATGTTAAGCTCATGGGTTTCTAGTTTTTTGGGATGAGTTTTTGAGCCCTTTTTGAATATAGGCACTGTATCTGTTCTTTTTCTAATCCTCTGGTACAATTCTTGAAAAATAAAAAAATAATCCTAAAATTTTAAAACAGTGTTATGGATATTACTACATTAAGCTTGCTAAGAACCCATGGATGAATACCATCTGGCCCTGGGGCTTTGCTTACATTAACTTTATCCGGTATTAACCAAACTAGATGACTGATCTTCATTTGAGGTTGATAATGCTGTGATATTTAACCAAAAATATTTTTGATTTCTCATTGGACAATGCTGATTGACAACACATTTCTCTTAACACATTTGGAAATAACCAATATGGTTTTTGTTGTGGGAAAATGCTTAAATGTTAACCTTTTATACACCATTTTTTATGTTTTACTTATTGTGTGTGTGTGTATATATATATATATATATATATATATATATATATATATATATATATATATATACACACACACACACACACACACACACACACAAATACATACATACACACATATATACACAGTGAGTCTGACTTTTTAATAAAAATCTGTACTGCCCTGTATATATCTGGTGTGGATAATATGTTACCAATATTCTCCTCTGAATGATCTCTATTGCTTCATAATTTCATTTTGCTGTTATTATATGAAACCAGATAAAAGTAATCAAATTAAAGAGAGAGATACAGGGGAAAAGAAATATCAGCAGACTTCATGGTTTTAATACCAGTTACATTAGAATTTCCAATGTCATTTGTAGTGTAATTTCGCTCTTAGTTGAAAACACGGCTTGGCTCCTCTAGTCTGCAATTAGTCTTCTTTGTGTTTTTTTTAATTGCCACACAATTATGATTAAGAACACAATTATTCCTATTAGGAGTCATCACCTAATGAATTTTCCAAAATCTCCTGCTAATATCTGCAACCTTAATCTCTTCAATTAAGAACAGTTTATTCTATTTTTATGCCCCCGCTAAAGCTAAATGAAAATATCACTGATTCAATACAAATCTTTTTTTTCTTTCTTTAAGCGAAAATTAAATTCCAATGTATGTCATTTGCAATATATACTGTGCATGCTAATTTCACTATAGTACTCATTTATATCACCATGGTTATTAACTTTATACAAGTTTTTTGTGTGTTTTTTTTAGCTCTTCATAATCTCAGGATTGGCATGAAATTTAGGTGAAAAAGCCAACTATCCTGCTGTGCTAAACTTTCTGAATCAAATAGAAAAATCACTATTACATAAGACTCTGCTGCTACATTACTATCTGGTAATTGGAATACTCAACAGGAGCAGTGTCTATTTTATAACATAACTTATTAAGTTAAGGTGATAACGTAGGAGTTGTGTGCCATTCCTGCCTAATATAAAAGTAAGAGACTTTAAAATGCACAGAAAAAGACCAAAAGAATAATAAAAAAAAAAAATTAACTCTGACAGAACATATGGATAATATTATATCTTAAAACAATAACAATAAAAATAAAAACATTTAAAGTCAATCAAGAATACTAAAAAGAACTAAATATTTTCACTGCAAGAAAATTAATAGAATAAATAGTATACTGAAAATCTTGAGTATGTGTCTTCCATGTATGAATTAGTAGAACAATGCACAGCCTGCAATTTATGAAAGGTTTAGAAAACATTCATATTAGACTTGAAAATTTGTTTTGTAATAAACTGCAATTCATTTAAATTTGGACTGATCGGGTGATCATTTGAATTTCTGAACTCAGATTAAATTAAGCCAAATCTTGAACAAAAATAATCACACAACGAATCTACCTTTATAAAGACTTTTCCACATTTTGAAATGTCAGTAGAACACAGTGATTGGTTGACTTGTAAGTAGCCCCCATGGTAGCGGACCACTGGTGTAGGTTAGGGGCATTAAGATATCCCCTATTTTTTTTTTTAATTACCCCACCCACTGGCCATGGGTGGTGGCAGGGGAGTGGACAGTGATCAGCACACTGTCCCCTTTATTCTGCCAATGGATAAAAGCACAGTGGGGACCAGGTCTTTCCAGTTGCCAGTGCCAGATGGTTAAGTTTAAAAATAGTGACGTTTTAAAGTTTGTGGGACGCTGCCACCCCTGACTTGTTGGGCTGTAACAACTTAATTATATGCAATGTTATGTCCTGTTTAATACTAACTGCATCTCCAGTCACCAGTAAATGGAAGAATGGAAACTGCAGATATAATTATGACTGAAGCATGCTTTTTCTAGCACTCAGTAGTCCTACAATGATGATATTGCCCCTCCTGCTGCTATGACAAGCCTGCACTGTCAATAACTAGTACAGTTGCAAGAAAAAGTATGTGAACCCTTTGGAATGATATGGATTTCTGCACAAATTGGTCATAAAATGTGATCTGATTATCATCTATGTCACAACAATAGACAATCACAGTCTGCTTAAACTAATAACACACAAAGAATGAAATGTTGCCATGTTTTTATTGAACACACCATGTAAACATTCCATAAAAAGAGTGCCACTGCAGATAGAACAAGAAACCAACTATGTACACATGGAACTTAAGGAGAAGTCACACTTCTTCCCCAAAAATATGATTTCGGATGAAATCATAACATTCAAAATTATGGTGATGAAGGAAATAAATAAAGTTAAGCAAACAAGCTCTAAAAAAGATGCGAGAAAATTAGAATTTAGTTGTAAAACCCACAGATAAGGGTGGTGGAGTTGTAATCCTCTCAGAGGACCAACATATATAGGAAGCTTAAAGGATATTTTTAGATGACAACACATATCAGAAATTAATGACAAACTCCACAAATGAAATAAAAGATAAATTCGATAAATATATACAAAAAAAGGGGTGGATAAGGAAATTGTAACAGAAAGAGAAGGAAAATACTTGTCTACACCATATCCTATTATCCCGTTTTTTTTACCATCTACCGAAGATACTCAAAAATAGACAAAATACACCAGGCCGCCTGATTATATCAGGCATTTACTCCATCTCCTCAAGAGTGTCAGAATATTTAGACACCCTACTCCAACCGGTGGTAGTCAGGAATCCAGCCTACCTCAAGGATACTATGCATGTCCTACAACTTCTGGAAAACACCATATGGAAAGAAGACTGCCATTTAGTAACAAGCGACGTGACGTCCCTATATAGTATCATTCCCCATGAAATAGGTTTAAAAGCAGTGAAATATTTTTTAGGTAATTCCAATTTTAAGGAAGAGCAGATTGAATATACCCTACTATATATTATTTATACACATTATGTTCTCTCTGATCTTAACCCGATTTTTTATTAAGAATTCCCTAGAGGAGATGTTGCCTCTTTTCTGTCTGTTGTCCTGGATGTGCTCAGGGGGCATGTCCAAGGGTGCTGGTCTTCCCACTGTATAAACATATGCGCTGCAGGTTGACCAGCACCCTGGGGGGAGTCTCATGAGCGCGTCCACACCAGGGAAGACAACCTACATCCATTAGGGGTGGAGTGTCAAACCTGCGGAACGCATTGTGTGTTCCACCTAACATGTTTGGATGCACAATATACATCCAGTGACGCGAGAGGGATGCAACTGGGAAATGTAGGCGTCACGTAGTTTAGTGATGTGCAAGTCATGTGACTGGGAAGTTCTGGGGGCATGGAGTGGAGCGCATGTGTTCCACGGTTCAGAAAACAACACCCGGAAATGGAGTACTGGTGGGAGATTTAAAGAACACCAGAAAGCTGAGAAATATCATAGAAAAAGAAAAAGGAAGTGAGACCATAAGGTCCTTAATGGAAGAATAGTGTAACAAGAGAAGGGAGCCCTACCTTTATTAGTCCTAATGATGGGAGCGATATAAAAATGGACAGAAAAGTAAGGGAGACCTCTGAGAGGAAAGAGAATTAATCAATCCACATACCAATCCTAAATAATAACCTACTCAAGAGTAAACATGCCGTCGTCAGGAGCGGTAAACCTGTAATGTGGCCGTGTAGCCGTTTATATGCTGCTATAATGAGTCAGCTGTGAGTGCCCATGTGGGTGTTACCAAATTGACTATCTCCCGATTGGCCACGGGTCCGATTACGTGACCGAACGTCACAAACCAATTGGCCAATCAGAGTGAGCACACGTGGGGGAAGAACCAGACACATAGGGTGGGAGTGGCAACGTGACGTCAGCCGATGACGAAATCACGCCGCCACCCACCGAGCCGGTCCGGAAAGGAAAATATATACCATTGATTTTATTCAATTCCCCAGAGTCACCTGAAAAGGTGACACTTAAAAGAAAGGGAATACCATATATGAGTGGGAGGGAAAAACAAAACTAACACCATCCAACCCTATATCAGCCATAAAGGCTATTTTAATCGTTGGATTATAACACAACACTGACATAAAGGAATCCCAGTGCATAAATAATGTAAATACCTATATTGTTAATATAGATACCCAGAATGTTCCACCTACTGTATGTATAATTTAATACTTGTATTATGTATATATTGTGCAGTACACTGACTGGCCCATTTTCATACACGATTGGTTCATCTGATTTGTTTTCCAGAATCTTTTTTTAATAACAAAATTTGGACAAGCTGAAATGCCATATAGCTGAAATTCAGCATTTACGAAAATGGTTTAGCCAAACCAACTATTTTCCCTATGCACACGTTTAATGCGTATTACCATTAATAAGCGTTTAAAGGAACACTATAGGGTCAGGAACACAAACATGAATTCTTGACCTTATAGTTTTAAAACACTATTTAGTATTTTACCCCCTCCCCCCTGCACCCCTTGCCCCTCCTTAAATAGTGTGAAAACAACTTTTTTCCAGCACTGGCATTTGGCTCTGACATTGATTCGCCTCTGACATTGATTCGCCTCCTTGACTAACAATTATTCTAACCAACCACAATGCTTTACCATAGGAGATTGCCAAGGAGGTGGGGCAGGGGCAGGGGCAGGGCCAAACACCCCACTGGCCAATCATCATCTCCTCATAGAGATGCATTGTATTTCTCAGAAAAGATCGTGTTCACTGCAAAAAGTCTGCAGGGAATGGTTATACATTGAGCAGTAGTTGTTCTGGTGACTGTAGTGTCAATTTAAGTAAAATAACAGAGTGCAGGGTGTTCATGGAGGAGGTAAGTAACTAGGGCTAGATATATACTTTTAATTTATTCCAACATTTAAGTACTATATAACTATGAATGTATACAAATTGTACTCCTTTTATACTAATCAGTAATGACACATGAAGGTAAAGTTGTTGAATAATTATAAGATTTGCATTGCATAGGAGATAGCTGAATTAAAATAGCAGCAGCTGCCACTAACAAGTGTAATGCCAACTAAATTCAGGCAGGTTGTGAGGTGTGGGGGCATGACACAAGATTAGGGCTCCCCATAGTTCATGGTTGCAAACTGTGCATTATATCCAAGTCATGAGAAATAATTGTACTAACCACTGTAAATAACGAAAAAATCTACAATACAATAGTAACAGAGAGAAACATAGCGTAATACTGTTATAAAATTTTTGGAAAAAAAAAGAAAATTGGTGGTAATTGCACTCACAAACCAAAATTGATTGTAGGCATATCATCAAGTTTGTTGAAGACTCAGAATTCACAGGACATCATGGTCAATATAAAAAAGGAAAAATAAAAATAATAGTGCAGAGTATCACAATAAAATGAGTATTTTAATATATAAATGCACTTACAAAATTGAAGTAAAAAATAGGCACATCATACACTGTCAGTTCAATCACAGGATCCCAGTGGAATGGAACACCAGAAGGAACAGCAATAA
This sequence comes from Pelobates cultripes, assembly GCA_933207985.1. Taxonomy (NCBI): domain Eukaryota; kingdom Metazoa; phylum Chordata; class Amphibia; order Anura; family Pelobatidae; genus Pelobates; species Pelobates cultripes. Next base: position 48,919,075 of record OW240919.1, read on the forward strand.
TGATGAGTAAAATAAAATTACAAATAACTAATATTAAAATAACAATAATAAAGAGTAATAATAATACAACTCTGCACTAATAGAAAATGCCCTACGCGTTTTGTTCAACTAATTGAACTTCCTCAGGGGCAATAAAAGTTCTCCTTTAGCCGGCAATGATGTCCTCACTCCGTAAATCTTCTTTCAAATCTTCCCGTTTTGGCGCGCTGCATAGCCGAGCCTATTGGCGGCGGACTTCTGGGTTCGTCATGATGAGTACTTCCGGATATGCTCAGCCCCTCAGAAAGTGCGATTCAAGCCTCGTTTTCGTGACGAGACCGGAAACAATACTATGCGTTCCACTTAACAACTTGCGTTTCACCATACATATCGAAAAAGTCATAAAGAGATTTGATGCATTAACAAACTTTAAAAAATTGTATTTTAACAGTGTATTAAACCCAATTCCAAACCTCCACCCAAACACAATGCAGCTCCATAGGGTCACATCGACAAAATGGCAAAATATAATAATACAATAATATTTAAAAAAAAGTATAAAAGCATAAAGAACATAAACAATGAAATAAAAATAAAAATGAAAAATTTTTAAAAATTATATAACAAAATAAAATAAAATAAAAATAAATGTAAAAAAAATAAAAAAGAAAAGAAAAGAAATGAATAAAATAAATAATAAAAAATAAAATATGAATAATAATGAAATAAAATACAATTAAAATAAAAGAAAATAAAACAAAATTAGAAAATTTAAATTTAAATGATAAAAAAATCAAATAAAATTTATTAAAGAAAACACACTAAATCAAAATCGACATTGAGTCCTTTGGGCTGCATGGTTTGTAAAGTGTGAATCCAGTATCCCTCTCTCTTTCTTAACAACAACCCTAAGTCACCACCTCTCTCATCTAGAGCTACCTGTTCAATGACAATACATTTAAGAGTGTTAAAATTAAAAGAAGGACATTTATTACAGTGCACTGGCACTGAATGAGTTAACATATATACCAAGGTACCCACTCTATATTTCCTCACGAAAATCCACAAATGTAAGGAAAAACCACCTGGTAGGCCGATTATTAGCGGCATTGACTCTTTGACATCTAAGCTCTCTGAGTATATCGATCTCCATCTACAGAAGTATGCTCAGGGAGCGATGTCATATCTTAGGGATACTAAACATCTGATCCAAGAGTTAAAATCAATTGAATGGATGGATGGATATGTGTGGGTTACCTTAGATGTAACCTCTCTCTACAACGTTATCGATCATGATCTCGGTGTTGAGGCGGCTAAAAATAATTTAGATGCTGATATTAACCTTACACTCATATTTCGTACTTTTCTAGAAGATGCCATTCGGTTTATTTAACCCATAATTTTTTCAGTTTCAACAAAGAGTTTTTCCTTCAGACTAAGGGCACGACAATGGACACCAAATTTGCACCTAGCTACGCCAACGTGTTTATGGACTATTGGGAGAGATTGTCAATTTGGTCCAACAATCCCTATGGTGCAAACTTGGTGCTCTGGAGGCGCTATATTGACGACATTTTGGTCGTCTGGCGCGGCCCTTTGAATGAATTGGAAGATTTCTTTAGATACATTAACCTCAACGCTCTATCTTTGGTGTTTACCCCCCAGGTGGGCATCTATAGTATTGATTTTCTCGACTTATCCATTTTCATTGAAAATGGGGATATCAGGACTAAAACCTTTTTCAAGACTACCGACACTAATAGCTTTATTGCCATCGCAAGTGGACACCATCCAAACTGGCTTAGGGGGTGTCCCTAAAAGCCAGTTTATCAGGATGCGTAGGAACTGTAGTGACTTAGATTCGTTCTATTCACAGGCCAATATCCTGAAAAGCCGGTTTCTTGAAAAGGGTTATTGTCCGGAACTTTTAGATGCAGAGATTGCAAAAGTAGGGAATATCAATAGAGATGACCTTTTGGGTGAAAAAAAACAAAATAGATGTTAAAAACCCTATGTTCGACTTCTCTTTTAATACCCAATACAGTTCTAGAGCTTTCGATGTACAAAACATTATTAAGAAGCATTGGGGGTTACTCATTGAAGATGACTATTTGAATACCCAGATTCCTAAAATTATTTTTAGGAAGGGAGTGAATTTCAAACAAATCCTTGCACCCAGCATTTTTCGATTAGGGATAAAACAGCACAAACCAAAGAGGGTTTTTGTACCTGTGGGAATTGTGTTAGTTGTCATCACCAATCTAAGACCATCACTAATTTTAGCAGCACTCAAACTAAAAAGATATTTAAAATTAAAAGTTTGGTTTCCTGTTCCTCCACCCATGTTGTATACCTTCTGACATGTAGTTGTGGGTTGCAATATGTGGGGAGGACAGGAAGAAAAGCAAAAATTAGATTTCAGGAGCATCGTAATAACATCAGAAAACATATGTTAACTCATTCAGTGCCAGTGCACTGTAATAAATGCCCTTCTTTTAATTTTAACACTCTTCTGTATTGTCATCGAACAGGTAGCTCTAGATGAGAGAGGTGGTGACTTAGTGTTGTTGTTAAGAAAGAGAGAGGGATACTGGATTCACACTTTACAAACCATGCAGCCCAAAGGACTCAATGTCTATTTTGATTTAGGGTGTTTTCTTTAATAAATTTTATTTTATTTTTTTATCATTTAAATAAAAAATTTCTAATTTTGTTTTATTTTATTTTAATTGTATTTTATTTCATTATTATTCATATTTTATTTATTATTTATTATTTTATTTTATTAATTTCTTTTATTTTATTTTTATTTATTTTTATTGTTATTTTTTATTTTTTATTGTTTTATTTTTTATTTATTATTTTATTTTTTTATTTATTTTTATTTTATTTTATTTTGTTATATAATAATTTTTTAAATTTTTTCATTTTTATTTTTATTTCATTGTTTTTTATGTTCTTTATGCTTTTATACTTTTTAAAATATTATTGTATTATTATATTTTGCCATTTTGTCGACGTGACCCTATGGAGCTGCATTGTGTTTGGGTGGAGGTTTGCAATTGGGTTTAATACACTGTTAAAATAAAAAAATTTAAAGTTTGTTAATGCATCAAATCTCTTTATGACTTTTTCGATATGTATGGTGAAACGCAAGTTGTTAAGTGGAATGCATAGTATTGTTTCCGGTCTCGTCACGAAAACGAGGCTTGAATCGCACTTCCTGAGGGACTGAGCATATCCGGAAGTACTCACCATGATGAACCCGGAAGTCCGCAGCCAATAGGCTCGGCTATCCAGTGCGCCAAAACGGGAAGATTTAAAAGAAGATTTACGGTGTGAGGACATCATTGCCGGCTAAAGGAGAACTTTTATTGCCCCTGAGGAAGTTCAATTAGTTAAACAAATGCGTAGGGCGTTTTCTATTAGTGCAGAGCTGTATTATTATTACTCTTTATTATTGTTATTTTAATATTAGTTATTTGTAATTTTATTTTACTCATCATTATTGCTGTTCCTTCTGGTGTTCCATTCCACTGGGATCCTGTGATTGAACTGACAGTGTATGATATGCCTATTTTTTACTTCAATTTTGTAAGTGCATTTATATATTAAAATACTCATTTTATTGTGATACTCTGCACTATTATTTTTATTTTTCCTTTTTTATATTGACCATGATGTCCTGTGAATTCTGTGTCTTCAACAAACTTGATGATATGCCTACAATCAATTTTGGTTTGTGAGTGCAATTACCACCAATTTCCTTTTTTTTTTTCGAAAATTTTTATAACAGTATTACGCTATGTTTCTCTCTGTTACTATTGTATTGTAGATTTTTTCTGTTCTTTGTACTATTTTGAGGACCCTGAGGAGTCCTTATCTACAGTACTTATAGTACAAAGGTAACTGTATTTAGGATTTTCCTATCTGCTACCCACTAAAGTGTGTGTTCTATTCACGATTTGGTGTATCTGTATACTCCTGTATTTAACCACTGTAAATGCATTATGGGCTACTAAACATAGTTAAAAAGTTACTCGCTACTGCAATCTTGGAGGGTCCATGCCACTCTCACCAGGAGTAATATGTTACTCATAAGAGCACAATTTAAACATGCCAAAAGGCTAATGGGTGAGCAGAAATTATGAGTCCTGACTGGTTACTACATAGTTTATGATGTTACATATTCATTATTCAGATACCATTATTTCTAGAAAACCTGACCACTTCATCTCATTGAATAGGCCTGGGTGTAATGTACCCTTTAAGTAAAGAGAGAAATGTAGATAAACAGCAATGTGCCTCTAGTGGCTGTCTTTCAACCCTGTAACACAATGCTGGATGTTCATGCTTTGCATGAGGACGTCCAGCATCTTTAAAGTCCCCATTGACCCAATGCATTCCTGTGGGTAAAGACTAATGCACTAGCAAAACTTTCCGTACGCCCGCATTAGCTTTCCCCTTGCACGAATGTCCATTTTTAACCCTTTCATTGCCACAGGTGGGAGCGCAGGGAGGAGCTTTGTATTCCCAACAATACAGTGTTCCTTAATAAGTTAACTGTGCTTATCTGCAGATATTACCATAATGTTCTTAACTCTTTTAGATGTGCTTTGTCACAATCGTGTCACAATTTGCAGATTGGTAGCAGTGTTTTGTTTGGGTAAACATATGTGATAAAGGCTATGAAGATAAAACATTACATGCAGACAAAGCATTTAGACTGTGCATAATTATCAATTTGGCATGCACAAAAAAAACCACACATATATAAAAATTACTCTGTGAACTTTAAATATTTAGGAGACAGACATGTTCGTACATAAGCAATTTGCTCACCCTACCCAATGAATCACACTTGCTTCCATTCAGTAGGAGATGGAGACTACCAGTGGCAATGGGAGAGAAAGAAAAGAACAAGACACTTTGGTGTTGATATATTCCTTCTCTCTCAACGCATATATACAAGAATGTTTTTTTTTTGTTTGTTTTACAAAGATGGTTCTCAGACTCCTCAGTCATGTCTTTCCATATTTAAATGACCATGTATAACAGCTGAAACAATTAATTGGGCCATTTGTACTAACAATGACAAAAATTATTATGAAAGAGTTAAGCGTGAATATACTTGTTTCTGGGCATGTGTCCATTTCCTTATGGTAGCCAGCCGCTAAAAAGCCATTTGGATGGGTATCAGAGACTAAGCAGGCATATTGAGAATGACAGAATTCCAGAAGATGAAACATGGCCGGAGTCCCATTACCCAGCACAATATTCATGCTGCTTTGTAATATAGCATGCAGTGATGTTAAAGCAGAACAGTGTTTAGCAGTTAATAATGTCATTTATTTATTTTGCTTTTTTATTTTCCCATGGAAGAATTCTACTTTAGCCTTTACATTTCTATTTTTTTGTTTTAAACAATACATTAATGACTCCTGTAGATTATATTGCATAATTAAGGCTAGAGTGACATAACAGTCTATTTTTTTCCAGGGGATTACATACAAAAGCAAAAACCACAAAAAAAAAAAAAAAACTGTTGGGGTTTTATTTGGGGAAAAAAACAGGGATTTTATTAACAAGCTAATTGTAAATTCTAGGCTCTCTAACTTTTGCTACTTTAGCCTTAAAAGTTGAAATTCCAGTTTCACTTGTCAACAATTCATTGTTTAGTGAATTCAACTCTACTCAATCTATTTTATTCATATTATTTTTTTTTTGCAGGTGTGGATATTCCCAAAACACTGTAGCAACCAAGCAAGAAGTGAAGCTGTGCTGCATGTTTTTCGTAAGTGAAACATGCCTAAATTTGGCACCTTCCACTTCTTGTAGAACTCTAGAAATGCAGAATAGTTAATAATTGCCCACTAGCAAAACATTTCACTGCACACAGTAAACAAATCAGGTGGAAAAGTCTTCAGCAATTTGCATAATATATATGCAGTGCAAATTAGACAGAGATAAAATATAAAGTAGGGATGTTACAGCATATGCTCAATATTGTTCTCAGCAGCACCCTTAGAAAATAAATTTGTCATAGATATATTTTTATGACCGAAATATATTGTTTATTTCTTGAAAAAATCTGAACAGATTTTTATATTCCCAGAGGTAGTCCTTTAAATGGTTATCACATTTAATATATTTCAGAGATGTGCTTGTTTTTTTGTTTTTTTTTTTAATCATTGCATAATTCTACAACAGATAACTTATGTTCATTCTGTTCTCTTTCCTGCTCAAAACGACACCCATAAGTCAGTCACAAGTGCTTTGTTCTGCTTTATATAGAAAAATGACTTAGAAAATGGTATGGTGAAGGTAAATCTCCTTAAACCTTTGTGATCTCCAACAGTTGGTAAAATTCTCAAAGGAAACAAAATCATATTTTTCTTTATCTTATGCAATAAAAATTATAATACTGATCTGAGCATGACATTATTTATGTTATCTGGGATATTATACATGAAAATCCATGTAAGCTTAGATAAGCCTATAAGCTTTTGTAAACTTGGTAAAAACCAATTCAGTATAGAAATCTCCTGTCAAAATATGGTATAGTATTAAAGACTGATTTGTTCAATCAATTCTAAAGTGAAGCCAAAACTAAGCTTTTTTTGTAAGGTTTATTGGATTTAAAGTTTAGAAGTTTGTGTAGAAAAAAAAAAAAAAAAAGAGGAGTCCAGAGTATTGGATAAGTGATAATTAGCAATACCAATCTTCATAAGTCAGTTTAAGAAATTGGACATCTATTGTTCAGCAAGATAAAATAAATTCACAGTTGTGTTGGATAGTTGTGCTATTGTCATAACCCCTTAAGGACACGTGACATGTGTGACATGTCATGATTCCCTTTTATTCCAGAAGTTTGGTCCTTAAGGGGTTAATGAAGTATCCCTTTATGCGGTCTTTGCATTTTTTTGTCTACTGTCATAGAAACACAGAATGTGACGGCAGATACGAGCCATTCGGCCCATCTAGTCTGCCCAATTTTCTAAATGCTTTCATTAGTCCCTGGCCTTATCTTATAGTTAGGATAGCCTTATGCCTGTCCCACGCATGCTTAAACTCCTTTACTGTGTTGACCTCTACCACTTCAGCTGGAAGGCTATTCCATGCATCCACTTCCCTCTCAGTAAAGTAATACTTCCTGATATTATTTGTAAACATTTGTTCCTCTAATTTACGACATTTGACCCTCTAATAATATTGTAAAGCGCTACAGAATCTGTTGGCGCTATATAAATCGCAATAATAATAATAATGTCCTCCTGTTGTGGTCATTTTTCTTATTTTAAATAGTTTCCTCCTTTGTGTTGATTCCCTTTATGTATTTAAATCTTTCTATCATGTCCCCCTTGTCTCGTCTTTCCTCCAAGCAATACTAAAGATCCTTTAACCTTTCCTTGTACATTTTATCCTGTAATCCATGAACCAGTGTAGGAGCCTTTCTATGAACTCTCTCCAAAGTATCAATATCCTTCTGGAGATACGGTCTCCAGTACTGTGTATAATACAACAAGTGAGGTCTCACCAGTGTTCTGTACAATGGCATGAGCACTTCCCTCTTTCTACTGCTAATACCTCTCCCTATACAACCAAGCATTCTGCTAGCATTTCCTGCTGCCCTATTATATTGTATGCCTACCTTTTAGTCATCTGAAAGAATAGTCTTCTTACTTAGTGGATTTTTGGGGTTGCAGGATGAGATATATTTACCTAAAGAGTGTCAACAATCATGGCGATTCCTTGTACTGTTGTAACCTGCTTGTTCAGCTCCTCGTAGCTTCATCTTCCAAGAGCCATGTCACTCTCACACATGCACAAAAATACATAATTGCAGTCTGTAGAAGATTGGCAAGACCCCAGGTAAATCTATAGATTATCTCATGGGTGTGCAATACGATAATCATAACAAAGTCCAAGGCGTATTTATTGGAAAAGAAAACTGTTTCAGCTCACATAGAAGATTGATAGAGGCTCCTATGTGAGCCAAAATGTCGTGATTTTTATTCTCCAATAAATCTGCATTTGACTTCATTCCAGATTGTGTGTTTAGTCCTTTCTACTGTTGTGTCTTTGAGGAAAGTATGACTTGGGCTTGATGCACTCACTAAGCCCTCACCGCAAGTGTTGCCTAATTTCTGTATGTACAATATGATAGTATAGGCATTTTTTGTGCATTGCTCATGAAGACATTTGTTCCCATCAGCAATTATGAGAGATGGATGATGCAGGATAGGGTGATGAAGACTCCATCTACTGACATATTTGACAAAATTCAACTTGAACATGAGACATAGTGGTAAATTTAACAAAACCCCAATGGTTTATGAGATTTTCACAAAATATCTTAATGACAAATTTTGAAAAAAAAAAAACATGTTAATAAAAAAAATGTTCCTAACAAACTATTTTTAAAGGGGCATTGCAACTATGTTTTCATTTGTGAGTGATTGATTAATCCACATTTTAACGCATTATAGATTTTACATCTTAATAACCAAAATAACTATTCTTTGCTTCTGAAAAGGTAATTTTGATAAGCTGGTAAATCAGAAAGGAGTACAATAGGAAATCTCATATATGGCAAGACTGACCTAATATCAGGAACCTGGAGGTGATCACACACTAAACGGCATCAAAACTTACCGTTTAGTAAATAAATGTTATGCTCAACTTTATAAAAATAATTTTCTGTAAAAAAGGTGGATTGGATATACCCATTACAAAATAAAGAGAATGAAAGCATCGTTCAGCATTTCATGAATGACATCTTGACATTTGCCAAATTTGTAAAAGATAAGAGAGCCCTTAAAGTGCAATCATTTCAATACTTACCCTACTCTCACACTAGGCACATCTGATTTTATTAATTATTGAAAATCCTAAACCGAGTCTTGTGAACAGATTTCGTAAATACAATTTAAAGTTCCAGCTGGAATATACATTAATATTCGTCCATTTATAAAGAAAAATAAAAGCTATATTTGGGGAAATAAATTTTTTCAGAACTCTTATTTTTATCATTAAATTACTGTTTCTTGTCATTAAGTTGGAAGCTTTAAGGCTTTTCTGTAAGCTGAAAAAGTGCTCATCTGGAAAAGCAATTTTCTCAAGATCATTCTACAATTGTCACCAACAACATCTTAATAAATTAGGCCCCTTGGCCTAGATTTATCAAGCTGTGAAAAATTTGTGGTGCAAAAAAGAAAATAAAGACTTTCTACATGTGGATTGGGGTTCCACTAAATAACAAGGTGCTTTATAGAGGAAAACAAAATCGAGCTATCCAGCGAACTGAGTTTATTACTTTCCTCAGTTAACAGGCTTACATGTGCGTTTGATGAAGATTGAGAACAAAGTAATTGGAATCAAGTGACTGCAAATGAAAAAAAAAAAAAAACACAAATCCCCTCACACCGTGAAAAATTAATAGTGAAAAATGTTTGACTTATTCATAAATTAAATATAAAATTACAAATAAATTGCTAATATATTATATGACAAACTTCTAATTTATGTAGTTTACACTATAAAACTGTACACAGAATAAATGTACAGCTTCATTATTGTCTAGCACAGTTTCATAATTCACTGTGCCCCTAGGTAAAAATGTATGTAATGCAAGGCTTCTCAAAATGTTCCTGGAGGGGAAAAAAATAAAAATATATATTTATACACAGATGACTTCCATAGTCTTAAGCCAAAAACACACGTGTTCCAGTTTTTGACAGATTAGTTACACTTTAAAGCAGCAACTGCCACCGTTTTCTCTATAGCAATATAGTCTTATTTCTAACACTGCAACTCTCACTGATCTCAGGCAGCAGCAATCCCTGTATTTTCAAGTGTTTGCCTTTACAATAAAATTAATTTCCTCAATGCCTAAACAATCCTAATAAACTAAACATTAACTGCTATCTTACACTAACATGCAATATTAACTTCGACACTACACTACCACCAGACAACTTTCTTACCTGAACCCTTATTTGTTACTTACTTAATATATTAATTAAAATATATCTAATATAAAATATATAAAAGTGAAGCATGTAGTAGGGGATAATACCATTATGGGCTCCTGGAGATATTTATAAACCACTCAATCTTTAGTCTCATGGTTTATTTTGAAATCCCAGTTTCTCTGCCCTACTAAGGGTGACGTGGGAAGGGTGACGTGTGTGGTCACTGGTTCTTCCATGCGCATCAGTAGCAGGTGAGGGAATATTTAAAATTAAAAGAAAAGAGGTGAACATGTCCAACGCCTGGGGGAAAAAATATCACTTATCTTTACAAGTCTTCTTTTCTTCAGGCTTGAAAAAAAAAAAAAGGCTAAACATTTAAATGTGGCAAAAAATAGATATTCCATCCCCCCTTTCTGTGCTGCCACTGATTGAACTTTGAATCCTTAAACAAATAAAATGGCTTGTATATTGCCTGTTTTTATTTGCTTTGTAATATGTCCATTTGGAGTTTCGGAGTTGTGGAATTTGGACAAATTGCTGATCACTCAAAATCCAGACAAATTGCAGTTTGTTTGAAACCGAACGCACAAGTCTAATGGAAACCATCAATAAGACATGACCACGAAAAGCATGCAATATGTCATATCCATGACAACACTTATGTCATTTTGTTTATTTTAGTCGTGTGAGCCATAATGCTTGGTTCATTAAGGTCATGACCTGACATATCTTCTTTGTGCTATTGTAGTATGTTATTAATTTAAAATATGTACAGTTTTTCCTGCGGGAGCTTGAATGGGAGATAAGGTATAATGTTACTCATGTTATCAGTTCACTTTCTATTGTTTTCATGTACAATATATTCTGCTCTAGTGATGCTATTACCCAAAGAATGTTACCCACAGTTACCAGGTACCCTCTGTAAAACAGTTACTAGAAATAATGCAGTTGTAATCACAGTGAAAAACCACTGCCCTCATATAACACACAAACTAGTATTCCACAAAATACAATTATATGGAAGTCTATGTAAATATAAGGGGAATTAAAGGAACTCTGCCATGGCATCATTAGGGGGTGCAGACCACACTTACTCTACTTTAGTAATCCTCCCAGTGTCACATTACTTGAGGGCACAGCAATAGCCAGTGTGGCGGACGCCACAAGGATCCAGCACATCACTTCAGGGAGGGCAGGTACTGTGACAGGCAGCCCAATGTAGCAGGAGGAAGCAGAATCTGGAACACACGTTACATAGTATACTGCACAATGTGTGTAGCAACATCCTGGTGGTCTATTCTTCCTCATGCATAATGGTGTTGAGCGGTAGCTGCCTCCACTCTGCTGGCTCCTTTCTTTGTCCCTGTTTGTCCCTTAGGGCCCTTGGGTGAGGAGTCCTCTGAGAATGTTGCCACTGGCTTTTGCATATTACTACAGTAAGTTTGTATAACTTCATAATTTGACACATATATATATATATATATATATATATATATAAATAGGTTATGGTGGGGAAAAATTGTGATTGAAAACCCCTTCCACCTGAAGTATGTGGATAGTTAATACAATGCTAAACAAAATTCTGCACACCAGTCAAGCCATAAGACTTGCTTTTCCCACAGAAATCCCAAATCAGCAGTGATGTTACAACCGCAAAGGATTCTGGGTGGGCATATGCAAATTAGTTTAACAAAGAATCACATTTTTGCCTCATTCCATTTTAAACATGGATTCCTTTTAATTTGTGTTTGCAGTGTACAACTGCTTGGAACACAATTTAGGATAAGATGCAAAACCAGTGAACCACTCATGGACAGCTGTTTCGTTGTTAATGCAACTCTTCAGCATGAGGTTGGTTGCATTAACCAACCTCATGCTGAAGAGTTGCATTAACAACGAAACAGCTGTCCATGAGTGGTTCACTGGTTTTGCATCTTATCCTAAATTGTGTTCCAAGCAGTTGTACACTGCAAACACAAATTAAAAGGAATCCATGTTTAAAATGGAATGAGGCAAAATGTGATTCTTTGTTAAACTAATTTGCATATGCCCACCCAGAATCCTTTGCGGTTGTAACATCACTGCTGATTTGGGATTTCTGTGGGAAAAGCAAGTCTTATGGCTTGACTGGTGTGCAGAATTTTGTTTAGCATTGTATTAACTATATATATATATATATATATATATATATATATATATACACATACATATATATAATTTCTTCTGGGATATGCCTTAACTTCATGGTGTGGGTGTCTGTATGTGTGTTTGTATGATTATGTCTGTGTGACAGTGTCCAAACGAGTGTGTCTTGAGTGTGTTTGACTGTGTCAATATGAGTATGTCTGTATGAGTGTGCATATGCATCTGTGATTATATTTCTGTATGTATGTGTATATGACTGTGTTTCTTTATGGCTATGACTGTATTACTATGTATGTGTCTGTATACATGAGTATATGAATGTGTGTGTGTGACTGTGAGGGATATTTAATTGCTCTGAATAATAAAATCTGTTTTGTCAGTGAAAATAGCATTTATTACAAAAAATATATAATTAGCATGCAAAAGAAGCAGCAGATAAGAAAGCACACTCAGCCAACCACACTCATAGCACAGTCAGCTAGTAACACATACATCCAACACACATCATATACAGCAACTCCTACAGCCAAACATGCACGTCTCATAATATCCCACACAAAACACAGAGGAGGTCTGTAATACATTCATCCATACTGCACATAAAAACAAAATCTATATTACTGAGGGGGTTGGAGTGAAACTATGAGTTACCAAACTAGGTGACACCAACCTTAGTGATGCCACACACCCCATACACATAATGCACTTCAGCTTACTGAAATACTATGTGTCAGGACATGCTCATTTTAATTGCACTTTAGAAAAGTAGCCATTTATATATGGTAAATTGGAACTTTTAGAAATCACTGTAGAAATATTTCTCCAGCACTTTTCAGGAGTAGCATCGATCTTACTTTCATTGGGTTTCGTGATGTTATTACTTTACACTTATGATGACACTCAGAAGTCATGCAGCCTATTTTTCATTTCAGTGAAGCAATATATATATTTGGCATTTATTCGTGTTAGATGTCTTAATAAAGATTTGGTTGCAGACCGAAACATTAAAAGATAATTAAAAACTCACTCAAATCAAATACACTGTTAATAGCTCTGCAACCCACCCTCCTTCCTGTCTTGCAAATGTGCCATCCAATAAACTAACCCTTCACTTTAAACTAGTTTAGTAACCTATTGTTTCCCGTACATAAAATACATTCCACCCTTTTCTCTTGTGCAACTTTAGCCCACTCCCTCCTAAATGTAAAACTTGTTTGAGTAGGGCCCTTAACACCTGTTCCTGTATCCAACTTGTCTTGTTACAAAAACATGTCTGTTTCCATCTACTGCAATGAGCTTAGGAATTTTATAGCGTTTTATTAATAAAAGTAATAAAATGTAGGAGATCACACTTTGCATAAGCCCCCTACAATTCAATGTATCTCCTTTTTTGGTAGGTACTATGCTAGCAACCTAGTGCCTGCTTTCATAAGATCAACACACTTACTTGGGGTGCTCAATTGAGTAAGCTGACCTTCACTCCCAAAAATAAATATATACATACAAATATACATTTTTTTAAAATGATTTTCTCACCCCTCTTGGGTGGTTTGTTTAGTCCTCATTCTCGGTCCTCTACCAGAGGCCTGGGAGTTTGAGGGTTGTGCGCAGTATCTTAGCAGTTCCTAGAACTGCACTCTTCTGGACAGCGATCTCCGATGTCCCACCTGGAATCTGTTAAAGCCACTCCCCCAACTTGGGAGTCACAGCCCCGAGGGCTCCTATCACAATAGGGACTAATACTGCCTTCACTTTCTACATCCTTTCTAGTTCTTCTTTCAGTCCTTGGTATTTCTCCACCTTCTCATGTTCCTTCTTCCTGATGTTATAGTCACTGGATATTGCCACATCCACCATGACTGCAGTGTTTCATTCCTTGTCTACCACTAAGATGTTGGGTTGGTTGGCCAGCACTTGTCTGGATCTTGAAGTCTCACAGGATCTTATCCCTGTCATTCTCAACTACCATTTGTGGTATTTCCCATCTGGACTTATGCAGGTCCAATCCATATGCTGTGCAGATGTTTTGGTACACAATCCCAGGAACTTGGTTGTGTCTCTCCATGTATGCTGTTCCTGCTAACATCTTGCATCCAGCTACTAGGTGCTGGACTGTCAGAGGCCTTTTAGCACAGTCTGCACCTTGGGTCTTGCCTGGTGTTGTAGACTCCAACTTCTATTGATCTGGTGCTGAGTGCCTGTTCCTGTGCTGCTAGTATTAGTGCCTCAGTGCTTTTAGTCCTGCCTTTTCCAACCACTGGTAGGATTTTGTCACATGAGCCACATCCACAATCTGCTGGTGGTACATCCCATGGAGAGGTTTGTCTTGCCAAAGAACCTCCTCTTTTTCTGCATCCTCGATCTGTTGAAGTCTCAGGCATTCCTTTAGCAGTTCATCTTTGGGAGCCATCTTCGTGATGTACTTGTGGATGCTCTGTGTTTTATCCAGGACTGTGGCCTTGACACTCATCAGGCCCCAACCTCCTTCCTTCTGGCAACGGTACAGTCTCTGGGTGCTGCATTTCAAGTGGAATCCTCCATTCATAGGGAGTAGTTTCCTGGTCTTGACATCCATGGTGACCAGTTCTTCTCTTGGCCAGGTTATTATTCCAGCTCGGTACCTGATGACTGGTAGGGCATATGTGTTGATGGCTTGGATCTTGTTCTTGCCATTGAGCTGGGAATTCAGAACCTGTGTGACTCTTTGGAGGTACTTTGATATTTCTATCCTCCTTGCCTCTTCCTCATGGTTGCCATGGTGTTTGTGGTACCCCCAGGTACTTGTAGCTGTTCTCTACATCTTCTATTTGGCCTTTTGGAACTTCAACTCTTTCTGTCCTGATCATCTTCCCTCCTTTTGCAATCATCCACCCACACTTCTCTAGTCCGAACGGCATTCAAATGTCCTTGCTTTATATCCTAGTTAGGTGGATCAGTGAGTCAATGTCTCGCTCAGTCTTGGCATACAGCTTGATGGTGTCCATGTAGAGTAGATGGCTGATGGTGGCTCCACTCTTGAACCTGTATCCATATCCACTCTTCTTGATGATCTGGCTAAGGGGATTGAGGCCTATGCAGAACAGTATTGGGGATAACACATCACCTTAGTACATGCCATATTTGAGGTTTACTTGAGTTATTGTCCTGGAATTGGCTTCTAGAGTTGTTTTCCACTTGTCCATTGAATTATTGATGAAGGCTCTTATTATCTTGCTGACCTTGTAGAGAGACCAGCATTCCAGTATCCATGTGTGTGGCATTGTGTCAGACTTTCTTGTAGTCAATCCAGGCCATGCACAGATTGGTCTGTTTGGTCTTAGAATCCCTTGTAACTGCTTGGTCTACCAGTAGTTGGTGTTTTGATCCTCTGGTGTTGTTTCCAATCCCCTTCTGAGTATTGCACATATATTGACTCTTGGATATTTGAGGTTATGATGCCTGACAGGAATTTCCATGTTGTGGGGAGGCAGCTTATTGGTTCGTAGTTGTTCCCTTGTGAGGGTCATTCGTGACCAGTATTGTTCTGCCTTGTGTTAGCCAGTCAGGGTGGGAGCCTGTTGCTAGTAGCTGGTTTATTTGTGCTGCTAGTCGTTCATGCAGCACTGTTAACTTCTTTATCCAATAGTTGTGGATCATGTCAGGTCCTGGGACAGACCAACTCTTCATGTGTGCTGCTCTCTGTTGGATATCTTTGAATGTGATGGTGACTGGTTCATGTTCTGGTACCATGTAGTGGTCTGCTTTCAGGTCTAGTAGCCACTGGGCCTCGGTGTTAGGAGATGTTTCTTTCTCCCAGATATTCTTGCAGTACTGTTTAGTCTCTGCTCTGGGTGGGTCTTGCGAGGAGATGTTGTGGTTACCCTGTAGCTGTGCATACACCTTGGATGGTTCTTTGGTAAAGAGGGCATAGATTCTCTTAACCTCTGCTTCTGAGGTGTATCTGTTCAATCTGGTTGCCAGTGCTGTCAGTCTTTGTTTAGCTGTTTCCAGTGCCTCTGTTATTGGCATATCCTTGTGCTTCCGCAGAAGCCAGGATCTATCTTTGATCATTCCACCTCTGTTAAGTTGATTCAGCTAACTAACTACATTCCGTGTTGTCTTTATCTTGGCTTCCAGTAGTAGTCTCCATGGTAGGCATTGTCCAGAATAGTGCAGTTCTAGGAACAGCTAAGATACTGTGCAGAACCCTCAAACTTCCAGGCCTCTGGTATAGGACCCGAGACTTAGGAATAGGCATGCCACCCAGGAGGGGTGAGAAAATCAAATAATATATAACCAGAAAGGCTGCATTCACCTAAACATGCATTTTTTTTAAATGAATATATATTTTAAAAAATATATATATATATTTCTTTTAATATATATATATATATATATATATATATATATGTATATTTTTTTTTAAATAATAAAATATATATATATTCTAAAATGTTATATAAATGCATGTTTAGGTGAATGCAGCATTTCTGGTTTTATATGTATATGCCTGGATTGCTTTTGCATTCTCACAGATGCCTCATTTCCAGGCCCCATTTAACCTTGCACAGCAGAGAAGGCCAGTGAGCGGGATTCTGTACGTTGTATTTATTGAACCCTGCAGCACCATTATAATGCATGCATTATAGGTGAGTGCAGTCTTCCTGGTTTCATATATGTTAGCATTTTCACAAATCTTGATGGTTAAGTGGCTGCATGAATTTTTTATAAATGCCTTTAGAGATACCCTGGATTGTTTACATTACTGAGATATCTGTCATATACTTTTATATCAGAACAATGATAAATGTATTCAGAAGTGCATATTAAGCACAATGTATCCACATTTATATTTACTTCAGTTTAGCACAAATACACATCATGGGAATCCTACAAATATAAAAGTAAACAATTAAATATTTACATTTTTACGGTACAGGGGGGCCTAATGTTGATCCAGCTTTTAACCAAAGCACAGCCTTAAGGGAAGTCTCTCCTGTGGCAAAGCAATACCTTGGAAACCAGAGATTAATGGTAGCAATGTAAGAATTTGTTTCCTGAATAATGCTAAATGAAATTTATTTATTTTTAGCATGTGGGAATGTTTCTATAGTCATTTTGATTTACCTCATTGCTTCTCGAAGGGCTCCTCGTTCACCAAGAGTGGTATGTTTGATGTCATCAAAGTTATTTTCCAGTTTCTCGCAACTCTGAAATTAGATATTTTCTATTAGTACAATATATTATTGATTTCCTTTTCTTGCAATTGCTTGTACAAGAAAAATGTTTATCCCCTTAAGGACCAAGCTTCTGGAATAAAAGGGAATCATGACATGTCACACATGTCATGTGTCCTTAAGGGGTTAAAGGAACAATACAAGCACCGCATATGTACTACAACACTCTGTAGCGATTATGGTATCTGGAGTGGATAACTCACTGCAGATGCCTCATAGCTTGTTCATCAACATATTTGTGAACCTGGTTCTAGACTAGAGGAGGAGTCAAGTTGCCCTCACAGGTGTGGTCTCATTGTTAGCAGTATTTATGATGGTCCATGCTGGCTGAGTCTGATCAGTATACGGAATTGCTGAAATTTGGTATACTGATCAAGGCAGCTTTTCTATGCCTGGAGAGCAAGATGGCTATCTGCTACTGAGCAACAGGTTATGTAAAGGTCTGCCAACTCTCTGCCAACATTCTTAGCCAATGGCAGCCCTAGAAGGCAGACTAAGACACAACAACATGTCTTTTAAGGCAGAAAGAATTGCTCCTCGAAGGGAAGCATTGGAGGACATGTGTCAGAAAGCTAATCAACGCATTCTTTTTGTCTGAATACTAAGAACATTAGCTCATCTGGAAATCTAAGTGTCTGCATGTGCTTCCCACAACATAACAGAAATCAGAGAAACCTAAAGAAACAGATCCATTCCACTGGAAATACATTTCAGAATAAATCAAAAGTCAGAAAAACCTTAAATACATTTACAATGAAGTTAGATTGATTATCTTTACCATTATATATGTGAATAATGAGGGCATGTTACCCTACTTGCCATCTTGAATGCGTTGGCATTAAGTATCGTACAGCATAATACATATATATATATATTGGTGGTTGCGCACTTTTGACTCACCCTGCTCCCAGCACTAGGGAATTGCTTGTCGTGATGGTACAAATAAAAAAAAAAATGCTTGATCTACTCAAAGAATAGGTTTTCCAATGACACCAAGTTGTTCCTGTGATTTGCTATTTTCTGTCCTTTATTTACTGCAAAGGTTATAGTGACCGAGTTATCACAGAGCAGTCCATGTTTACATGGAAATTTACTTATTTGTATAAAAAAAAATGTAATATTGTGAACCTAACTTTTATAAATCAAGTATTGAAAAATTCTTAAAAATCATCAAAAGAACTCTCCATAAATTAGTTTTTTTTTACGCGTGTTTTAAGAATTTTAACGTACTTGATAAGTAATAAATACCAATTTTATCCATTAGCGTGTCATATTTGACAAATTGACTAATTAAATTTGACTAATTTTTTTTTGTTCTATTTTAGTTAGTAGATAAATCTATGTATTATTTGTGGTAATTTACTTGTTGGCTAGGTATCTTATTACCCTTTTTCTACAATTCCTGTTGCAAACCAAACAGCAAGAAGATTTTCTCAGCTCGATATTTACCAAAATTTGTAAAAATCGCTAACAATCTGAGTCAAATCTCTATCATGCGAAGTATATTGAAAAGATTTATCTCTTGAAATGATTCTTCTCCGGTCAAATCATAGCATTGAACTGAAGTAAAAATGTTATTTTAACAAAATAAAGCATTACATGATCACATATACCATTATCTCAAAGTGCTACTGTATAATACACAATTTACTTGTGAGCAACGATGAGCAAAATAAAATGAGAAGAGAATCATACATTTTCAATCTAAAGGAATGTGAACCGTGCCAAGCATTGCAACAATAGAGAAAAGTTATTATGCAATGAATATAGCAATATTTTATTGCAAATGCTTAGAATATCTTTCTTTGATCAAACATTCTTTGCAAAGAACTGCCAACCAAATTTGTGAAAGCTGTTTTATGGCCTATGAAATGAGAAATATATACTCTCCTGTGTATCGGCATGATATGACATGTCTTTGATAAGTAGGGAAAAAGGATTCACTGTGCTTCATGCATCTTAAACATGAGAAATCACCTTAACAACTTGGCCTCTGAACGTTAATCCTTCAAGAACTTCTATTGTGAAATACCAAAGTAAGCGCATTTCCCTGGCGCATTTTACACGTTTCTTAAATTCTTTTAAGACATGCAAACCTGTGGCGGGTTTACATCTGTATTCTGTGTTAATTTAAACAGATAAAAAGAATACATTCAATGTGTAGGTCATGTGGATCCTTTGCTCCATTGCAAACATAAATTAGAAAGCTTTTTACAAAGATATAAAGTTTTTACATTGTCTTCAATATTCATATCTAGTGTTATGTGTAATGCACCTAGACAATTGTGGCAAAAGTAACCTCGCCACTGGTTCTTGGAGGGGCCTGTTTGCCAGCCTCCTGCCTCAGGACTATGAGCCATGCAAAAAGGCTCATAAAATACTTTGGACCACCTGGGAGCTTGTTAAGCCCTATCATCAACTCTTAACGATTCTAACTGCAGCGTTCTAATTGTTCATGTGGGTGGCCACAATTCACATGGTCAACCACGAGGTGGCGGCCATCTTGTTCCCGTGAACTCGTGGAGTTCATGGAACTCTTTTCCAATACTGAAACTCCCGAACTTCGCTGGACTTCCATCAACCTACGTTCGGTACTTTACATCCTCAAAGAGCGCTGTTCGGTGGAATCGTTAGTCTGAATGAGGTGAACAAGCTCCACGGTATGAATATTGACTATGTTCGCTAGTTTTTTCATTTTTAAACTACCAAACTAGACCAACCTCTTGCCCGGATTCTATGGAACTATTTCGGGCACAGGACCATGCGTGCGGTCAGTCAAAAATAAGACTCCCAGGAAATTCCTGAACCGATCGGGGTGATTCTTGGATATGTTGTTCATACAGATTGGGGCTACCAGGGGATATAACTTTTGTGGGGGTTTTGTATGTTTTAAATGTATTTTGGGGGTTTTATAAAAATGTGTGTTTTTCTGCCTGGAGATAATGGAGTTTGTACAGTCCATGACTCAATTATCTCCCAGGCACCAGGGAGGGAATGTCTTTATGTATGGTAGTGTCCTGGATCTGAGAGCCAATGTAATCGTGTGTTTGTTTCTGCAGTGGTTTAATCTCAGGTCCAGGGGGGAGTGCCCCTTGCATGGGGACTTTCATTTAAGGCCAGTTATGACTACCAATAAAGGACTTCCTGCTTACCCTCAACACAGAGCCTCGTCTATATACCCACTATAATCCCTGCTCCTGGGATTGTTCTTTGGATTGCTTTAATCACTAGCTCGTGTAAGAGCTACACTGCTATACCTGCTATACTCTCTTGGAGGAGAGGCCTTCTCACTGGGAGCTGGATCCAGGAGTTTAGTCCAGGATAGGAATGGATGGCGAGACCCTAAGCAAGCTGTGGCAGCAAGGGGCTATGGTGCTTATGGTGTCCAGTGCGGTACTTATGGTACTCAGCGACAGCTAGGAGGCTTTGATTGACAGAGGTACCCAGTCGGGGTGCCAGGCGGTCCATTACAAAAATGTTTAAAGAAAATATAGCTCATGGTAAAATAAGATTACTTTCTTGGACACACACACCTTTATGGTCCATGGCTGTTTTCTGGTCCATGTTCCTTTTAGATCATAGTCCATGCTTTGGTGTAAAAAAGTGGTCCTCTAAACCGTAACCATTGCTAAGGATACCTGTATAAATGCAGAGTATGACACACAATGCCTATCTGTGCTCATTTGCTTGTCAAGATAGGAAATCTGGAAGTGTGGCAGAAATATGATTTCTCCAGTTTCTGTGCCCAAGGAGAAAAATTATGGACTCGAACTTGAGATATACAAGCGATGCACAACAGTAATTTCTCTGTGTACATACACACATTATTATATACACACACACACACACCACTCTCTTTGGAAACCCTAACTTGTCCTTTGTACAATTGCAATATAGACTATTAGTTATAAAGCAGCAACAAATTCTGCAGTGCTGTAAAATGAGTGGTCTAACAGACACGTATTTGTAATCAGAGAGCGGGACACACAGGAACAGAGGGCCCTGCTCAATGAGCTTACATGCTAGAGGGAGTGGAGTATAGTGACACAAAATGAAAGGAAAGGGTAAAAAGGTAGGTTGCTAGGATAGTATTCGTTGAGGGCTTAGTGTTTTGTTTTTAAGACAGTTTCAGGAGAGGAATCAGGGTGCAGGGAGGGAAAGCAGTTCACAGTTTAATTGATATGCTTTTCTGAAGAAGTAAGTATTAAAAGGCTTTTTGAAGGAGTAGAGATTGGGTGAACATCTAACAGGGAGGGGAAGGGTGTTCTATATGAACGGTGCAGCCCTAAAGAAGTCTTTAATGCAAGTCATCTGCTCTTGTACATATCTTGTTGAAAGAGGTGCATCGGTTACTTTGTCTTGTATAAGATTAAAGTAAGAATCTTTTTTTTTTATAATTTTTTTTAAAGAATAGCATTGTTGGAAATACTTACAAGTACAGGAGCCCTAAACAAAGATATAAACATTAATTTTAAAAAATGTTTCATATATATCTTTACCTACATATTTTATTAAAATAGAAATACAAACTGTGATATATAATTCTAAAATATTAAAAACTGCTTTAAATTAATATTGCTTTGTCTATTTTACTGGAATGCACAATTTTACTGGAGTTAATATGCAGGGGTTCTTTGTTAAATATATAAAGGCTACTTCAATTCTGGTCATGTTCTTAATAGTATAAGCTCTTTTCTGCTCTAGTTTCATTTTTGAATGTATGTTTTCATCTCAGCAGGTGTTATACATCAAACATCTGAATCAATACACCAAAACAAACAGCAGCCATACCAGCAAAAGTGGTAACTTAGAAATACACTTAAAAAATTACTGTTTAAAAAAAGATTAGATAGAAACGTAGGATTACTGTTCTTACAACTGAAACAAAACATTGTATATTACAAACTAAATATTAGAATGTCTGTTACTATTATATGAATTACACTTTTACCAAAGATAAAAAAAAAAATAATAATAAAAAAAAAAAATTGCATGTAAAGTTGAAATAAATCAATAACTTACTTGTGGTGGCCACCCAGAAAGCAACAAGGGTTTCGCCGCCAGAGATGTTCTTTTCCCCTTAGTGTGAGTTATCTGGTAACAATCCCAAGCAGAGTTTTCCCATTAGTGATAATCCAAAGCAGGTAAAGCAGTGATATAGAAGTTATAGCTTCCCCCCACAGACATTAGTCGAGACTGAATGCTGGGGGTGAACTGGTTTATTGGAGGCCACACACGGCCTTTTATGCAACAGCCCCTGCAAGGGGTTTCCAACTCAACATTACAGGGTAATCCCCCCCCCCTCCCCCATGGATTTCTCTGTACCTGAGAGAGAACTGCTTGAAAACAAACATCTAAATTAAATTATCTCTCAGATACAGAACATGTACAATCATTACACCCCAAAATACACACAATGCAATCAGTTACCAATATCCCCGGATAGCCTCGATCTGAGCGCCCATCATATCCAAAAAGCGCTCAGATCCCACGAATGCAGCTGAAATACCACCAGGGTAAAGTTCTGACCGACTGCACACGAGGCTCCTGCCCAGAATAGTTCCATAGAATTGGCTTTTGGTCTCTTTTGGGTATATGAAATCACACAAAATACCGAACGTAGATATCAGTTTGCATGCTGGTTATGTGTCCCTTGTTCAGGAGTAAGCTCCCACCGAACAGAGCTCCTTTCAGATGAATGTAGTCGAACGCTGGCAGAGATGGAAGTTCAGTGGTGTCCGGACGGTTGAGTGTCCAATTTTAGTTCCTGACACTCGACAACCAAACACCGCTGCCTTTGTTCGCGGCTCAAGATGGCCACCACCACGTGTTCGTACATACGAACGGTGATCACCCAACTGACCTCTTAGAATGCTGTGGCTTTAAGTGTTAATGAGGTGCCAATAGGTGATGGAGGTTAACAAGCAGCACATGCAGCATAAGGCTGGCCTAGTAGTTCATAGGTTTGTTCACTGTGAACCAAACAAACAGGAGAATGGGGAAAACTTTAATAATCCAGGGACAGGGTGGTCTGTCACACTACTTAATAGACCTTACAAAATACAACAGTATATATGTTGGGTTTTTTATTCATAACATGATCTGTTCATTAAGCAAATAAATTGCTGTGAATTAACTACAGAATTATTTTTCACTCAAAATAAGTAACCTTAATGATTCCCCATTGTACAGCTTGCCATAATTAAATTGAATCTGCTCTTAAATTGGGACAGTCTAATTCAAACATTAGCATACTATCCATATTTATCCATCTGGAGCATGACTCCTTCCCTCCATTGTTCCAGTAAAGCAAAAAATGACCAGCCTTGATTTTACATATGACTAATTGCTCTATCCATGGCCTGGCAGCTATTGCGGCTTGACAGTTTTCACCGCTTTCTAGAAATCATCTGAATCTGGCACATGTAGATTCTACTGTTCTTATTTTTGATCTTGGATGTTTATTTTTTCCTCAACCCATTGTGTCCTACTTAACTTTGCAGACCTGCAGTCTTGAATGTGACCACTAGCTCTTTTTACCAGAGCTGGTTTTACAAGATTGGGCCAGTGGGTGGACATCTGAGACCTGTCCAAGACTGCTGAGAGGCAAATCCCAGGTGTCCATCCACTGGCCCATCTGGTGATCCAGGGGTTCACTGGAGATTACCTTATCTGTACAGGAGAGAGTGTAGGTGGCTTGTGTTGCCAAGTTTCTTGAAGAGGTGTCTGGGGTACACCATGGCTTACTCAATACCAGCTAGGCTTGATGGAGATTGGTCTGAAGAGGCCCAGAGAAACTTGGAGGTCCATGAAGGGGGTGTACAGTGGTGGGCACCTTTCTCATATTCTAGAATAGATAATTGATCTCTAATATATTTCATGTTGCTTGATAAAGACACAGTCAAAATGTTGCTGTTTTGCCAATAAAGAGATATCATCTTTTCACAACAGGGAGTGCTGGACATCTTTTTTGTTTATTCTTTGATACTAATCTGGAAAGATGGAGCTGGAGTCATTGCACCTCTAAGAAAAATAAAAGAAAGTGATCTCTTATACCATTGTTATTTGTAGATATTACAGTATGGGGGATACCCACTGTACATTGCATAGTAAGCTCTTGGTTAATTTACCAGACCAGGAGATTAGACTGTTAAGCTCATTATGGAGTTACTCACAATTCTTGAGATGTTCTCTCTCATACTCAGGTATACATAGTTTTAATATACCACTCCTATATATAGTCTTAGAACTTATATAGTCTTAGTAAGCAGTTTTTTTAAAAGGCTGTGTGTTCTATGCATTGGGATGTGTTTGTTTACCTAATGCAATTTATGTATTGAGCTATGAATGTCTCGAAATATACCATAATCCTAATATCTGTATATTGTTTTCCCTTGCTAACAATAAAACATTGTTATATACATGTCATTTTCTCCCTACTATGTCATCAGTGGAAGTGGACGATGGGCCCCAGTGATGAGGACCAAGTGGAGTCACATGTTCTGTCTTTTTGATGCATAAGGAAGCATTGCATATAAGCCAAGTTGTTTTTCTTAATTTATCTTGTTTGCATGAAAACGTTTGCATGGTTACTTGTAACATGTGGAACACTGCATGATATTCCCTCAAATACTTGTGCCCCTGAATTGGTGTGAGATGCTGGGGGAAAATAAAGAAGTGAATGGTCTTAAATGATTTAATAGAGCCTACACTGCAATGAGGACTTTCTTAGATTATTGGGTGGGAGAAAGGCTGCTTCACTGTGATGTGGTATGGCCCACCAATCATGGATATCAGCGGTTTGCAGCGTTGCAGAGCATGCTCCCTGGTCATCAGAGAGTCATATCTCGAGATACTACTGGCAAGTCCAGCAGCAGGAAGTCCTTCCAGTTTGCTCCCCATAGATAAACAAGTACTTTGTTTCCATTGTCTTCCTTTCTTCTAAGTGCAGGAAGTTCACTTATAACACATCAGAAACTTATGATTGTATGTTACATGTTTGTACAGCAAGTAGATAGGTGTTATTTATTTCCAGTGTTTACAGTCATCAACCTCTAACTGCATGGTGTCCAAGCCAGTCCTCAAGATTTGCCTACCAGTCCAGGATTTATGGACCTCCCAGTTGTGTCAAGGTGTTTTTTTTCCTTTTCAAAAAACACCTTAGACACAACTGGGTAATCCCTAAATCATGGACTGGTAGTCATGCCTTGAGTACTGGTTTGGAAACCAGTGCTTTAACTCTTTCACTTCACACTGTGTTTTACCAATAGTTTACCACAAGATGACATAAACATGATTGCATATTACTGACCATAGCAGTTTAGAATTTTGACATTAAAATCTTTTGAGAAAATCCACCTGAAGCAACCCTGGCTTAAACGTCAAATTTGCAGAGCAACGGAGGAGGGAAGTGAGTTCCACAGGAGCGGTGCAGCCCTTGAGAAGTCTTGAGGGCAAGCATCAGAGGTGGGAGTATGAACAGAAGAGAGATGTAAGTCTTCAGTAGAGGTTAAGGGCCTAGACGGGAGATACTTGTGTATTAGGGAGGATGATTGGTAGGAGCAGCATTATGTAGAGATTTGAAAGCAAGAACCAGAATTTTAAAATGAGCCCTTTATCTTACAGGAAGCCAATGTAGGGACTGACAGAAGGGTGAGGTGTGAGAGGTGCGGGTGGACAAGAAGATGATCATCGCTGCCGCATTCATTATAGACTGTAACAGCGCATGTTGGGAGCACATAAGACCATTGGGAAGCAGATTACAGTAGTTAAGGCAAGAAAGGACAGTGGAATGGACCAGCACCTTAGTCGCATCTGGTGTTAAGAAGGGTCGGATGCGCACAATATTTTTTGAGATGGAAGCTTCAGGGTTTGGTGATGGACTCAACATGAGGCATGAAGCAGAGGTCAGTCAGAGTCAAAGAAAACACCTAGGCAGCAAGCCTGCATGGTGGTGCTGATGGCAGCACCGTTGACTTGGAAGGAGACAGACACAGGAGTAGCAACACATGAGAGAGGGAAGACCAGAATTTCAGTTTTGGTCAAGTTGAGTTTAAGGAAGTGAGCAGCCATCCAGTTAGAAATAACAGAAATAACAGAGACAGTCAGAGACACTAGTCAAGAGGGACAGGGAGAGATCAGGAGAGGACAGGTAGATTTGCATGTCATCCGCATAGAAATGATATTGGAAGCCAAAGGAGCTAATTTACCAAGGGAGGCAGTATATATAGAGAACAGTAGGGGACCAAGGACTGAACCTTGGGGGACACCAACAGAGGAGTTGGGGAGAAGAAGCAGAACCAGAGAAAGAAACACTGAAAGGGTGCTGGGAGAGGTAGGAGGAGCACCAGGAGAGAGCAATATCTTGTAGACCGATATTGCGGAGGATGAGAAGAACCTGTTGATGATCAACAGTGTCAAAAGCTGCAGAAAAGTCAAGGAGAATTAGGATAGAGTAGTGACCATGAGATTTTGTAGTGAGTAGATCATTGGATATTTTGGTCAGTGCACTTTTCACAGAGTGCTTAGCGCAGAAACCAGACTGAAGCGGGTATAGCAGAGTTGGACTCAACGAAGTCTGTCAATCTCGCATACATAACTCTTTCAAGGATCTTGGATGCAAAAGGTAGTAGCGGGATAGGACGGTAGTTGGACGGGGAGCTAGGGTCCAGGTTGTGCTTCTTTAGAATTGGGGTTACAGTTGCATGTTTGAATGACGATAGTAGAGAGAGCAATTGGGAATTTTAGTGAGAGGTAGAGAAAGAGAAGAAGACAGAGTACGGATGAGATGCGAGGGAATTAAATCTAGGGAACAGGTGGTGGGGCGGGAGGACTGGAACAGAGCAGAAACCTCTTCCGTTGTAGCGTTAGATGCTCACCCAGTCTTCACTCCTTCAAAAAATCGTTAAAAACCCACTTCTTCATAAAAGCGTATCAATTAAACTGTTAATAGATCCTGACTGATTCCTGTTCTGCAACTGTCACTAATCTAATACTATCCTTACCTTTTTGTGTCATTTTACCCCACTCCCTCTAGCACTATTTTCGCTATCAGCTCAAAAACCATATGGTTTTCTATTGTCCACACTATATAGTTTTATAATGAATTCATATATCTTTACGATAACAAGGTAGTTAGGAGGCAGCCTTGCAGATGTAGTGATATTCAGTGGATTTAAGCACTTTGTGTTACTATACAGTTTATCTGCACACTTCTATTCCCTCCAGCACTTCACTTCGGCCAGTTTGCATCTGGGTTGCCATGGATATGCGGTTTATGCCGACGTCTCCATGACACCGCTATCACGTGATTACGTTGTAAGGGGGCGGAGCACCTCACGTATGCGCAACACACACCACGGGTCGTGGGAGCACACAGGGGATTTGGTACACCTGGGGTAAGTCTATTTTCAATTATTGTTTGTAATATATATGTGGGTCTGTTTTTTATGGCTGTACATTCCTGAAGAAAGTCCCATAAGAGGACTGAAATGTCGAAACAGCTTTTTTAATACATGGATTAATAAACTTCATTTTTTTATCTACTTTTGGAAATCCGTGAGTGCTAATCACTATCTACTGGTATGTAAAACTCCCCCTGATTTTGAGCACCCGGTCTAAAACGTTTGTTGGAGCCAGAGTGCAAGGACATTGTGGATTGTTTTATATATATATATATATATATATATATATATATATATATATATATATTATTTCATATACAATATAGATTTGTACTGCTTTTAAATTGGGGAAAGCCAGAGGGAGTGTATTGAGTTTCTCTGAACTTTTGCCCACTCAGAGAGTTATATTCTCAGATTTGGTTTCAATACATTTGCTTAGGATCATCCTAAGTTAAAAGGGTACTCCAGACCTGGACACAGTGCTCACTGTGCCTAGACAGGTATCGGCTACACCTTGCTGATGAAGCACAAAGCAAGCAAATCAATCATCTTGGGTTGCAAAATCCATTTTAAAGCCTCATGGGAAATTAAGTGCAGATAAGTTCTCATGCTTTTTTTTTTTTTTTCTTATTTAAATAAAACAGCCTCTTCTCCATCCCATCCACTTTCTATTCTGATGATAGAATAAAGAACCAAACTTAACATTTCACGCAAGATTCTGCCACGCGGCAATTCAAAAATTAGAGATTTTTCTGATTGGCCTGAATTTGCCCAAATTGTCATTCGGTATGATAAAAATCTATAAAATTTAATATTTATTTTTCTCAGCATCAGAAAGATTAAAGACTTATATTCACCACGTAATAAGATTCAAGATTGTGATTAAAACTGGTGCATTAACTAACCAAGCAACTTAATTTACATAAGAATAAATCAATTTACATAAATAAAAACAGGAAATATTAGTACAACATTGAATAAGCGAAGCTAAGCTTACACATTTAGTGAAAAGGAGAGTCTTTGAATATGATTGCTAATGTCAACTATATGAGGTGTGTCCATTTGAAAATGAACAATGTGTGCTTTTTAGCATGTAAAAAAGCCAATAGGCACTAGACAATCAGTGCCAAGGTTGCTGGTGTCAATTATGGCAAACTTTTTTTTGTGCATCAAGATAAATGGTCTCTAAAACATGGGCATATTATGCCACACATGATTGGCATTGTAATAGTAATAAAATAGGTTGAATACCTTAAAGACCAATGAAATGTCATGCTGTAATCGCAATTTGGTCCTTAAAGGCATGAGACCAGCATGGAATTTTCTTCTTATTTAGCATTGGCATCTCTTTATAGATCATATTGCAAAATAAAATAGCCAAATTATTAATGACAGGAGGGCTGTAAAAGCCATATTGCTATCACAGCATAGATTGTCAAGAGGAGTTAAATAAAAATATATCTGTAGAGTAGATCAAGTTTTTCTGTTATATCGATGTATATATAAAGCGAAATTAATTCTACAAATAAGTAAGTAGAAGTATAAATCAGGGTGTTGCAGTGGATGTGATTTACTTGGATTTTGCAAAGGTATTTGATACGGTTCCTCACAATAGGTTAGTGTTCAAACTAAAAGAAATTGGTCTAGATGATTATTCTTGTTCTTGGGTAGAACATTGGCTTAAGGATAGAGTACAACGAGTTGTCATTAATGGTAAATTTTCAGGCTGGACAAAAGTGGTAAGTGGTGTCCCTCAGGGTTCTGTTTTGGGACCGATTCTTTTTAACATATTTATAAATGATCTTGATATAGGCATTGAAAGCAATGTTTCAGTGTTTGCAGATGACACAAAACTCTGTAAAGTAATAAAATGTGAGCAGGATATTGCTTTGCTGCAGAGGGATTTAGATAGATTGGGGGACTGGACACTAAAATGGCAGATGTAATGTAGAGAAATGCAAAGTTATGCACTTCGGAGTCAAGAATGCACAAGTAACTTACACCCTAAATGGTAGAGAATTAAGGATAATCATATATAGACAACGAAGTAGGCAGCAATATGCAATGTCAATCTGCAGTTGCTAAGACCAGTAAGGTTTGGTCATGTATAAATAGGGGCATAAATTCTCGGGATGAAAATATAATTTTGCCTCTTTATAAATCACTGGTAAGACCACACCTTAAATATGCTGTGCAATTTTGGGCACCTGTTCCAAAGAAAGATATCATGGCACTAGAAAAAGTGCAGAGAAGAGCTACAAAATTAATAAAAATGAATGGAGCATTTTAGTTACGAAGAAAGGTTAAAAAATTTAAATCTCTTTAGTTTGGAAAAACGGCACCTGAGAGGGGGTATGATAACATTATACAAATATATTCGGGGCCAGTACAAACCATTATCTTGAAATCTATTCATAAATAGGGCTATAGAATGTACACAAGGTCACACATTTAGGCTGGAAGAAAGGAGATTTCTTTAAAGACAAAGAATTTTTTTTTTTTTTTTTTACAGTAAGAGCAATAAGGATATTGAATTCTCTGCCTGAAGAGGTGGTTTTATCAGAGTCCATACAGATGTTTAAACTGCAATTGAAAAATACTTGCAAGAACATAACATACAGGGATATCATTTCTAATTAGTGGGGTAATAGCGGCTTGATCCATGGAGATATCTGACTGCTATTTTGGGGTCAAGAAAGAAGCACTTCAGACTAGGTTTTTTGCCTTCTTTTGGATCAACAGCAAAAACATATGTGAGAAAGGCTGAACTTAATGGACGCAAGTCTCTTTTCAGCTATGTAAGGGATGTAACTTTTTAACATTTTAATAGATCTTTGGTAAACAAAACACACAAGTATGCTCCAGCATATTAAACAGGAAAACAGAAATAATGATGTGGCAGATGGATAATAATTCTGTGGTATATTATTCTGTGATATGAAAAAATTGATTGAATTTTTGTGCTTTTTCATGTTGCTTGAGAACCTTATCTAGGTTTTGCTGTAATGGATACAGAACAGGGTTAATAAACTATATGAAAAGAAGAACTACATGAAAGATTTTTTTCCAGGTGAAGAGCGGTAACGAAAATGGATGAGAGAAAGAAAAAGGAAATGCAATATATGTACTTCGTAAAGAGGATAAAAAAAATTTCATTGTATATTATATATTCTAGGAGTGAAAGAATTGGTATCTAGTGGTTTGTAGCAAATATTACTTATACCACCATTTTCTGTAGTCTATGGACAAGAACAAATGCATGTAAAATTAATTATTTTAAAAGAAACAGCCTTCACCTTTAAAGCATTGCAACTGAGCGTTGCAACTATAAATTTACATACTCCACTACTAGATGTCCAAGAATTGTCAAGTATACATTAATAATGAGTATTTTAAATGATATAGCAGAGGAGAAAGGAATAATATGTAAGTCTCATGTAAAGGTAATATATTAATGGGAATATAACATTTATAGTGTTTTTTTTCCTCTTAAGTTGATACAAGACACTTAACATTATTTATGTTGCCATAAAGCAAAACTAGAAAAGTGGGTTAAGAAATAATAGTAAAACATTTCTCTACAGTGGAACCTCGGAACTCGAACGGTCCCTTGCCCAAACAATTTAGTGGGTGAACAAAATAATTTGAGAACAAAATGTGTCAGTACCCAAACAAAAGTTTGGTACCCGAACAAATCATGCAGCATTAACCTCGTCGGTAATCAGCATTGACACGTGCCTCTTTGTGTTTGCGATTTCATCAAATGTCACTGGTCAGCACAATCCCTTTATATTTTCATCACTGTTAGAGAATGCATTATGAGACAATTAAACACTATATAAATAGAATAAATAGAATCTAGACATTTCATGTATAATTAGGTTAAAGTGGTTAATTAGGTTAAAGTGGTTAATGTTAAAGAATTGGTGTTCAGAGTATACTCTTATGATCTGTTGCTGATGGATAAATCTACGTTTGATTGGAAATGATTGATGATCCAAAAGGATCATACATTTTATTCATGATGCCTGTGATGTCAAATTAAATGTCAGAAATTGATTTTAAATCATAGCATAGAAATCTTCAAATGAACAAGTTTGGGGGGAGGGGGTGTGGTGGAACAGATTAATCTAATTCACAAAAATTCTTATGGGGAATTTTGATTCACTTTTCAAACAAATCTGACAGTCAAACAGTCTTCTCTAAATAATTAAGTTTGAGTTCTGAGATTCCACTGTATAGTGAATTGAATAAGTTTAAGTTGTAAAAACAGTTTGTGGCTGATGCCTCCTCGGTTTGTGTCAAATCATTATCAAAGTTGATCAAGAAAACACTGTGGCTCTTAAAGTCACTGTCACGGTCTCTCTGGTCTTTGCATAATTTGCAAAGATCCCGACAGACTGCTCCACTGGTAGTGTGATTACGAAGGAATGCAGGGAAAGGCGAGCCCCTTGCTGCTGCCATCACCTTTTTCTTCCCTGTCCACTGCCGCTCTTAGCAATTCATGAAGTGCCTTTTGCCAAGCTTTGTGAAGTGAAGGAAAAATACTCTAAAAGATAAAGTAGTCCTTACTTTGTCCCAGTATATGTTTTTACTACGTTGGAATTCCTATAAAATTCTAACACAGTCAATGTGAGTATATTTTAAAGATGTTATCCTTATGAAATATTCATTTTGGATGGGGGAGACAGAGCTACTTTAAAGCTTAACCCCTCTAATTTGCTAATGTAGAAGTGAATTGCTGCAAGATCATGTGAACTTTACCGGTAAGGGACTGGGATGGATAGGATTCTCTAATGTGAGTATCAGATATCCACAAGATGGCTACCAGACTAGGACCTTGATGATAATAAAAGCACAAAATAAATACATTTTATTAAATCTAAAGTACGAAAAAGTAGGTGCTTGTGTACAAAAATGTTGAACAAAGTGACAGGTATTAAACCAGCAATGATAACTAGAAATGTCCCTATTAACACTAAGAATTCTTAAGACATACCATAAGTCTATGTAGCTCTGATAGGCTAACTCTAGTGGTATGTATAGAAATAGTGTCAATGGATTATCGTAATAAACCAGTACATGTATAATAACTGCATAGCCTGCATGGAATTAGACCAAGAACATAAGTTTGGATGTCACCATTACTACTAAGATGGATCTCAGAATGTGACTAGTCTACGTAACTCTGATTGACTGCCTCAATTGGTATATAGAGTTAGAATCAATAGATACTTAATGTTAGAGCAGTGAAGGTTGCATATTAGTCTACCCAATAGCGGGATAGTGGTATATAGTGGAGCTAGCCTGGTAAATGTATTATCCTGCACATGCCTGTGCCTTGATATAGAGCTCCATCAAAAAAACCAGGAAGGTAATAAAGCATAAATAGGAGGTAATGGGGAGAGAGGGGAGAGGAATCTGCAAGAAAAGTAAAAAAATGATAGGGGGCAAAAGAAATCCTATGCAGAAGAATTAAATAAAAGAGATATAGTTTCTCACTCTAATCCTGTATATCTATGATGCCAATGAGGATGGTAATCATGTTGGTTTCCATAAGGTAGATAAAGAGGAAAACTTGCCATAACTACTAACACAAAAAATCCTTGCAACCCCTCCCAAAACTAAAGATAGAGGAGTAATGCCTGTATAGGGTAGGTGATGACCGGGCTTGGTGGCTAAATTGCTATTGGTATTTAATCCTACTGTGTAATGATAACAGGTTATACTCTGCTCACTGAGTGCCAGATGGAACACTGCTCCCATACGGTACTAAAGCGAAAAGAAAAAAACCCCACCGGTAGCTTACTAGTGCTAAGCTTCTTCCCTCCCGTGCCTTCAAGGGCACCTACCGCTATTCCCGCTAGGCTATAATAACCTAATTCTTGCAAGCATATGAACTTAATTATGAAAGTGAATAATATAAAAAAAATTATAAAATCAGTAGCATGGTAGCAAGTCCGTGTGCTAGTTCCAATTCATGAGAATAGCACAACTAGGATTGATTGACCCCTTGATGCGCGCGTTTTGCCCGACCTGGCTCATCAGAAGGGAACCGGCCGGTACAGAGCACTGAATTGAAATAGGAGGAAAAATCCTCTCATTGGGTCAGTGTGAAGATTTCTGATTGGCAAGTTCAAAATAAGTATGTAATGATGTAGTGGAGTTCCTTACCTCGGGAGGGGAATCACCTGAGTAAGATAAATTAACCCCTTCCTGGATGTTTAAAGATGTTAATACACTCATTTTCACTTATAGTCAATTTTTAACATCTATAATTAGTGTAGTTAAAGCTTATATGATAATGATTCCATTTGTGAAATTACTAAAAGTGCTTATGATCCACGGAAAGCTAAAGTTCTTTTTATTAGGAAAGAATTGTATTTTTACTCATTATTGCTTCTATCAGAAGAAAATAAGAGAGATTTATCTGTGAAGTGTGATGTTCATAACAATGTTTTGCTCACTACAGAGATATTGAAAATACATAAAGCTGCAACTGTGTATCAGAAGGATTAAAAACTTCTTAGCCACATACAGAAATATAGTAACAAATGAAAGAGATACATTTTGTCTCTCAGACATAGTGCTTATGTTATGTTCTCATAAACTGTTCTTGTATATAGAAATGTACTGAGTACATACATGTATGTGTGCAAAGATGATGCTGTAGACTTATAATGACTACGTTTAGCAAGCTGGAGAGGATTTTATCTCAAACTGCCAAATTAGTTTATATATGTATACAAAGAGTTGCTGATAATGACTTTTAGAACGGCTGAATTTATAATACATACAAGATGGAGCTAATTTATACTGTAAGATAATCAGTTTGGAAAGCCTGTAAGATGTTTATGAAAAAAATAGTACTATACAATAGTCTTTCATGCGTTTTTGATTAAGCTTAACACTAGTAAGCGATCAGTGGGATTTTTTTTCTTTTCCCTTTAGTACCATATGGGAGCAGTGTTCCGTCTACCTGCCACTCAGTAAGCCGAGTATAACCGGTTATCATTACACAGTAGGCTTCCATACCAATAGCTGTCTAACCACCAAGCCTGGTCATCACCTACCCTATCCAGGAATTGCTCCTCTATCTTTGGTTTCGGGAGGGGTTGCAAGGATTTTTTGTGTTAGTAGCTACGGCAAGTTTTCCTCTTTATCTACCTTATGGAAACCACATCTAATCTATGATAATACAGTTATCAGGCGAGCTCCACTATATACCACTATCCCGCTATTGGGTAGACTAATATTCAACCTTCACTGCGCTAACATTAAGTATCTATTGATACTAACTCTATATGCCAATTGAGGCAGTAGATCAGAGTTACATAGACTAGTCACATTCTGAGATCCATCTTAGTAGTAATGGTGACATCCTAACTTATGTTCCTGGTTTAATTCCATGCAGGCTACGTAGTTATTATACATGTACCAGTTTATTACGATAATCCATTAACACTATTTCTATACATACCACTAGAGTTAGCCTATCAGAGCTACATAGACTTGTGGTATGTCTTAAGAATTCTTAGTGTTAATAGGGACATTTTAGTTATTGTTACTGGTTTAATACCTATCACTTTATTCACCTTTTTGTACACGAGCACCTGTTTTTTCATACTTAAGACTTAATAAAATTTATTTATTTTTTGCTTTTATTATCATCAAGGTCCTAGTCTGGTAGCCATCTTGTGGATACCCAGACCCTTACCGGTACACTTTTCTTATTTTTCAGTTTTCTATTTGGGGTTACCACCTGTTCCTCAGCGTACCTAGTATTGGCTCTACACCAGTTCTTTTTTCTTCCTTTTAACTTTTGACTTCAGTAATAGGCTTTATATATGCCCCAGAACTTGCAATTTATCATTGATATGAAAAGTTGGATGAGGTCAAATTGAAGGTTATTTAAGCTTTTGCTCTATTAGCCAAGGTGCTAACAGGAACATTAAGTACCAAAACAAGTACATTGCAATCTAATGGTTGTGGTGCATAAATGCTGTGCCTTTTGTCTCTCAAATGTAAACATTGCTGTTTCTTCATTTAGAACTTCACATTCAGCATCATCACATCCAGAATTATTAATGCTTCTCAGAGATAAATATTGAATTCAGTGCTTCTCTAAAAGAAACATCTGATGTACCCTGTGTGCCAATGAGAAACAGTGGATTGTTCAAAATGCATCAAGAATGAGCACGCCTATAGAGCCAAAGCAGCTGTTTCAATGGGACGGACCAGGTAGGTTTTACAAATTTCTTTACATTTTATTTTTATTTGTGGGGGAGGACTAAATCATATAGACCAAGGATCACTAAAATGTTAAAACTATTTATTTGTAATGTTAGAATGTTCTTTTAAGGTGCCATATTTCAAACAAGAGATTGTTTCCTTTTCTGAATTAAAATGTTAACGTTATTTCCCCCCTCTCCTCCACTACAAGCTCAACATCAACCGCTAGTAAATATAAGAGATGTATTATAAGAATGTCTATCCTTGACTCATGTGAGATATATGGGGTTAATATATGCATTAGCAGAATGGAAAAAGCAGACAATGAATAACTGGAATCTATCGCATGCATATGTCACACAGCTGGGCTGTAATAATGTATCAGAAAAGCCGAATGCATTTGCCAATCATGAAGTATATAGCAGAAGCTAACTCAATATAGTTTGACTGAGCGGGGAGGAACAGATCCACCTCAGTACCAGTCAATATCTTCCCATCATTAATAATGATTAAACACTGTGGGAAAACTGCAGCATTGACATTACCAATCAGAATTACCTGAATATATTTACTGCTGTGCTTAGGATATATTGGATATCTAGAACTTTAACTACATTGGACCAAACATGCAATATTTAAAATTATATATAGAATATTTATTGTAATTTTTGAATTGTATAGGTTTGTTTACTTAATTAGAAAGGCTTAGGAACATACTACCAAAATATCAGGTGAAACAAGGAATAAGGGTACAAATTAGGTGTAGCCATCCCCCAGTTCAACTATACATCATATATTTATATGAAAAATATATCTTTAATCAAATTAGTGCTTAAATATTAATAAACATATTTCCAGATGGTAATGAACATACATTAATTTGTGCAAATCAATATACACCCTGTACCAAATTATTATGCAAATTATATTTTTCTCATTTACCTAAATAATTGATGTAAATAACAGTCAGCATAATTCTCATGTTATCAACTATTAAGAGTACAATTCAAATTTTATTGAACAAACCTCCTAATGATAATTAAACATAAAAAACTTACAATGCACTGTTCCAAATTATTACGCCCAGTAAGTTTCTGTCAGGATTGTGACAGGGATCCAATACGCAGAGTGCGGACAGAAGGAGGTACGTATACCGGACCTTAGAATGGCCGGACTAACGTATAGACAAAACAAGAATGGTCAAAAAGTAAGCCGAGGTCGAGGGAGCTGGAGGACAGGTAAGCGAGGAACAAGCCGAGCATTAATAAAAGTTTCCCTTAAATACCCTGTCACCTTAATTGAGACCACGCCCCAAAAGGTCCGGGATTGCGATTCCCAGCGCTTCACGAAAATGATGACGTCATGACGTCGACGCTAGCCGTCGCGTCATAAAAGGGGGAGGAGCTAGCTCGACCGCGCGAAAACGGCCGGAAAATGCCGAAATGCTTGAGGGGGGGAGCCCCTATGAAGAGAGACTAACCTCCTCAGAGGCATAATTTACAGGTACCCTGACAGTACCCCCCCTTTTAGAAACGCCCACCGGGCGGATGGGACCGGGCTTAGAAGGAAACCGAACGTGGAAGGCTCGAAGAAGACGAGGAGCATGCACGTCTTCACAAAGAACCCAAGATCTCTCTTCTGGGCCATAACCCTTCCAGTCTATGAGGTATTGTAACTTCCCCCTGGAAATACGAGAATCAAAAATGGACTTAACAATATATTCTTCTTGACCCTCAACTTGAACCGAAGATGGAGGAGCAGGGTGGGAAGAAAACCTGTTACAAACAAGAGGTTTCAATAAAGACACATGAAAAGAGTTAGGGATACGTAGAGTAGGAGGTAGGTCCAGCAAATAAGAAACCGGGTTGATCCTCCTCAACACCCTGTAAGGACCTATGTAACGAGGAGCAAACTTCATGGAAGGAACTTTCAAGCGAATGTGTCTGGTACTCAACCAGACCCTATCACCCGGGGAAAAGACAGAAGCGGGCCGTCTACGCCTATCAGCATGCATCTTAAACACAGCGGAACTACGAGTAAGAATTTGTCGAGTCTGATCCCACAACTTTCTCAGGTTGGCTATATGAACATCAACCGACGGTAAACCATGAGAAGGTGACACCGACGGAAGAATAGTAGGGTTAAAGCCATAATTCAAGAAAAAGGGGCTATTACGAGTGGAACCACAAACAAGGTTGTTGTGAGCAAACTCCGCCCAAGGAATCAGACCGACCCAATCGTCCTGGTGTTCAGAAACAAAACAACGTAGATATTGCTCAATTTTCTGGTTAGTGCGTTCGGCTGCCCCGTTAGATTGAGGATGATAGGCCAAAGAAAAATTCAGCTTGATGCCCAACTGGGAACAGAAGGATCTCCAAAAACGGGAAATGAACTGGGACCCCCTGTCAGACACGATCTCATTGGGAATCCCATGTAAGCGAAAAATCTCCTTAGCAAATATCACGGCCA
This sequence comes from Pelobates cultripes, assembly GCA_933207985.1. Taxonomy (NCBI): domain Eukaryota; kingdom Metazoa; phylum Chordata; class Amphibia; order Anura; family Pelobatidae; genus Pelobates; species Pelobates cultripes. The sequence goes on from OW240919.1 coordinate 48,957,493, forward strand.
ATTCGGGTGAGGAAGGAAGTTTAGGCAAGGGGATGAAATGAGCCATTTTGGTAAACCTGTCAACAACCGTGAGGATAACAGTGTGTCTATTGGAAACCGGCAAATCAACAATAAAATCCATAGCCAGACTAGCCCAAGGTTTGTTGGGAACGACTAAGGGCTGCAACAGACCACAAGGAAGGGCCTGTGGTAGTTTATTCCTAACACAGATATCGCAGGCCTTGACAAAGTCTTCCACATCCCTCCGTAAACTAGGCCACCAGAAGTCTTTGGAAATCAGACAGCAAGTTTTGTGGATGCCGGGGTGACCGGCAAATTTGTTATCGTGAAAGCATCGAATTATGTCCAATTGGAATTTGGGAGACACAAAGAAGCGGCCCACAGGAGTACGTTCGGGAGCAAGAGATTGTTCGTTAATTATATCTGCGAGCAATGGAGAGTGTATTTTGATATTGGTGTTGGCGATAATGTTGTGTTCAGGAACAATAGGAGACAATGTGTCTTCTATAATGGTAATAGGTTCGTGCTGACGAGATAATGCGTCTGCTTTGGTGTTTTTAGAACCAGGCCTGTAAGTAAGTATGTAATTGAAATGTGTAAGGAACATAGACCAACGTGCTTGCCTGGCAGATAATCTTTTGGCCTCCCCAATGTAAGATAAATTTTTGTGATCAGTCAAGATGGTAACTGGGAGAACAGTGCCCTCTAACAGATGTCTCCATTCTTTTAATGCCATAATAATAGCTAAGAGTTCTCTGTCACCAATATCGTATCTCCTTTCAGTGTGTGATAATTTCTTGGAAAAAAAAACGCAGGGGTGTAAAGGCTTATCTAAACTTTGTCTTTGGGACAATACTGCAACTATCCCTGTTTCAGACGCATCAACTTCAAGCAGAAAGGGCAGAGAGGTATCAAGATGAACTAATACAGGTGCTGAGGCAAAAGACTGTTTGAGCGTTTCGAAAGCAGATAAAGCCTCAGTAGACCATGTTTTGGTATCGGCTCCTTGTTTAGTCATATTTGTGATAGGAGCGATAACAGAGGAGTACCCTTTAATGAAACGTCTGTAATAATTTGAAAATCCAATAAATCTTTGAATGGCTTTGAGTCCCTTGGGTAAAGGCCAATCTAAAATCGATTTTAGTTTGATCGGGTCCATCATAAACCCGTCCTTGGAAATCACGTAGCCAAAGAAAGTGACCTGAGACTGATCAAAGCTACATTTCTCCAATTTACAATACAATCCATGTTGTAAAAGTTTCTGTAACACCCTTCTGACTTGTCTGTGATGTGAGTCAATGTCCCTAGAATGTATTAGTATATCATCTAAATACACTATCACGCATTCGTGTTGAAATTCTCTAAGGACCTCATTAATCAAGTCTTGGAAGACGGCCGGGGCATTGCATAGCCCAAACGGCATTACGGTATACTCATAAGGTCCGTAACGGGTATTGAATGCTGTCATCCATTCATCACCTTGTTTAATTCTCACCAAGTTATATGCTCCTCTCAGGTCAAGTTTGGTAAAAATACTGGAGCCCTTTAGTCTGTCAAAGAGTTCAGTAATCAAAGGAATGGGGTAAGCATTCCTGATGGTAATTTTGTTCAATCCCCGATAGTCTATGCAAGGACGTAAGGTACCGTCTTTCTTTTCTACAAAAAACCCGCCCCTGCCGGAGATGAAGACTTTCTAATAAATCCTTTGTCTAGATTTTCCTTGATGTATTCCTCTAAAACTAAATTTTCTTTGGTAGACAGAGGGTACACCGTACCCCTAGGGGGCATAGTACCAGGCAAAAGTCTAATAGTACAGTCATAAGACCGGTGGGGAGGTAAAGTATCGGCCTTACTCTTGTCAAATACAGACTTGAGATCTAGATACTGAGATGGGATCTGAAAGTCTGTGGATTGAGAAGAGTTGGTAGATGAGTTTACTGGGCAAACAGAAGTGACTCTCCGCAAACATTTCTCCCTACAACCAGTTCCCCAAGAAACGATTTCTCCACATTCCCAGTCAATCTGGGGGTTATGTCTTTTGAGCCAAGAGTATCCTAGAACCACTGGGACAGCCGGGGAGGATATTAACAGGAGGGATATCATCTCCTCGTGGAAGATACCAATAGTAAGTTTAACGGGTTTAGTCTCATGGAATATTACTGGTTCAGACAAAGGTCTACCATCTATGGCCTCAACGGCCAAGGGTGTATCTCTCAGTTGGAATGGGAGACAATGCTTATTAGCGAAAGCTTGGTCTATAAAACTTTCTGCTGCTCCAGAGTCTAACAATGCCATCGTAGATATAGTGCCACTTTTCCAAGCTAAAGAGACAGGAATCAGAAGCCTATGGTCTTTATCATTATACATAGAGAACAATATAGAAACACCCAAGGCCCGTCCTCTAGGGGAACTTAGGTGCGAGCGTCTCCCGGGCGATTAGGGCAATTAAAACGTAGGTGGCCTCTCTGCCCGCAGTATAAACAGAGACCCTCCCTTCTTCTGTACTGTCTCTCAGCCTCAGATAAGCGAGTATTACCTATCTGCATAGGTTCTGGTGGAGTGGAATTGTAGGAGTCAGGGTTCTGAAAGGAAGGAGCGAGTCTCACAGGAGGTCTACTAGCTCTTTCTCGAGTATTCTGCCTCTGTCTCATGCGTACATCTATTCTGTAAATAAAAAACACTAAATCTTCTAAATTTTCTGGAAGTTCTCTTGTGACAATCTCATCTAGAATCTCATCAGACAACCCGTTCAAAAATACATCCATAAAAGCTTGTTCGTTCCATTTCACCTCTGCTGCCAGTGATCTAAACTCTAACGCATATTCTACAAGAGTTCTATTCTGTTGTTTAAGGCGTAACAGAGATCTGGCAGCATTAATCTTCCTTCCTGGGGGGTCAAAAGTCCTTCTGAAAGCTGTGACAAACGCAGTATAGTTGTAGACTAAAGGGTTATCATTCTCCCAAAGGGGATTGGCCCATCTAAGTGCTTTGTCTATTAGCAGTGTTATAATGAACCCTACTTTAGCCCTGTCAGTAGGATAAGCCCGGGGTTGAAGTTCGAAATGTATGCTTATCTGGTTTAAAAAACCTCGACAAGTATCAGGCGAACCCCCATAACGTAACGGGGAAGTGACATGGGAAGATGCGCCTACAGTGGCTAATTCCAAAACAGTATTTAGAGGGTGGCTAGCTGGGGAACGTATTTCTTCTGACTGGGTACTGGGACGTGCTAGCAAAGTTTGCAACGCTAGTGCCATTTGGTCAATTCTATGGTCCATGGCCTCAAATCTGGGGTCAGGAGGACTAGCACCTGCAGGATCCATATGGCCCTGTCGTAATGTCAGGATTGTGACAGAGATCCAATACGCAGAGTGCGGACAGAAGGAGGTACGTATACCGGACCTTAGAATGGCCGGACTAACGTATAGACAAAACAAGAATGGTCAAAAAGTAAGCCGAGGTCGAGGGAGCCGGAGGACAGGTAAGCGAGGAACAAGCAGAGTCAAAGGAGAGGAGAAAACAGCAGGACAAGGTACAAGCAAGGTCAAAACCGAAAACACCAAGAGAGAGAACGCGCTGAGTGACTAGCAAGCTAGAACCACGACAGGGCAATGAGCATTAATAAAAAAGTTTCCCTTAAATACCCTGTCACCTTAATTGAGACCACGCCCCCAAAAGGTCCGGGATTGCGGTTCCCAGCGCTTCACGAAAATGATGACGTCATGACGTCGACGCTAGCCGTCGCGTCATAAAAGGGGGAGGAGCTAGCGCGACCGCGTGAAAACGGCCGGAAAATGCCGAAATGCTTGAGGGGGGGAGCCCCTATGAAGAGAGACTGACCTCCTCAGAGGCATAATTTACAGGTACCCTGACAGTTTCAAAACACTTTATAGGTTGTAAAGAACTGAAAATTGTCATTTGTTGTGTTTGCAGCATATTTACTGAAATCAAAAGCTATTTCAGTCAAAATTATAACAACATTTTAACTTTTTAAACATTTTAACAGGTCATGTTACATTTTAACATAGGACCCCTTATTTGATAGCAGCTTCACAAGTCTTGCATCCATTGAACTTGTGAGTTTTTGGACAGTTTCTGTTTGAATTTGTTTGCAAGATGTCAGAATAGCCTCCCCGAGCTGCTGTTTGGATGTAAACTGCCTCCCACCCTCATAGATCTTTTGCTTAAAGATGCTCAAAAGGTTCTCAATAGGATTGAGGTCAGGGGAGGATGGAGGTCACACCATGACTTTCTCTTATTTTATCCCCATATCAGCCATTGATGTAGAGGTATTCTTTGCAGCATGAGATGGTGCATTGTCATGCATGAAGATGATTTTATTACGGAAAGCATAGTTCTTCCTTCTGTACCAGAGAAGAAAGTGGTCAGTCAGAAACTCCACATACTTTGCAGAGGTCATCTTTGCACCTTCAGGGACCCTAAGGGGCAGACCAGCTCTCTTCCCATGATTCCGGCCCAAAACATGACTCCACCACCGCCTTGCTGACTTCGCAGCCTTGTTGGAACAGGGTGGCCGTCCACCAACCATCCACTACTCCATCCATCTGGACCATCCAGGGTTGCACAACACTCATTAGTGAACAGGACTGTTTGAAAATTAGTCTTCATGTATTTTTCTGCCCAATGCAGCCATTTCTGCTTGTGAGCATTGGTTAGTGGTGGCCGGATAGAAGGTTTATGCACAGTTGCAAGACTCTGGAGGACTCTACACTTTGATGTCCGTGGGACTCCAGAGGCACCAGCAGCTTCAAATATCTGTTTGCTGCCATGTAATGGTATTTTGGCAGCTGCTCTCTTGATCTGGTGCATGGATCTGGCAGAAATCTTACTTAAATGTGCCTTTATCTGCATGAATCCGTCTGTGCTCTGAATCAGGTTTTCATATCTCGTCCAAGGCATTGAACTATTTCACTCTTTTTGGCAGCAGAGAGATCCTTTTTCTTCCCCATATTGCATTAAAATGGTGCTCTGCTTAATAATGTAGAACACCCTCCTTTAGTAGTTTTTCCTTAAATTGGGCTCACCTGGCTATCTAATTATCACAGGTGTCCGAAATTGTTTTCAGTGATCAAAAGAGCCCTGAGACACAATGCCATCCATGATTTAAACTGAAAAACAAAATATTTAATCTTTGTGACACTTAAATAGAATTTGCATAATTTGTAACAGGGTGTAATATACATCTGCATAGCATGTTACCTTAAAGTGAAAGGAGACAGTGAGCCAACACTTGACTCTTTGGCTATAGAACCTTTATCAAGAGTGAGTATCCTCCACTAAACAATGGCTTATTCAGCCCCCAGTTGCTACACGCAAGCCTGCCCACAATTTCCCCAATATACGATTCTTGTTGCTAGGCAACTGCGAAAAAAAACCCAGTAACAATTCAGTACATTGCCATAACACTGTCAAAGACCAATCTCAGATGTGCATAGGAGATCAAATAAAAACGGTCCACCACAACAGACCCGCCGTATCATAGAATAAGATGAACAACCAGATGTGCTTTCTGGACAGAACCCGGACACAGAGATGATGGTAGAAAACATTTCATCTAGAGTGTTAACCCCATTCAATGAACAAGAACTTAACAAGGGAGTGAGCTTTATTGCAACACGTCATGGCAATAGGCTAATTACCAATTTGGAGCTATAGAATTTTTTTCAGACTATTAGAATTAATATTTTTGTGTGTGGACTTGTTTTTTGCGTTTTTTTAAAACCTTTTAAATCAAAATGAGCACTAAAAATTTGTCATATTTTGCCAGAAGCAAGTCAAAGAAAAACTGGCACAACTTAAGAAAAGACAATTTCCTTCTCAGTCCTTCATCCACAAAAATAATTTGAGTTAACTCTGTATACTCCGAACAGTGGTCAATACTGATAAATAAACCAGAACAGGTAACACAGATCTAAGATTTCAGGCAGCAATTCACCTTCAGATAACAAATAGTGAGAGAAAAATAATTTAATTCAATGGTGCCCATCACAAGGCTTTGAAAAAATTTTTTGATTTAGTTTTTTTAAGAGAATGATCAAGGGTTTCTACAGCAAAGTATAGGTAGGAAAACAAATGAACTGCCATAAAATGCAGAACCAAGTATATGATAATACCCATCTTTTAATGAAAGTGGCAAAAAAAAAAAAAAGGAAAATCATCATAAACCAATTCAACCTTTCCGATAAGAAGCCGGTATTAAGGTTGTGAATTCTGCATAAATGCTTCTGTAACAGAGTGTCACGTATTCATCCGCTTATAAAAATGTGGTTAATGGCATTTACTGTCCACACAGGAAAAGTTGTGCCGAGCAGCAACCAAATCCACAGAAGGGTTAATGCTGAGCAGCAATTATGCAAATGGAATCTGGTAACTGCCTTTGGGGTCAAAGGCCGGTTACAGCCTATCAGATCTAGAGGAGGGGTATTTAGGCCCAGTTTTCATCCTGCTCAGTGCCCTGTCATGGTTTCCCTTGTGGTTGTCCGAGAGCGCATTATTGATTCTGGTTATTCTGGTTATTTGACTTTGGCATTGTTTTTGACTTCCCTGTTTTCTGGCATCCCTGACTCCTGGCTTTTCCTTATCGTTGTGTCTCTTTCTGTATCCCTTGACCTCGGCTATTCCTGACTATTCTTTTGTACGTTAGTCCGGCCATTCTAAGGTCCGGTATACGTTACCTATCAGTCCTTTGTGTAACACAATTCTACGCGCTGGATCATTCTGTAATCCTGACACAGTGGTGCTGAATGTTACTTTTATATTGAATAATAAAGATTATAGAAAAAATGTGTGTGAATATATTATGATGAATTTCTCGGTTAAAGAGAAACTGTCACTTCCCTGTTGAAGGTATCCCTTATGTTTAAAAAACAATGTTTTGTGAAATATGAAGAAAAACTAATTGTGTAGAAATTCACACCTTTTTATCCTGGAACTATGTGCCTCCATCTCATTTCCCTGTATTTAACTGAAAGCTCTTACCCATGTACCTAATAGTCAGACAAATCATGCAGAGAAAAGGAGAAATGAAAATGTTTTTTAGGTTTCCTGCTCATTTGTGTTGTGTGCCTTGATTGTGCCCTGACTGAACTGGATTGTGATGTCAAGTTATCTTTACTATACGTTTAAAATTAAATGAAGCATGGGAATTTCAACCATTATTCAATAGTATAATTCCCAGAGAAGTGAAAAGTGATCCTTAAAAAAAAAAACACAACAGGGATCCACCAGAAAGTATAGAATTGTAAAAAGAAATATTTATATTATATAAAGTAAAAATGGTGACATATTTGTTTGTCTGGGTGAAAAACTATCCAATGCTGATCCAGCAGTGAGTTCTAAAAGGAGCGCTCTACCATTAGAATGGCTACAATGTTGCCTGGCCTAATGGCTACACAATATCAGGCATTTTTGCAATGCCAATTCTGAGCATCTAAAATAATTATACATCAATCTTCAAGACAAAAATAATAATATAATATAAATTATATATCAATCTCAATTACAAAAAATTAAAAAGTAAGACATGAGAACTGAGGGAAGAAGCTTGCAATTTCCAAAACACAAGCAGTTGCACAAAAGCACACTAAAATTCAAAACATCTCTCTGAAATAGAAAAAAAAAAAAAAAAAGAAAATATGTGTGGGAAAAAACAAACAAAAACAATTGCCCAACCAGCGTCCAACTACATAGGTGGAAGTAGCAGGTGTACTAAAATACACAGACAGGCAGTGGAAAACAACTACAATGAAAATTATCTGAAAACATTACAATCTACAAAAATTTTAGAAATATTTTATTTTTTACAAATAGTTAAAAAAAAAAAAAAAAGCGCGTTTTGCAGTCAGTGTAGGCAGGGCTCACAGTCCATATTAAGGACTGACATTGGGATAGGGTGTAAGAAGACTGGCTGCATTTTATGTCCTATCCTTTCTTTGGGATAGTGCACTTTTTCATTTTCTGAACCAAATAACTCACATCCCAGACAAACATCAAAAATGAAAATAAATATAAACATATGAGAATATACAAAAACACTGGCTGATTAATGTGCAATAAGCAGATACAGTCCAAGAACTGTGACTTAACAGTCTTCAAGAGAGCAATTTCTGCATATTTCATTATGCTTTTTGTAGATTTGCTGTTACAATAGTTAGGTAGAAACCTTATTCTATATTAGCAAGGGTAACATTATAAGCCATCCCAATACTCATATCTGAATTTCATTTAGACTCTAGCTTTTCCTCTAGCAGCTGGCATATACGCAAGCAGTTAATGGAATATTGAAACAACAGAGCAGAATCTACTTAAACTGAATTTCATGCCAAAGAAAAAAAAAATGATTAAAAACAGATTAATAAACAATTGTCCAAAATACATCCAATTTCCTCTGAAACCTAATCTTTGAAAATATATTTTCTCTTATATTTTCTTACAAAGATATGTTCTTTTCTATGGCTGCACCCTCTTTTGAAATACTTAGGTGATTCAATTCAAAAAAAGACATCAGTTCTGATAAAAAAAAAAAAAATGCATTTATTATTTTCAATTCCAGTATGATTTTTATTTTAGCTGTGATCCACAAAACCAAAAGAAATTCTGTTATTAGCTTGTTCCAAACCCTCTGTTATAAAGATGGAGAGCACATTGTCACCCACTATAGACGACTGAATGGAAGAGTGTCATTTCGACAGAGCAAAGAAATAGAGAAACTACGTGCAGCCGCAAAGTGTTCTTTTTTTATATTTTACCCAAGGCATCTCAAAAAGAAGTTGTTCAATGAAGCAAGAACAATCATCATTCTCATTAGGAGAAAATGCCTTTGTTTATGCAAATTGTATTAACAATGTAAACAATATAATATTATATGTTGAAAGCATGGAATAAACAATTTTTTTTGCAGAGGTCACAGAAACAGTCACAGTTTACACAGTGCTACTAATATTTACTCTGTTTAGCAGCCCGGTTATTGTAGTGACCAGTCCTGCCTTTGGTTGTTGAAGGGATACTCCAAGCACCAAAACCACTTTAGCTTAATCAAACAGTTTTGGTGTATCAATCATTTCCTTGCAGTTTCACTGCTCAATTCTCTACTACTTAGTAGTTATTTCATTTTTTTTTTTTTTTTTTTTAATCAGACCTAACCACACATCCTCTGGCTGTGACTCACATAGCCAACATTAAAACATGTTTTCATTTTAATCAGATCTTTAAGCACATTGTGTTTACCTTAGAAGTTTTCTCACTGGTTTGTTAACTGAATCTTCATAACAAAAAGAGGCCTCTGCAGGCTCTAGCAGTTTAATAACAGAGCAGGAGGTATGAAAAAGAAATCAAACACACTGTGCACTAAGGTAAGCTAAAAAAAATTAGATTATTTTTCAAGAAGTGTGTAGGAAGGCTCAGGGCCGGATTACCATAGGGGCTGATGGAGGTGCAGCTTCAGCCCTATGTCCATGGAATAGGCCAGGCATAGGCAAACTTCTGTACTCCAGATGTTTGGACTACACCTCCCTTGATGCTTTGCCAGCATTATGGGTGTAAGAGCATTATGGGGGATGTAGTCCACAACATCTGGAGTGCCGAAGGTTGCCTATCCCTGGAATAGGCCCATTGATTTAAAAAAAAATAAAATAAAAAAGTAACTTATTTTTCTTTTTTTACACATTACTCTTAGGGTTGCCACCTGGCCGGTATTTATTTGAGGCTGCCTGGCCGGTGTCGATATTGCAGTAATGCCAGCAATACAAATGCCAGTATTTTTCTCAGTATAAACAGAGATTACTCTGCAATAACAGCACCATCCAGTAGGGGCCACTGTGTCTGTGTAGAGAGGCAGGGATAGGAAGTTACAGCATATACCTGCAACTCTCTACACACTGATCTGCAGGGGAGCAGGTACACAACACAGAGTCCAGACAGTAGCTCCCAGCCTGCAGAGATAGCCTACAGCTCAGAGAAGTGAGGGATAGGAGACACTGTAAGACATGGGGCACAGGGAGACCTCTGGGGACCATGAGACACTTGGAGACACAGGGACACTAGGGCACACTGAGACACTAGGGCACACTATAAGACATGGGAACACATACACTTGGGGACACAGACACCCATAGGGACACTGAGACATGGGGACACTGGGAGACATGGGGAAACAGACACTAGGGACACAATATCCCCAAATGTTTGTGTCCCCATGTCTCCCAACCAGTGTCCCTGGTGTCAGTGTTCCCATGTCTCCCAGTGTCCCTAGTGTCTGTGCCCATGTCTCCCAGTGTCCCTAATGTATGTTTGCCCATGTCTCCCAGTGTCCCTAGTGCCTGTCTCCCCAGGTTTCCCAGTGTCCCCATGTCTCCCAGTGTCCCCTAGCGATATGGGGACACTGAAAGACATGGGGACACTGGGAGACATGGGGACACTGACACTAGGGGACACTGGGTAACATGGGGACACAGAGACATGGGACACTGTGATGCATAGTCTCAGTGTCAAAGTCTCCCAGTGTCCCCAAGTGTGACCCTAGTGACATGGGGACACAGACATTAGGAACAATCCTTCTATACATAATCAAACTGTAAGTAGTTTTTGTTGGTGATTTTACAGAATTTTCATTAATGTAACTCCTTGTGATTTACATAATGTGCTGTCACACATACATAATTATACAAATTAGTAAGGCCTAACTACTCTTCACATACTCTTGCTTAAGTATGGAAACTTAAGATGGATACATGGAAGCAAAACTTGTGTGGACTAGCTGAAATGAAAATAGTTAAGGTAATGCTGACTTTGGTCTCTCTAACACTGTGGCATGTTCCCTTTCTTCTACACTCACTACATCCACCTCTGTCTCAGACTGTATATCAGGAGCTTCTGCCTGCTAGTAGTGCTAGGGGACAGCCCTTGAAAGAATGGAGTGAGCAAATCATTAGACGCATTTATGCCATGCTCAGGATGCTGTTGACCAGCATGCATGATTGGCAGGCAGCCTGACATGCATTCATGCCAGGCTAGCCTTCCAATTCTTTGGGCAGACATGTCTCCTTTTTGGGCATGTCCATCCCTTTCGGGAGTTCTGGTTACATGAGCCGTGTCAATGGTCCACCCTTTTACACAGCCCATTGACTTCCTGCTTCACTGGACACTGCTGTTAGGGGGTATGGTTTTACTGGAGAGAGAGTAGCATATTTTAAGAAAATCTGAGTTTTCTTATAGCTGCATCCTATGAGCTTCCCTCTGGCAACATCTCCACCAGATACATAACACTTGAGAGGTATGACTGTTTTACTATTTTTGGTCGATAAGATTCTGTACTTAGGCCCCTCATAATTGTCAGCAGCAGGCCCACTGGGTGCTTAATCTGGCCCTGGGGAGGCTGTGTGAGTCTCAGCCAGAGAGGTGTAGTTAGGGTTGCATAAACAAAGGGTATATTTCCTAAATAGAGAATTGACCATTGAGACTGCAGGGGCATGATCTAAACCCCAATACTAACATATATTCCTTTAGTTTACACTGTGCAACACAATGAAGTTCCCATAAAGAATATGCAGCCCTACCACACCTCCCACACGTCTGTGCATGTCATTTACACAACCTTCCTAAAAACTTCCAAAGAGAAATCTAATCTTTACACATTCTTTATTGCACATTTATTTTTAATGTATAATTTCTTATCACCTGCTATGTTAATACATTTTAGACCCTGCAGCAGCCTCATGTGCGTGATTAAAGTTCAATTTACAGAGCAGGATATATATTTTAAAAAAATAAATAAATAACTTCTAAAGCAAGATAACGTCTTAATGAAAATAAAAACCTTTTTCATCCAGGTTGTTAGTCACCACCATGGGAGCTGTAAGTGGGGCTGTATAACCAGATAAAAAAGGGATTTAACTCCCAAATGGAAGATAATTTAACAGTGAGACTGCAGGGGCATGATCTATATACCCAGACTTCTTCATTAAGCTAAAGTTGTTTTGATGCCTATAGTCTTCCTTTAACAGAGGAATCTGCATTAATAGTGTGGTGACAAATGGGAGAGCAATTGTGGTGGTAGTGTGTTTGGAAGGATATCAGCTGTTGAAAGATCCAAAATAATATTGTGGCTATATTGAGCTCCATTTAAACCTGCAGTGGAACCCCTTCAAGTGGCATTGTTGTGCAGTGCAGTGCAGTGGAGTGGAACAGCAAAGGAAAGAAAATAATGTGTATTCTTTGCAACCAAAGTCCATGGAGGGCTGTTGTGGAAGCATATTAGAAGATGTAACAGCCAGTAATTTAAGCAGCCAAGTGAGAGTTGAAAGTTGCTGTTGATGTTTCTGAGCCAGTAGATAAGTATTGGTATCCCCAAGTCAGTGTTGTAATCCAGAAAAAAAAACTGAAAAGGAGAAAAAAAATAAAGAAAAATCCAACCAAAGTATGTACAGTTCATACACACACACGGAGATGGGATGTTCCTACTATAATGTAGGCAGATTGCTATGTTACAAACTGCTTATATTTAAAAAGATGACTGTGCTCACAGTCCACTAGTATGGTATTTGTATGAAATCTAGATGACCAGCATGGTGTCAGAGGCCTTACAATAATGGCCTGGCTGGCTAGTGTTCTACTTCAATCCAACGGATTGTAAGGGGGATAGCACCCCAAAGTTCTATTATAACTGGTAGGATTAGCGATTGAGTAATTATTTACTCTACGCTTCTAGTTAAATCTCGCCCCACAGGAGAAAGTGCCTTGCAGGAGAAAGAGGCCGTTGTCGTAAACCCATGGGAGGAGGCCTGGATAAACAGAGAATGCCCAGAAAGTGGTTCTTCAGGGTCCTCTCGACAGAGGGTAAAATGGTGTAAGCCTGGGATGGTGCAGAGAGGGCCAGGTGGTAAACAAATGGTATTAGATAAAGGCGGTTTATTAAACTCAGTGTCAATGGCTCCTCTCCAAGCCATGCAATATATATGGTCACAGAGAGTGTTCTCAGTCACCTTTTTTAATTTAAATTGAATAAAAGAATAAAAGAAAGAGAAAGAAAAGCAAGATAAGAAGTCATACAAGGTAAAATGAGTAATTGAGTAGATCGCTCAAGAAGTAGAAGCAAGTAGTATAACATGAGAAAAAACAGGTTGGTGATTACGTCACGTTAAGCCAGTACAATAGTATGCATGGTGGTAGTTTAAATGCTACATAGGATTCGAGGAGCAATCCCTCTGCCCATATCATTAAAATAAACAGCAGAAAAACATGTGCTCAGATTATAATTGAAAAAAAATAATAAAATAAAATAGACAGGATTTTGTAATCTGAGTGCGGAGACATAAGATATGTTGCCGTTGGGCGATTGCATAGGAAGGGTGCCATAGTGGCTTCTCCACACAGAGTGCACACAAAATGATATAAAACAGAAAAAAAAAAGTCCAAGTCTCTAGGCCAGTCCACTGGCCCTTAAGCAGTGCCCACCATTCTGGCCACTAACAGCACAGAAACAGTGTTCTCAGGAGGAGGAGTTTTCAGTGCGCTCTTATAGGTGCCACTTCATGGTTCTCCAAGGGTGTGAGCTATTTAGAGGGGACAGAACCCTGGAGGCTCCGTACACAGGAAAGTAAGGACAGGCATGTATTTCAAGGCCTGCGGCAAACAGGCGCCATCAGCTTTGGAGCTTAACCCAGAAATTGAGGCAGAGCTGAACAAATGCTTAGAGGAACGTGTCCACATGGGACAGCTGTGTCTTCCCATTAGGGTGAGTTGAGAGCCACTGTACGGCAGCCATCTTGGAGGACAGACCACTTGTAGTCAAACAATCAGGCCAGCAACAAACTCCAGGGTGAGGCTAGGTGAGCACACCTGCAGGGACCAGGATAAGCCCCACCAGTATGGGGAGCGAGGCCAGAGTATAGATCTTGGGGGATCAGCTGTCTCCACCACTCCAAGTGAGTTTACAGGCTGCAAGCCACTCAAATGCTAAATCTGTCCGTATAAGTCAGCAAAATTACAGGTAACGGGCAGTAGAGTATTCTCCAGGTAAGTAGAGTAAAGCACTAAGTAGAAATCATGAAATATATCCTGATTTGGTGAGTAAGAACCAGTTGGTTTCACAGGAGCACCTCTCACATGTGACTTATTCAGTGGGCAGACAGGCCCTGTCCCCCTTCAAACCCAATGCAAATCACATTCAATATCAAGGATTACTTTCTTTGCCGTTCATATTGAATACAATGGAAAAATGGATAGAATCATTGGTAAGATGCTGATATCCTAAAAACATACAAATCTTCAAGTCAACGACAAGGATCTCAGTTATCGCCATTTGTTTCCAGGTGTTTCCCTTATCTTTATTTATAATCAGTACAAAAATCTTAATAAATACAATAAATATTTGCTTCTACAGAAAAAAATGCTCCTACTATCAAAACTTTTCTAGATTTTTAACATATGCTTTTGTTAGGTTTCCTTATTAGCTTTCCAAATTCGAGTAATACTTTCCAAATACTTCTTATTCATCAGAAAGCTGTCTCTAAACGTGTAAAGTACAATATATCCAGGCCATAGTACTAAGAAACTTGAATTGATCAAGTGTGGACTCATTAAAACACCAGGGGAAGTTGGATCAATTCAGCTGCAACACTGCTGGTGAAGATAAGCAGTTACATATCCCAAGATAGTTGGCCCTTTCACTGCTAAACTCCCATAGGCTAGACACACAAATTAACCTTGTCTATACCGAGTAAAACATTTACACCCTTACAAATGTTATCTGAACCAATGTCCAAGACGTAAAGAATATTTCACTCTACAAACATTTCATTTTGCCTGATACATAAGATAACAGCTCAATATGGTCATCCTACTATATTTAAGTAGTGGAATGTAACAAGAATACAACTCAGCTGCCATACTATTAATGTACAATTCCTCTTTTTAACATCCCAAAAAAAGACTTCTGTATACCATAAATACACTACATAGAATACATATATGCAATCAGAAATGATTTACATTTTCCTTTTCCTGCTCTGGGAAGGAAAAAAAAAATGAATATACCGGGAGTGCAGAATTATTAGGCAAATGAGTATTTTGACCACATCATCCTCTTTATGCATGTTGTCTTACTCCAAGCTGTATAGGCTCAAAAGCCTACTACCAATTAAGCATTTTAGGTGATGTGCATCTCTGTAATGAGAAGGGGTGTGGTCTAATGACAACACCCTATATCAGGTGTGCATAATTATTAGGCAACTTCCTTTCCTTTGGCAAAATGGGTCAAAAGAAGGACTTGACAGGCTCAGAAAAGTCAAAAATAGTGAGATATCTTGCAGAGGGATGCAGCACTCTTAAAATTGCAAAGCTTCTGAAGCGTGATCATCGAACAATCAAGCGTTTCATTCAAAATAGTCAACAGGGTCGCAAGAAGCGTGTGGAAAAACCAAGGCGCAAAATAACTGCCCATGAACTGAGAAAAGTCAAGCGTGCAGCTGCCACGATGCCACTTGCCACCAGTTTGGCCATATTTCAGAGCTGCAACATCACTGGAGTGCCCAAAAGCACAAGGTGTGCAATACTCAGAGACATGGCCAAGGTAAGAAAGGCTGAAAGACGACCACCACTGAACAAGACACACAAGCTGAAACGTCAAGACTGGGCCAAGAAATATCTCAAGACTGATTTTTCTAAGGTTTTATGGACTGATGAAATGAGAGTGAGTCTTGATGGGCCAGATGGATGGGCCCGTGGCTGGATTGGTAAAGGGCAGAGAGCTCCAGTCCGACTCAGACGCCAGCAAGGTGGAGGTGGAGTACTGGTTTGGGCTGGTATCATCAAAGATGAGCTTGTGGGGCCTTTTCGGGTTGAGGATGGAGTCAAGCTCAACTCCCAGTCCTACTGCCAGTTCCTGGAAGACACCTTCTTCAAGCAGTGGTACAGGAAGAAGTCTGCATCCTTCAAGAAAAACATGATTTTCATGCAGGACAATGCTCCATCACACGCGTCCAAGTACTCCACAGCGTGGCTGGCAAGAAAGGGTATAAAAGAAGAAAATCTAATGACATGGCCTCCTTGTTCACCTGATCTGAACCCCATTGAGAACCTGTGGTCCATCATCAAATGTGAGATTTACAAGGAGGGAAAACAGTACACCTCTCTGAACAGTGTCTGGGAGGCTGTGGTTGCTGCTGCACGCAATGTTGATGGTGAACAGATCAAAACACTGACAGAATCCATGGATGGCAGGCTTTTGAGTGTCCTTGCAAAGAAAGGTGGCTATATTGGTCACTGATTTGTTTTTGTTTTGTTTTTGAATGTCAGAAATGTATATTTGTGAATGTTGAGATGTTATATTGGTTTCACTGGTAATAATAAATAATTGAAATGGGTATATATTTGTTTTTTGTTAAGTTGCCTAATAATTATGCACAGTAATAGTCACCTGCACACACAGATATCCCCCTAACATAGCTAAAACTAAAAACAAACTAAAAACTACTTCCAAAAATATTCAGCTTTGATATTAATGAGTTTTTTGGGTTCATTGAGAACATGGTTGTTGTTCAATAATAAAATTAATCCTCAAAAATACAACTTGCCTAATAATTCTGCACTCCCTGTATATATATTTTGATCTTGAAAAAGGCCCTTTAGTGGTCGAAACGTCGATCACTATATATTTATTTGCATATGTAATTTGCATCTCAGAATAAATTAACCACTTGTTAAAGACCTGTGAGTGCACCTTATATGTATTATTTTTTGGTATCTATTTTGGACTCTGAGGTTTGCACCCAGGCAAGAACATTAATATATTCAGCAGCAAAGGGTGAGTACCAAGTCTACTTCTTTTATATATATATATATATATATATATATATATATATATATATATATATATATATATATATATATATATTATTTTTTATTTATTTTTTTGCTCTTAAAGGCAGCAGTAGACACATCATTGAATATAAATATATGCTGGAGAAAAATAAAAATTATACAGAATATGCAATATTTTGGTATATAAACGTACGATAGATATATAAATCAATGAAAAATTAAAGTGCGCTGTGCCTTTAAGACTCAAAACAGTGAAAATAATTTGTGCAATATTGTGCAAATAAAGTGATCAAGTGCATCAATGCGCAACTCACTTCAACATATATACATACAAAATGTTCAAAAAATTGTTTCTTTGTGCAACCAATTATGTGCAAAAATACAATACTTAGCTGTTCCCAATTATGGAATGTGCTTTAGAACTTCTGTCAGCACTACAATATATGTCTCAAAAAGAGAAAGGAAATATACAATCATAGGGTAGTATGTACATACACAATGATAAAGAAAATGTAAACCAAAACACTCACAAGGGTAGAGCAATATAAGTCTGCTCTAAACTTTGTAGGCTTATATTGCAATAATGTAGACTGGAAACTGTGGTGAAGTTAAATCCTTTATTGCTTCTTTAAAAATATTGCTGCATAAGGCTGGTAAGTCCCACTTATCTGGTCTCCTCTTATGGTTAGTGCTGGTATATGCAGTCACACTTTCGGTGTCGGCTGTACAGGGTCTCTGTATGCCGAAAGGACTTCCTAGTTCCAAACACTTCCGGGAGGCGGGGCTTAGCGGCCGGTGAGCGTAATGACGTCAGAGCGTGATGACGTGTTTCGCCGAGGGGTTCGGCTTCCTCAGATCAGCTCCTTTCACACCACAGTCCCAATTTAGAAGCATTTATATATGCACATTAAGCACATCATTTATATTTTGTTCATTATTTGTTCTGCAAGAAAGGGCAGAAGCCTTGAGCAGCTGCCTGCAGGACACTGAAACAAAAATGAATGATGGAAAAAAAAAAATGAGCGATGGAAAACAGATATATAAATCACAGGGTTAAACGGAACTACAGCTTAATGTCATTGTTCTGGTAATTATAGTCATTCCCTGCAGGCTTTTTGATGTTGGGAAAAGGCAATGTTTACACCACAGCCTAGGAACACCTCTAGTGGGCATTCCTCACATGGCCACTAGAGATTCTTCCTGGGGCCATGCTCTGCATGGAGACGCTGAACTTTCCCCATAGTAATGCACTTATTCAATGCATCTAGAGATGCTAAATGGCCAGGGCTCCACCACAAATACAAGTTTGCGTTCCTGATCTTATAATGTTCCTTAAAGGTTTGCTTGACTCACTGCAAGGTCAGTTCAGTCTATTCATCCGTCTGAATTCAAAATAAGTGGAATTAAAAATAATGTCTGCTTACCAGCTTCTACTATAGTTTAAAACAGTGGGCATGAAGTAACTTCACATCTGAATCTTATGTGCACCTTTCCTAAAAATACAAACAGAATACAGATATCTGTATGTGGGTATAATCCTTTCAGAGAGTTGATGTGGCTATACCACAATACATAGGAATGTGAAAACTGCTATGGAAATCTAATTTGTTTAATTTTATTTGTGCCCACCAGCTGCTTACTGCCTTGTCCCCTCTCCTAGATTGTTAGAATGCAGCAAGAATGCATGTCCTTTAGAAATTGTCTTATAGAGCGTGAGGAAGGAGGGGCCAGCATTTTCAGTACTTATGCAGAGATGCAGATGGACAAAAGAATCCTGGCAGAGAAATACACATCACTGCAGAATGCAGTTCTGTGTCAAAAAGAAAGGAATGAAGGCTTTATGGGTTAATTTTAGAAATAAATGTGCCCCATCTGTCCACATAATTATGTGTTAATGGTATAACTATGAATTCAAATGACTTGCCTTCCTTTATAATGGAGATGCAAAATATTTGCATTTTTATTTTATGGGAGAAGAGGAGAACTGAATAGTGGGGCTGAAGGGGGGCTTAAATACAAAAAATATCAATTTAGAAATCTAATTTTCAAATGTCTTAAATAAAATAATAATAATAATAATAATAATAATAATAATATTATTTGCACTTCTTTTGTTTTTGAAAGCAAAGTGTTGTCCCTGCTTCTCCTGCAATGCATTTCCTGCGCTAGATGCTGTTACTGAGCAGATGAGAAGTGATCCTTTCCATTACCAATCCAGCATTATGCAAAGACACTTGAGAAAATGGTGTTTTACACCCTCTATAATTGCCCCAGCTCTGCAGGAAGTTAACTTAACTACAGAGGACACAGGCCTTGGTTCTTGGTATTTAGCGCTTTCCACCAGTCCAAAAATGCACATTACATAGGTTGAAAATAGGCGCACCTATACTGCTTAATGATTCTCTGACAAGGGACACTATATTATGTTTTACTTATAAAAGGAATTATGAGTGAATCAGCTTAGATAATTTTACAATCTGCACAACCTTTCATTGCAAAATTTCAATCAGTCCATAATATTCTAACTAATATTCCCATATTGGACATTTGTTTGATTCTTTGCAATAAATGAACTATAGAAATGTGCTTTTACACAGGAAAAAAGCTTGCAAAAGCATATAATGAAAAATTTAAATTTACTGAAAAATACACGAAAAGTCAACACCACTCATTTAAAAAAAATATAAAAATACATATACACACACACACACATATATATATATATATATATATATATATGTAATTTTGTTGCAATGATTCTCTCCCCTGATTTTTATCACAAATGTATAAGAATGTGACCAAGGTCCACCTTAGCTGATTAAATATTAACATCATTCAAGTTAACCTGTTTCATAATCACTGAATATTTTGCTTTGGGGTTATAGCGTAAAAAAGTTAATAAAAAGAAATAATGAAAAAAAGTACAAACTGCAGCAACATCCCAAAATAGCAATGCTACATAACTTAAAACCATAACCTGTTAGGAACCAAATGCTGATATGACATTAATGGTCAGTTTTAGCATGCAAGAGTTTGTTAACCATTTATCACAATACTTTTAAACATCTTTAAACGTTCAGGACACCAAAGCTATTATCGCTGCTCTAGGTTATCATAAACCTGTCCTTGAAGAGTAACAATCACTCTTCTGGAAATTCAAAATACATCAGTGAATAAAACATAACAAAATCATCTATAAAATGTGTTTACTTTTTTTTTATCAATGATTTAGCAAATTACATTATAATTCAGTTCAGATAAGGCAAATACATAGGGAATGAAAATAAAAGATGCATTCTCTGTATACTTTCTTTATGCTGGCTGCCAAGTGTAAAGCACAGAGCCTATTTGATGACAGGAAACCAAGATAAAGGCACCCAGCTACAGGATAAATAGTTGTAGATTTCTAAATCCAATTATATTTTTCACACCTTGCAAATGCATATTTGCTAATGACATGGATGAGTAAAAATAATGTATACAAGCCTGGGTAATGACAGTTCCCCTTTAAAAATAGATTTATGTAAATTAATAAAGGCTTTACATGTATTCATTCATTGTTTGAAGATATTTGAATGGTAATGCTTGAGATTATTTTCTCAGACCTTCTGTTAATCAAACAGCACTGAATAATTTGCAGCTGTACTAAATCCCTGCACTGTACCTGGGAAACACCCTCTCAGACATCCCTGCCGATAATGGTCACAGAGCTTCTTTATACAAAGCCACCTAAATGGTGGTTTTTACACTATAGAGTCAGAAATACATGTTCAGATTTTAGAATATTTTTATAAATTCTGAAACAACTGTTCAGATGAAGGGTGAGATGAGTGACCAATTGGATCTCAGCTAGCCGATGAAGGTGCCTCAAGTATCACAATGAGGAGCAGTGTAACCCAACTTTGGGAGATTGAAATTGAAGATAGCTATTTGCTCCATATTTGTGAGTATTTATTATTTAGAATGTTTCCTGGAAGAAAACACTTACTCACAGTGTTCAGAGGTCCTAACAATAGGTTCTGAGCAATCAGACACAGAACTGGACACACATTCTTCTTGTCCCAGAGGCTCAGAGGGTCCTCATTAGTGGGGCTATTCACTGAAGTCCAAATGGCCCTGTACAAAATGGGGCAAAACTATTTGCTGCGCTATGGGCTAATTCAGACTACAAAATCCAGAAATTAGTAATCAAATTCAATAACGTTCAAATTTCATATATTTTTCAGGCTCTAGAATCCAAAAATATGAAATCGTTTAGAAACTTATCCCACAAATTTAAATCAACGCCTAAGCTAGCACATAACATTAATAAACAGACAATAATCTGGATAATGTATTCTCAACACAAATTTAATAGTTTACTGTACTTTTATATTATTTTTGTTTTACTATAAAACATGCTTCTTGTTCTTTTATTTGCCATAACCGTCTGTTTGTTTTGAATTTATGCACAAAACAGTAGTTTATTCATGCTTACATGTTATCACCCTCAGCATGAAAATGTTTTTCATGCTGCATCATTATGCAAACATCTGACAAACATTTGTAGTGTGGAAAAATAAGAACAAAAAAATTATTTTAAATTTCCAGCAGTTCAACATTGATCTCCACGACAATGAGTTATTCTTCTCAAACAATGAGAGGAAAAAAAAATAAAAAAAAAATCAGATGCTCAGCTTTTTAATACTGGAGAAAATGGTTCAGTTATTAATACATACGATAATGCAGTCTTACTGTTCATATAGAGGCAATGCAATGGTGTGCTCGTATGTAATGTTTGTGTTTGAATGCAGGGATGTGTTTGTATGTTGTGTTAGCTTGTAAATACAAGTATAGTATAGGTGCTTGTAAATAATTTCGGTATTTGACGGCAGGAGTCTGTTTTTATGTAGTGTTGGCGTTTGATTGCTGGCATGTATGTACATATGCTGCCACATACACACGGTACATATTTACACAGATAAACAGAAACACAAAATATATATTGACACATACATACATATTTACAGATATACATACACATTGACATACAGATACACACACTGACACACACAGAAAAACTAACGCATACACACACTCAGACCCACACATAAACACAAACACACTGACACATACATTGATACACGCACTTGTACATACAAACTCAAACATTGAAACATATATACACAGATACACACGTCATATCTGTTATATTTCAGCCATCCTCCTGTTAACATAATTTTTATATGCAGGAGGGTGGCTTCCCTGCATCCTGCTGGCTGACATGAGTATGGGGCTGGCTTGAGCACAGACTCCCTCCTCACCCTCCTGTAGTACATTCTCTCATCTGCCCGATATGGCACAATTTGTAGCTGAGAGGAAGTGAGATTCTCACTTCCGCTGATGCTGCCAACATTACAGGGACCCGGTTGCACTGAGAGCCGTGGCACACAACCAGGTCCCTGTTTAGCAAAGTGCATGGGCCTGCAAATCCCCTCTCTCCCTCCCCAAAGTATGTGGCCCTCAATGCAGCCACACCGCCTGTTGTTCCACCACTGTATAGCAGTTTTGCAAGCAAAAAAATAATTATATATATATATACACACACACACACACACACACACACACACACAGTTGCAAGAAAAAGTATGTGAACCCTTTGGAATGATATGGATTTACATAGAAACATAGAATGTGACGGCAGATAAGAACCATTCGGCCCATCTAGTCTGCCCAATTTTCTAAATACTTTCATTAGTCCCTAGTCTTATCTTATAGTTAGGATAGCCTTATGCCTATCCCACGCATGCTTAAACTCCTTTACTGTGTTAACCTCTACCACTTCAGCTGGAAGGCTATTCCATGCATCCACTACCCTCTCAGTAAAGTAATACTTCCTGATATTATTTTTAAACCTTTGTCCCTCTAATTTAAGACTATGTCCTCTTGTTGTGGCAGTTTTTCTTCTTTTAAATATAGTCTCCTCCTTTACTGTGTTGATTCCCTTTATATATTTAAATGTTTCTATCATATCCCCCCTGTCTCGTCTTTCCTCCAAGCTATACATGTTAAGATCCTTTAACCTTTCCTGGTAAGTTTTATCCCGCAATCCATGAACCAGTTAAGTAGCCCTTCTCTGAACCCTCTCTAAGGTATCAATATCCTTCTGAAGATACGGTCTCCAGTACTGTGTACAATACTCCAAGTGAGGTCTCACCAGTGTTCTGTACAATGGCATGAGCACTTCCCTCTTTCTACTGCTAATACCTCTCCCTATACAACCAAGCATTCTGCTAGCATTTCCTGCTGCTCTATTACATTGTCTGCCTACCTTTAAGTCATCAGAAATAATCACCCCTAAATCCATTTCCTCATATGTTGAGGTTAGGACTCTATCAAATATTCTGTACTCTGCCCTTGGGTTTTTACATCCAAGATGCATTATCTTGCACTTATCCACATTAAATGTCAGTTGCCACACTTCTGACCATTTTTCTAGTTTACCTAAATCATTTGCCATTTGGCTTATCCCTCCTGGAACATCAACCCTGTTACATATCTTAGTATCATCAGCAAAAGACATACCTTACCATCAAGACCTTCTGCAATATCACTAATAAAAATATTAAAGAGAATGGGTCCAAGTACAGATCCCTGAGGTACCCCACTGGTGACAAGTCCAAGCTTCGAATATATTCCATTAACTACAACCCTCTGTTGCCTGTCACTCAGCCACTGCCTTACCTATTCAACAATATTGGAATCCAAACTTAAAGATTGCAGTTTATTGATAAGCCTTCTATGTGCAACAGTGTCAAAAGCCTTACTGAAATCTAGGTAAGCAATGTCTACTGCACCACCCTGATCTATAATTTTAGTTACCCAATCAAAAAAATCAATAAGATTAGTTTGGCATGATCTCCCTGAAGTAAACCCATGTTGTCTCTGATCTTGAAATCCATGTGTTTTTAGATGTTCATCAATCCTATCCTTTAACATGGTTTCCATCACTTTCCCCACTACTGAAGTAAGGCTTACTGGCCTATAGTTGCCCGACTCCTCCCTATTACCTTTCTTGTAAATGGGCACAACATTCGCTAACTTCCAATCTTCTGGGACTACTCCTGTTAACAATGATTGGTTAAATAAATCTGTTAATGGTTTTGCTAGTACACCACTAAGCTCTTTTAATAGCTTTGGGTGTATTCCATCAGGTCCCATTGACTTATTTGTCTTTACTTTTGACAGTTGAAATAGAACCTCTTCCTCTGTAAACTCATGTGTAATAAATGACTCATTTATCCTTTTTCTCAACTGAGGTCCCTTTCCTTCATTTTCATCTGTAAATACCGAACAAAAATATTCATTGAGGCAGTAACCTAGACCTTTATCCTCTTCTACATACCTTCCTTCTTTTGTTTTTAATCTAACTAATCCTTGTTTTACTTTTCTTTTCTCATTTATGTATCTAAAAAATGTTTTATCCCCCTTTTTTACTGACTGTGCTATTTTCTCTTCTGTGTGTGATTTGGAAGCTCTTATAACTTGCTTAGCCTCTTTCTGCCTGTTATTATTATTATTATTATTATTATTATTTTATTATTTATATAGCGCCAACAAATTCCATAGCACTGTACAATGCAACACATACACTGTGTTAAAGTGTAACACAATGGAAAGTAATACACACTGTATCAATGCTCCTAGTAGGATTACGTAACACTGCTGTCTATTCACACACAGCCTGGATCTAAAACTTGACATTTACTGGAAAAACTTATCTCGTTATCTGTTATACAACATCTGTATATTGCAAGAACCATCTGCGTTATTACACTGCATTCAGGTAAAACATGTACTCTATTAACAGCTTATTTTACCATGCACTCTGTACAACATGCACTCTGTATTAACAGCTTGTTTTACATGCACTCTGTATAACAGGCACTCTGTATTAGCAGCTTGTTTTACATGCACTCTGTATAACAGGCACTCTGTATTAGCAGCTTGTTTTACATGCACTCTGTATAACAGGCACTCTGTATTAGCAGCTTGTTTTACATGCACTCTGTATAACAGGCACTCTGTATTAGCAGCTTGTTTTACAGGCACTATGTATTCGCATTCAGCTTGTCTTCCTCACTCTGGGTTTTTTTATAATTCCTAAATGCTAACTTTTAGTTTTTAACTATTTTGGCCACATCTGTGGAGTAACACAGTGGTTTCTTGAATTTTTTGCTTTTACTGACAAGCCTAATGCAATTTTCTGTTGCCTTCAATAGTGCAACTGTTAAATAATCCCATTTCTCTTGGACTCCATTTAAATTGCTCCAGTCTGTTAATAACTCCTCTACCCATATTCTAATTTTAGAAAAGTCTGTTTTTCTAAAGTCTAAAACTTTTGTTTTTGTGTGGTGTGACTCAGTCACTGTTCTTATATTAAACCACACTGACTGATGATCACTGGATCCTAAACTTTCACCTACAGTAATATCGGATACCAAGTCTCCATTTGTTAACACTAAATCTAGTATGGCCTCTTTACGAGTTGGCTCCTCAACAACTTGTTTTAGAGACAATCCCAGTAGGGAGTTTAGAATATGCGTGCTCCTAGCACAAGTAGCTAATTTTGTTTTCCAATTTACATCAGGAAGATTAAAGTCACCCATGATGATAACTTCCCCCTTCATTGTCATTTTAGCTATTTCATCAACTAGTAGATTATCTAACTCTTCAATTTGTCCTGGGGGCCTATAAATCACACCTAGAGTTACTGTGTGATTACCAAATTCTAACGTAGCCCAAACGGACTCTATGTTTGCCTCGCTAACTTTTATTAGGCTAGATTTTATGCTATCCTTCACATACAAGGCCACCCCTCCCCCTTTCTTGCCTTCCCTATCTTTCCTATATAAAGAGTACCCTGGTATTGCTAGGTCATAAAATGTGATCTGATCATCATCTAAGTCACAACAATAGACAATCACAATCTGCTTAAACTAATAACACACAAAGAATGAAATGTTGCCATGTTTTTATTGAACACACCATGTAAACATTCACAGTGCAGGTGGAAAAAGTATGTGAACCCCTAGACTAATGACATCTCCAAGAGCTAATTGGAGTGAGATGTCAGCCAACTGGAGTCCAATCAATGAGATGAAATTGGAGGTGTTGGTAACAGCTTCCCTGCCCTATAAAAAACACACAATAGTTCTGGGTTTGCTTTCACAAGAAGCATTGCCTGATGTGAATGATGCCTCGCACAAAAGAGCTCTCAGAAGACCTACAATTAAGAATTGTTGACTTGCATAAAGCTGGAAAGGGTTATAATAGTATCTCCACAAGCCTTGCTGTTCATCAGTGCAAGGTAAGACAAATTGTCTATAAATGTAGAAAGTTCAGCACTGCTGCTACTCTCCCTAGGAGTGGCCGTCCTGTAAAGATGACTGCAAGAGCACAGCGCAGACTGCTCAATGAGGTGAAGAAGAATCCTAGAGTGTCAGCTAAAGACTTACAAAAGTCACTGGCAAATGCTAACATCCCTGTTAGTGAATCTACAATACGTAAAACACTAAACAAGAATGGATTCCATGGGAGGATACCACAGAGGAAGCCACTGCTGTCCAAACAAAACATTGCTGCACGTTTACAGTTTGCACAAGAGCACCTGGATGTTCCACAGCAGTACTGGCAAAATATTCCGTGGACAGATGAAACCAAAGTTGAGTTTTTTGGAAGAAACACACAGCACTATGTGTGGCGAAAAAAAGGCACAGCACACCATGGTGGTGGAGGCATCATGGTTTGGGGCTGCTTTGCTTAGTCAGGGCCTGTACGGATTGCAATCAAAGGAAAAATGAATTCCCAAGTTTATCAAGACATTTTGCAGGAGAACTTTAGGCCATCTGTCTACCAGCTGAAGCTCAACAGAAGATGGGTGTTGCAACAGGACAATGACCCAAAGCATAGAAGTAAATCAACAACAGAATGGCTTAAACAGAAGAAAATACACCTTCTGAAGTGGCCCAGTCAGAGTCCTGACCTCAACCCGGTTGAGATGCTGTGGCATGACCTCAAGAAAGTGATTCACACCAGACATCCCAAGAATATTGCTGAACTGAAACAGTTCTGCAAAGAGAAATGGTCAAGAATTACTCCTGACCGTTGTGCAAGTCTGATCTGCAACTACAGGAAATGTTTGGTTGAAGTTATTGCTGCCAAAGGAGGTTCAACCAGTTATTAAATCCAAGGGTTCACATACCTTTTCCACCTGCACTGTGAATGTTTACATGGTGTGTTCAATAAAAACATGGCAACATTTCATTCTTTGTGTGTTATTAGTTTAAGCAGACGGTGATTGTCTATTGTTGTGACTTAGATGATGATCAGATCACATTTTATGACCAATTTGTGCAGAAATCCATATCATTCCGAGGGGTTCACATACTTTTTCTTGCAACTATATTTATTTATTTTATTTTTATTTATTTTTTCAAATGGAAGTGTGATCATTTCCAAACAATTTTAATAATTCCATAAACACCAGATTTATTGACAAATCCAGTTTGATAGAAAAAAAATGAGCATTCACATATATTATATTTTTTAAATAGCTTTTCATTGAAGCTATTAAAACTTTTCATGCAGCACAGAGTCTGTTGTATGTCAAGGTTACCACTGACATCTCAAAAACATTTGAAGCAATGTAAAACAAAGTTTAACATTAAGAAAATGCTTTCTTTAAAACTTTGATTGGACTAAAAGTGGTTCAGTTTAGCCTTTTATAAGGGGTTTAACTGAGTTTTTACAGGATGAGGTGGCAGCAAGTGACCTCCCAGAGAATTTAGATGATCTTATTGACTACATGACACACATTGATAAGGGTTAACGAAAATACCTAACACTTGCAATAAACTGATTGAAACTCCTAGATTTATCAACACCGACACACCTGTTACGCTGAATACGGAACTTATACAATTTTTAGCCAAGTTACCGAGGCTGAGAAGAAGGATCTTTGATTTATTCAATCATGAAGGTTCACTTCTGTCCAGTGGGGCTGGAAAAACTACACACCTAAGGTTTTTTAGGGAACTGGCCTTGGGTGTGACAGCTTTGCCCCCTCTCTTGTCCCCAAATAGATTGTTTCTGCCAGTTTCCTTGAAGTGGGCAATGACCACATAAAATGTTAAGGCATTTATTGACTATAGGGCAGAAAAGAATTGCATTGATTCCATTTTTGTTTCTAAAGCCCCCATACCCTTAAGTGTTGATGCCATAGATTGTAGATCCCACTGCTATTGCCTGCTATTTACACATGAAGCTCAACCTGACCTATAGAGGGTTTTTATGACCTATATAAATCCATCCTCTTGAGCAGACCTTTGCACTGTCATGGGGGGAGGGCAGGAGGGGTGGTGGTGATGGTGTGTGTGTGTGTGTGTGTGTGTGTGTGTGTCTCTCTCTCTCGGAGGTAGAGAAGTTAAAAAGCTACGTGCTGGCGGAGAGGGATAGATTATACCACTCAGATTCCTGTTTTAGTCTAGGCAATATAACTTATTCATTGCACTTAAAAATTGAAATAGGCTTCAGATTAATACAGATTTATTGTAATTATAATTACTATATATTTTTAATGCAGTAAGGCATAGAGTTTTGCTTTGTTTTTCTTACATAGAATCTGTAATATTGCGGCATAACAAACAAATGAAGCAGAAAATAGGTAAAAAGTAGCAGCACAGTTTCGTGTTAGAGGTTAATTTATAACAAGTGTATCTACCAATCTCCCAATCATCCTAAAAGAACCACTAAAACAATAGCCAAAGCTCTGAAATCTTTAATAAAACAAAAACAATTTAGTTTTTTTGTATTGCAGTTTACACAGAAATTGTCAGATCTGTCAAGTATCTAAAAGGTTTTGCTTATCCAAGCGTAAACAAGAGACACAGTCATCACCAAAGAAATTAGATGTTAGAAGCCTGTAAATGTACTATCATAGGATAGAATACGATAGTCTCATGGTTTAGGTTGATAGTTGATGCAAATTTTGTTATCACATTTTAAAAACTAGCTATTATTTCTCTCAACACAAGAGAAGAGTTATGAAAAATTGACAGAGAAAAGACTGAGAAATAATGTATATGCATAGACCTATTAGACTGTATGAATTTGTTTGGAACAATATTACAAAATGTATTAGAAATGTAAATGGTCTTCTAGTATTAATCAGCATTTCTTTACTTTACTGCCACTTTAAACACATGCAAATATTGATCATGTTAATATATTATATACATATACACATATATATACACACACACACACACACACACACACACACATACATACACACATATACATACACACACACAGATTTTCTCACCTCTCCTGGATGTTATGTTTATTCCTCGTTCTCAGGTCCTCTACCAGAGGCCTGGAAGTTTGAGGGTTCTGCGCAGTAACTTTGCTGTCCAGAAGAGTGCAGTTCTAGGAACAGCTATCTCAGATGTCCCACCTGGAATCTGTTGAAGCCACTCCCCCAACTTGGGAGTCACAGCCCCGAGTGCTCCTAGCACAACTGGGACTACTACTGCCTTCACTTTCCACATCCTTTTTAGTTCTTCTTTCAGTCCTTGGTATTTCTCCACCTTCTTATGTTCCTTCTTCCTAATGTTATAGTCAGTGGGTATTGCCACATCCACCATGACTGCAGTCTTCCGTTCCTTGTCTACCACTAAGATATTGGGTTGGTTGGCCAGCACTTGCTTATCTGTCTGGATCTTGAAGTCCAACAGGATCTTAGCCCTGTCACTCTCAACTAGCCTTTGTGGTATCTCCCATCTTAGGCAGGTCCAATCCATATTCTGTGCTGACTTTTTGGTACACAATCACCGCAACTAATGTGTATGCTAATATATTTTAGTCATTTTCTTATCCATGCATGAATACCAATACCAAACAAAGATTTCAGCAATTCCCTGCGCTAGTGAATTGGTCTATGTTTGGGGGAAGTTTTCCTGAACATAGATTTGTGGGATCCCCTGCGCTAGTGAACTGGTCTATGTTATCAGTAATTCCCCCGAATGTAGACCTGCTCTCTTGCGCATTCTAGCACAGCCTCACTTACCGACCAATTTGTTTTGTGACCAGGTCGTAAGAAAAGAACTAGGGTCGGTAAGTGAGGATTGTCTGTATTAATTTTATCACATGACAGGAGGCTTCCTATTTTGCATAACTCTCTTTACTAAACTCCATAGCAGTAAAGAAAGTGAAACATTTAAACCAATCAAAATGCAAATAGGGAGTATGTCATCCCAGCAAATAGGCTCCTTCCCCTCTATCTTTACTGCTCCATCGCAGACAGGTCAGAGTTTTTGGCTCTTCCCTATTTACCTCATAATATAGTTTTTCTGTACATTTATAATTGTTACTTATGTTTATTTACTTTATTTCTTCTTACTATCTTTTTACTTTCCTTGATATTTCTGTATTTTAAACTTTCCCTTACTGGGACTCTTTATTTTGTTCCCCTAGTGCCAGTGGCTTAACTCCGTTTTTTCCTGCTCTTTTTCCCGCTCGTTTTCCGCCCTTGGGCGGTCCCCCGAGTTTAGGCAGGTCCCCTGTCTTTGCCCCTGCTTTGCCGCCCTTGCCGGCTTCCTCTCATTAATTTCCCGCGGCTCGGCGCCAGCCGCGGCTTCACTCGCGGTGGCCATCTTTAAAACTGCATCTCGCGAGATTACGGACGCCATCTTAAAAGTGCCGCGAGTGCCGCCAGTACCGCAAGGGACACACACTGACGGACTTTCTAACCGCAAAATA
Organism: Pelobates cultripes; assembly: GCA_933207985.1. NCBI lineage: Eukaryota > Metazoa > Chordata > Amphibia > Anura > Pelobatidae > Pelobates > Pelobates cultripes. Next base: position 48,988,129 of record OW240919.1, read on the forward strand.
CTCCACAGAGGTCAGTTAAAGCGAAAGCTGTGTAAAGCACATAAGGTATTAACCTGTGCTTACTTGGGGTGCTGCCCTTAACTGTGCTGCTATAGAGGTCGCTTTGTGGCCACCTCTACAACCCTGGGTGTGGCCCAGAACATAAATCCCAACTAGTGGTGTTGTATTCTGCCCTGCTGGGGCTATATATATTATTATTTTGCCACCATTGGCACTATATACACTGCTGGGGTGACTTTGCCACAGCTCTCCTTCGTCTCAGACCTTACTGAAGGTTTAACCTTCCCATACATACCACTATATACCCTGCTGGGGTATCATATATATTTACATATATTTACCCCTGCTGGGGTTATTTGGTTTTTTCTCCTCAAACCAATTGCATTCCTTGTATAAGCCCTGCTGGGGTAATTTTGTACTCTGTACAACAAAACACGTTATTGCACCCTGCTGGGGTCTGCATAACAGTATAAAACAGCTTAGTACTGTCTAATACAGCTTACTGACCTCTATAATACGCCCTGTGCCAACACACATATTCAGGCATTATGGAGACCTCTCAGACTACAGAGCTCCAAACCATGGTAAATGAGGCCGTATCCGCCTCCATGGAGAAAGTTCTCTCCAAAATGATGGCCTCTAATCCCGACAGGAAGAAACCATCAAAAACCCACACAGCCCGCCATGACTCAGATTCTGACGAACTAGAATCACGCAAGAGCCCAGAAACCTTCACGGGCAAATGCCATTGGAAAGGCGAAAAGGGTCACCAAAACCCTAACAAAGGCAAAAACCCCGCTAAACGCACTAAACCCGCTATAGCCGCCACCCCGAACCCGCCACATGAGTACTCTTCGGAAGAAGAAGACTCTCACGCCAAATCCATGGCCTTCTTAGACGAATGGCAAGCGGACGAGTCAGATTCCAACGAAGACGTTTGGGGCTCAGATTCAGGATCCCAATCCTTCTTTCCACAACAAACGTTCACGGGAGAACCCCAAGAACCAGACACGGAAACCCCGTGGGAAGATGAAGACATCATTTTCGACCCGTTGGGGCAAAAACTTTTTGATCCACGAAAAATAAGACACCCACGCTCAAGCGACTGGAGACCACTTAGCGAGGTTCATGCACCTCTGGTTAAGGAAGTCCATGGACAAGACAGTCCGCAACCGCTTGAGGTCGGAATGCCCACGACCTCTTCTACCTGACCATGTTGCGGACACTCCAGAATTCGACCAGGTGATGACCACCTTTATGTCGCGAGGTGGCCGCGACCCACGCAAAGGTGTGGAGAAAGGGTTCAGAGGGGTACAGGATAAACTTCTGGACACTGTGGGACCATTATCCAGAATTATGTACTTGGCCGACGACGCCCTAGCCAAAGCCAATCAATTTGACGCTACTATGGTGCGAGAATGGGCGCATGATGTGCGGGAATGGGCACAAAGGTGCTTTTGTTTTGTGGGTAACGCCAATGTCGCCTTATCATCCGAGCGACGTAAAGCAGCACTTCTCCGCATTGACGGGAAATTGGTGGAGTTGGGCACCAAAGAACTAGGTCCTATGGCACAGGGCAAGCTCTTTGGAGAACTTTTCCTAAAAGAGCTAAGTAGACATGTAAACGTCTACACATCCTTAAACAAGGCTCAGACATCAATGCGTAGAGTCTTTAGACGGGCTGGCCGCCAAAGGGGCCGTGCTGCCAGCCGCTTCTGGCCATCAGGCCCCCGCTCTACGAGACCCCAACCTTTTTATCCAGAGGTGGGATACCGCCCATACTCCTACACTCGAGGCGCAGACAGAGGTCGAGGACCACGCACCCGAGGCAGAGCTCGATTTTCCTCAGGTAAGCAACCATTTTACTCACTTCTCACTCCCAATGCATACAGCAGGTCGCATATCTCTTTTCTTCCAGGAATGGGCCTCCATCTCCACGGATGCATGGATCCTACAGACAGTACAAGGCTACGTCATAGACTTCGTAGACCAACCACGACAGACGGAACTACCATGTCCTATCCACTGCTCAAGGATAGACACCTCTCTCATCGACGACGAACTTCAAACCCTATACTCGAAAGGTGCAATCGAACCCGCCTCCGACCCTCAGGGTTTCTTCAGCAACATCTTCTTGGTAAAGAAGAAAACGGGAGATCTACGACCCGTCATAAACCTACGACAACTCAACGAATACGTCACTTACAACCACTTCAAGATGGAAGGCATACATCTTCTACGAGACCTGCTACAAGACAAGGATTGGTTCACGAGGCTAGACCTCAAGGACGCTTACCTATCAGTACCCGTCCACCAATCCTGCAGACAATACCTTCGTTTCCACTGGCAAGGCCTTCCTTGGCAATTCACGTGCCTCCCCTTCGGCCTCAGTTCAGCCCCATGGTGTTTCACCAAACTGATGAAACCCGTGGTCGCACATTTTCGAGCACAAGGAATTCGTTGCATCATATACCTGGATGACCTCCTGCTGTTCTGCTCAGACAGACTCCGACTGGTCACACACGGTATACCACGGATCTCCTGTCATCCCTGGGATTCATAGTGAACTTTCAGAAATCGGCTATTTCCCCATCACAAACAGTACAATTTCTGGGATTCGAGATAGATTCCATCTCCAGCACCCTACGGCTACCGTCAGCAAAAATCTCAGCCATTCGCAAGGAATTACGCAGGGCCATCCGCTGCCACACCATTCCACTGCGCGCCCTCGCACGCATTGTGAGACTTCTCTCGGCTTCCATACAAGTTATATTCCCCGGTCCCCTCCACTACAGGGCGATGCAGCGCCTCAAAGCTTCCTTCCTCAGGAAAAAACCCTCATACGATCAGCCAATCCCGATGACAAAAGAAGTCAGAGACGAACTCAGATGGTGGCTAGACAGCATGGAGGCATGGAACGGCCGAGCCATCTTCGGAAGGGCTCCCGATATGATATTAGAATCAGACGCCAGCCTCTGGGGATGGGGCGCGACGAGCGAAAATACATCGACAGGAGGAACCTGGACATCCCAAGACCTCAACATGCATATAAACTGCCTAGAACTCCTAGCAGGGTCATTCGCCATCTGAAGCCTAGCGAAGGACAAGTTGGATTGCTGCATCCTCCTCAGAATGGACAACATCTCTGCAGTTCGCTACATCAACCGCCTAGGCGGAGCCCGTTCCCGCCTCCTGTCAGAAATCACGAAAGAGATCTTCGATTTCTGCCTACCCCGCAACATCTCCCTCACGGCAGAATATCTCCCAGGAGAGACAAACCTCACAGCAGACTGGTTCTCACGTCACTGGCGGGACACCAGCGACTGGAAACTAGATCCACAAATCTTCAACCACATTGCGGATCGCCGAGGACCACTCCACCTGGATGTATTTGCGTCCCACAACAACAGACAAACGGAACTGTACTTCAGCTGGCTCCCGGATCCGGAGAGCGCTGCAGTGGACGCATTCCTACAACCATGGCCGATCACGGGAGCCTACGCCTTTCCCCCCTTCGCCATGATAGCGAGGACCATACACTACCTGAAGAATCAACAAACCTCTCTAGTGCTCATCACTCCACTATGGAGAGGACAACCTTGGTCCCGGACCTCCTAGCTCTTTCATACAAGGATCCTCTTCTATTACCCCATCATCAGTACATTCTCACAGATCCAAGAGGACACCCTCATCCACTCATCCTGGACGAGCGTCTCCATCTGGTGGCTTGGACACTTTCAGGGGCTCCTGGCAAGTTGGCGAACTATCGCAGGCTGCTAAAGAGCTACTATGGGACTCATGGGCCCCTGGAACCAGAAGATGCTACCTATCCGCTTGGAACCCCTGGTCCACTTGGTGTTTGGAACGGAACATCGATCCATTTACGGCCCCTATTTCAGCCATTTTGAACTTCCTATCCCACCTATTCTCATTAGGTCGGTCTTACAGATCACTCAACGTAATTCGTTCAGCTATTTCAGCAGCTCATGTCCCCATACTAGGGATTCCGGTTGGTAAGGACCCACTGGTGTGTCGACTTCTGAGGGGCATTCGATTACAACGCCCTCCAGGCCCGAAATATTCTCGATTCTGGGACGTCGACGTAATCCTCCGATTCCTGAGAGACTGGCCAACTAACGACAGACTCTCCCTCCGACAACTCTCAGCAAAACTCACGGTCTTGCTTTGCCTGGTCTCCTTCCGCAGAGTGTCAGACATTCAAGCGCTGGACATAGACTCTTTTTCTACCTCCCCAGAAGGAGTAACATTACGGATATCTCGTCGCACTAAGACGGACTCCACATCTGTATTTTATCCATTCTTCCCCACGGATCCACAACTCTGTGTCGTCTCCGCTCTACGTCAGTATGTAGAAACTACCTTACCACTCAGGTCTACACCCTCAGGTCAACTCTTAGTATCATACGTTAGACCACATGTTCCTATTACAACAACATCCCTAGCGAGATGGGTTCGATGGTTACTATCGCTAGCCGGCGTGGACACTACATTCGGAGCCCACTCCGTACGCGGAGCAGCAGCATCCTCAGCCTTCATGGCGGGTGCCTCCATAACGGATATCCTACACTCCGCGGATTGGTCTAGAGAATCTACGTTCCGCACCTTCTACTTCCGACCGAACTCCGGTGCGGCCATGTCTCTTATACAACAGCGTTAAAAATGCAAAATAGGAAGCCTCCTGTCATGTGATAAAATTGAAGATTATACTAGCGTTAGTGTACTTATAATTTTAATTTTAGTAATGACAGGAGGCGAGTATTTTCCCACCCGGAGAGGAGGGGAACTACTCTATTCATACAGCTACTACTGTCTCCTTTTTTCTTCCTTCTTTTTCAGTCAACCAACATGTTGGCATATCGTATCCTCTATTACCATCAGTCTATCTATCTACTGTTAGACTATTCTCTGAATTCATAATATATACTGTTTCAATGCTATCTGATGGATCAATACCTATATCACAAACAGTTGCCAGACCGGTGCCTAACCTTCTCACATTCTCATTTCAGTTTAACTTCGTTTCATCCAGCAACTTCTGCGGCATAATCATTGGACTACGGTTCTTCAGATAAAGACCACGCCTTCTATCGGTCAACTTCCATCACCCGTTGGTGCCGGTTCCCACTCATGCCAAGAAGTTCATCTTTCCAGTTGGATACCACAGTTGATGTTTACTACAGACTTTATCGCTACCTTCTTCCCTGTTCCGATGTCGCTTCCGAAAGAGGAGGAGGAGCCTATTTGCTGGGATGACATACTCCCTATTTGCATTTTGATTGGTTTAAATGTTTCACTTTCTTTACTGCTATGGAGTTTAGTAAAGAGAGTTATGCAAAATACTCACCTCCTGTCATTACTAAAATTAAGATTATAAGTACACTGACGCTAGCATAATCTTCAATTTTATCTCATTGCCTCCTTTGGTTTTACCTTAATGATACCCAATCCTGTCTAACCTAGTTCCACAATTTAAATGCTAAATTGCATACTATATATTGCCTACATGTGTACAATGAGTCACTTAGATTGGAGGCGCTGCTATAATACATACATCTAATGCCCTTTATTCACCTACTTTCTTCAGAGCCAATTTGTCCGCAAGGGACATAGCAGCTTCCCAGCCTAATCATCACTATGTTACCATGCAGAAATATCCCAAAATACTGCAGCCACCACAGCATTAGGATCTTGTATTGATGCTCCATACATCACCCAGCAGCTGACAATTTAACTCCAAACTGTCAAAATTTGGGAACTTTGCACACACACTGTAGGATGGCTTTACGCCAACATTATATGCCTCTGTGCAGGCAAATGTCAATGTACCCTTGCTATTTGTGGAATGTTTGAACTTAGTTTGCACTCAAAATAAAAAAAAAACATTTAAAACAAACTGGCTAACATGACTGGCCAGCCTCCAAGGACCACACATTTAAGATAGCAAATGTTTTTACTCCAGGAACTCAGGATATACCCCTATGACTCCAGACCATTGGAGTTGATCTATGGCAAATAACTGTACAAATGCTTACTAAGCAGGAACTAACCTCATTCATGGTAAATGTCTGGACCAGGAGACAATCTGATTTGTGGTGAACAAGTTAAAGGACCAATAAAAGGCACCCAGTTTTGCAGAAAATGCATTTTTTTCATTGAAGAGTTAACACACTAGAGGTGCTCTTGCACTGATAACAGAGTTCTCATAGAGCAGAATTTGAAATGCAATAGCCTCGCAATGCTTTCCTAAATTAATTTTGATCACAAGAGAGTCTCTTTTACATGTACAAGGAAGAAAGCTCATTTGGTAAAAACTTCATATTTTAGACTGTGCTTTTTATTTTGAAATTTTAAATAGTTTTACATTATTTGGCACAACCTAGGTCTTTTCTTGTTGTATTTTGTTCCTCATTTTTAAGGGAGTGAGAGAACCTCTTGTTTTCAGGGTCTGCTGCCTATAGTTATCAGTGGGTTGAATCTCTTGTGCTTATCCATCTGTGTGAGTTTTGATTAGGTGTACATGTTTGTATTCCTATTACTATAGTGTTCCTTTAAGGGCAGAATTCACAAGCTTAAAAGACTTGTTGGAAATGAAGGAAAAGTGATCATAGGAACTTCAAGGCACTGCTGTAGTGCTGATAAATCATTTCAGAAGGCATGTGGAAGAACTTGATAAGCAAGGTGAAAATAATATCCACCATCCAGAATTTAAAACACCCTATTTTAGGTAAAAGTGACCCTGTACCCATATCCATAAAAAGAGTGAACAGGACATAGAGACATTCAAGGGCAGATGGTAATTTGCACACTCATTTCTATTTAAGTTAATAATAATATATAATAAATAAAGCCCATTAATGGCAGCAGTGGACGTTCCAAGGAGATGGAGTAGGCCTAGATCTCTCCACCATTATACTAGTGTCCAAGTGATCCCTGAAGCCTATCACCATGCTACTCAGAGAAAGGATGATCTGCTATCGATGTGGCTACTCTTCCAATCTACAGGTCCATTCAGGCTATTTGTGATACTACTTATGTTAGATTGATGATGTGCCTCAATTCTCACAAAACAAAATAGGAAACGGGTCCGAAAGGTTTTCAAATCTCTTCGGGCAACTAAAACCACTTACTATAATACTTCATCATGATTCATGCTAGACAAGTCATCTTTTTGAACAGTCTATCCTCTGTCCACCTTGTTGAAGAAGTCTAACCATAAGAGAGGCATCTCATTCATCCATACATTAGCACATATTACTACCACTGGAATATCTGGAGAGAGTGATGCGTAGAGATGTCGCGAACTGTCTGCGAACTTCCCGCGAACGGTTCGCCACGAACCGTTCGCGGCGAACTCCGGTCAGCTGACACATCCCTGCCAATCCCCGGCAGACCCTCCCTCCCAGACCCTTCCTTCAACGTGGATGCTGTCCAGGAAGTAGGAGGGTCTGGGAGGGAGGGTCTGCTGGAGATTGGCCGGGATGTGCCAGCTGACCGGAGTTCGCCACGAATGGTTCGTGGCAAACCGTGGCGAACCGTTCGCGGGAAGTTCGCGACATCTCTAGTCAGTCTGTACTACAGTGAGAGTTTAAACTATAAATGCTAACTTAATTGTCAGCTATGCCTTTTAATTGTGTTAATTTATGGTGGCATCACACTATACAGTTTTTTTCTTTCAATCTCTTAAAAAAATTATAATAAAGTAGATGCTTGATATCTGTTCTGGAAGGAGGCCATCGTTCATGTATTACAAAGCTTGTTCACAGCTCTGTAGAAATTGTGGTTGACACAGAAATACAATTATTTTATCTTTATCCATGCAATATTAAACTAATCTTTTTTTAACGTACGAAGTTCTAGATTAAAAGCTTCCGTTTTTTTTATTGGAATATGTTACCTATGTCACTTATGTTAGGCAGTGGACGAAATGTCAGCAAACCATAAAAATAAAACTGCTCACAAACAAAGGAAAAAAACAAACAAAACAAAAAACCACAAATAGGAGGGCAAATTATATATATATATATATATAAAGAAATAATACTACGGTATAATATTGATTATTTACATTGAGTATTGGCAATGTTTTCTGCCATTTTCTAGTTTTTATTTCTGGACTGCAAAATGTGTGTGAAGCTCTTAAAATCAGCCTGGTAACCTATTTTCTCAGTGTGAATATGGGTATCTGATCATTTTAAATTAGCATATTCCTTTTACTAAGGCACACAGCATCTTCCCCCTTGGAATATATCCAGTCTTACAACAACAAGAAAGTGTTCTTATTTTGCAAGCCTGAGGTTAAAACATCTTATGATCACAGAAGAGGTTGCTGATCCTGAAAAACGCCTGCAGTAATAAACATGCACTCTGTATAGAATTGTCATTTTTCCTTTTATTGGAATTAAAATTTCATACATCTATATACATGTATAAAACAAATCATGTTCTAAATGTCATTGCATAATTTTTCATGCAAAATTCCATAACAAAAGAAATTACAGCCTATTATGATATAGTGTAGTTGGCACTCTACTTGTATAATTATTTATTCAGAAGCCCACCTGCAGTCTCCCTTTGTGTCTCTGGCACTTACACAGAGCACATTTAAATTCTTGAGGCATGTAAGCCTAGCCTGGAATTTCAACCACAATATACCCAAAATGTCCATCAGATCATAAGATTGTGTACATAAAGGAGAAAGGCATATCTAAAACACAAATGGCAAGAGTGATGGATTATGGAGGATATTAACTTTAAACACTAATACCAAGGGGCAGGATACAGCGTTTTTACAAAGTAAAGGTGACAAACATTAATTTTGAAAATAACAGTAGTTTTATCTATTTTTGTATTGCTTTAGAAGGGATACTTTGACAACGGATTTATTGTGCTCATTTTTCATACTGAAGGACATTTTTTACATTTAAGAGTTGTTTTGTTTCAATACTAATGTGGCACATTTAATCAACTGGCCTACTGCGATTAAAGGGTTTTTAATCAGCAAAAGTTCAAATTGTACTAATTTTGGAACCAACTAGAACACGGTCATGTGAAGTCATCAGCATATTTTATGATTCATTTCTTAAGGTTGGCTGTTTACAAAGTCAGTGAAAGATTAGTCTGTAGTATGTAAAAACATTAACTTACAGCAACAAGTATAACAAAACTAGTGTTAATATTTAGTATTTGTTGAAATGAAACAGTAACTTAGGTACCCCTGTTATACATCATCTCTGCCAACTGGCAAAAAAAAATAAAAATAAGTGAGTTTTACATGATGACCAAGATGCCCACCACTTACAGGTACACAATAATTTCTTTAAATGTTATTTTAACTTACCAATAACACACGATCCAACGCACTCACTCATACACTAAACAGCAACTTCAAAGCTCACAAATTTGTATTAGTTTTTTTTTGTTTGTTTTTTAAAACACCTAATCTAGATAAAAACAATTGGGTCTAGTGACAGTATGTCATCATACATTGCATAAGCCTGCCACAATGCCAATGTACCCCATTTGTGGCATGTCCAATTCTAGCAACCTAATGGCTGTTCTTTTGGGATTAATCCACTTGCTTGGAAAATCCTTCTTCCTGAGAATCTCTTCAATGCAAGGTTAAATAGAACTCGGAATGATGCAGCCTCCCCAGGTAGGGGTGCAAGATTGGGCAGTTGACCTGGACTCCTAAATATGTTTCATTAGGGTGCTGCTGGGTTTAGGTTTCTAGGAAAAACCTGTCAAAAATGAAGTACGTTGGCGTTGTGGCATGCTTATGCAATGTGTAATCACATAATGTAACTAAACCCCTATTGTTTTTGCCTAGATTAGGTTTTAAATAACAAACAAAAACCTATCAAACTATTAGAATCCGAACTTTGAATTTGCAGTGTAGTGAATGAGTGAGAGCTATGAGTATATATAAAAAATAAAATCCTCCGGTTCTGTTAGTCATTCACATTATATATCTGTGAGGAGAATACTTAAATTGGTAAGATGGTTGGAGCACATATTATATATAGTGTTATTAAGTGCATCAGAATGTACTGGTTCTCTCTCATCTATGTCAATACTCATACATTTTTCAAGGCTGCAAATGTCTATTATGTCTTCTCAGTTCAAACTAGCAAAACATTCATAAGTGATTTTCAATTTATGGCTGAATTCAAATGCTAACTCAATTCACACACACGGTGGCAGAGGGACTTTTGCAAAAGTATTCTAAAGTAGAATCAAGGTTAAGGTCATCCTACAGTGCCTCATGTATTCTTGGAATACAGAGACACTGTAGGATTGGATAAGTATATATGAGTAATATATTTAAAATGCTTTAAATGCATCTAAACACAGACCGCTATCACCATTGAATATTTAGAGGACTGTATGCGTAATTTAATTTTGGACAATTGCTAGTTCCTCGGTCGTTATTATTCTGCCTAAACATAACTGTATATTAAAAAAGTCTATTATTTCCTTATCTTCTAATATTCTCATGGATGCATTTAAACTATAGTTTCAGTTTCCAGGTTTTTTTTGGGGGGTGGGGAGGGGGGATTAATATCAGGTCCACCTTTTCCTTGTATTTAGCAAAACTGTTTTTGTGAGGGTTTTTTTTTTAATGTAAAAATCCACACATTGGTTAAGCATCTGGGCACCACATCTTAGCATCATGTTAAAAGGAAGACTCCAGATCTCTAAAGCATTTTCACTTACAAAAATTATTTGTGTGAAGAGTGTGACCTTTTTCATTATACAAAGAATATAGGTATAGGCACTTTTATACACACACACACACACACACACACACACAAGCTTGAGAAATCATATTTTCATTAATATATCAGTGTTCCCAGCTTGAAATGCTAATGAGCACAGACAGGCAATGTGTTCCATGCATCATCCTGCATTTTTGCACATACTATTGGCACCTGACATTATTTTAAACACAGCTTTGCACTGTGGGAACTTCCATAGTGTTTGGTCTAGGCACAATCATTTTGGAGCCTAGCTATATGCATTCAGAGAGACTTTAACAATAAGACCAGCACCATGCTGATGAAACCAGGAAACTCAAAACTGTAGTGTCAATAGCTGGCTTCTGGTCAATGAAGGTGATGCATGTAATTTTTCTATTTGCACTATAGAGAGATTTATCATTTACTTTTTGGAACAGAAATGTGTCTGTGTGTGTGTGTGTATATATATATATATATATATATATATATATATATCCCAAAGAAATGAGAGCACTCACTGGATTTAGTGAAAAAAAAAATCAAACAATTATATTTAGGTTTACATGAATTAAATCAACATTTCCACCAATTTTTCAGCCTTAGTGTATGTCTCTTCTCTCTCCTCCCCCATCCCTCACCAGCACATTGTCTTTTTATCCCCCACCAACCCTTTGATGTCCCCTCAGCCCCTCTGGGTCTCTCCCATCAGCAAATGTCTATTTTTCCCCTCCCCCCGTCCCTATTGGTCTGTGTCTCCCCATCAATAGGATCAGTATTTGCCACCTATTCAGCTGTTCTGTAAGATGCAAGTGTGAATGTTTGCTGAAGGTTACTGGGGTTCAGCTCAGTAATATTAATAGTAGTCAGTTTGGCTAGAAAGAGAGTCATCAAGGAAACTTGGAGCAATGTATATGAAGGTGATGGCGGTGTCTGGTCAGCATTGAGACTATTCCTAACATCCAGATAATATAATAGTTCTGTAGGACCATTTATTGTTCCAAACTAACATGAGTGTTTTGTTATATAGTCCAATAACAAGATGGTGATTGCCAATACAATAAACAGATGGAGAACTATAATAAAGCAACATTTATATTAAGTACATAATCTACGACTTTATTATTTTATTAATTATGTTTTCCTTAGCCATCCGTCAAAATCAATTACAGTGCCAACTTTAACAATGAAATGTTGCAGAGATACAAAAACCCATAATAGCCAATAAATCTGATACGTTTTCTGTTTGCTCTATGTGGATCAATTTGTCTAGTGTAAAGGGACGGTTAATGAGAATTCAGCTATTACATGTCATTTTCTCATTTATCTCATGTTGAATGAGTGGAACCATTAATTTCAAAAGGTTAATAATCTACTGAAAAAAAAAATATCTTGCTTCCCAGATGGCCTCGCTGTCTTATGTAATGTTTAGGACCGTGCACATTTGCTATGCCCGCAAAGGACTTTAAAATACCTTTTTAAATAGTTTCAAATTGAGATGTCTTTGATTATGTTCATGTTGATCTGGCATTTAAAAAAAAAAAAACATCAACAATAATTAGATCCAAGGTGATGGTACAAGTGCATGGTGCTCATACTTAATAATGAAATACAAAAATAGAGAATCATGTGAGACGATAGAAGAAGAAATATCTGGTTTTCAACAAAAACATTTACAGAGACTCAGTATGCAGTGGCTACTAAAAATGACTGAACATACTCCATTTGCAATGCCTTGGGTTGTCTTCTTTTGCAAATTGCATGCCATAATGGGGTAATTCTTATTCCCTGGCTACCATACAGTCTCAAAGGTAGCATAACCAATCTGGCTAATTTCAATGTAACAAAACTGAAAATAAAGTCTTATATTTGACCCGGTAACTTTCAAAAACACTATAAAACCTGTACATGGGGGGTACTGTTATACTTGGAAGACTTCGCTGAACACAAAGATCAGTGTTTCAAAACAGTAAAACGTATCACAACAATGATATCAGTGCTGTTTGTGTGTGAAAAATGCAAAAAACTTCAGGTTTTATGGTGTCTTGGAAAGTTACATGGTTAAATATAATGCAAGCAAATGAAATTCTCTGGACTTTCGACCTGGGTTGTCAGTCAGGTCGACCAAATTGCAATCAATAATATTACTTAATTATGTAAAAATGTTACATAAATATGCACGTAGAATTTAAATATATACACATATTTATTTGAAGTCTACATGTATATTTATGAAATTATTTATGTAACTATGTATATGGACCTATGTATACTTCGTATATATATATGTATATATATACACACACACATACATACATATATACATATCTCCTGTGAAAGTCCACAAGAGGGACTGAAACGTTGATCTTCTCTTAAATATTTCAATAAAAGTTACGTTTTAAGGAAATCCGAGAGTGCAGCCAACTATTTCAATAGCATATATATCAAAATACAGTTAGAATACAATTACACACCCACAGTTTTTTATTATTTTTAATTATTAGATTTATAATATATATATATATATATATATATACACACACACACACGTGTAATTTTACTCCAAATGTATTTTTATATTAATATATGTATATATTAATAAAAATTACATTTAGTATGAATATATTTATATATATATATATATATAAAAACTTTTTTTTTTTATTTAGACAAAACAGTCCCCCCAGACAGAGAGGAATACCTCGGATATGTCCCAATCGCTTCCATTCCCCCGCCGGTGATCAGTCTTCCTCTCTGTCTGGTGGGACTGTCTGACAGCCCAGACAGTACTGGGGGAGGAATTAATCTTATTCATTTTTTAAAATTTTGTTTATTTTACTGAGTGCCTCAACCCATCGAGGCACTCAGCAGACAGGCAGAGCATCGGAAGCCTGTCTGATGGCTTCCAATGCTCTGCTACACTGCTGGGCACCATGTGGGGTAACCCGGAAGTGATCGCTCCAGGACATCGAGGCATTGCTGCAATACAGTTAGAGCGGCTTGAAGCGATCACGAAGTCATTAACAACAATTTATTTGTTGGATGTACTGGTTACATCCATGGTCACCAAGGGGATAAAGTTATAGGTTTGGAAACTGATCTATAAAGTTCAAAACTAGCCCCATAGATTACTAAAGTAGATGTTCAAGAGAAACCACAGCTCTTATAAAAGACATTTCAACACCTTATTGTATAAAAGTCAACTGAATATTCTGGCAGATAACTGGGTAACCCTTCCTGCCATGGTCTCAGATTACAACTGATGTTCTTACACATACAGAGTGAATTTCTTTTATTTCCCACTTACCATTTAATCCAACAATATAATCTGACAGTAAACATTCCATTGCCATTCTATTCCTTGCTAAGATTCTGAGTAAAGTGGTTTTAATTATCTGTTTATATCCATTCGTTGTGCATTTAAAGATTGTTGATAGACTGTGTTCCTGCTCATTATTTTTAAATGAAAGACATTTGAAATAAGTAAAGAACGATGCAATACAAAGAGAGAATACTTACAGAACAGCTTTTGTCAGGATTCCGTTTCCAGTTTCTTTTTACCTGCTTCTTGACTGCCGTTGATTGTAAAACTGCATGTGAAGCAGTCCGGGGATTCAGTGCCAGAATGTTCTGTGTGCAAAAATGATTCATTTTACTAACAGTAAATTTCAAGAAATTTTTATACACCTTTTTCATGAAATATATATATATGGGAACATGGCATAAGCAAAGTAGCTTAACTCATATATAACAGATATAAGCAGGAAGATTGTTAGAGCCTGCAGAAGAAGACTGTGTGTGATTAAAGTGCAATTATGAAAGCAAGAGATAACACTTTCTAAAGTAAACATACTGTGCTGTCACATTAGAATAAAAATGAAATATTTTTTCCATGTAAGAGTCACAGCCAAGGAAGGTGTGTCTAGGGCTGCACAAACAGAAACAAAGTGTTTAAACTCCTAAATGGCACAGAAATGAGCAATGAGAAAAAACAAACAAAAAAAAATACTTACATTTACTATAAAATTATAGAAATTTCTATTAGCTGGTCACAAAGTCACCTAGAGTAATACATGCTCTGGTTACACACCTTGCAACTAAAATGTTAGAAAACATAATTTTGCCTTTGCCCTCCACCAGATTGGATTTAGACGTTTTGACTCTCTGTTCCAGAAAGGTGGATTTCAAATAAAACTATTTCAATACTACCATATGTAGATTGTCTATATAAATTGATTTGACGTCAGTAATGCACACTTTTCTGCAGACAAAATATCGCGATTGACTGTCTAGTTGTCTCTTAACCAGGTCTGTTGTGCTATATCATAAATCCATGCTTAACCCCTTAAGGACACAGCTTCAGAAGCTGGACATAACCTTAAGGACACAAGCAATTTTTGCATTTTTTGCTGTTTGTGTTCAACTGCAATTTGCATCTCTCTCATTTATTGTACCAACACATATTATATACCATTTCTTTATACAACAAAAAGGGCTTTAATTTGATGTGATATATACATGTATAAATTCTCATTTACTACAGCAAAAATGCAAAATAATGTGGAAAAAAAAACACAAAACGCTTTTTGGCAATAATAATGTGTGCATATGTCCAGCTTAGGAAAAGTAATTTAAAATCAATTCATTTATGTGTCTTGATTTACAAAGTACATAATATGTGTAGGATTTCAGTTTATTTTGAAAGTTACAGGTCACAAATAGAGATGTCCTGAACAGTTCGCTGGCGAATAGTTCCTGGCAAACATCGCTTGTTCGCGTTCGCCACGGCGGGCGAACATATGCGATGTTCGGTCCGCCCCCTATTCCATATCATTGAGTAAACTTTGACAACCCCCCCACCCGCCGCTCGGGGGTGGGGGTTGTCAAAGTTTACTCAATGATATTGGGGGGGGACCAACTGTTGTCCCCCCGGCCCCCACCCCTGAGCTGTGGGTGGGGGCCCTAAAAAAAATAATAGGGGGGGAACTTCTGTCCCCCCCCGGCCCCCACCCCTGAGTGGTGGGTGGGGGCCCTAAAAACTAAGAAGGGGGGGACCTAAGGTCCTCCCCCCTGGTCCCCACCCCTGAGCGGCGGGTGGGGGCCCTAAATACTAAAAAGGGGGGGACCTAATGTCCTCCCCCCTGGCCCCCACCCCTGAGCGTTGGGTGGGGGCCCTAAATACTAAAAAGGGGGGGACCTAAGGTCCTCCCCCCCGGCCCCCACCCCTGAGCGGCGGGTGGGGGCCCTAAATACTAAAAAGGGGGGGGGACCTAAGGTCCTCCCCCCCGGCACCCACCCCTGAGTGGCGGGTGGGGGCCCTAAAAAAAATGTTGTCCCCCCCCAGGTGACTAGGGGTCACCAAACCCCTAGTCACCCCCCAAAAAAAATTAACCCCTTACCTACCCCCCTGACCCTAAAAATAATGAGGGGGGACCTTTAAGTACCTGTAAAAAACTTACCATTCAATGTTTTCTTTCTTCTAAATCATCTTTTTTCAGCCCCAAAAAAGGCCAAATAAAAAACCATAATAACCGACGCAATTAAAAAAAAAAAAACCAGCACAAAAAAAATAATCCATCCGCGCAGACTGAGCTCTGCAGGGCGGGGGAATGCTTATAAAGCCTTGCCCTGCCTGCAATTAGGCTCAGAGCACTCTGATTGGTGGCTTTAAGCCATCCAATCAGAGTGCTCTGACAGGTAAATAAAGAGACTGACAGGTAAGTCTCTACATTTACCTGTCACAGCACTCTGATTGGTTGGTTTGAAATCCACCAGAGTGCTCTGTGTCATTTTACACAGCGTGGGAAAGTTCTTTGGAATTTTCCCATGCTGTGTAAATTGACTCATAACTCTCTGATTGGTGATTAGAGTTTTTTTTTTTTAATTGCATCGGTTATTATGGTTTTTTATTTGGCCTTTTTTGGGGCTGAAAAAAGAAGATTTAGAAGAAAGAAAACATCGAATGGTAAGTTTTTTTTTTTTTTTTTACAGGTACTTAGTTAAAGGTTCCCCCCCTCATTATTTTTAGGGTGAGGGGGGTAGGTAGGGGGATAATTTTTTTTGGATAAGACTAGGGTTTGAGGACCCTGTCACCTGGGACATTTTTAGGGCCCCCACCCGGCCGGCCAGGGACCGGGGAGGACCCACCCCTTTAGTATTTAGGGCCCCCACCCGCCACTCAGGGGTGGGGGCCAGGGGGGAGGACCTTAGGTCCCCCCCGTTGTGATTTATTTGCCACCGCTCAGGGGTGGGGGCCGGGGGGAGGACCTTAGGTGCCCCCCTTTTTAGTATTTAGGGCCCCCACCCACCGCTCAGGGGTGGGGGCCAGGGTGGAGGACATTAGGTCCCCCCCCTTTTTAGTATTTAGGGCCCCCACCCGCCGCTCAGAGGGAGGACCGGGGGGGGAGGACCTTAATTCCCCCCCCTTTTTAGTATTTAGGGCCCCCACCCGCCACTCAGGGGTGGGGGCCAGGGGGGAGGACCTTAGGTCCCCCCCGTTGTGATTTATTTGCCACCGCTCAGGGGTGGGGGCCGGGGGGAGGACCTTAGGTGCCCCCCTTTTTAGTATTTAGGGCCCCCACCCACCGCTCAGGGGTGGGGGCCAGGGTGGAGGACATTAGGTCCCCCCCCTTTTTAGTATTTAGGGCCCCCACCCGCCGCTCAGGGGTGGGGGCCAGGGGGGATGACCTTAGGTCCCCCCCATTGTGATTTATTTGCCCCCACCCGCCGCTCAGGGGTGGGGGCCAGGGGGGATGACCTTAGGTCCCCCCCATTGTGATTTATTTGCCCCCACCCACCGCGCGGGGGGGGGACAGTAGGTCCCCCCACTCATTATTTTTATGGCCCCCACCCACCGCGCAGGGGTGGGGGCGGGGGGAGAGGACAGTAGGTCCCCCCCCTCATTATCTTTATGGCCCCCACCCACCGCCCAGGGGTGGGGGCCGGGGGGAGGACAGTAGGTCCTCCCCCCCCCATTGTAATTTATGGCCCCCACCCGTCGCAATAGGTTTTTTTTTTGTTTTTTTTGTTTTTTTTACAGTGAGCAGCCACTGGCTGCTCACTGCTTTCTAGACATGCCCCTACTCGCTGCATAGCGAGTAGGGGCAGAATTTACTAATACTAAGTAATCTTTACTTAGTATTAGTAAATGTGGCTGAAAGACCAATTTAGGTCTTTCAGCCTTTTAGTAGATAGCGCTCTAATACCGTGGGAATTAGGGAGTTATCTACTAAGCGGCTGCAAGATGCAGCCGCGGATCGGAGTTTGCATGCCACAGTCCAGGTGTTAGTCCCCTTGAAACAACTTGTGGGTTTTAAAATTCGCCTGCCTATTGAAGTCTATGGCGGTTCGCCCGGTTCGCGAACATTTGCCGAAATTCGCGTTTGCCATTCGCGAACCGAAAATTTCATGTTCGCGACATCACTAATCACAAACTACAAGGTCTAAAATAAAATTTCAATGTGAAACAATTTTAGAAGTTAGTATGTTTGTCTTGGAAGTTTAATACCCATTACAGGAAACAAAATTGCCACACAAAAGGATATATTTATATAAAGTAGACATCACAGGCTATTTACCTAAGGTTAGTTTGACACTTTTTGCGTAGTCATTTCACCGCCAATCTCTGCTAAATATTGGAGTAAAATTGTGTTTTTTCTCTATTTTGGTATATACACATTTGACAAGGTTTTTGTAATGTGTATTTCGTAAACCTAGTGTGTGCTATCCCTGTACATAACCCCATATTGTGTTCATCTACATCTGCTGAGTACAACAATAACCCCATTGTATACCTTTGCCCCTATTCTGTGAAGCTACAATGCCATATAGGAGACCATGCTATTTCAGTTTTTATAGTTGGAATTTTCATAGATGGTCATATGTCTGATTTTGTGGCATTATAGCCATTTGACTGTTCAAATAACCCCATAAAGGCCTTCCATTTGAGAAAGCAGACACTCCAGGGTATGTTATTAGGCATATATTATACCTAAACTTGCCACCATTGTTTCACCAATTTATTTCAAATTTTGAAGAAAAAAAAGACTTTTTTTTACATACATGTTGCATTTTCGCTGGGTATTTCTTACATTTGATAAGTGCCACTGTCATAAATACCCCCTACGTATGCTCAGTTACCTCTTCTGAGTAAAACAATATGCCCAATGTATGACCCAGACACTATTTTGTGAAGTTACAGTGCTGTGAAAGAGACATGATAACTTCAGGTTTTTAAGTGTGAATTTACATGGAGTTTTAATGGGTCAGTATTCTATTTTTAAATATGTTAGCAGGTTGCTTTTTTCAAACTATCACAAAAAGGCATACTATTTCTTAAAGAAGACACCCTAGGGTATTTCAAAAGATGTACTTTGAACCTTAGCATGAAATAATTTTTCCGCTAGCTTGTACCGAGTGTAGTGGTAATAAGCATTTTTTTCTGCTTTTTTGACACACATAGTGAGCTTGTACTGTATATTTTGCAAACCTTATGTGTGCTATGGCTATATAATACTTCCTATCTTGCTCAGCTATGTCGTCTGAGCACAGCAATACCCCCATATGTACCTTTGCCAGGTATATGCAGACATTGAAGGGGCACATTTGAGACACAGCCATTTAAGTTTTTTCAATTTTTACGCTGTGTCCACACCCCACTTTGGAGGTTTGTATGTAGGTTAATTATTCCAGCTACCCCATAAAGGCATACAATTTCTTGTAAGAAGACACCCTAGGGTATTTCAAAAGACGTATTTTGAACCTTAGCGTGAAATAATTTTTCGGCTAGCTTATACCAAGTGTAGTGGTAATATGCTTTTTATATGCCTTTTTGACATACTCAATGAGTTTGTAATATATATTTTGCAAACCTTATATGTGTTACAGCAGTATAATACATCATATGTTGCTCCGCTGTGTCATCTGAGTACAGCAATACTCCCGTATGTACCTTTACCAGGTATATGACAACGTTGAAGGGGCACATTTGAGACACAGCCATTTAAGTTAGAATTTTTACACTGGGTCCATGCCCCACTTTGGAATTTTTTTAATAGGTTGTTTTTTCCATTTACTTCACAAAGGCATACCATTTCCTAAAGAAGACACCCCAGGGTGTTTCAAAAGGCATATTTGAAACATTACCATGGTATCGTTTTTTTGCTAGCCTGTACCAAGTGTAGAGGTAATACGCATTCCCCCCCCCCATTTCTTTTTAATTTTGTTTTAACATTTAAAAAGTTTTATTTAGCTTTTAACAACTTATTTTACGATTTCAAAACTTTGTGTAAACTTTTCAAAAGTTTTTTTCACTTTTACTTTTAACCCCTAACTAGCCTAACCATAAACCCCCCCAATTTCCCCACTAACTTCTACCCACCCTAGCTAAATAAATATTTTAAAATATTTAAAAGAATTAAATACATTTAACCCCTGAGGATTAAAAAAATAAGTTAACCCTCAGGGGTTAAAAGAAAAAAATCAGATCACAATGAAATACTGTGATCAAAGGTCAGGGAAGGGGTTAAATTTAATTTGAAAGAGGTGAGGGGGGTGGGATTTTATTGCTAACACTTTTTTTCTTTCACTGAGAAAGATCAGCACCTATCTGTGTCTCTGCAGTTTACCGCTCACACAGAGCTGCAGGGAAACAGATTGGGTTTCCCTGCAGCATGTGTGATCTCTGTGACTCCTGGTCAGAGCAATCACATGGGCTGAATCAGTGAAACTGCCCATGGTAGTGTGCCTCCGATATGGAGACACACTGTAGGAAGATTAACCCCACGATTGCGTCAATCAAGGGTTAATTTTCACTTTGGACAGAAATTTTCCATCCAGCGTCCTTAAGGGGAGTGCTGCAATGACGGAAAATTTCTGTCCAGCGTCCTTAAGGGGTTAATAAACCTGATAAAATATGTAAAACATGGGATATTGAAATGCTACATGTATCTTAATTTCCAGAAACTATAGTGATATGGGATAGCCAGCTCTGATCATCAGATAGAAATAATGCTAGATAAAGCAGCAATATATTTGTAAATATAATACGCTCAAAAATGTTTTATTTGCAAACATTCCAAAAACAAAATGATGTAACACCATGAAGACGCTGTAAACATAAAATAACTTATTTATTTTAAAACCGTAAATGTAAAAAAATATATTGCTGACTGTCAGAACTAAAACTTAGGATAACAACAGAGTTTGTTGTGTGAGTTATTGATAAGACGTTCAGAAAGAAACAAAGTAAGATGCTAGGTAATAGAGACATAATACTGACAGACTGCTCATTTCAAAGTCCATTTCATACTGCACATTAGAGCAACTTTTGCGTACTTTAGTGAAACATTGTTTTTTCTTTTAAGTTGGGGTCAACTATCAAAAAAATTACCATTACAAGATCTTGTACCATTGACATCTAACCCATTCAAGGTCACACAAAATGAATCAGGATTTTTTGGATAGATGCTGGAGGGGCTGCGGGGACCTTGGGACACTGTCTCACATATAGTGGCACTGTGAGAAAATCACATATTTATGGAAGATTATCCATTCCTTAATTAAAATGATAGATCCATCCATTGTCACATTCACACCAGACTTGGGATTGTTTAAGAGATCCCCTGATACAACCAATAGAATAGATAAGATCATGATAGTTCACAGCCTTGTCGCAACAACGTCAATCATACCCTGCTATTGGAAGTCGTCAGCTGTACCATACATAAAGGAAGTGCTTCTTTTGGTATTGGAAAAGATATGAATTGACATTGAGGATATAATTAATCTCACACACAATGTAATTCAATTTAGATGGTAACTATTTAATTTTATTTTTGTGTACTACAGTATACTCTGTATTATAAATCATGACAAACACCTGTCATTTCTAAATCTGATACATCTTACTACAGCTTAATGTAGTGGTTCTGGGACATCTAGCCAGGCTGAACATTGTAAAATTCACATTGCTGCCTATGACCATTTCCAGCAGCTGTCACTGACTTCCCGGATAAATCCTGCATAGATTGCAGGAACGATGTTCAGCATCTCTACTCTGAACACTCCACAATGAGATATATTTACTTAATGCATCTCTATGAGGGGGAGCTGATCGGCTTTTTGCTACGCATGTGCACTAGTCTCCAAATGCTTCCTTATGGGGAAGCATTGTATTGGCTGTGATTACTAGGATGAATTATCCCATGTGGGAAGCAGAGAACATTGTGCTGGTGGAAATTAGATAAATAAAACTATTTTTGATGCTCACAGGGACCCTTAGTAAGCTAAATAGTGAGCGACAGAATATTAGAAGCTATTTTGGGTTACTTGCTTTTATTTTATATAAAATGTTTAAGGTTTATCTTGTAATTGCCAATGTGTCTTGCCAAGGTTCTTTAAGAGTTAACATGATGCTAGGCATAGAACAGGTATTGTAAGATGTTCCAAAATATAGAACGTTAGTATTCCTGACACTAGAGTGGTTCTTTAAAAGTTTGAGATACCCAGTGAGACAATTTA
Organism: Pelobates cultripes; assembly: GCA_933207985.1. Classification (NCBI taxonomy): domain Eukaryota; kingdom Metazoa; phylum Chordata; class Amphibia; order Anura; family Pelobatidae; genus Pelobates; species Pelobates cultripes. The sequence continues at coordinate 49,010,403 of OW240919.1, forward strand.
TTTAGAATTTCTGAATTATTTTTTTTTTAATTCTTTATTTTTCATACGATAGGTATAGCAAGTACGATACAACTTACAGGCTTACGCAGAAGCCAATAACAAATATAACATTCTTGGACATACAAAATGTAACATGAGCGCACATGACAAGCCATTTTTGAAACCTTTTGTGCCTTGCCTCCCATCGAGGATTTTAAAAATCTTTATATTTCCACTCAACAGGTGAGACAACTGCACAGAAACGTTCGGGCTTACGCAGAAGCCAACATAAACATTGCAAGTGGCTAAACAATACATATCAAGTAGGCCATGCGAGTCCTTCCTGCGTCCCTGTACAATTGTTGCCCCATCAAGGGAGCTTTCACCTTTCCTTCAGGCATATTGGCTACAGTTGGGGCCCCATCTGTAACCCTACGTTTTATATCTACCCCTGCTCATGGGCTTCCCAGCACCTCCGGCAGCTTGATTATGCCTGGCGTAGAAAAATACTTGTCCCTTGAAAATCAAGGGATAAAAAAAAAAGGAGAAAAAGAAAAAGATATATAGCAGGAAATGGAACAAGAATTAAGAATACAGTATAGAAGTAAAGTGAGAAGAAATAGCTAAGTCAAGAAAAAGAGAAGAAAGAAGGGAGAGGAGAAGAGGGGGGGGCGGGCAGGGGGGAGAACCTCCATTCCCGCAGCAGCACATTTCTGAAATTTCTTAATTAAACAATGTGACACTTAAAATGTTGAGCACCTAAGACATCTGAAACGTAATGATTGGGTTAATTAGTTGTATTAATAGTATGAAAGTATGATTACCAAGATTTGGAAATACTCTAAAGAGTATCACTGATCCAGGCATAATGTGTACAACTGCATAAGTGGTTTAAGCCCTTAAAATCAAATTTAAAAGCATAACATCTATTGCACTTCTGTGCTAAAATTTTGATAATAGAATGATCAGAATGAAACTCTCTCAACACATTTTTGTGTTTAGAAGTCATTCATTTTCATGGATCTTGCACTGTGCTTTTAGTACAAAAAACCCCAAAAAACTTACAATTATGTAAGGCATAAACGTAAATTAATTAAATGATAGCTGCATTTATATTTTTTCGTATTTTTGACACACACACACTACAAGTTTCCACACAGGCTGTAACAGAACAATCAGAGGGGAAAAAAAAGTTTCAATAATAGAATCCAATCTTACAACTGTCAGGGTGTCCAGTGTAAAAAGAAAATATATATTTTTTTAAATGTAGACACACGGTGTCTAAATGCAGCTCTATCTGAACTCATGATTAAAAAGTCCAGGGGTAGGCGACCTTTTAGCAGCACGTACTAAAACAAGACATTTGAAGTCTCTCATTTTCTTTTTAAATGTACCTTTGTGTATTCTGCTTTTAAGGTTGTATTTCTGCATATGTGGGCTATATTATATTGTGTATGTGCCAGAAAGGTTTGTGGTAGTATGTGTATTTAACATAGTTATGCAAGCTGTTTATGGAAGGGCTGCTTGAGGGATTGTGTGAGTCTATGTGTAGGTGTGGAGGCTGCTGGCGTATTGTGTTTATGTGGGTTGTCAGTGTTCTTGTGTATGGAGGCTTTGTGTAAGTTAGTACAGGAAGTATCTTACAGTATTTCTCTAGGATATATGTAACAGAGATGAAGAAATACATAATGCAGTGTTTCTAGTTAAATGGAAGGATTTACAGATTTTGGGAGCTCTTGAAAGCTCCACTTGTATGAGCATGAGTGGTACAATACCCACTTCTGGATTCTTGTGGGTTCCTTTGATCTCAGTCAGCAGTACAGAAGTTTGTATATTAAAAACCTACAGATAGACTAATATAGTGTAGTATATCTGGATAAAATGAATAAAAGATCAAATAAAAATGCGCTCACACTGTATGGAGCCCGTGTGTTGGCTCCCAATATATTGCATTGAGTGGTATAATCCCTACTTTGGAATTCTAGTGAGAGACAGTCCTCTTTGTATATAGGGTATGCAATAAAGCAGATATAAATATAGTCCACACTGTATTTTTTCTTAGTGCAAATAGAGGGAAAATCACTTACACGTTTTGAACAAACAGTTTAGGACGTATTCCCGAACAAGGAAAGTGAAGCCCAGTACATGATGAATAAAAAGCAGGAGGGTCGATTGTATCTTAAATAAATCTTTATTCTGACACAAAGCTGAAAAACCTAATATAGAGTAAAAAGTAACTAACTAATGCATTTCACAATGTGGCATTTTCAAAGTGTCCTTTGAAAAAGTCACATTAGTGAAACATATTAGTCTTACTTTTTACTCTACATTTTATTGTTTTTTTAGGTTTATGTGTCAGAATAAAAATGTATTGATTGATTCATTATTTATTGATGAAAAAAAAAGTTTCATGATTGGCATCTGATAATGTGAGACACAGAACACCTCATTACACGAGGTGAACAGTGAATCCTCAATTACGGTCTATACCATAACAAAATATTTCAAAAAGGCAGTACTATAATTTAAACATAAACTTTGCCCTTTCATAAAAGGTAATAAAGTCACATTAAACAAAGTATTAGACTGAGACTATATATACAGTAAAAATATGTATTCTGGCCATCACCATATCCACCAACAATGGCACCCTTTTACGTTGGATGCCAATCGGGGGTAAAATTGGGCTGGTCAGTGACACAAATTGCATCATTGGCATCACCCCAAGGGACAGATTTGTTTGAAAAGGGGTATGTCTGTCTGAAGCATGAATGTATGCCACTCTCCCTGCCAGTCAAGCATCCCACCTGACTAATTTCAGACCATTTTTTAGCACTGTTTGCATGGTCCAAGTGCATGCTCCAAGTGCTTTCAATGATGTGTTCACTCCATACCTTTTTGGGGACCATTCCTTAGTGTCCTTAAAAGTGGGACACAAATAAAATGGCCTTGATTTAATTATTCTATTTTAAAGAAGCCACCATTAAAGTCTATGGGAATGTCTGTAGATAAATCATTGGAATAATTTCTTATTCTGATTCAAATGAATTAATTCAAGCCCAAAGTTGGGATGGTGGGACAGGATCCTGAAATCGGGACGGTCCTTGCAAAAAATAAATAAATGGTACTGTTAGGCAGCCTGAATCACATTTGCTGCTATAGGAACTGAATTATAGGTCAATCAGCCAGCGCTAGTGATAATTTTTTGGTCTACTTGGTATTTATTTTATGTTCCAGTGGCATACTAGTGTCTAAATGGCTTCAGATTCCCCACTTTTGCTGCCAGTCAGAGCTAAAGCATCTGCCTGTACAGCATACAGAGTACACAGGGACTCCTTTACCAGCCTGGCATTATTGTACCCCATGGAGCAGATGTACATATGTGCAGCAACAGCAATGTAGCGCGGATCTCTGCACTTACACAGATATCAAACCACCAAGCCCAGCATGCATATGTGAATACTGTAAGTGGACACCACACTCATGGACTCTTTCTTTGCAATAAAATTGCAAAATTGAGGCTTTATTGTGATGGAATAAAGCTGTAATTTTTATTAGGATCACTGATCACTCTAGTATTTCTTAAAAATAAAATTTAATTTTTGTCTTGCAGTATGTATTGTTGTGTGTCAAATAGAAATATACAAAATAAGGAAACAGAGCTAAATTAAACCAATCCTATAAACAGGTAAAGTCGGAGGCAGCAACCTAAAATAGGGTTCCCTCTAAGCCCTATGAACAAAGATAATATACAAGACAAAACAGAGGAAGGTTGCACCAAAGCTGACTAAAGTGCAGCTAGAGAATGAACAAAGTCCAAAATGTAGGTGGTGCCAAAACAAAGTCTTTAGTAGGGCCTGGTGGGGCACAGACAGCCTATGTGGAGGGGTATTCTCTCTAAGGGTCACGTGAAGATGGCTTTTCAGGATCCATATGTAAAGAAAGAAACAAATGATGGTGCAAATATGTCTGATGAGAGAGTTGATATGCAGGAAGAAGAGATCTATGGTAATTCTACTCACGTGTAGTAGAGCTGAACTAGCTCTAGTGTGGATGGCATACAGCGGTACAATCCCCGCTTATAGGATACGTAGAGAAGTATTGGTCTTTTACTCCGTATGTGGAAGAGAAAGACAGATGATAGGGCAGTACGTCTGGTAAAGATGGTGTATATAACAACAGAGTCTAATACAGTCTTACGTTTAGTAGAGCTTAAGCCAGCTCTAGTGTAAATAGCGTACAGTGGTATAATCCCCACTTGTAGGATATGTGTAGAGGGTTAAGTCTTTCGCTGATGTGTAGATCATAAGGGAGAAGAGAGACAACTAATAGTGCTCGCTGTAGAAAATCTTATATAAGGAGTATATATAATAAAATGTGTACTCACATAGGATTGGGCAGGCGGACTGCTCAATGACATAGGCATGAGTGGTATTATCCCCACCTCGGATGTCTTTGGAGTAATACTCAGCAGGAAAGATAAAATCAGGATACCAAGCAAAAATAAAGAATAAAAAAAGAGTAAAATGGCACAATCAAAGTGATTTAAAAGTAGCCAAAATACCTTTATTAGCAATACAGAGTAAAATTATAAAATATCCACAACGCGTTTCACCTATAATGGCTTTTTCAAGTGGAGACATTGTTGTGTGTGCCTGGAAGTTTATAGTTCATTTACTTTATTTTAGTTTAGTTAAACACACATGTCCATGTGCACTTTTGATTAAGAACATCATCTTATTGTAAATAATATTCATTATAGGAACCCCCACCCCACAGCCCATGTTCCCGTGTAGACCATGCACACAGAGATGAGGGAGTTTTGAATGCAATAAAATATAAATAAATCTAGTATATTGTTAATGGGCACATGCAGACCTTGTCATGACCAGATCGTGGGTTGTCCATCCTCAGTTCAATGATGCTTTATTATAAGAGACTTGAAGATGCTTAAAGGGTAGGACAGTTGCTTGGAACAGATAACCAGTGATCAAAGAAAGTGATGCATATGTCTGCTATGATAAAAATGCAGTTTAGAGCTCACAGATATTGGGTACTTTATAATCAGTGGTGGCCATATACACAAAATTGCCATATGCTGTGACTAAATACTTAAATGTTATACATGAGACTGGCGAGTTTAGTTAAAAAAAAAAAAGGATTGTTTGAAAAATTTTGTATTTATCAGGAGTTTACTCGACGCGTGCTAGACATTCAGTGGGAGGCATTTTTCTCCCGTGGGTTTACCCCATGCAACCCATGAGTAAATTGTGAGAGCACAAATAAAAATTACTGGGGAGGAGGAAAGCAAACATTTTTCTTTAAACATGTCATGTGCATCAGAAGAGAGGAAACTCCTTCGTGGGCCAACCATTTAGTTTAACATCCTCATCTGGCCTTTTCTCTTGAAGAAGGATTACTTGGCTTGACTATTCCCTAATTAGCAATATCTGATAGCCAATTGTGTATCAACATAAAGAGCTAGTTTTGTACACCTTTTGTTTGCTTATTATAGAAATTAAAATTTGCCAAAAAATAACTACACATTTATTAACATGACATTTTTTAAAATTTAGAACATTGTGTTTAAAAAGCATCGGAAGTGCATGCATTGAATAAAATAAGATGATGTATTTCTGTTTGTGTATACCTAAAGAATACACTTAGATATATTTTACAAAGTTAATATTGTGTTTATCCGTGGCATGAATACTGGAGGATAGCAGATAGAGATGATTGCATCCTCATTTTTAAATAATTAGAACGGGGTCAAAATGAAATACTTGCAAAGCAGCAGAAATACCACCTTGGCACTTTCTTGAGTGACAATATACTCTACTTATTGGTATTTGTAAGGAAACATTACGTTTATGGAATGTAGCTTCCTAAAAGTACCACCAGATTGTGAGCATTATTTCCAAATGCAGACATTTTGGTTGCAAATAAAGCCTGTCCAGAATTCCTGTAATATACTCAAGATGCTCAGACACATCTTCCTCTTCCCTGACTGGTAGAATGCAGGAATACGTTTGGACCTACAAAAGGTTTCTCGTACATGGTGTTTGGGGCAAACGCCATTTACAGTCCCTGATACAGTGAAGAAGAATATAGTTTTGGCAGAGAAGTCTGTTTCTCTGCAGTTAATTTGATCATTATCATGATTCTAAATATTGAGAGAAAGAACTTAAAAATAAAACAACGTATACATACACACACACACACATTCTCTTAGGGATGCCTGTGCTAAGCATTTATTTTATGTGAGCTGACAATCTACATTTATTCAATTAACTAAAGTTAAACTAAAACTGAATGGAGAGATGTTTGTTTCCTTTCTATCTGAGCTATTTTGGCTTACGTTTTGCAGTTATTTACAGCTTTGCAAGAGAGTTCAATGAATAAAAGTAAATATTTAAAGATTAAAAACATTAGCATCAATCCTTTGACCTTAGACTTGAATAGTCTGTACTATATGCTCATTGCTATTCCTTTTGTACACGCAGACAGGTGTATCATTAGATTTTTGCACACTTCAAGAATAATATCCACCTATTCAATGCCAGAAGGGACTGTAAGACTCTTCTCTGCTTGAGACCCGTGCTCTATTTAGCTCATTGTAACTGTGAAATGGTTAAAATCAGCTGAAAGAAACAAAAGCTATCAAAATGCAACTCTCACCAAAAAGCATAAAACATGAGTCTTTGTTTTCTCTTCAGTGCTGAAGGCAAAAAAAAGGATAGGAAGTAAAACCCCATGAGTTTTCTTTTCTAAAAGCGTCTAGCAATTCTAGTAGTTTAATGGGCTTCAACAATCACTTGAAAAATGTGTCTCCATCAAATGGAAATACTGTACACTGAAATACGATGTGAAAAAGCAGCAGGTTGGCAATGGGCTGTAATTTTAAGCCAACAAAGGGAAAATGTAATTCTCATAAGATTTTCTTCACTTATATGGCACTTACGAAGACATAAGATTTTAATCTACTTGTGGTACATGCACTATAATGATAAATGCGAATAACGTTTACAAAACAGTTTACAATATATAAAAGAACATGTTTGCATTTTCTGCATGCTTGATATGCTCTAATGGAAAAAAAAAATAGCAATGTGTCAAAATTCAACTACTGAGCATTCGATTGTTCATAAGACTTAGGTGTTTATTCAATATTTTTGGGGGTAATTTGCTTGTGTTTTTTTTTTTTTTGTTCGTTGAGTATGTGTTCTTCTGTCAACCTTTGCAATATAAGGCAAGTACCATGACTAAAATATTACACGATAAGAACATCTATTTAACCTATAAACTTTTTATCTCCCAAAATAATCGTATTTGTGAATGAATATATGAAAGTTTGCATTTTTTAAATGTTTTAAGGTATCGTTAAAGAGCAGTCTGTATACACGTGTGCAGTTTTTGATATGTTAGCAATGTATTACATGTTTAAAAGCCTTGTTCTTTATCCCAAGAATCTCATGAAAGGGTAAAGTCATGTAACTACAGTGGATACTAGTGAAATATAGGAGTGTAATGACAAATATTTATTTGATGCACTCGCAATAAAGATAGTGTGTTGGCATTAAGGTTCCTAGCTGCTTGAAAACATATTAAAAGGGACAGTGTAGGCACCCAGGCTACTTCATCTCATTGAAGTGGTCTGGGTGCAATGGCACTTTTGCACTTAGTGCTGCAATATAAAACATTGCAGTTACAGAGAAACTTCAATGTTTGCATTGCAGCTCTAAGTCTGCCCACAGCCGCTAGAGGGCTTCCTGAATCGAAACAGACCTTTGGTCCGACGTCCTCACGCTTTGCATGAGGTCCTCAGTGTCAGACTTTTCCCCTTAGGAAAGCATTGGTTCAATGCTTTCCTATGGGGAGGACTAATGCGTGCTCGGCATTTGTCGTGCATGCACATTAGCACCCGCTCGTTGCATGCCATGGAAGGGGGTGATGGGTAAAGGTAAGTAAATAAAGGTGTTTTTTTTAACCTTTTAACCATTTATTCACAGGGGAAGTAGGGGGAGCGATAATGTCAGGAAAACAGCTTTGTAATCCTGGCACTATAGTATCCCTTTTAGAGATAAAATATATATCACTGGTATATTGATTGCATAAAGGGACTTCAGCTGTGATAATGAGACTAACATGACATATTTACTATAAAATGACATAGCTTAGAGCTGTAGTAGCAACAAGGTCTTTAAAAAGATATCACATACAGCTGTGGAACAGTAAGGTACAAGTGTTGATGCTAAATTTAATACTATTGTTAAATCACAAAAAAGCTCTCAAATATGATGGGAACAGTTGCCTAGATTTCATAGTATTTGGATGGTCAGGTAAAACAAGCAAATCAATTTCTTCATCAACAACAGTTAAACAGGTGGAAATTCATCCAGTAACTGTGCAAATTTTCAGTAGTAAAAAAAGAAAAGTTTGTGATATAGAAGCAGCCATAGACACTGACCTTGATGAATTCATCGAAAAGACTGACACCATTACTATAACTTAACATTACTATTACATATATTAGTGTATATGAAATAGAAGCAATTAGAATGGCAATACAATTTTCAATATGATCAATATTTTGTTTAGTAAATAATAAGGATGAAAACTCAATTAAGAGAAATGTTTGGTCTTTTAAAAGCAGGTTTACACCTTACAAATTAAAACATTAAAAATAAGAAATGTATATTTTATAAAAATAAATAAAAAGTAGATGTACGCACACCTCCCCTGCACATTGTGTAATGGTTATATTTCTCAACATGTATTAAATAACATATATGTTCTGAGTAGAGTTAAATATGCATTTGCTAGGTTCACTTGCAGATATTTTTACATTCACAGTAAGTCTAGATAACATGCAGAAAGTCAAACATTAATCAAATAGACATTTAAAAGAAATGATTCAATCAGGGCATCATGTTGATAACACATTATCATAACCTACATGCACTAGTTATTCTCACAGTCGAAGAGACATCCATTTTTCTTGCCTTGTTGCGGTCATAGCAATAGTGACAGGTATAGCAGCAATAGTCTTTTTAAATTGTGATAATCCATTCTTGCCTCTTCCCTATATAAAAACTATTGTGAGAAAGTTCTAGTGACGGATATTGACAATTTTTTTTTACAATTTCCAGAATTTTAGATCCAACATAAAAACATGGACAAACAGTATGGAAAGTGGATCGGCTGCCACAGAGGGTGGAGACGGTTAGTCCCCAATATGGGTGGAAAGGCTTGTAGACCATGCAGTCGAGTCACAGGGAGCCGAGACAACATGCACTGATATGACCATAGCACTAAAGAAGCAGTGTAGGGGGCATTGCAAGTCTAAACTCAGTCCCTGACCTACGCCTACCTAACCCCGTAGTCCATGATTTGTCCCTTAGCACGCCCAGAAGATCTGGAAGCTCCTGTGGAACCCAGGGGAGTTGATGTTCGGGGAAATATTCTGGAAATAGAATCCATAGGGGCCTGAAGGTGCACCGCCTGCTACTGAACTCAGTGTGATTTAGGCGTTCAACTAACTTTCATGCTATGATGTGATGATCGTCAGTTCTGTTTTATTTGGAAGCAAGGGTTCACTCACACCCAGCTATGTTGACAGCCTGGTGACAACTGTTTTATGTCTTTCCGTTTCTCTTTCATTGTACCTGTATTCTGTATTTTGAAAACTTATTAAAAGAGATTAAAAAAAAGAAATGAACAAAAATTTTCAAAAAGGAGCAAGCATTTACTCCAAGTAGGAAATGTAATATATAAATGCCAAAATGATGGCATATGATCATTTTTTAATCAGCATGCTGAGGCAAGATCAAAAGCTAAACCAGAATGTAACATTTATCCTTTTAGGGTAATTAGTTACAAGTTTGGGAAAAAAATAGGAAACACAAAACAAAAACAAACTTCTATACCCCCAACAACCCACCTGCCATTAGAGAAACAAAAAAAATGGGAAGAATTTAAGTTGTTCCCAAGAAGGAAAAAACCACAACCTTCATATGGCTCTTACCACCAGCCTAATCTATTATGTAAGTTTGATTTTATTGTCAATCAGTATTCCAGGTTTGCTCAGATCTTATTCCTTGGCTTGAAAGGAACTTATTTTGTCGTCCTTTTTCTAAAGGCCAATGTGGTTTTTTTTATATCATGGTAAAATTGTGTTATAATAGAAACATTTCTGCCAAATGTAATCATGTAATAACATAAGCCAGTCTGCTCTGAATGTTGCACTCAGCAAGAGGAATCAAATAAAAATGCTCTTAGTGCATTATACGAAATAATGGTTTGTACTTTAAAATTGAAAAAAAACAAAATAAAGGATTAGAGATCAAAATGGTGAAGGTAAGCTTTTACGTTTTATTAACAGTTATTAAAATGATAATCGCTATGAATGACAGAGTACAGTTGTTCTACTTTGTAGTTAGGTAGGTAACTATTGCCTCAATTTAAATTTGTTTTAATCAAAAATCAGAAATGGTTCCATTCTGTTAGAAAAATATTTTTTTCAATAATTTGAATAGTATTTTTTTCTAACAGAATGGAACCATTTCTGATTCAAACAAATTAAATTGTAGCCGGAGATAAAAAAAATTAGCTATTGTTTATAGTTATTAAAAAGATAAAATAAAATGCTGATTGAAAAAAAAAAAAAAAAAAAGTAAATTCTGTCCAGGATTTGTGGGACCCAGTGGTAGACTACAAATTAACCAATTTGGAGGCCAAACAAGCAGATTATTACATAACAAGCCAGTTCTTTGGCTCTGCCCCTTCGTGTAGACCCAACCCCTCCGAGATTGTGTGGCAATGGGGTCCAACAAGGGTAGGTGGGTTCTACCAGAGGGGGTGGATCCTAGTGCTGCATACCCAGCCTTTATAGAAAGAACCTGGGCAGTTCGCAACCCCAAGGATCGGCTCTGTTTATACAAATACAGCAATAACTGGAATTACACTTCATTTTAGAAATGCTAAAAATAAATAGGATAAGGACATTTTTACATCTAACTGACTGTCAGAAAATATTCTTTGGCAAAAGCATAAAAGGATAAATGGAATGTCTTTAAACAAATTCAACAAAAAGTTCATTTCTCAACACATACTATTGAGAAACAAATATGAAAGAAGCAAGTTAAAGCCAGACTTAGACAAATTATAAAAGATAAAAAAGGGCATACAAAACATTTAAATCAGAGTGGTTGATTGCATCCTATAAGTATAAAAACATGCCAATAGGGCTTGCAAAAGAGTGATTCAATAGGCTAATCTTGAAAATGAAAGGCTGATGGCCAAAGAGAGCAAGACCAACTCCAAAAAGTTTTTTTTTTAATGTTAATGCCAAAAAGGTTACAAGTGAAAGTGTTGGTCCATTAGAAAGTGAAATCTGTATGTTGACTCCTTAAGACCGGAGGGCGTACTATTACGTCCTATTTTAAGCGTCTCTAAACGCCGCCGGGCGTAATAGTACGCCCTCCGGTCTTTCTGTACTTACCCGGTCGCCGGCGATCCCACACCGGCGATCGCAGTTGGGGGGACTCCCAGGGAGCCCCCCGCGGCACGTCCGACCCCCTGGAAGCCCCCCGGCCATGTAAGAGTGAGGTCCTTGCGAGGACCCCACTATCACATGGCCGGGGGTAGCTGCCTCCTGCATTGCCAGCAGGGGGGCTGCCTGTAATGACAGGTGGTCCCCCTGCTGGCTGAAAATAAAAGAAATAAAATTTAATCAGTGTAAAAAAATAACAATATATATATTCTAAGTATATATATATATATATATATATATATATATATATATATATATATATATACACACACACACACACACACACACACACATATACACACACATACATACAGGGAGTGCAGAATTATTAGGCAAATGAGTATTTTGACCACATCATCCTCTTTATGCATGTTGTCTTACTCCAAGCTGTATAGGCTCTAAAGCCTACTACCAATTAAGCATATTAGGTGATGTGCATCTCTGTAATGAGAAGGGGTGTGGTCTAATGACATCAACACCCTATATCAGGTGTGCATAATTATTAGGCAACTTCCTTTCCTTTGGCAAAATGGGTCAAAAGAAGGACTTGACAGGCTCAGAAAAGTCAAAAATAGTGAGATATCTTGCAGAGGGATGCAGCACTCTTAAAATTGCAAAGCTTCTGAAGCGTGATCATCGAACAATCAAGCGTTTCATTCAAAATAGTCAACAGGGTCGCAAGAAGCGTGTGGAAAAACCAAGGCGCAAAATAACTGCCCATGAACTGAGAAAAGTCAAGCGTGCAGCTGCCACGATGCCACTTGCCACCAGTTTGGCCATATTTCAGAGCTGCAACATCACTGGAGTGCCCAAAAGCACAAGGTGTGCAATACTCAGAGACATGGCCAAGGTAAGAAAGGCTGAAAGACGACCACCACTGAACAAGACACACAAGCTGAAACGTCAAGACTGGGCCAAGAAATATCTCAAGACTGATTTTTCTAAGGTTTTATGGACTGATGAAATGAGAGTGAGTCTTGATGGGCCAGATGGATGGGCCCGTGGCTGGATTGGTAAAGGGCAGAGAGCTCCAGTCCGACTCAGACGCCAGCAAGGTGGAGGTGGAGTACTGGTTTGGGCTGGTATCATCAAAGATGAGCTTGTGGGGCCTTTTCGGGTTGAGGATGGAGTCAAGCTCAACTCCCAGTCCTACTGCCAGTTCCTGGAAGACACCTTCTTCAAGCAGTGGTACAGGAAGAAGTCTGCATCCTTCAAGAAAAACATGATTTTCATGCAGGACAATGCTCCATCACACGCGTCCAAGTACTCCACAGCGTGGCTGGCAAGAAAGGGTATAAAAGAAGAAAATCTAATGACATGGCCTCCTTGTTCACCTGATCTGAACCCCATTGAGAACCTGTGGTCCATCATCAAATGTGAGATTTACAAGGAGGGAAAACAGTACACCTCTCTGAACAGTGTCTGGGAGGCTGTGGTTGCTGCTGCACGCAATGTTGATGGTGAACAGATCAAAACACTGACAGAATCCATGGATGGCAGGCTTTTGAGTCTCCTTGCAAAGAAAGGTGGCTATATTGGTCACTGATTTGTTTTTGTTTTGTTTTTGAATGTCAGAAATGTATATTTGTGAATGTTGAGATGTTATATTGGTTTCACTGGTAATAATAAATAATTGAAATGGGTATATATTTGTTTTTTGTTAAGTTGCCTAATAATTATGCACAGTAATAGTCACCTGCACACACAGATATCCCCCTAACATAGCTAAAACTAAAACAAACTAAAAACTTCCAAAAATATTCAGCTTTGATATTAATGAGTTTTTTGGGTTCATTGAGAACATGGTTGTTGTTCAATAATAAAATTAATCCTCAAAAATACAACTTGCCTAATAATTCTGCACTCCCTTTGTGTGTGTGTGTATATATATATATATATATATATATATATATATATATATATATATATATATATATATATATATATATATATATATATACAGATATAGATAGATATACACACATATATACACACACATATTAATTCTACATATATATTTATGTAATTTTACATAATTTGGTATCTTAATTAATTACAATTATCGGGACCTGCCTGACAACCCATGCCGAAAGTAAAGGGAATTTAATTTGCTAGCACTATATTTAACCCTATAACTTTCCAAGACACTATAAAACCTGTACATGGGGGGTACTGTTCTACTCAGGGGACTTCGCTGAACACAAATATTAGTGGTTTAAAACAGTAAAATGTATTACAACGATGATATCGCCAGTAAAAGTGACATTTTTTGCATTTTTTACGCACAAACAGCACTTACACGGACGATATTATTGCTGCGATACTTTTTACTGTTTTGAAACACAAATATTTGTGTTCAGCGAAGTCTCCCGAGTACAACAGTACCCCTCATGTACAGGTTTTATGGTGTTTTCAAAAGTTACAGCGTCAAATATAAAGCTTGTGTTTCATTTTTTTCACATTAAAATTCGCCAGATTGGTTACGTTGCCTTTGAGACCCTATAGTAGCCCAAGAATGAAAATTACCCCTATGATGGCATACCATTTGCAATAGTAGACAACCCAAGGTATTGCAAATGGGGTATGTCCAGTCTTTTTTAGTAGCCACTTAGTCACAAACACTGGCCAAAATTGGTGTTTTTTGCATTTTCCACACAAACAAATACTAACGCTAACTTTGGCCAGTGTTTGTGACCAAATGGCTACTAAACAAGACTGGACATACCCCATTTGCAATACCTTGGGCTGTCTACTATTGCAAATGGTATGCCATTAAGGGTGTAAATTTCATTCCTGGGCTACTATAAAGTCCCAAAGGCAATGTAACCAATCGGGCGAATTTCAATTTCAAATGTAACATGCTATATTTGACCCTGTAACTTCCCAAAATGCCATAAAACCTGTACATAGGGGGTACTGTTTTACACGTGAGACTTTGCTCAATACAAATATGTGTATTTTATTGCAGTAAAAGAAGACCGTATTATGACATTGACCATTAAAATGTCATGTAGAACTAAAAAATAAATAAATAAATCTTATTTTCTCCCATTGTTTTCATATTAAATTATGTTTCATAGCTAAATATTTGATATTAAATGAAAGCCCTGTTTCCCCTGAATAGAAATGATATATAATAAGGGTGGGTGCATTTAATATGAAAGAGGCGAATTACGGTTGGACAGACATGTAGCGCAAATGCCAGGTTTTGTTTACATTTTGTTTCGTTCACAACGTGTACAATTGGCTCCGTCGTTAAGGGATTAATCAAGGAGGCAAAGGACAGTGCAGAAATTATAAATAATGATTTTTCTTCAGTATATAGTAAAGAAGAATCTATGGCTGTATATTTGCAAATCTCTATTACAAAACCTTTCCAGCAAACAGGTAATTCGTTAATACATGATAAAGTGCTTCAAAAATTAAAGTTATTATAAAGAAAGGACAGGGGCCAGATGGAATTCACACACGTTTATTAGGAAGCTTGGTGTAGAATTATACACGTTTTTTAATTTTTCAGGTTTCTTTTCTTTCAGGAATTATGCCAGATGATTGGAGAAAAGCAGACGTGGTGCTTATATTTAAAAAAACAGGGTTCAAAAGAAGTGATAACATTCAAGAATTCATTTTGAACAGAAATCAACAAGGTTTTATGAAACACGGGTAATGCCAAACTAACTTAAATGCAATCTATGAAGAAGTTAATAAATATACAGAAAAGGATGTTCTACTAGATGTATTTATAAATGATTGTTAAGTGACATTGAAAGTCATTTGTTGGTGTTTGCAGTTGACACAAAACTAGGTAACAAAAAGTCTGAACATGATATAACTGCTTTACAGAGGAATGTGGATAAATTGAAGGGCTGGGCAGGAAAGTGGCAAACAATAGTCAACAAAGATGAGTGCAACATTTATGCATTTTAGAATAAAAGCTATTATACATTAAATGGGATAGAGATAGAGATAATATTAAATGAAAAAGGACTTGAAAACAATTAGAGATCACAAACTACACAAAAAAGAAATTTGATAAAACTATAATTTTGCATCTTTACAAATCAAATGCAAGACCCCACCTTAAATATGTGGTGCAATTTTGGGCACCGTTTTTAAAGGAGGATATTGCAGAACTAGAAAAAGTGCAAGCTATAAAACTAATAAGGGTGATGAAAAACAGTTATCAGGTAAGGCTAGAAAAAAATGGAATGGTTTTCTTTAGAAAAAAAGTGGTTTAGAGTGGATATGATAATACTATACAAATATATACAAGGTCAGTACAAACCACTATATGCTAACTAGTTCATCACCAGGAATATACAGCAGACAAGAGGACACCAATAAAGACTGGAAGAAAGGGGTTTTCACTTAAAGCAGTAGAAAGGGTTCTTTACAATAAGAACAGTAAAGATTTGGAATTTACTGCCTAAAATAGTAATGTGCTCTGAGGGTTTGGTCATAGGCACATTATGTCTGCAAATTAGTCTGCATATATAGAAACTTGAATCAAATACTTTGTTACTTGGTTAAGACTTGACTTATTAGCACTAACAAATAGCACAAATTGCACTATATTCATTAACCTATGGTAGTTAATCAGAAAACAACTGACAAGTGAGGAAACTCACGTAAAGTCGCATTGCACAATTATTGCAAGGCCTGCGTAAATGCATTTGGAATTCCTAACAAAGTGTTATGTTAGTTGCAATAGGTTGTGTATCTACAAGCATTGCTGTGAAGTACCCAAAGCCATAATGTGCAACAGTATTGTGTGCAATGCAAATAATTTTATCCCAACAAATTTGGGATTGTTTTCATTTCCTGCTGTTTGCATCAATGTCATTTCACCATTACCAAAGCATGACAAACATGTATTCCTAACACTATAGTGCTGGAGTACATGTTTAGGTGACCAGCTACCTTGGAATGGATCCTACATGGCTAAGATCTTCAATATTGATGATCTCAGACAATTCTCTGCTTTCCCATAGTAAAAACTTTAAGAGGCTGTTGTGTCAATCAATCTCCTCATAGAGATTCCTTGAACCAATGTATCTCTACAATGCAGGTAATGCATACAATGCAGCATTGAAATAGGAAGCACTTCTAGTGACTGTCTAGGTGACTGCCACCAGAGGTGTTACTAGGCAGCAGATAAACACAGCCTTTTTATGAAAAGGCAGCATTTACATTAAAAAGCCTGTGGCAACAAAACAACTACATTAAGCCTTAGTGAATCTGGTGACTATAGTGTCCCTTTAATGCTGGATTTGGCAATACGGGTGGTGTTCATTCTGGTACTGGTTAAGCAGCATCTGGGCTTTAGGTAACAGGAGAGCTCCACTTTTTGTCAAAATGGTTTGACTTTATCCTGACAAAAACCTTTTTGCATTGTAGACACTAAAATGAATTTTCTGCCTTGGCTGTGCTTGTAATGGACTAATATCGGAGGAACGCATCTCTTTCAGTAGATATGTCACCTACAATACTGATGAATTACATTGACTTAAAATAAAGTGTGCTGGGGCATCCCAAGTCCACCTCAAAATTAAGTACCATGTTAAGCATGCTATATATACCTATATACATTCTCTTTTTTCTCTTCCTTTACCAAAATGCCTCCATATTTTATCACTGTTTATCACTGTCCATTACAGAATATTTTTCTGTGCAACGGGGGAAAGAAGGGTAAGGTGAGTAGGTCTTCATAACACATTCTCTTATGTAAATGTGATCACTTTTTAACATATTAAAAAAATGTTGATCACTTTTATACAATTGCTCAACTGTATTTTGTATAACCTTTGTATTCCTCTATCTGTACTATTAAAAAAAAAGTCAAAAAATAAAGATTGTAAAAAATGTAAATTAAAAAAAATTATAGTTTTAAAAGTACTTACTGATCACAGTGCCTTTTATGCAAAGTCTGCACAATTTCATGTTACTTGAGGATGCAATCTTAATAGTATATTTTACTTTCACAACAATTATAATAACTTATGCAAGCTAGTGATATAGTCCAAACATATACAGTGTAGATATACGACTAGAGTGTTATATTAGATTAACCAATGTGGTAGAGAAACCCCCCTATTTCAAGCACAACATGCTAAGTTAACAAACCAATTTATCCTTTAATTCCCTTTGTAGACACAACCTACATCACTGTTGGGGAGTCCCTTCCTCTGTCCAAGTTCTTTAACTCAATGATCCCTGGGTTAGCTTAATAAATACAGAATAGACAACTAGCAATCCTCCATTCTGGATTTATTGGATATATAATGTAGAGTTGGAAAACTGGTTTAGTCAGAATAGAGATTTGGGCTGATCAGCGCTTCTAATAAAAATAAATAAAATCAGAGCCATCACATGTCCTAATCTCAAAGCAACCATACCAGCCAATGGAAAAGCGGTTTCAGTTGCTCTGGAGGTTTCAGGGTTAACCATTTTCCCACTGGCTTCAACCAAAATAGTTAAACACTTCCATTTTAGCAGAGATGCCTCTACCCAGCATGGGGAGCAGTGCCATGAGGATGGATTAAACCAAAAGCACTTTTTCTTTCTAAGAAATTCAGCAAGCGCAAGTCAGCCACCACATAATTTGCCCTCACTAAGGTGTTTTATTTGGCAGAATTGGTTTTCACAAAGTAATTTCAGCCAGATCTACACATTGTCACACAGAGGAGGTTTCAAATAAAATCTTCAAATCAGTCTTGTGTAATATAGGTCACTAATAAGAAAAAAATATAAAGAATAAATTTAAAAATGTACAAAAAAAAACCTTACAAACCACAATGTACCTTTGTTCAGAACTTCTACATTGGGTTTCAATGTCAAATGCACTTAATATTTTTATATGGAATGTGTCCACTTGTCTCCAGCTCATAAATTCCTGCATTGGATTAAAATGTAACCTATTCTATTGGCTCTTTATTTTCTAGTTCCCTAAAGGATATTATTTACTATTCCTCTTAAGACAGGTATGCTCTAGATCCCAGTAACCTACCCCCAGTGCACTTCTTGCAACTGAGTATCCAAAGAATCATCCTGGGTTTATCATAGAGAATAGTATCTGAAGGTTCATTACTTTTATTTGTAACTACACTGTGTTTTTATCAGAACTCCTACAAAGTATCATAATAAACAGAGTTTCAAACATGGATCAAGTATCTCTCGAGCTTTCCCAAATTGTGCCTACATGAAGGTTCTTGCCTAAAAGCACTGAGCAGAGCCTGATGACTGCATGTTATCTGATCCAACTGCTCGTATCTTGAAGCAGTTAGTATCATTTTTTTTCTACATCATCTCATCTTCTAGAGGTAGAAGTTGTTTGTACCAATTGTCATAATGGGACCATCACAAAAATTGGTTGGTGTCTACTTGATATCTTGACCAACTCCTAAAATTGATGTACCGCTGTTGCAAGAACCCTAAACCACTTATATGGTCAGCTCAAACTTATTTTATTTCTTGAAATGAAGAACATTGCTGATATCATTTGATTCCTGAGGCTCCCCTCTCTCACCTGGGGCCAGAATTAGTGGCCCCATACTAACCAATGCTCTGTTTGCAGAGCTCAAAGTGATCGCTGCAAACCAGCATTTAAATGGGGATTTAAATCCCCACTGTTACAATTTGGTGTGATCAGGGTTAAATCCCTGCTCACACCAGGGAGTTCCAGGTATCAATAGAAACCTGGGGCTCCCCTTAATCAGCTGGGGACATTTTTTGTGACCCCAGCCTTTTTGATGAGCTACATGCAGTGCTGGAAGTCAGCGCAGCATGTATCTGCTTAAATAGGCATTTAAATGTGATTGTGGTGTGAGGAGGGTTAAAACCTGCGGCTCCCCTCTGTCAGCTGGGGCCATTTTTAGTGGCCCCAGACTGACAGCTGAGCTGCATGCAGAGCTCAAAGTGAGGTCGGCATGCAGCTGTTTAAATGGGGATTTAAATCCCCATAGACAGCAATGCAGTTTGAGTAGGGTTAAATCCCTGCTCACACTAGAAAACCCAGGTATCATTAGATACCTGAGGCTTCCCTCTGTCAGCTGGGGCCATTTTTAGTGGCCCCGATGTTTTGATGAGTTGCATGCAGTGCTGAAAGTCCTTTAAATCCACAAAGAATACTGCAGCTGAGCGATCAAACTCAGCTACAGTCATTCTCTCAAATGATCTGGTGCTTGGGAGACCCCCAGGGTCTGAAGAGACCCTGGAGGGTCATCATCTATGTCCCAATGCAATTCTGATCAGTGCTGGGATTTTTCAGTTGCCCAGCACAGATCGCATTGCATTGGGCATAATGTCTTCAATGTAAGAGATGGGAGACTGCAATACTGAAAAAAGCCGGTAGATGGCAGCAATCTACCACTGTCTGTTTTAGTTTAAAATCCCTTTACTAATATCAGTACTGATATTAGTAGAGGGAAACCTTTGGGATTAAAATTAAATTAAGGATTACAATTAAGGAGTATTATTCGGTTTAGAATAAGTACTAGATTTATTGTCAGGTTTATTATTGGGTTTATTATTAAGTTTATGTTTAAGATTAGGTTTATAATTAATTGTAGTATTGGAATTATGTTTCGGATTAGGATCATCATGGGCATCCCCTGCTGAATATAGCAAGGGAATTCCTGTACTGACACCAGCAGGGGGAATAATTTTAACACTACTGCTAAAGGTAGGCTTGAGATTAGGATTAAGGTTATAATTAGGGTATGTGTTAGGGTTGTGGTAAGGGTTTATGATTAGATTGAGGGTTAGATTTGGGATTAGGATTTGGTTTAGAATTAGGGCTTGTGTGGCGGAACCAACCTCGCTACTGGGCATTGGAGAAGACTGATTGCCTGCCTCCTGCCCTGTGACTATGGCCCCATGTTGAAAGGATGGATTTTCCCCTGCAAAGACCCAAAAGCTGGGTCTTTCGGTACTTTCCCTATGTGAGCAGTGTTACCCAGATAGCTATGCCATGGAGCCCATTTGTATAATGAAAGACTATGGGAAAGACTTTGGCTCCATGGCAATTGAACTGTATGTGTGTGCTCTGAGCGCCATTCAGTAATAATGTGCGCTCAGATCTGAGCTATCTGGGGATATGTTGAATGTACCTGTTTTGTGCAATGGCTGCACAGTTATATGTTTTTATGTGTTTTATTGTCTTTTGCTGCCATGTGGCTAATGGAGTTTTGCCTCTGTCCTGGAGATAATTGGATCTGGAACTGGTTTTGGGCAGAAAAGCCATGCTGCATTTGGTCAAATAGGACTTTTCCTTAACTTTTGAACCACTGGACCAATATGTATGATTTTGACATATGTTTGTATTTGGAGTATGCTGATTCTGAAAATGTAAGTTTTATGTGAATGTGATGCATACTTTTCAAGTTATGAATAATGTGGAAAAACTGTATTTCTCTGGCTGTGATAATTAGATTAACCATTGTGTTCAGTAACAGCCAGAGGGGAAGATTTTGTGTGGGAGTGTCTTTCTGTAATGTACGTGTGTTATTGGTTGTTATGTAAAACCCTGTGGGCAGTACTAAGTTTGTGGATTGGGAATAAAAGAGGCTGTATGTGCCAGTCCAGTCAGTTCCTGCTTAACCCTCAAAGTGAAGTGTCGTCTCATTATTGGGGGAGGATTTATTGTATGCTGTTCCAGTTTGACTGCTAGGAGTCTAAACCCATCCATATGGTTTTTGCCTATTCAGCTGTTTATAGCATTCATATGCTTGAGAGAAGGTATACGCTTCTTCGGTTCGGTGATTGTGGTGTCGGCCAGAGTGCTTGAAGTCCTCAGGAAATGTTAGGAGCATCCTTTAACGGAGGTACCCAGTCGGGTGCCAGGTGATCCGTTACAGCTTGGTTTAGAATTAGGGATTTAGATCGCTACTTTCCAAAGATATACGTTTCTGGTATATTTGTACTGAGAAGAGGTTGCTGAACACAGCTAAGATCATTTTATGACAGTGGGACACACGAGATTTAAAACGTAAGCATAAAAATATTATGTGTATGTTAAAAAAAAAAAAAATCAAAAAAAAAAAAAATCAATACCACAAACTTTGAAACAAAATGTCACTTCAATAAAGCTTATAATATGTGAGAGTCCCCATGGTGTCCACTTGTGTAAATGTTATGCATTGGTGGCGTAATTTAAATATATGAGCGACTAAAATTCCCAAAAATGAAACAAAGACCCATCATCAATTTGCCATTTAAAAAAAAAACTGTACTGGGCCGGGTATGATTTTTAGCCCTGTATTTTTTCACAAAAGCCTGGCTCAGGTATACAAAGGGGGTCATTTTCTACTCAGGAAATATAGCCGAGAATAATTTAGTGATTTAATTTACAGTAGCATATATCAAGTTTCCAAAATTAACGACTAAAATACAACCGGTGTATAAAAATGCCAAAATAAAACAAGCACAGCATAATATACCATCTGTTCATTTTAACCCATAAGACAACCCTACCTACTATGAGTATAAATAGGAATAGGTAATATTCTACACCCCCACCCCCACTCAAAAAAGTTTTATATTGTGTTACTTTGTACCATTTAATAAGTTTTCTTTTTTGTTGTTATTCATGTTTAATAGATCCAGCAAAATTGACCTTCAAACATGAACTAACAAGTTTCCCAAAAATATTATAGGAAAATAGTTATTATTTGAATATGATATGTCTTAAACACAAACATGAAAGATTAAAATGTTTGTGAATGTTAAACATTCTTTCATTTTCAAAATAAACAATACTATCGATCCAGAAAACTATTTATTTTGCTCACACGCCAACACAGCAATGCTTTCTTTGTAATACTTTAGGTGACATTTTACATCATTACTTTTCTAATGTTATAGAAAGAGCAAGAAAAAAGATCAAGTCCTCCCTACCAGGAATTACATCCCACTGACTGGGAAAAGTCAACTGCTATTTAGCTTGAGGTCAGAAATCTACTATCTTCTTTCTTACAAAGACATATGTCATGAATCCCTAACTAGTCAATTTAATGCTGTTCCATCACCAAAGTTGCAATTTTTCATATCGTAATAAGCCTCTTTTTCTTGGCAGGCTGGAATGCAACCTATATTTTGAAGAAACTTAAGACAAAAGGTATGCTGGGGCAGCCTGCTGTTAAAATAAACACATTTAGACCAACTAGATTAGAAAAGAAAAAAAAAATATCACAAAAAAATGGTAGGCCTGCAAAATGTTACAAAAAAGAAACCCATCATTTTTAACATTTGAAAAAAAATATAGGATGTCCAAAATATCAGATTAAATGTTGTTAGATATTTGAACTTTTGTCACAAACTATTGGCAAGGCAATTTCTAAAGCGATAATACAAATGTAATGTTTTATTGAAAAAAAAAAAAAAGGACCAGGGCTTCAATCATATTAAAGGGACATTGGGAGAGTTTATCTAAGTGCTATTCTACAAAGAGTTGTGAAGTTGTTAAAACGATCAGTAGAATGTATATACAGATTCTTTTGGTTTCCATGGTGATTGCCCTGTATTTGTTCAACACTTTTCTGATCACAATACTATGATGACTCTTCCCTCCTCTATTCCGATTGTGTTTTAAGGCAAAAACAAAAATAAAATTGCTGTTGATAAGGCATTCAATTACTTTTCTGTTTAATTTTTAACTTTTGCAAAAAAAATAAAAATAATAAAGATAAAGGAATTACCCCGTCAAGGATAGGAATAGCTTTTGTTTTTTAGGTTTTGTTTTATAAACCTCTTCAGCTTTCACAGGGGCGCTTTAGAGCCATTTCTTCTAACAAAGTGCAATAATAAGATTTTTGTGGTCTTTACAAAATAAAGATTCCAATTAAATATTTTATTTTTATTATGTTTTGTTAAACAAAGATAACTACAATATGCAAATGGTTATTTTTAGGAGCTTTCACAATGTAAGGTCATGTAAAAGTTTTACACGTGAAAGTGGGACTAGATATATACACACACATTTACAATTTTATTTTTTTTGAATTGTAACTCTACATTATGCTATTTTATGAAGGAGCCAAAAATCTAACCCATGGCAGGAGTTTTACTCGCAATAATCAGTCATTACCATCAGTGGTTTCCATGGACAGAAGACAACTACTAGCTACAGACAGCTACCTATGTAGGAAAAAAAAAAAAGGATTTTTATAGATGTAATACATAATTAATTTACACAAGTAGGAATCTGGAGATTTTTAAGGTAGGAAATGGGCATGTGGTTATCGGTTCACAAATATGTCACCATCATCTAATTGCCTTAGCCAGCAACATGTCTATACTTTGATACATGAAAAAACAAGTTAGCTACCCCCCAAGAAAACCCAATAAGTAATGTCTCTGTTGCATATGTATATGTTGCCATAAAATTGATAGTTTGTACTTTGTTACCAATGTCTATCATGGAATGGAATATTCCAATCATGGAATGAAAGATTTTTGCCATTTTATAGTATATTTTGTAAGAACTATGCTAACCTAATGTAATGAAAGTGTAGATGTCAGGATCTGCTATCACTGCAGTACATAGGAATAAGGAGATGTCCTAAATGGACAAAACCCCCTATGCACGTTGACAGTGAGCACTGGATTACTTAGACAACCAGATCATGATGATAGAAGACAGTCATTGTTGCAATATCAGACAAAAGGATCTTAACTCAAGAATCAAATATATATATATATATATATATATAAATATATATATATATATATATATATATTTTCTTTCACATGCTGCAGTAGGAAAAACATTTTCTATTAAAGAGCAGTTATTTTGTGATTGTTCCTGGATTCCTGTATTGATTTCACTTCTTCAGCATACAGTTAAAAAACCAAACATCTTATTCATGTGAAGTTATACAAATCTTAGAAAGACTGCAGAAGCTATATGCGTATAAGAAAACATGGCAGCTTTCCAAACACTAGATATGCACTAAACAGCTGAATAGATAGGCGAAGAATAACTGTGTGTTCTAGGCAAAGAAGAGCTCAGTGTCTTGGGTGATGTAGAGTTATTTCCAACGATTGAGTCTGACAACAGATGACCCTAGCAATATGCAATACGAGCATCCCAGATCCAATATGAGATCATACTATTCACTTAACCTGCAAAGTGCATTGAATTAACATTTCAATGGAAAAATTTAGGCTAAGATAGTGAAGCTTGCAAAGATGGAGAATTTTATCATAATTATATGATATGCATCAAAATATGATTTGTACTATTTAAACAATTCATATTTTAATGCACTATAGTTTGAAGTATAATGAATACATTTAAGGTCTTGTTTTAATTTAATTTTGTATACAGGTGGTCCTCACTTTGCGACCTGCCTCTTTTACGATGGCTCTCACTGACGATGAGCTCTCTAGCGTGGGGATTCAAGGGATTCCCCATGTTAGAGGGCTGGTCTATATTCGGGGAATTTTCCCCAAACATAGATGTGTCAGGGTCTTACCTGAGTTGGGAGTCTGTAGCGTAGATATGATGCTCACCCTTGCAGATAGCCACAGGCCGAGGTGGTCAGGTAAGAATTCACCTGGCCTGTGGGTCTGTGCACGGGGGCTGTGCAGGATGCAGTACCAATACGCAGGACAGGCAAGGACTGAACCAGCAGGATGGTCGAGGGATAGCCGAGGTCAAAGGATGCCAGAGGACAGGAACAACGAGGAGTAGCCGAAGTCAAGGGATGCCAGAAGTCAGAATAAACGAGTCAGGAAGCCGGGGTCAATAATGCGAAGCGATGAAACAGGAACACTGGAACAAACAGGATCAGGGACTTGACACTGAGCACAGGGCGAGGCTGGGTTTATATACCCTGCTGATGACTGATCAGAGTCAGGTGAAACACAGCCAAGTCAAGGTGCAGCCCCCAGAGTAGTAGCCATGTCAGGATGAACAGGACTGGAATCAGTCTTCACTGTAAATAGCTGCTGTGGCTCAGAGGTAGAAAGCAGGACCAGGACTGAGAAGATCCCCGGTTCAAGTCCCCTGTTGGGAACTCCAAGAGCGACCACGTCTTGCCGTCTGTCTATCAGGTGAGAACCGTGACAAGATGTCAGGGTCTTATCTGAGGTGGGAGTCTGGTAGGCAGAGATTTGTGCTCACCCTTGCAGATAAACACAGTCCAAGGTGATCTGGTTAGAACCCACCAGGACTGTGAATCTGTGCATGGCGGCTGTGTATGAAAGATGCTGCAATTCGCAGTACAGACAAGGACAAGAGCAGAAGGATTGTTGTGGATAAGCCAAAGTCAGAGGATGCAAGAGGTCAGGATAAACAAGGAGGAAAGCCAAGGTCAGGAGCTGGGGTCAATCTGGAGAATGGGTTTTCAGGAAACAAAACTGGAGCAACACCCGATTACCAGAATCAAAGAACTGACAATGTTCTCATGGAGAGGCAGGTTTAAATACCTTGCTAATGAGCCATCTGCCTCAGGTGGACATAGAGAGACAGGAGCAGTCACAGGTAAAGTCCAGCCCACTAGTGCTGCAGACAAGGCAGAAAAATTAATTGAAGTGTGACTCAGAGGAAAGACAGCAGGACTAAGGCAGGAAGATTCCAGAGTTCAAATCCCCTTTTTGGCACCTGTGGAACAGCCACATCTGGCCGTCTGGATGTCAAGGTAAGAACCGTGACAATAGATTAGAGGGATTCCCTGCTCTGGTGCATATGTTTACATTCAGGGAAATTTCCCTGAACATAGACAAGTACACTAGAGCAGGGAATCCCTCTAATCAATGATTGGGTACCTATTCAACACTGTATACAGTGATATATTTGTTAATTTATTCTGTTTCAGGGTGATCAGTGGTTTTAAGGGAAAGGGTTGGGCATGTCAGTAACTTTGAGTGCTCTCCGTCTGTGTCAGCCAAGTTATTTCCTGTATGAGAGATTTTCTCCTAGCAATTATTTGTAATGAACTATGTGTCACGGTAGTATACCCCAACATGCAAGAATAGTACAGCGAGAGACAAAATAACACGATATGTCTTACCGGGCCTTAGAAAGGCCGGACTCGATGTAGACAGGAAAAGACAGAGTCAAGAACGAGCCGAGGTCAAGGGAACAGAGAGACAGCATAAACAAGAACTAGCCAAGGACTGGTAGACAGGAGTCAAGAAGCTGGCGAACAAGACAAAGCAGGAATAAAGAGAAAAACTGAGTCAGGTACAAAGCCAAGGTCAAGCACGAAAAAAACCACTACTACACAAAGCAAGCACTAAAGGGAACTGAATCAGAAAGCATGATAGGGCAGGGAGCTAAGGGAAAGGGGAGTATAAATACCTATTAGTTTAATTTGATTGGCCCCGGTCATATCCATGCCCCCAAAACGTGAGTGTATGGGGAATGTGGAATGACATGGGCCAATGGGAGACCTTTTTTATCTTTTTTCCCCACTGTCCCTTTAAAAGCGCGCTGGATACGCGCGGCGCGCTCACAGTGCCAGGCGAGTCACGTGGCCGCTTCTCGCGGTCCGTGCATGCCTTCCTGATCTCCCCATCAGAAGAGCAGCGCACGGCTCATGCAATTACAGGACCATGCGCGGCGGGGAAAGAGGACCTCACCCGGCCCCTGGAGAGGGTAAATACCGCTACACTATAGTCTCTAATGGATTGAATATCGAAAGATTTTCACTGTTCGTTTTCTTGTCCTACATCCTACTGAAAAATATACACACACACATAATTTAGAAACTAAACACTAGAAAGAAACTATTGGTATCTAGTAGACAAACTGTACGGTAGATAGAGTTTTTGCTTATGAATGCTACAAAAAAAAAAAAATTCAAGAAGCAGATTTAGCTATTCCCTTTTGGCATTTATCAGGCTTTTGGGAAATCACACACTGTTACAACAATTCACAGGTGAATACAGACATCAATAGCACATTTAAGGTTTTTTTATTTTATTTAATATTTAACCCTTTAGATCTTCGGGGAATTTTAAAGTATTTCTGTGTAGTCGATCTACATTCCCTAGAGTTCACACAGGTTACATCTGTTAATATGTAATGTAGAATAGAGCTATACTGAGACCTGCTTACAGTACATGATTTCCCTAAAGCCAGATAAGCGTCAGCTGCACAGTAGTAAATGAGCTAAACATCCAGTATGACCAGGAAAAAATTCATGCTCTGTATGTTTTATACCTTTCACAATATCTTCCCATGAACAAGTACATCATTTACCACTTAATGGGCCTCCAGACAGATAAGAAATATCCCCTTATCCATTTTATTCCATGCTTGGTTATTGTGATTTTATAGCAGAGCATTCAAATATTCTAATAAGAAATACTGGCTATAAGTGTCAGTGTCTGGAGCCAGGACCATCTTCAAAAATCACAACAGAGACTGCTCTTAAAAAAATAAAATAAAATTACACAAATAATATAATCCAGATTATTATAATCCAAGGATTGGGCTATCACGAAGCCAACCAACAGAATGTTTCTCAACTGTCAGCACTTGGCCATGGAGTGGCACTTGTTTTGCCATTATGTAGTATGTATATAAATGGCCCGGAGTGGTTTATTATTTAAACAGTACAATTGTAGTTAATTACTGCATTTCAAATTGGGACATGGGTTTATACATGCCCCATAAAACACTGAAATCTCAAACAGATACAAATCACATGATGGTACTTCTCTTGGAAAGGCCTGTTCCAAGATTTCATAGTACGATCTAAATCAAAATGTAAAAAAATAAATAAAAATAAAAAAACATATTAAAGACTTTTTCAAACTGATTTCAAACAAACTAAGCATCCAGGATCACAACTCTATACCTCATGCAGTCTATTGGGACTAAAGGGGTGATATTAACAGGATCCAAATGATATAGCTTTTACCACTGAGGAGCTGGTGCAATTGTCAGTTATTAAGGTGGGAGACCCCAACGTTTCGGGATGACATTTACTTTTGATGTGGCAGAACATTGAAATTCAGAATTGCTATGTACTAGCATTATAAATTGTGGATGCTCCAACAGAACATTGTCTTCTTAGATCAAACATAGAATTATTAGGGAAATAAGGATCTCTATATGTGTAATTAAAAGGTTTTGGTCTTCAAAGTTATAGTTGATATTCCTCTTAATTGCCAACTTCTCCTTGTTTCATTAGCAGGGGCTCTAACAGGCTTATAAACTCTGAATATTCCATTAATATGGTTGACTTTTCCTGATGATAAAGATGCAGCAAACATGGTGGATCAACTGCATCCGAGATGTCTCTAATCTTTCTAGGCTTCTGCCATATGCAGTACTCTAGGGCAGCCATACAGTGAAATGTCACCTACTGTGTCAGTTGCATAACTAAGATATGACCAATAACTAAGATTGTGTATGGCAATTTGTTTATTTCCCAACATTTGATATTTTTTTAAACTGATTTTCCCCCCCCCCCCCCCTTTTTTTTTTTTTTTTTTTCTATGTATGAAGCGGTTTGTCACCACTGGTTTCATGTTTATATTTAAGTGTTCTTGCATAGCAAGACCACTTAATGTTATCTCACATATATTATTCTTATTATAGCCAAATTTGCCACCCTAACTCCTCCCACAGTTTTTACACTACATAGACAAAAATTTACCAAAACGTGCAGATTGTTCCCGATCGGATTGCTATTACTTTGTGGAACGTTTCGCCAAATGGTTCACGGAATATCGTCGTTCTTGTGGCGAAATATGTCCCATAGGAATGAATGGCAAAGCTAGAGTGGGAGCTGGCAAAAGCTGAAAAATCAGGACATGATTTCTAAACTGCCACCACTCCCTCATTTTCAAGCCCACCTACACAAATCTTATATCAAAACGTTCAGCTATCCCTGCTGCCACTAGAAATGTCCATGGCTAAGCCATAGTCCTGATAGATTTCACAATATGACCATTTGTTTGCAACTCACGCCTTCCATTGACATTCATTGAAACTTCACTCAAGGCAGTTCAAACTAGAAGGGCAATTTCTAAACTGCAACTGTGCCTTCATTTTGAATACTTCAGAGACATACTATGTAGGTCTGGGTCTTGTGATTCTCACAATATAAAGCTCGTCGCTGTAGGATTTATAGTTTTTAAAATACGACCGTTTGAAGATGGCAACCGCCAAAATACTCTGACCTGTGCCAGGCTGCAGCAGCAAGTGATGTCATAGACAGGGCCTTTTGAACACCTGCTAATGTTTTTATAAATGTATGGTTTAATGTAACTGTGCAACAACGTTGCAATTAAATGTGCTATATAAATGATAACAGTTACTCCGCCCACTCCAGTTGTAGACTACTGGTGGAGGCAAGAACACTTCACACAATTTCCCCAGAAATTGTAGCTTTTCTAGTTATTTATTACTGCTTAGCTGATGTATTTTGTTTTCTTCAATTTCTCTTTTTGAAGTTGAATGGGGAATTGTTCTATTATTGTTAATTAGTGCCCTCTTCTTTATTTAATAGTAGAAAAAGGTTTTATCCTTGTCTATGAGGGAATTGTTTATTCAAAATGATTACAACTTGTCAGATAAGTCAAGGTGGAGTTTTATTTGTTTTTATTACTTCAATAAAGAGGCTTACAGTAGCCATGTTTTTACACTTTCCAATCTTTGTGCATAGATTTTTTTCTATTTGGAATTAATCAATTTTCAAGTGGAAATTTGAATTAATGTTGGATTCATTATTTGCTAGTTATATTTTCTGAAGCAAGCAACATTAGCAGATATTTTTGTGGAGATTTTTCAATATTGCTGTATTATTATTATTGCCATTTATATAGCGCCAACAGATTCTGTAGCGCTGTATGAACGTATACTGTATAAGAGTCCTCACTATGTAGGGACATGTAGGGATCATGATGCAAGTGCTAAATCACATATACTAGGGGTAGGCATCCTTTAAAAATGTTGGCAATTACATCTTCCACGATGCTTTGCCAGCATTATTGCTGTAAGAGTGTGACGGAGCTCCAGTACTCCGACTGAGTACCTCCGCCAAGTCTGCTTCCTCATAGCCAACAGGGACCCTGGATCACTTGAGACCCAGCCGAGGCTTGACTGGGATGACTGAGGGCCTTTTCAACCCTGGACCAAACACCTTGGTGAAGGTTAAACAGCAACTAACTTTAATAGTCACAGCACACATATTTTAAGCCCCAACAACCTCATTTACATAAAATAGGTTGATAAGAGTACTATAATACAAGGAAGGGTGGGGTCAGACAATAGCAAGGGCAGCTAGTTCAAACTGGTCTGGCAGTGTCCCTGGGACAAGGCCCTGCTGGGGAAATAATAGGACAGGAAAAAAAAGAGGGAGGGGGAGAGGCACAGACAAGCAATGCATTCAACACACCCTGCACCAATAATGGGCACAGGTTGACCAAAACACAAAAGGAATCTGGGGACCCACACATAGTGTCTTTCTTCCATTCCCAGTAACTACCATGACAAAGAGTATTATGGGAGAAAATAAAAATATAGAGAAAATTACTAAAATGGCTAAATAAACACTCTACCTGTGACCCGGAGAATGATGCTAGCAAACTATTACAATAACCACGGAATAAATTTAGTCATGGAAGGTCTAAAAGCATTTACAAGTAATGACATTAAACTATAATTCATATGTCTGTAGGAATCAGATACATCTACCATGACTGCACCCAAGAATATTTCATCTTTTTTCAGTACCTTACTACAAGTGCTTTAGAGAGGGAGCAATAAAAAAAAATAACACAATCAGTCCACTAGATTTTATTTAACGCTCTCTTCAAATGTTGACCACAACACGACAAAGCTTCACTCATGTCCCCAAACATCCCCCCCAATGACCCCATGAAAGTATTCCCTCATTAAAAGTATATTTACACCACCTACCCCCTCCCCCCCCCCAAAAAAAAATCACTTGTTAAAATGATTTAATCTTATTTCAAAGATAGCCACATGTTGTACCTGTGGTTATATTTCAAATAGCTGGCAGGATGAGTTTCCAAAAGCATGTAACAGTCAGTTTTTCTATACTAACAGATTAACTTTACCTAAAGGGAATGTGTTGCAGATCAGAAAATCAGTGAATGGCTGGTAAGAGGTTTCAAAAGCAGCAGCCCTTATGATGGCTTCTCTATAAGCACTATGTTACGACACGTACCGTCGGGTAGATGAAGCCGCCGTTTAGGCAATAATCCCCTTCTCCAGAAATGCAGTTTAAATCCAGCCGATCGCCAAACTCCCGAACGAAGTCCGCGAACACGGCAACTCCCGATCAGCCAAACAGTCGAATGCCTTCCACAGCTAGAAATAACGAAAACGCTGTCCCAATAATAATTCCCCCCCACAAACGAGACCAAGCTCCGTCTTGAGGGTCAAATGAGGATCTGTTTAATGGGGGCTACCTGCCCGGTATTTATGCAGGTCTCCACAAGGTGGACACTCCCCGAGGGGACCTTGTGGAAGACTGTAACACATATTGGACAGTAGCCAATCGCAGTGGCTTCAATAATAGCCCTTCCCATCTTGCCCATAATTCCGTCTTCTTTACCTTGGAGATAATTGGGGAAGAAACCTAATTATCTCCCAAGGTAGAGACCATCGCCATCTTAAATTACAGTAACAAAAAGACATTAAAATACATAACTACAGAAATACCGAATGCATATGGTTCGTGTAACGTATCCCCAGACAGCCTGGATCTGAGGGCATGTTTTCACCGAATAGCGCTCAGATCCGATGTATCTAGTCGAATCGCCATGGAGTCAAAGTCTTTCACCAGTCCTTCGGTATACGAATGACTCCATGGGATGGCTGTCGGGGTAAAAGTCCATACGACTGAATAAAACTCCCGAACGACCGACGTTCGCATGCCTTGTCGAAAAGGAAGGTAGGCAGCAGCTTTTCAGCGGTGTTCGGTAGTTTAAGTGTCCGTTTTAGTTCCATACAGTTTGTACCGAACACCGCTCTGTGTTCGTATGTCCCAAAATGGCCGCTGCCTCGTGGTCGACATGCGAACGACGACCACCCGTACGAATGGAATGGAGAGGTGTCTGCGGTTAACCACAACGTTCTAATTGGGGCCAAGAGGTTAACCAGCAGCACACTCCTCTCCTGGGTGGTCGTTCGTTCGGTAGTTTCAATCGGCATTTTGCAAATACACGAACGGGGGTATATGAACAGGCAATTCCGCGAACAAAGGGAAACAGACGAACCAACAATGCAGATGAATCTGTCACACACTATTACTATGATAAAGAATTGCAATCATAAATATATTCAACAAGCAAAGCATTTACTGTATTCCACCATTGAAAATACTATATGTTTTACTTGTCACTCATCTTTGTTAAGCCAGATGACACCTTTTAAAATGTCAGATAAAAACAATAGGTAATCATTAAATAGCAACTGTATGCAAAATTAATATCAGCATTTTCAAAACACTTGAAAAGTACACGCCATATATACACTATTATTAAGAAAACAATTAAAATCAATTTGTGACTTTTTGATGCAACTCTTGTCCAATTAGAGGACTACTCCAAGTATCATAACCACTATAGCCCACTATACTGGTTATGAACAGTTTGCCCTCTGACCTGGGTTCCTGCCAGTCGCCAAAGATCCTCCTGTGACCAGTGATGACTTAAAAGTGAAATGCTGCAAATACAGACTCCAGGCACCATAACCACTTGAAATCACTGAAGTCATCATGGTTTTTGGAATAAACCTTTAACCCCTTAAGGATCAAACTTCTGGAATAAAAGGGAATCGTGACATGGCACGTGTCCTTAAGGGGTTAAAGGAACACTATCACTAGGAAGACAAATGTGTTTGCCTGTCATTAACTTGTTAGTCATCCCAGTTTGATTGAATCAATGCTTTCCTATAGTGAATTTAACGACAATAGATTTCCCCATGCAAAATGTAAGGATGTCCAATAGTTCATAGAGTAAAACACAAAACAAAAAAGTGCATCTGGTGGCTGTCTGACAGAAGCACTGCATTTCATTGAAGTGATCTAGGTACCTATAGTGTCCCTATAAGGTACTTTCATGGTACTTTATATTGTACACTTGTTTGTTATGATTTATTTTGCATTTAACATCACTGCAATAAAACTGATATGATTTTTGTTTTATACATTGTGAGACTTTGCACACTGAGTGAGTAAAGGTTTTAACACAATGATGTCCTTTTTGACAATTGACATCTGCTTTTTGCTTAGGTTTGTTTTACTCTATTAGCAGGGGTACAAACTTTATAGTTAAAAAAAGAAAAGTGCTAAATTAATTGTTGAGAATATATAGTGTAGTCAGTATGCTATTGATGAAAATATAGTCAGCTTTGAGCAAAAAGGCTAATTTTATATAATACATTCTAGAAATGGAGAGTTGATAAAAATGCCAGATGACAAACACAATACATGTTTTTTTTTTTATAGTAAAAGTTTCTTGCATACATTTTTTTTATGTTCTGAACATCATCTTTAGTTCAATGTAATAAGGTATAAGGAAAATTTCCATTATAAAAAGTTTACAACATAGCCTCCATTTGTTTGGATGAAACAGACAGTTCTTTCAGTTAGTTTTAATTTGAGTTATGTGCACCCCATGTGATATGCCATTACACAAATTCATTTTAAGATTATGGGATTCATATGATATTCTTTTGAGTAGAGTAGATAAATGGCATTACAAATAACATTTTGCGTTGCCTCCATAATTTTGAAACAAAAAGCCATGGTAATATCACATTTTGACAAGCTAAAGCAAAATATTTAAAAAGAAATAATAATGCTCTAAAAATAAAAAAATAGAATATTTATTATAATTGGAAGCAACATATTTCCTCTGCATTTTAGGAACAATCCTAACACACAAGGCACTTCAGCTTGCCAAAGTGCTGTATTTGTAAACAGTGTATCCACTTTCTTTTTAATAAAGTGCAGGCTTGAATAGAAATGAGCAATTTTATAAATTAACATTGTTACAACTCCCTTGCTGTTAGAAAACTGGCCTAGTGGTTATTCTCCAGTAGTTTAGCTTCAATTTGCCCTGAGCATCTGCCTCACAAAGACTTTTTAATTTGCTGTAATACAATTCACTGAGAAATCTTTGATTGGAAAGCCACAGAAAGTCTGTGCTGGGGAAGAAGGGGAGGGCTTGCAGTAGCTGCAGACACTATATCTGCAGTTATTGCAAGCCAAGTTATCATTAGAGTACATCCCCCCCACCAAAAAAAAAAAAAAAAAAGGAAGGACAAGGATCAAATTACATACATATTTTCTTTGGGGTGTATCAAAGTATCTCACCGTCCCAAGTACTTGAAATTCACCAGTTTTATTTCTGTACAATTCCTGTTGCATTTATGAATATATTTTCACATGCAGCCATCTTGTTCCCTAATCTGGTCATGCTTGTTTTATATTCTGTATGCATGTATATACTATTGGTCTTTGCAATGTCATATTTGGGTCTTAAAAAAAAAAAAAGAGAGAAAAAAAAAAAAAAAAGTAGGGTGTAAAAATAATGAAAACCCAGTCTTTGGCTGTGTTTTTCAAGTATTCTAGTCTACAACTACAGACAAAGTTTTCTAGTTATTTGTGTTTCTTACAGTTATTAAAACACTTACGGATTGCATGTCTGTATACTTTAATCACAAAATATAAATACAAGTAGCTTACATTTAACATGGTCAAGTCTGGCACAACGCTTATTGCCAAAACCCCTAGCAGCATCCTGTTACAGGAGGTTTGAGACAGCTGATGTTAGTGAGAAATTGCCCAGTGAGCATAATTATTTTACATTGATGTTTAGGAAAAAAAATATATGTCAGGATTTATTGATTGATGGTTAACAAATGAGAGCGCTTGATGTGCATGTAAAATATAAAAGTAAAATAACTTTCCAACAGACCATTTTAATATTTACTTCTTTATTAAACTGTTAAGTTTACTTTAGTAATGTGTTGGGTTTTTTAACATTATCTTTGTATGAAGTCTTTATGAAAAAAAAAGATACATTGGACTTGAAATTTTCTCTAGTTTCTGCTCAACAGATGTTGAACAAAATCTTGTGAAATGCATCTAAAAACTTTGTTTTAAAACTTGTCTTTTTCTATTTAAACAAACCTTCCTTTTTTGCCTTTGGTGTGAAAGAGTTCCCAGAAGTAAAATCATTAGTTAGCATCACAATCTGGCTGATGAGATAACTAAAACTTTTTTTTCATAAAAACATGCAATAGAGATTTTAATCATGTGCGTATATCCAGTTTTACTGACCCTAGCGAAATTAGTGTAGTCAGCATAACTTTTACAGCCGTCCTTTTTACTGGACAAAGTTTTGCCTGTTCTATATTTTTCGAAAAGTTTCTCAAAAACATTGTATTGATCTTTTTTTCAAAATTGGTCCAGAGGGGATGATAATACCAAAACCACCCCCTCCCATTTTCCAATTATATGAATTTATTCACATACAAGTCATATATTCTATAATAAAAATCACATTAAAGAATTGTCATCAAATTCTTGCTAAAATAATCTCTCTATATATCGATAATTCGTATAGAAACAGGCACCTCTGGCTGTGTCTTTATTTATAGAAAGTTATAAACTGCTAAAATACATTTAACTGCAAACTTTACATGCTGTATATGTTCCTAAATAACATTTCCTCAAAATATGAATGAAAAATTAAATAGTGAAATTTGCATATCAATATAGGATTATGAATGCAGCATGCAGTACGCAATAATTAGATCTAAAATCCCAGTGGGATAGGAAAAGTCTATTAAGTATGCAGATATAGTGATTTCCATGTAAATGAATGGCTAAATTCATATCAAGCTCCTTTTTTAATTCTGTTTTTCCTCTGAGGGCAAAATGCCAGGATCGTAGGCTGTCCTTAAAAAACACTCCATATTCTAATTTCTGCAATTCATTATATATGTTAATTGCAATGACAAAATGCTTGTGGGTCAACTTCATGTTACACAGTGCTTGGGATAGCATGATTGCCACCCTTAAAATAGGTTCCACCTTTGATTACCATTTGCGTGCAACAATCACTCTAAGGTAACAATAAATGTTAAATAATGCAAAGCAGAAACAGCATTTTTTTTTTAATTTATAGGCTCAACAGAATAAAATTAGGAATTTATTTGTGAATATCACAATGATTTTCCAAATAAGAATATTAGCATGGTAATACTTTTTGAAAAAGTCTCATTCCAAACTGCTACAATTCAGAAATATGGATTCTAAATAATTTAGGTTTCTATACGGTTATTATATGTGTTACATTGTCCTCTGCTATTGTCATTTAAAGAAAAACAAAAAACAGAAAAAATGGCTCGGGTTCAGTTTTACCTTTTGAGTGCAAAGTATAGCTCAATGTGGATTTTCATTCAAGATTAGGTCCATTCAAATCCAGTGAAAGTTACCACCAACACTACTATTGTCTTAGTAGAAGAGTTGGTGGATAAAATGAGTTTTTGGAATTTGGGAGCCCCCAGGCCATTCTTAAACAGGCACTATAGTCACCAGAACTACTACAGCTTACTGTAGTTGTTCTAGTGCAGGGATTCGCAAAAGGTAGGTACCCAGATGTTTTAAACCTACAGCTTCCATGATGCTCTATCATTCTAAAGGCATGCAAATTGTCATGGGAGTTGTAGTTCTACAACATCTGGTGATCTACTTTTTGCCACCCCTGTTCTAGTGTGTATAGTATGCAGGCTTTTTAATGTTACCACTGTATTTTCAGAGAAAAGCAATGTTTACATTGCTGCCTAGTAACACCTCTAGTGACTGTCACTTAGACAACCACTAGCAGTGCTTCCTGGGTCAGAGCTGCTTTGACTCAGGAAGCACCTCAATGCTGCACTGCGTAGCACTGACATTCAGAGTCTCCACACTCTGCATTGAGGCACGGAACATTCATAGAGATGCACTAATTCAATGCATCTCTATGAGGATATGCTGATTGGCAAGGGCGGCAATTTGCTCTGCCCCTGGACCGTCTCCTTGGCTGAGATCATCAGAATTGACAATCTCAGCCAATCCAATGCTTTCCTATGTGAAAGCATTGTGATTGGATAAGATTATCGATTCTGATGATGTCAACCAAGGAAGCATAGCCAAACATGAGGAGCCCCACACAGCACTGGAAAAAGGTGAGTCATTACTTATTTAAGGGAGCAAGTGTGGGCCAGTGGGGCTAAATAGTTCAACACTATAGTCAGGAATACATTTTGTGTTTGTGACCCGATAGTGTTGCTTCAAAGAAGCACTCCAAACCCATAAACCTTGTCAGCTTGCTAAAGTGCTTTAGTGGTTAACAGAGTGACCATTTCCTCTTACTGAGTTGCACCCTCCTGTTTTTTTTAAATCAGGAAGTTGCTCTTCCTTGTGTGCTCTGACCACTTGCTCAAAGCTGAAGTGACGTTTCTCATAGAGAGCACTGGATTCAATTAGATTGCTGCTCATGGGCTCGGTTTTCCAATGCTTCTCTTTGGCTATTACTAGTGATTTAGATCATCTCACCACTGGAATAGATGTCAGTATTTGAAATAGCCCACACAACACTATTACAATTAAATGCATTTTTTTTTCTGGGGTGTTCTTTTAAGTCTTTTCTCGCCACTATAATGTTAGATAAACCACTCATAAATAAATTTTGATTGATCTGGGATAGACTTGCAATAATTATGTATTACAACAAGTTACTGTCACCTGCATTTATATAAAGGTCTTTATCATTTTTTCCACTTCAATGTTATCCATGTAATGACTAATAACATGATTTGCTGTCATTGAAATCGAGTCCAGGAGTAGGAAACGTTTGGCACTCCAGATGCTAGGAATACATCTCCCATAAAGCTTTTACAACCATAATGTTGGGAACGTATCACTGGAGATTTAGTCCACAACATCTGGAGTGCCAAAGAATGTCTAACCCTGATTTAGTCCATAAATATCTTACATCAATATGGAATTTCCAGATTGAGCATTGACTGGTCCAGAAGGCCTTGCTTTCACTAAAGGAATGGCATTCTATTGTGGAATTTCTCTTAGTGTAAAGGTTTACTGTGCTTACTGAATAGCGATTCCTCAATTAAAAGGGGGGAAATTGCTATTTAGTTAATCTGCTTAGCGAATACAGCCCAAGATTGGCAGAAGGGCTTTCTGGGTGAGGAGTATCCTATTTTTACCCAAGTTGATAAAAAGTGCTGATTTCTATGAGAAATCAACACTTTTATAAATAAACTATGGAACACCCCTCCCCTCCCAGCTGTCAATCAAAATGCCAAGGAGGTTTGCTGCCTCCTTTCATTAGCTCCCCTGAACTAACAGAAGTGAGAAACCTGAAACCCCCTCCTTCTCCCCAACAGACCTCACACCAGCGTCTTCAGATCTACAGATGTCAGATTAAACGGGCACGAGCCGATGAGTGTACATGAGCCATTTCTTGTGGATTAACAAGCCAACGCAAACATCCATACTCAGATTCAGAGGCTTCTCAATGAGAATGAGAGGAGTTTTTTTTTTCTGAGAAAAGAACTGGTTACCCTTCCAGGAAAAAAAAAAGGCTGCAATTCATTTTAAGATCAACCCCAATTAATACCTGCATGACAAAAGCATGCATTGGGGTATATCTACTAAATATTGAATTTTATTTTAAAATTAAATTAGTTTGGAGTGCTCCTTAAGGGGTTTAAGATCCGATTAACCTATTTTTTTTTTTTTAGCGGTGTTTTACATTTGAATAATAATAAATACAGCTCTATGCAGATAAATTAAACAAACATCACAGTTTAGTTTGAAATAAATATTTCTAGTCACAAAAAATAATTTTGTACCACTATTACAAGAGCAGTCTTTTCACGCTTCAGTCTCTATTTTTCCTATTTGGTAAATGTGGTGATTCTACAACTGCTTGCTCCAAAGAGACTTTGATATATAGCCTCTAGTGTTGTTTACATAGAAAATCAAGTTTCACACCTGTTAATTTAGCATACAAACCACTGAACAGCAGGGATCCAAGTTATCATAATACGCAGTTAGTAAGAACTGCACTCGCATGCTCTCCAATAACAGGATCTATTAAATATGCACAAACATCTGTTAGCAAAGAAAAACACAGAAATCATTTAAAATACCTCTATGTCCATTGGGTCCTTGCTCAGCATGCGGGCCATGATTTCAGAAGTTCTGTGATTGCCTTTGTAACAGCTTTTACAATGAATCTGCACAGATATAGTAATATTAGTAACAGTGACAATTTAGTGAAAACAGCAATCCCCAAGGCTATTCTACAACTGTTTGTCAAAGAGAGTTACATTTTAACCAGAGAAGCTGTATTCTCTGAATGGGCGTGACTATCATATACCATGTGACTGCTGTGTTTCATATAGTAAACAGATGAACTTTGTTCCTTTTTTTTTTTTCCTCTCTCTCTCTCTTTCCCTGTTTACATTTAAAATCCGAACTACATTCTTGACTGGAGGTCATGGCAGGAAACTACTTATTTAGCAAAAAGTTAACCAATACATTGTTAAAGACAATTGTAATTGGAACCTAAAGCTTACCTGATACATATCTGTATAACTTTATTTTTATAAACCATCAGTTTACACATCATTTTTAAAGAGTCAATGTGATTAAAGGGCATCAATGTTGCCAATGTATTAGAATACAAAAAATGTTCTCGTTTTTAAAATGTATTTATATTAGGCCTAGAAAAACATTAATCGACTTTTGAATGTAAGAGATTCAAAAATGTTTACGATGATGTTATTAAAAGCTAACTTTGTTTTCACTCTTACATCGTGCAAATTGGGCAACGTGAGACCTCACCTTTAATCACTCAGCCCTGAGATTATTTGGTCTGTTACAGCTGAGGGTCAGGTTTCCTTTAGGTAAGTATGTCCACATTTTGCAATAATTTTGGACAAAGCAACATGTAGCTTTTTATGTTAATTCAGATTGTTCAAATTGCGCTTAATGGGTACATTTCATTAAAACAATTTGGACAAATCGATTGCAATGTTGCATAACAAATACAATGCAAACTTAAAAAGCAAATGTAACGCATTAGCAAATTTTTAACACTACCATGCATCAAATCAAATCTCAGGTTTTAGCAAAATGACCATGGGGGTTTATTCACTAAACAATGAATTGTTGACTGGTTTGAAGTCCAAAATGGAAAATATTTTTTTGGGGAATTCATTACTTTTACTACACCACTGAGACTTAATGAATAAACTCCCTTGTATATGTTGAAAGCTTCCTACATTTAGAATACCTACCTTCTATTTGTCAATGCCCACCTACTGTTCAGAATTAACCCACAAACAATAACAATTTTTTTTTTTTAATAAAATCAGTTGAATTCCTGATCTGATCTGTATTATCATGACACACACTCCTAATAGCAAACTGAGAGTGAATGTGGTTTTAGTACTGGTTTTCTGCAAATAGCATAATGACCAGCCTACTTGCTCACACTGGCTACTAACTCACCCAGATATTGTTGTTGGGCTATGACATTAGCTGTTAGAGATAGAATTGTTAATAAGTATGAGTATATGTGCTATAAGTACCCGTAGCATATTATGTACTGCAGACAAACGCTGTATAGAGCTCAAGTAATACTTTATAAAGAAAAGAAAGTAAAAAGTCATAGCAAGGCAGATATAGAGAGTTAGAGAGAGGGAATAGGACAACTTATTCATTGTCTCTATTTGCAACTTTGAATAGAGGTGTGTGTATCTATCAAGAAGAACTCTAGAATAGTAAGTTGTATGCCTGATATTTAAAGATTTTCTCAATATACATGATTATACTTTGTATCACCATAAATCAGGGCTGTCCAACCTGCGGCCCCCCTGATGTTGCTGAACTACAACTCCCATGATTCCCTGGCTATCTGTTTCATTGAAAGAATCATGAGAGTTGTAGTTCAGCAAAATCTGGGGGGCCACAGGTCGACTGAGGTTGAGGGAGGATCGTGCCCTCTAATAACCAATCAGTGTCCGGTTCAGTATATGAGAGGCGCTCGATCTCTACTGTAGATTAATATCAGTCTTGGGTCGAGGTTATGGAGGGCCGCACCCTCATACTATCCAACTAGAGTCCATACCAGACTCAGGCTGACCGAATGCGGGGTTTACCCCTTAATATCAGCGTAGGACTGAGGTCCTGAAAAGGGTTCCTCTCTAACCACGAGATCTCTCTCTGAATCACTCCCTGAGAGGTGGGATCAACTGGGAATAAACCAGACCGATGGCAGACGGAGTAGCATTCAACCTCGGGTCATGCCCATAGTAAAACACAGAAAGGGAGGTTGAGAAAAACTAAAATCTGGGAAACTGACGTAATCTACCAAGGGACTGCCCGGATCCCGCGCACGTGCGCGGGTCCAGGATGACCGCTGGTAGCCTGAGGAAAGCTGGAGATGTTCTCCGCGATCCATGAGGGCCCGGGAGGTCAGGAGAGGTCATGTCAGGCCTCTCGACGTCCCGGTGGGAGGAAACGGAAGATATGAAAGAAAGAATAGGCGACAGAACTAAAATAAAGTTCAGATAGAGTAAGAATACGTACCTCAGAGGGATGGAAATATAATGGACAGTAAAGGCAAAGATATATGGAAAAAACCCAGCAGAGATAACCAAGAACTAGCGTGACCTAGATAAGACCACCTAGATATAAAAGGAGAAGGACTAGCAGTAAGGGATTAGGATTTTAACGACAATGAAATGCTGTCTTCTCGCGTGGGTGTCTGAGCACTGTATGTGTTTCCTCACAAAACTCGCAGGGTGTATGTGGTCTTGTCTGGTGAGTCAGAGCCTGACTCCACTTGTGCATCCGGAGTCTCTCCATGCCTCTATATTGAGGTAGTAATGGGAGGCTCGTGCCATTGCTTTTCCAACAGAGGCAGCCTCAACCACATTAATCCTAGTCTCTAGGTTCTCCCTGGTTGGGTGTATATAATAGATGGCATCTTAACCGTAGGGATAGAAATGACCGGTGTCACCCCTTGAGGTACGGTAGCCTGGCCCCTGCTACATGCACACACACACCTCAGTGTCTATAGTGAGTATGGGGGGGGACTCCCCAGTAATATTCCACCAGGCCAGCATCCAGATGGGGTTTGGATCCATGTAGAAATCGGCCTATCGAAGGGGCACAGAGTGAGCAGGTCAATCAAAGGGAACAGACATAACAGGCCAATCAAGTGGGCACAGACATAGCAGGCCAATCCAGTGGGCACAGACATAGCAGGCCAATAAAGTGGGCACAGACATAGCAGGCCAATCACGGTTGTTGCATGAAGTCAGTAGTAAGGGACCCTTGTGTTCAGGTAGAGTCTCAGAAATATCTGTAAATCCTCAGGGCATCCTGTGACACAAGAACCCAAAAGCCCCAACACCTTTAGACAGCGTAATACTGTGTGATTAAGCGTTAACAGGAACTGGTAGTCCCTTAATGCCCAGCAGGCAAAACAGTAATATTCCAGCTGTAGAGGGTATAAGCTGAGGTGATCATAGTGTCCCTTTAAGCTAGAGGCACTGAGAGAATCATTCACAAAATCGTGAGATAACTATGAACATGCAAGATATTCATGTATAGAGATTAATCATGTATTATACCTCATATCATTCCCCCAGAAGGGCCTTACACAAATGATCTAGTGCAAAAAAAAAAAAAATGGGATGGCAGGAATAGACAACCTCCTTTATTGAGCTTGGTGGGACAACATTCCAACTCTACAAGTAATAGAAACCTGTGATTCTATAGTAACATAGGTAATAATAAAAACCTAGACCCCAGAGTTCACTAGCAAGCCAGCTCTGCATGTAAAAAACTGCAAATTGGATTTGTCTCTTCTTTTGTGGAAACACAGGATTAGATCAGTCTCATGCTGAATCTCATTCACGTGTCCTTGCAAATGGGAACATTCCAAATGGCTGGGTGCTACCTATAGTTCTGATGTGTTACTGAGCCTGCATCCCAGCGGGACAAGAGTCCTCGGAATCCGACCTCCATGGGTGGGGGAGGGGCCGCATGCAAGCGCTCCCTCCTCTACCCGGTCAGACGCATGTGCCTCGTTGGCAGGGGCCGGCCGTGTGTGAGAGTGGATCCGCGAGGCGGGCGCGTGGGAGAGCGGGTGCGCCACTTGGTACTCGC
Organism: Pelobates cultripes; assembly: GCA_933207985.1. NCBI lineage: Eukaryota > Metazoa > Chordata > Amphibia > Anura > Pelobatidae > Pelobates > Pelobates cultripes. The sequence continues at coordinate 49,054,116 of OW240919.1, forward strand.
GTCTGACTGTGAGTACCCCAGATACCGGGAACTCACATGGGCACTCGGGGAATCAGAGAACGCAGCCAAACGGCCAGCCTCTTGACACCCCGAGCAGAGCACCCGTAGCCCGCCGGTGGGAAAGGGCGGGAAAATGAAAAGACAAGTGAAACTAGATAGTGGGTTAACCATAGGGGGGGGGACGGAAAATCCCAGAAGGAAGGCATACAAGATCTCAAAGACCCCACAATACCACCACAAAGAAGTAAATATCCCCAAGGGAAAAGAAGAGAAGCATAAAGTTTACTAAAACCTGTAATAACAATATGAATTAAATATAATAACATAAATCCTAATAAAATCCCAAAGCCACCCACTATAAGCAGGAGGCAGTGGTACTCTGACCTGTACTGATGCAGAGCAGCAAAGAAAAGGAAATGATGCATGAGGAGGGGAGTTTTATAGTACCTAACTTTTTTCTGATTGGTTTTATTTCTGTGCTTCTGTGGAGTTCTAGTAAAGAGAGACTTAAGCAAATACGAAGCCTCCTGTCATGTTATAAAATTAAATTCCTTTGGAGAAAAAATGGTCTGGTGTGCTCAGATTGCTTGGCTCTGGCTGGCTACTCTGTGAGACTGTGCTACAATGTATAAGCTTTTGACAAATCTTGTAAAAGAGCACCTGTCAATGAAAGGGTGAATTATATGACTCTTAGGTCATGGCTTCAAATACGCATAAATGTTTATTCACTAAACCAGATAATGAATAATTGACAGAAGCATGCAAAATTCCAGCTCAGTTATTTTCAAACTTGGCTATTCACCTGCTTACTTTGTTATATTATTTTTTATACTCTATTTAAAATGTGAATATTTCAAAAAACATTTAAGAATTTTTCTATACTGGAGTAATTCTAGAAAATGCAGACAAGTGGCAACCCATTAAATGATTATCCATGTCAAATAATTTTCGGTGCCTCTACAGCACTTGAATGCTGTCCTTGTAAGTGAAAAAAATTCTAAGTATTTGAAGATTGTGTAAAGAGGGGATAAAAAATGGCAGGATTCTCAGTATTAGAATTACATGCTCAGCATGAAGGCTGAAGTTGCTAAAGTTGCAGAAATGTGAGAATATATATTACATGAAACTATTTATAATCTCAGTCATGTATCGATTTGTACAAAACTGAAAGTTATAATAAAAGAAATATAAAATCATGTCAAAACCAAAACAATGTAGAACGTATTTAAGTGCTAGGCCACTTTAAGCATGCAAAAGGAGAGTAATTAGGGCCAATGTGTAAATTTGGAGCAATGCCCCTATTGGCCATTGCATAACCTTCAAATCTGAGGACCATTCAATAACCTGACCAGAAATTCAGGGGTGGTGCACACCAGATTGTCTTCCTGGCAGACTATCATGGAACCAAACAAGACTGGGGATAGTGGGATAGAGTCTCAAAATCATGACTTGGCATGATGGTAGAGCTGAAATAATTTTGGTATGAATTCCTAAAGTATGTATTCATTAAACTTAGACTTGTAGTGAATTGACATCAAAAACATAAAATTTCTGCCAACAATCCTATTACAAGATAAATGCCACTAAAACACAAGCCATGGGCATAGATATTGATGCAAACACACTACATATACTACAAAAATATTTTGCCTTAGACTGAAGAACAGACTATGTCTCATTTCTGGGACTAAAACTCACAAAAAACACACAAGATCTATTTAAACACAATTATGAACCCTTGCGAAGGGAAATTGCGGATGTACTGCAAACCTGTGAAGACAAATTTCTCAACTGTTTGGGCAGAATTGCTGCAGTAAAAATGAGCCTGCTACCGAAACTTCAGTACCTCTTTCAGACACTTCAAATATGGCCAATTCATATGGGCTAAGCGGAAGATACGAGTGGCATCGAAAGTTTTACATAGATCTGTAGAAGCGGGTCAACTGGGCTTTACCAACATAAAATTCTACTATAAGGCTGCACTGCTGTCCACTATAATATAATCTCACAATACAGACCAACCCCCACAATGGATAGCTATTGAGGCCTATTGGGCACAAAAAGCGAAACTCCTGCATCTAGTCTGGTTGCCGAAATGGCAGAGACCGGCATTGCCGGACCTCTTGCTGACCACTGCCACACTGATTTCAGTGTGGAACACGTATAGGGACACACTATGCAATGGCGAACCATGGTCTATGGCCACAAAACTGTGAAGTATACACAACCCCACGTTCGACCACCACATATGGATATCCAGTGGTTGCACACACAACACCTGTTTTCCAAAGGGGCATTCATGCAATTCCCAGACCTCCAAAGGGACTATGCACTCCCACACAGAACGCTCTTCTCGTATCTCCAGCTCAAATCCATATTGACACAACAACTTTCGCAAGGGCCTAAACATACTACATGTACAGCTTTTGAAAAGGGCTGCATGTAGCCAATCACACCAAAAAAACACTTCCCATGAGTTATCACATGTTGAATGCAGGACACACAGCCCAGGCAGATACATATCAACTAGCATGGCAAGCAGACATTGGCCACACGCTTACTGATATACAATGGAAAAAAGCATTTAAAGCACAGAATGGCTTGTGGCTCTCACCTGGAACAAATGCATAAACTGTACTACAGGTGGTATATGGTGCCTCATAGACTGGCTCAAATCTTCCCTAACTCCTCCAACATATACTAGAGGTGTAAAGCTAGCAGAGGCACTGTGTACCATATATGGTGGACATGTCTCCTACTGAGGCCTTTCTGGCAGATGGTCGAGCAGACGCTATCTACCATTCTGCAAAGGGATGTCATACTTAAACCCGAACTGGGATTATTGTTCCTGACTCTAGATGAATTCCAAAAGCTTGACTCACTCTTGATATTCCACGTACTTATTGTGGCCGATATGCTGGTGGCCAGAGAATGGAAATCAGTCACAGCCCCAACAGAAGGGGAGCTGCTAGACTGTCTCTGCAAATTTGGCATATGAACACATGGCATGCACCAAATTAGCGAAAAAATTACAGAGGTTAAAAATACCTTTGAAGCCTATATTAAAAACACTGCACAACTAACACAACCTGGAATGCACACAGATTAAGCTTTAGGCTGCTGATTTATGCAATAGAGAGAAACAGGATGGGTGAAAGGCTGTATGGCCGACGTCTTATACCACACTGTTCATAGCAAAATGTACAATAACAAATATATATTTAATAATTAAGTGATTATTTCACCTGCCCACACCAATCTCTACAGGTTACAGAGTACACCTCTGGCACTGCCATCACTTGCATCACCATACTACCTTGTCCCCCCTCCCCATCCTTTTTCCGCCTGTAGACTCACCACCAAATTGTTGCACAAGCACACAGGACACGCTGTCACCTAGTCGACACACTTAGCACTCCCCACACTGTTGTATACCTTACCCTGTTCAGGAGACAGCACTCAGGGTACATGGGTTTGATGTATTACTGCTAATATGTGATCAGCAGCTGGCATGTGAACATTAGATAACACTGTCTTACTGTACTCTCATGTGTCAACCTGTACGATACTCACTGATGTGTTGCTATACCGACAAGCATATTCTGTGCACAGGCTCTTGCCTTTTTGTCCCTATTTTCCCTTTTCTTTTCTGTAGCCCAATTTTAAAACTAATACAAATTGTCAAATTGAAAAGACATAACATTTCTGCTAAAATAGCCAACTTGTGGTTTTAGTCAGTTTGAGAATTTGCTTACATCAGCTATTTCTGCCTAAATTTTGACATTTGGAAAATAATTTGCTACAAATAGAATTTTAGTGAAAAAAAACTCTATGAGAATGTTTTCCCTACAGTACGGAGGAGGCAGAATGAATTGTGGGAAACGTGAATGCAGCACAGAGTAGTTCACTGGTTGAATGGATCATCAAAGTTAGAAAAAAATGTTGGCTTCATAATATAATCTTAATTAGTCTGTGTGTTGGCACTCTCCTGACAGTAATGGTGCTGGTATCAAGGTTGCCCTCCAATAGGTCACCTCCAACATCTACCTATGCATTAACAAAATTATACCACACTCATAAATTGATGCAAAAAAGGGACATTTTTTAATTTCATAAATGTCCAATTGTTCAAAACATGATAATCTAAAAGTTAATGTTGTGATATATTAAATGATTTGGGATATAAGTCCTTACTAGAAAAATGTATGAATATGGCCAAATCACCATAATGCTTAATACAAGATAATTCATACAAAAAAAAAAGACATACTGAAAAAATTTATATATAAGTATAACACATTCAAAAATGTATGTAGAAAGGACACCGTGATACAGAAGCAAATATGCTTATGTACCCATCAGAAATATCCTAATAGACTTGCACCTGCCCAGAAACCATAGTCCTTATTCTTTGATCCAGATGAATAAATATTTATATTATATTTATATGGGCATACACCCCAATAAATAAAACTTTAAAAATTGTGAAAAATGTGTGCAAAAAAAAAAAAAAGAAAAAATATATATACAATGTCCCAATAAAATAGAAAAACATCTTTGCTCATGGATAAATCAGTAGATATACTGCATAGCTTAAAGAAATCCTAATGGCTAGATCTCACCAATGCTATAGGGCTGAATACTGTCCACAAAGTCACTTAATGCAGCAGTGATGGCCTTATTTGGAAGAATCCGAAGGCTTGGTGATGAAGATTAGTACTGGTGTCTTTACCAGCAAATGGTTCTGTGGTCGGTGGTTGGTGCAACTCAAGGAGATGCCTGCTCGGGACCTCTGTTGTCCCTTCGAAGATCCTAAAGCATAACACATAGTGAGTGCTTTTATGGTTCATATGGTGGACTCGCCCACTGATTTCCTGCGTGTTGCGTCCTCTGACATCATTACGGGTCGACGTGGTGGTGCATGCGTAGTTCGGGCACCCATTCCATCTCATATTATTTACATCATCACGTCTCCCAGAATCACGCACTGTATGAAAACACAGCTTATTCAACTTTATTCATAATCCCAAATATGTACATATTTACAAAGTGTATTACTAAGTCTGGTTATAGTAATCTATGTAAAGCAGAGACCATTGCTATAACAGAACAGATTATGAAAAAAATTGATCATAAGAACACACATGTATATATATATATATTAAGAAATATTAAGGAAGGGGAGAAAGAATATAGTATATGTACAAGAGTGAGTGGGAAGAAAGAATGATGTTAATGAATATACAGGAAAATCAAGTTACCTTTTGAAGTATCACCAAACATCTTTTCATAGGGACAAGCAAATCTGTAGTCTACAAAATAGTTATCCTAAGTTCCTATATTTAATAAGCTCCATACAACATAAAGCATATTCAAAAAGCATATTTCAAAATCAGACTCATGCAGATGTCCAGATGGCAGATGAGAAGGAGCTAGCGTGGACATGGTGGACAGACAAAATGAATGGAAGAACCTCTCTAGGAGTACCAAAGTTTACCACCCACGGATGTGCAATAAATGCAAGAAATGACTGTAACAAACATCTCTAGACTGCTGTTTACAGATTTATAGAATAAGGTATTGACCGAAGGTTTAAGTTTTTGTCCACCTGGTCATGTAGATTCTTTTTCAATGACGCTTGAGTTGGAAAGATTTTATTGAAATCTCAAGTTAAAAAGTTCTCTTAGAAATGACTTGAGGAGTTATTTTTATGTTTCTTTAAAAGCTAATGAATCAGCTTCATTTGAGGCAACAAACATTCCCTTTCTCCCTCCTCATCTCCAGAGAACTGACACTTACATAAAACCAGCAGTGGGCAAATAGTAGATCCCCTGATATTGCTGAACTGCACCTTCCTTGATGCTTCCAAAAACTGGCAGTGCATCGTGACACTTGTAATTCTGGGAATCCGCCATTTTCCAAGTCCTGAATTAAGCAGTTTTTAAAAGTAGTTGTTCTTGCTACTTCCAACAAAATCTTTGTAATAAGACAAAAAAGATCAATTAACACTCAATAGGGAACATATCATTAGCCCAGATATGATAAATAGGAATTTTAGCATATAAAATAGACTTGTGCATGGCGAGAAAATGTTGTCCATCAAAGCAATTCTTCCCAATTTTTTGTGACACTAGAATTTTGGCCATATGTCGGTTTGTCAGAATGTCGGTTCTGATAACTTGATTCAGAAACGAAACAGATGAATCAAAAGGGCATAAAAATGGTCCAATTTATGAACTCCAAACATCCTCTAGATACTAATAATCTTTTCCCCCCATCTATTCTTTAGGTGCCCTTGGTGGAATTCAGAATTGCGAATTAAAATTAATATCTTCGTAATTGCACATTTCATGTACATTTCAGCAGAGATTGGGAATTCAACCAATCATCCGAATGGCACAAATTTGGATGTACTGCAGTTCAGAACAAAATAAATTTCCAATGTTAATATATAATTACCCTATAGAACTTTACCAGAAACTGTCCTATTGATAGCTTCCCAAATGCATGATCTTTTAACATTGATGTTCATAAAACCCACTTAATGTATACTATTTCAGTTTTGTTTTTTTTAAGCTGTGTATTTAATTCTCTACATACTGTAAATGATAATTATGAGAATTCATTTGTTGGATATATTTTATACTAATTTTAACATAAAAATTTATAAAATGTGTTGAGTTATATAAACACAAGGTTGTCCCTTTTTATAATAGATTAAATAACACAGACCATTCAATACTGGTTTTAATATACAGTGATATTGAATTTGTTATTGATTTTTTAGTTTGTCCATATTTTACATTTGTGTAATCTCTCATTCCGAGATATGAATATCTCATACAGTGCACTTTAGTTTTCACCATCCAAGGACATGATCGCAAACACTTATATAAGATTTTCTTGAAAATATATTTCAGTCCTTGACTATACTGAATCTTTTAATATATTTTAAAGTTTCTAATCTCCTTCTCTAAGGCAAACTAGTTGTTGAGAGACTGCTGAATTCAATCCCATAAGATAGCTGTCCTGCCAGAGTTTGGGGATTTCTCTAATTAACATGCAGTCATTTAATTATCTTTGCCATGTTCATCACTAAAAAAAAATTGATGTCTTATGTGTTGCACTGACAATCTGGCTTGTAAGTTTCCCTAGAGAGTTTGATTGGACAGCGTCAGTTTACATGACTACCAATGATAGAATTGCCAAGCCAAAGACATCTATTTATTAATGTTTACAGACTAAAAGGTCTATGCCAGTTAACAAAAAAAAGGTGTTGCCAGCTTTTAAGGAACCTTTAGAACTAGAATATTTCTTTATGAGGCAACAACACTGATGAGAAATGCATTTTCTCCAGACAAACAATTTAATTGCGATGGGGACATTTAACAAAACAAACAATATAAGTTGAAATAATTTAATTGCCTTCAAGCAGAGTTTGTGAATATATGGAGAATATTTACTACCTAAATTTTTGTATCATTGCTACATTATGTGTGTATTTTGCACACAAGGAATACTTTAGTAAGCAAATATCCACATATTAAAACAAATGAATTAGAATGGTGAAAAATGAATTAGAATGGTGAAAAAATGTAAATAGGTGTTGCCATACAATTTAACATTTAAGGCAACAATATAAGTGCAGCATTCTACAAGGATATTGTAGATCCCCAAAACAGAAAAAAAACTATTACCCTATAGAACTTTACCAGAAACTGTCCTATTGATAGATTCCCAAATGCATGATCTTTTAACAATGATGTTCATTAAAACCACCTAATGTATACTATTTCTGTTTTTTTAAGCTGTGTATTTAATTCTCTACATACTGTAAATAATAAAAATTATGAAAAAATGTAGGTGCGCAAACAATTGTAAAGTAAAGTGTCAGTGCAAACAAAGTGCCAGAATATCCCAGAGATGTACAAAATAGAAATCTAAATGTGGGATAACAATATTGGTAAAACCACACTTGTGAGAAGACCCACACATATTTGTATCACAACAGAATATAATACTTGCACTATCTTTGTTTGATATGCCACAAGAACCTAAAATATATACTCACAGAGATAGACCTAGTGCAATACAGCCTTAATTCAATAAATACTGTGCATCTCTGCAAGAAATACACTCACAATTGTGGAGTAGTTATATTGCCACTCCAGACTATAGGGCATGGGGAGGATCAGACCCTTGGGTACGATGGATCCTAATGTGGGTTATACAGATTCACCACCAGCCAAAAGTATAAAGATAAAAAACTTTATAACAAATAACATAAATCATTGAAGACTTTAAAATCAAGGGTAAAATCTCACTGCGTCAGGAGCAGACCAAAGAGTCCTTGGTATTGCAAGGTATACAGTCCAAGCGTCCTCCCTGTATCTCCCAGCCAGTCTCAGTCTCACCACTCGCAGGCACTTCTGGGTATCGGCGTAATGTGATGCACTTCCGGGTTTCGGCATGATCCGATGCTACGCGTTTCGTCCCACAGTGTTCTTTTATATGTTGCGAGGGTGACTGAAGTTTTAGCATATCAAGCTCTCATCCAGAGATATTGACTTATCTGAATTTAGGGATAGCTAAATTATCAGGAAAATAAGGAAGTTAATTATCTGCGATGTAAAATCTGGCAGCATTATTCATTGGTTATTGGATGAGAAGGAATGGTTATACTGACCTGGTATGAGAAATATTGTATTTGTCGATTGCAATACAAAAGGTATTTTTCCTGTGACAACTGCAGCCAGAAGTTGAGTGAGTGTGTGATTCAGACTAACAACAACGTTTTATGGCTTTTAGCTGTGCTGTTGTGTGGCCGATGCTAAGTTCTGAGTTAAGAAAATCCTACTGATTTCAAAGTGAAGTTTTCTGTCAGAAATCTGTTGAAATCTGCATCTATGTGGATATGTTGCTATGAGCTATCTAAAATTGTGTCATAAATGTTGCCATATTGCATAATTATGTTATACCTAAATATCCACTGATTATTGTCATGCATGTTACTTATTATTATTATTATTATTATTATTATTATTATTAATAATTATGTCACAATAAATTATATTTTTATAATTAGTTTGTGATTAATGTGTGAAATACAAATTCTCTAATAAAAGATACTGCAGGATCTATAAGAGTTAAAATTGTGTAACTTCGCTTTAAATCAGTCAAGGGGAACAGTACTAATATAAACAATTTTGATATAATAAAAAGTGTTACATTGATTTTTGATATTTTTAATGAAAATATTATTTTTAATATTTATCACTCCATAAAAATCTTCACAACTTGGAGGCGGACCGCTGAGATTTGTTGAAATTATATTTCACACGGTAATTCGGAGGCATTGCTATTTGTGTAACTCATGCAATATTAGTCTTAATATAAAAAAGAGTTTTGTATTGAGATTAATTCAGTGTATAGAAATATGGCTGAAAATCAGATAGAAATGGTTCACAGAACTGAAATGTGTTCCTTTAGGTATTTTACATGAATATCTAAAAATTAAAATTGATTATAATCAATGGCTACTCCAAATTAGAGAACAAATTTATATATTGATTTATGATAGATCTGGTAATTCACCTCTAAATAAACATCTTAGAAACATAGATAAAGAACCTACAATATAGTCTATTATCCAATCATGTGCATATTTCATATTGAGTTATACAGTTACACTAACTGTGTAATGAGAAAGAACTTGGACGATTGGAATATTTGATGAATCGCAGAAAAGCCTGATGTTCGAACAAAATAAGTTCAAGACTTTGTCTACTAAATATGATGTCCTTGAACTCTGATTTCTCAAATAGATTGGAAGGAATGAGTAGCATGTTGGATAATTATGTGCAGCAGATGAAGCAGATACAAATGCAGTTAGATGAAAATCAGCCGGAAAGTAAAAAATGACAGGAAAAAGATCCAGGTGATTTCTCTCCTTTCCCTGATATCCACACACCAGACCAGATTTTCCCAGAACAGTCTGAAAGGAAAGACTTGAGCAAATCTGAGAAAACATCCTTGGAACAGGATTCTTAACCTGAAGATATTGCTAAGCAATGGCAATCTTGGGCAGAACAGTTTGAAAAGACTGTCTTGGCCAAGCTTGAGGAAATAAATCACGTTCAGGGTGATAGGAGTGAAAGCAAACATGGTTCTGTACACTGTCAGAATTCCAATGCTGATCAGAATTGTTATAGTGAGAGAGAAGTTCAGAATGATGGGAGTGAAAGTGATTGCACTGTCCACTCTGAAGGCCATGTGACTGCTATGCCATCTGCACTGTTGTACGGACCTAATCCTTATTCAGCAGCCACATCGCACAAATGTTTACCTAAAAGCAGGGAAACTAGAAACAAGAGTAGTAAATCAACTACTCCTGTCTATGAAACTCCTAAAGTAATCAAGTTCCTTAAAGGGACAGTCCCACAATTTTCTAGAGGTTTAGAAACATATCTGAGCACCTAGAAAATTATGAAAGAGCAATGAATTCATTGGGCATGTATGATGACATCTATAAGAATTAGTACCTTACATAGACCTTTGATCCAATGTGCCGTATTTACCTAGAGCTCTTCAAACTATGCAGCTAATGTCCTGGTCAAAGATGAAATCTGAGATACTTATGGAATATGGTAAGTTTAAAGCCATTGCTTCTGCTAAGAAAGCTCTTTATAATTTAAAGTGCCGTCCAGATCAAAGCCCCTGAGAATTTTTAATAATTTAAAAAAATGCATATTCTGTGGCCCAAAAGAAACCCAGGTGTGAAAGTACAGAATTCAAAGATCTGTATTTTTATGCTATGCCGGTAAACACACAGATGAATCTTGCAAGTGATTATGGTTGTAAGTTACCGTTAGAATGGCTAGTCAGTCAATGCATGACATTGTATACTATACACCATGCACATGACGAAAATCATCAAAAAATTTAAGAAATCTGGTGATAAAATGGTTTCAGAGACGAAAATTCAGTTAGGATTAGAAACCCAACAAAAGAAGAGGACTTATTCTGAGGTTCTGAATACTCCAAAACCTCAGAAACAGGAAACCGCCATAAGCAATTCTGTTAATTCTTCTGATATTAGCTCTGAAATGTCAAATGCCAGTGGGAATAAACGTCTCTGGTTTAATAAAAACCAAGGCAATTCTCAGTGGAAAAGGAATCCTCAGGGAAATAGGAGATATAGAAACAGAAAAAAAATTATCTGCTTCCAATAACTCCCAACAGTCTCAGACATCCCAGCATAACTTTAATGGGCAAGGACAGAACGGCTATGGCAAAATTAATTTGCGCCGTCAGATTTGTCACTTGACTGACCAGATGGGCAAATTAATGGAAGAAATGACAAAGATTAACCAAGTCTTTGTCAGAAATTCCTTTTTAGGAGCAGCACCAATTGCAGAGCCACCTATCCAGCTGCAACAGCAACCACAGGTCCCAGTGCAATAACAGCCACTGTGACTGATCAGGCTTGGTTGTCAATAGATGTTTCCTTTCCAGATCCACACAGTGATTCATACTATAGTTGTGTGAAAAACGGTGTTGTTAATGTAATACATCCACATAGAAGTGGAGGGGAAGCGTCTTTAACCTCTCATTCTATATTGCAGTCAGATCAAAATGATCCACAGGCTAGCATATCCGTAAGAGCCCCAGGTTTTCAGGATCCAGACCTGAAAGGGTTAACTGATGAGATGTCAACCACTAGTTGCCACTTGAAAGTTGAAGCGGTACAATTAGAAACTACTGCTGTGACAGGTAACGTATAGAAAACGAGTGACATGTTGACACATTCTAAATTCTTATGTGAATTAGAAGAACATGAAGGAACCTACTACATGTCTGTAGAAATACAGGATTATCTACCCCAACCTTTCAAAGGGTTAACAGAAGCGGGTTCACAAGCCACTATTACATCCAATACATACTTCCATCAGGTTATGGATTTAACAACAGATAAGCCAAAGCTAAGAGGTTTCCCCAATGCTCTGTTGAGTGTAGGATGAAATGCCCTTCATGTTATTGGCAAAACCTGGTTAAAGTTTGAAATAGGTTACAAAACATTTAGACACCAGGTAACAGTGGTAGATCTCCCCTATGACCAACTGACTCTGGATATAGACCTACTCAGAAGACTTAGCACAATTACTGACAGTGTGACTGGAATTGTATGGGCACAAGTTAAGGTTTCCATAATCTATGAGAAATCACATGTTCAATCTGAACGTAACTGCCATGTGATAGATAAAGGTCTTACTCTATTGAGGTACATTTCAGAAAATAGTCAGTCACCTAACGTGACTATCCTGCAGGTGAATGATGCAATTGCATCCGTAGATGAACATTCCGTAAGAGTTACTCCAAAAGAATCCAAAATGACTGTCTGGAAGGTGATGTTTTAACCATTTCCCTTCACAGGGACTATGTCGAATCTGTTGATCTGGCAGGTCATGCTCAGTTTCTTGCCAGGATTGAAAGGGTTAATAATAACTTATTCTTTCCTATTCTAATAAATTACTTAGGAAGAAGTAGGAATGCAAATCTAAACATAAAGAGTGAGAACAGCTACATTAACAAAAGTCTGTTAAAGCAGATACCTAATCCTAAAATGATCAGATACGCTTCCCCACATGCCAAATGGATCCAGAACATGGATGGCGAATTAGAAAGTCCCAATATGATAGCAAAATCTTTACTATCTATTTCCATCAGAAATAAGATGGTTAAACATTTATTCCTAGTATAGACGTACCTCACTATCAGGTTTACATTGGCAATGATGTCATACATCGCTTTGCCATACACCTTGACCTGGTCATCTCTAACTTGTAGACAAGGTTAAATAGTAATCCTTGTGGAAATCAACACAAGGAAAATGCCCTGAAATCAGGACAAAACCTACCAAACGCAGTAAGTATCCAAGTGCCTGATGACATAACCATTCCACCAGGGTTAAGTAACTTCCTTTTAACCATACAGTTAAAAGAATAGTCAACAATGTTACACCCAATAGTGTTACTTTACCAAAAGGAACATTATTAGGTCTAACATTTGATGCTGAGTACTATACATTTGGTTTCCAAAACCAGATTATAGGCCACATCCCTGAAGAGTACTTTACTGAGGATGAAATTGTTGATCAATTGTTCCAATCCTCCCCAGAAGAATTCTTCACTATCTTACCTGTATATCCCTTTAACATCAAATAAGGCTCGTGCAAAATCGAAGAAGCATCGATCACCTTCGATCATCCGCTCAATGAGCAGGAATCATGAGAATATCACGACCAAAGAGAAAAGGTAAGTCAACACCGAACTGACCTTACTTTTAGGCTTAAAGAAGCTTATGAGATTGGTCAGCCTGAAATCTTTCCAGGATTTCGGGAAAGGCTTGAAGAGCAAATATCTTTAGCTGACGGTTTCTCCGATGATGCTGAGCGGCAATAGCTAAGGGAAATCCTTCTGGAATTCCAAGATATTTTCGCCAAAGATTCCTACGACTGTGGGTTAACTAACCTCCACGTAGCCAGAATACAAACTGATCCAAATTTACCACCTGTATTTATCTAGCAATATAGACCACCATTAGCTTCATATGATGGTCTGCAAGACATCATTCAGAATTTAATGGAAAGGGGCATTGTACGTTCGGTGCACAGTTCATATAATAATCCAATCCTGGGAAATCTGAAACCTAATGGACAATGACATTTATGCGCTGACTTAAGACGGCTAAATAAACATGTCTATATGTCTGGTTGGCCAGTGCCATACACAGACCAATGTTTGGTACAAATAAAGGGATCCAAAATGTTCACTGCTCTTGACTGTCCGCAGGAATATTGCACTGTACCAGTCCATGGTGAAGACCAATACAAACTGGTCTTCACATTTGGAAAACAGCAGTATACCTGGACCTGTATGCCTTTCGGTTACATAAACTCTAATCATGAATTCTCTGTGTTCATGCATAAAGCTATGCCTGACGAACTTGAGAGAGGAACGTTATCATACATTGACAATGTCTTGCTGAAAAGCACTTCCTTTGATAAACATATAATAGACATGTTCTCACTCAGTTAAGATAGACAGGGATTAAACTGTATTTACAGAAGGCACAATGGTAACTTCTGAACTTGGTGAAAACACCAACTAAAATCAAGGAATTAAGATCATTTCTTGGTATGACTAACTACTTCCGTAAGTTTATAGATAACTATGCAGAAATAACAAAACCACTCTTACACCTGCTTAAAAAGGAAACTATCTAGAACCGTGGGGAGTCTCAAGACCAAGCAGTAAGTTAACTGAGGAGGAATCTCACTCAGGCACCCTGTTTAGCATACCCAGAGAGGGGTAAATGCTTCTGTCTGAAAACAGGATACACCAATGTAAGCATAAGTGCTGTTCTGTATCAGAAGCTGGTCAGTCTAAACAAAGTTATTGCATATGCAAGCAAGACTTTGTCACCAGTTAAATTCAAACATGTGTGAGAAGGCATTATTGTTGACTGTTTGGGCACTGCAAAATTTTCGGAGCTATATCCAAGGTGAGAACATTATTGTAGAAACTGCTCACCAACCTTTACAGTATCTGCAGAGTGAAAGAATAAGAGACGGCAATCTCTCTAACAGTCTGATTACTGCATGGACTCCTTACATGGTTGGCCGTTAGAAGTCCGTTATAAACATAATAAGAGAAGCCCAGTTGCTCAAGGTTTAGCAGAATTACATTACTGTAATGCTCCATCTCTGGATGATAATGACACAGGAGATGACTTCCTAGAAGAGCAATTGCCATCCCCTTATAAAGTTTATGACGAGGAATACTGTCGACCACTACAGTGGGTATACATTGATAGTTGTTTATATCACAACACTGTTGGTAATAAACAGAAGTTATTTGCAGGTATTGGAATCACCTGGATAGGTAATTATCCTAATATATCTGTAGGATACAATATTGGTCCAAAAAGCAGTCAGATAGCCAACCTCTGTGCAGTATATAAGACCATACAAATGGCAATAGAATATGGTATCAAAGAATTTGTTATCATAACTGATTCCAACTATGTTCGCAAAAGTTTAGTTGAATATCTGCCTAGCTGGAAACTTAACCAAATGTTGAAAAGCAATAACAAACCTGTGGCAAACCTGTGGGAAACATGGGAAATTGTTTTGTAAAATCAATGAACTGGTTAAGGAAAATGGTTCAACCATTTATTGGAAGAAAATCAAAGCCATTCTAAAATATAAGGTATTGACAAGGAAGCTAACTACTTAGCCGATTCACTGGAAAAACAAACTGCCATCAACGGTGAAACCCTAAACATAGATGACCATATGGGTTAAATTCATGTTGAAGCCATAACTAAACGACAGACTAGACATAATGCCGACTTAAATGTAGTGTAATTGAGTCAAGAAGCACCAAGTGAGGACCTGTTCACCAGTCAAAAGAACGATTTTGTTATAGGCATATTCTATAAGAATATATAGAAGACCCTACTGCCAATCCCATCACAGATGTCGATTGCAAAGACAATGAGGATTTACAAATCTTGATAAGATATAAAGTCCAATTTAGTATCATGGATGGTGTGGCAAACCTAGCCACTTTTAGGTTACATGACTGTATCTGCAAAGGTTGTCTGTATAAGCTGATGGACTGTTATATTTTAATACATGTATGTACTGCTATGTCCTGGAGCATTCGTATGCTATCAGCCTAAAGCCGCTAGCATTCATGTGTTCGTTTCACGAACAGGGACTTTACCGGCTGTTCGTGAAACGAATGAGATACCCCCCAGGAGCCCACACACAGATTGTTGCAATCGGTAGGTAATTGCGCTCCTAGGTGGCCGTTGTTCGGCTACCGACCACGTGGCGGGCGGCCATCTTGGATCCTTTGTTCCCCCAGCGGTGTTTGGTCGTCGGCGCAAACACCGCTGGGCTTCCAGGCCGTTCGAGAGCTCCGGTCTTTCACTATTCTGGTTCCCCATCGGTATTTGGTACTTTTAGGCGAACATAATGTTAAAGTGTATTCGGTTATTTATGCTGGGATCTGAGCGGTATTCTCACGAAATGTACGCTCAGACCCCAGCTATCTACCGAATGTCCATTCGTTTAATTAAAGTGAATGATGGAAAAGTTATATATTTTAATGTGAAATGTTGGTTCTGCTGCACGGAGGGATAATCCACTTAATGGTATATTCTAGTGGGAGTATCCCTCTCGTCCAGCAGTGCCTGATGGGAGAAATGTCCAGATTGTTAAGTCCCTCATGTAGTCCCCTACTGTATAACCCCTGCAACGTCAGTAGGGAAACCCCTTGCATGGGGACTTGCATAAATACTGTGACTTGTGAATAAAAGCTCAGTTGACTCCCAGAACTGTGTTTCGTCCGGTTACTGGGGGGATTTGGGATATTACCTTACTTTTCAGCGCTTTACTTTGGATTACCTTCTGTACCAGCGGAGATCGTGAAATTTAATATTGGGGTTGCTTATCAGAACATCCAAACATGGCATACAACAATTGAGTAGTCCCAAATGTATACCGAGGGTTAATGCTACAGCACGCACATGATGCACCCACATCAAGGCATTATGGTGACAAGGTCACAAACAAAATATTGCATGATTATGCATATTGGCCACACATGTTAAGAGATGTCAAACATACTGTCAGGGATGCTTGATTTGTCTGCAATATCAACCCCATGGTCCAACCCATTGTGCACCACTTCAGAAAAGGGAAATGTCATAACCATGGTCCAATATTCAAATTGACTTTATAGGTCCTGTAACAAGATCTTCAAGAGGTAACAAATACATGTTAACAGTTAGATATATGTACACAAAGTGGATCGAATGCTTGCCATGCAAAGAGCACCCAAGTACTGTGTGTGCTACTTTGTTGATTAACCATGTCTTTTCCAGGTTCGGTGTGCCTCAAAGAATTGAGTCAGATAGAGGTAGTAATTTTACCAATGAATTGATGGCTAAGATTTGGAAAATACTAGGTGTTAAACTATATTGCATACCGCGCTGCGTCGAATGGGGGGGGGGGGGATAGAGCGATAGAACCAGTTAATCATTAATATCCTGAAAAAGTATGTTAAGGAGTCTGGGGAAAGACTGAGACATTAAATTGCCCTTAGTTTTAATGGCGATTAGAGCTACATCCAGCACTGCTACCAAATTGTCACCTTTTGAATTGATGACAGGAAGAAAGATGGTTTTACCACAGAATTTACTATATTGTACATCTGAACATAACTTGATCAATGCTGCCACTACGCATCAGTACATCGAAAATTTGCAGAAGTACTTACAGCATACGTTTACTTTTGCCCAGAAGAATCTACAAAAAACAGCTACAGGGGTTAAGACCTATTACAATTTAAATGTAAAAACCACGAAAAAGGAATATGAGATAACAGATCAAGTCTATATGTATAACTTTGCTCAAAATCAAGTTAAAGAAAATACATTTCTACCTTCTTGGAAAGGGCAATATGTCATAATTGATAAAAATAATTTCCCCAGTAGCATACAAGATAAAAATTCCTAGGGATGGTGATTTTATTGAAAAGTGGGTTTACATTAACCAGTTGCATGCTTGTCATCCTAAATCTCAATTAAGGATTATAGATGTGGATTCGATGCAGAAGGATGAACAACTAACCTGAATGAATGTTTGATTCACGTGGTATCGTATGATATGAAATGTTGTGATGTGCTATGATCTCATGTATGTTCATGTCATTAACTATTTCATGATCATCCAGTAACTACATTTTTCTAAGCAGGTTACTTGCTTGTTTAGTTGCTATAGGCAGATTACTGAGGAGTCAGTAAGAAATGTAGTGAGGGATGAAGTTATAAAAATATAATAGATAAGATGCATAACGTTGATGAATCATAAATAATGTCCTAGGCCAAGTGATGTCACACTGTTATGAGTTTGTATGCTTAACAATCCTTGAACCATTAGTAGATAAGTCTAAGATGGGTTTGTGACGGACCGCTGGCACTCCAACTGAGTACCTCCGCCAATCGATGCTCCTAGTGCTCGCTGAGGACTCCAAGCACTCCAACCGACATCATCAGCACTGCAGACCCCACTTCCAGCTATGCACCTGCGCCGGGGTCTCTGCTGTCTTCACCCACCCTGGACCCAAGGCCAGGATCCAGCTTCCAGTGGGTGAACCTCTCTTTCCCCAGAGAGCAGGAACAGGAATAAGCTCTTAGCAGAACTTAGTGATCATACCCTGGGGAGTATAGTGATTATAGCAATCCCCAGAGTGTATTTCTCCAATCCCCCAAACATGAGCCAAGGCTTCAAGAAAGGTACAAGATGATCTGATCTTTTAATGACCACACACTGGCTTTTATGGAAGTCCCCATGCAAGGGGACATCCCACAGGGTGGGACACAGTATAACCAATCACAGACAATACAAACAAAACACTCCCACAGGGACATCACAATCCCTCCTCTCTATCCTGGAGATAATTGGGAAGTAATCAAATTATCTCCCAGGACAGAGGCAAGACTCCATTAACCACATGGTTACAAAAAGACATAAAATTACACAATGTTACAATTACTTCATAAAACATATACATGCAACATATCCCCAGATAGCTAAGATGTGAGTGCACATTATTATTAAATGGCGCGCAGATCACATACATACAATTCAATCGCCATGGAGCCAAAGTCTTTTCCATAGTCTTTCTTTACACAAATTGGCTCCATGGCATAGCTACCTGGGGTAGCACTACTCACATACTGAAAGTCCCGAACAACCCGGCAGAAATACCCAAATAAACCTTATTGCAGGGTAAAATACAGCTATCAGCACAGGGGCCATAGTCGGAAGGCAGGAGGGTAGCCAGTAGTCCCCCCCAGGCACAAGTGGTGAAGGGCACTTCGTCACACATCTTCCCTTTGGGGGGAAGACTAAACAGGTGCCTGACCTTCTGCCGGTCAGTACCTAGGTTAGTCGGGCAGCCCATCCACAAAGAAAAATACGCAGAGTAACCCCCCCACAATAAATGGTACTGGCCTTTAGGTTCAAGTTTGTAGTGGGACAGCGCAGCACTCTCGGTCTCTCTGGTGCAGATAGGCAAACTGCTGGTGTTGCTTGGGGGGCAGAGGCCAGCAGTGCTCTGCCCTGCTGACAGCTCTTCTGCTGGGATAGCCTGCAGGATGTCAGGCTCTGGACAAGGGACAAGAGTAGGGCGGAGGCCAGCGGTACTCTGCCCAGGTGCCAGCTCTTCCACTGGGATAGCCTGCAGGGTGTCAGGCTCTGGGCAAGGGTCAAAGGGAGGGCAGAGGCCAACTGCACTATGCCCAGCTGCCAGCTCTTCTGCTGGGGGAATTGGGGCATAGTCCTGCCCGTTGGCAAAGGGAACGTGGGGGTCAGTGGGGGTTAACATCTCCACTGTTAACCCTGGGCCCAAGTTAGGAGTTTACTGGGGAGGGGAGAATTGGCTTACCTCCTCCTCCTGATACTCCTGCGGCCGCTGGGAAGGGAGGTCAATGCTCTCCGCTCCCTGTGGAACCTGCTGCGGCTGGGGAGAGAGACCGGTTGTCTCCTCTCCCTGGAAGGCACACTCCGGCTGGGGAGAGAGGTCGATGCTCTCCTCTCCCTGTAGCCGCCTGCCCAGCATCCCTGTAGGGCCAGTAGAGAAACTGCGGTCCCATCTCCACCTGCCTGCTGGGGGTCCTCCCAGGACCAGTCCTGCCCCAGGTACCTCTGGTTGTGGTTGGGGAAGGAGACCGGTTGTCTCTTCCCTCTGTACGGTGCACTGCCGCTGGGAAGGGAGGTCGCTGCTCTCCTCTCCCTGTAACTCACTCTGTCGCTGGAGACGGGGTGTCAATACCCCCAAACTCCACAGTTGGTACTCGAAGTCCCGTGCTGCTTGGTTCTCAACAATCAACTGGCGCATCAATTGATGGACCACCTCATCTGAAGGGCCAAACCAGACCAGCCGCGCCTTTACTTCCTTCATGAAATCAGCACCCTCATGGCGCTGTGTCAGGCGGATTTGCAATTCACTGGCTGCTGTCCAGGGTCTTGCTAGCTCCATGTTGCTGTATGTAGGGAAGCTGCGCAGAGGCTAGCGTTGCCCTCAATTATAAATTCGTAACTCCACACGTTTCAGGTGTCTCCGAGCTGCTGGTCCTTGCACTAGGATGCCATCCCACCGCTGCCACCAAATGTGACGGACTGCTGGCACTCCGACTGAGTACCTCCGCCAATCGATGCTCCTAGTGCTCGCTGAGGACTCCAAGCACTCTAACCGACACTATCAGCACTGCAGACCCCACTTCCAGCGATGCAGCTGCGCCCGGGTCTCTGCTGTCTCCACCCACCCAGGACCCAAGGCCAGGATCCAGCTTCCAGTGGGTGAACCTCTCTTTCCCCAGAGAGCTCTTAGCAGAACTTAGTGATCATACCCTGGGGAGTATAGTGATTATCGCAATCCCCAGAGTGTATTTCTCCAATCCCCCAAACATGAGCCAAGGAAGGTACAAAATGATCTTATCTTTTAATGACCACACACTGGCTTTTATGCAAGTCCCCATGCAAGGGGACATCCCACAGGGTGGGACACAGTATAACCAATCACAGACAATACAAACAAAACACTCCCACAGGGACATCACAATCCCTCCTCTCTATCCTGGAGATAATTGGGAAGTAATCAAATTATCTCACAGGACATAGGTAAGACTCCATTAACCTCATGGTTACAAAAAGACATAAAATTACACAATCTTACAATTACTACATAAAACATATACATGCAACATATCCCCAGATAGCTTAGATCTGAGTGCACATTATTATTGAATGGCGCTCAGATCACATACATACAATTCAATCGCCATGGAGCCAAAGTCTTTTCCATAGTCTTTCGTTACACGAATTGGCTCCATGGCATAGCTATCTGGGGTAGCACTACTCACATACTAAAAGTCCCGAACAACCCGGCAGAAATACCCAAATAAACCTTATTGCAGGGTAAAATACAGCTATCAGCACAGGGGCCATAGTCGGAAGGCAGGAGGCTAGCCAGTAGTTCCCTCCAGGCACAAGTGGTAAAGGGCACTTCGTCACAGGGTTCCTGATTCGTGACCGTCGAAATATGTCCAAGAAGGTTGTGGCGTATTTCTGGATCATACTGCTCCTGTGCCAAGAGCTACGGACTGATCCGATCACAGAGATGGGACCATCCTTCGGCATCCTGATTCAGGAGACAACAGGGTTCATCTTGACAGAGAAGAGGATCCTGACCCAACTTGTGTTCATCAGCTTGGACCCTAAGATTTCCATTGAGAAGGTGTAACATATTTAATAGCTGCAGCTTCCTGAGTTACAAGCCTGGTACCAGATGCACCTCCAAAGAGCACAGGTGAAACACCTTGGAGCAAGAAACCTTTTGTATCTAGTACTATTCTGATGAGCAACTGACCTAAAAGGTTCCTCACCGCTATAATCCTTGCATTGGTTTGTACCGCTGTTGGTGCAGTTTTCGCAACTGAAATAACTGCAGCTAACTATATTTCAGTCCAAAAGCTGAATATGGAAGTCTTTCCTTCTTAAACAGCATATTAACGATATTCATCAGGTGATAAAACAACATAGAACATTTCTGCAAGACATGTTAACTATTGTGAAAGACACAGTTGTTACAACAAATTTGCCTACGGAGTTAATTGCCAAGTCCACTGAGCTGCACCAAAGTCACAACTTAGTTAAGCGTGAACTTCCATTTCTGCATGACCCAATATTATAATTGGCAGGGGGACGCATACCTCTGTATTTTGTATTCAAGGATATTGTTCATGCGATGCTTGCCAATGTGGATGGAGATACAATGGAACATATGCAATTAAATCTGGCCTATGAGATAAGGAGTGCCCTCCTTCTCTTAATTGATGCGGAACACATGGAGATTTGCTTTTTATTGGCCATACCATACGTAAATCCCCAAAACATTTTACAAATGAAAACAATTTACAATATCAGTACCTGGAAGGAGGATATCCACATAAAGGTCCAAACCCCAAATGTTTTGGCTTTCCAACCGTTGGTACCAGACTGGTATTCAATACCCATTTTGAATGATTGCGAGAAACTCAAAGACAATAATTTTCAATGTGATGGAAAACCTTTCGTGTATGATTCTACCAATGCTTTGTGTGGGATCGAGTACATGAAACATGTCAAGTGATTGATAATGCTTAGGTACATGCTAACTTAGTATAAGATAAATGTTTGGTTAGCACGTGTCTTAAAAGCATGAGGACCAGGTGACTAATAAAGTAATTGCCTTACTGTCACCTGTTTTGCTAATCAAGGTACCCCACGACTCTCGTATCTTTATCGGTGATGTTACGTTATATCCAGTGTACACAGATATCATTGAAAGTACTATTGAGTTGGTGGATCCCTTCCAGAATCTAGACATTCTGCTGGATCTTAATTTAAAGTTCTTGCTAAACCATAAGCCCAACCATGCCATCCAAATGTCAATCAGAAAAGTTAACATTTCTGTGGACACATTTATGTACTCTGAGCTAGATACTAACCTCATCACTCGAGTTGACTGGTTTATCTATCTTAAAATTGTTATTGGGTTTACAATGATAATAATGATATTATGGTTGCTTATACTAAGAGTAATGTTCAAAGCTATTACAAGTACATCAATAGTCAAATTTTTTTGTTATGTACGCAATCACCCAACCCAGAATATGTGATATGAATACACAAAAAAAGTATCATAAAATTCTGTTGTGCTTATTCATAGACTAAATTAATCATTGCTATGATAATCACAAGGAGGGTTTATGTCAGTACATTTTACTGGCAGACATTTTGTGTTAAGATTAAATTAAAAATGTATACTGTCAGTCACCACTTAGCAGTTGTGACTCCATTTTGTAACAAAAATGCAAAGACAGACACACCATTTATTTCTCTGTAACTCTATTCATTCAAAGATTCCTAAGCAAAGGACCAGAGATACGACTCTTACAAGAAGGGGGGCTGAAACAGCCCAGACACACATATATATCAGGGTCATCATTTTTAAATTTTTTCAATAAAACTTTTGGTTTTAAGTCCGGAGAGCAGCCTTTTCTTGTTGGATGTTATACCTATTGGAGCTCTGGTGGTGCGCCCGGCATTTGGAATACTTCAAGCGTGAGTGCAGGGGATGTTGATATTCTCTCTCTCTCTCTCTCTCTCTCTCTCTCTCTACATATATATATATATATATATATATATATATAAATAGTACCTATGTTAATAATATTGAATATTCATGGACAGAATCCCAATGAAGAAATTTTGTTATTATTAAACTAATATTAGCTGAATGTGTAAAAGACATGTATATATCACATGTTGTCAACTTACTAAGTACTATTGAGTTTCACACAAAAACCCTACACAGGATTACAAGAAATAGATAACACTAAAAGCAATTAATTTTACTTTTTAAATAGGATTGCTACAAAGTTCCATGGTATTAGAGAAGGTGAACAAGGGTTCAGTATGTGTCAAAATCTATTTTATGGCCCAAAGAGGAAAAGTTCTGTCTGCTAAAAAGAACCAAAACTTTTTGAAGAATGACATGTCCCTGATGGATGGGGCCACATAGATAAGACATTGGTTACATCAAATGCATCACGAAATTCAATTAACCCTTTATACAAAGTGGTAATTGGACTTCATGACAAGAATTTTTTGTGATGTAACAGTGGTATCTATTGATCAAAGTCTAGATGATAACCAGTAGAAATGATATACCCACTTGACTATATTGGTCATGTTAAATTAGTGATGTAAAGAAACTTTAGGGAAGCTGGTCCATTAAATATTGAGGATAGCCAAAGATGAGAACTTAAAGTCTGAGATCTGGAGCAGGAGACAAGGATACACCTAACATTCTGTCTTCTTCCAACTAATTCTGGAAGTTTGAAAAACTCTAACACTTGTCTTTTCCAAATTAAACTCTGGAATTCTTCAATAATTAGAACTTTAAAAACTTTCCTATTTTCACAATTCTATACTCATACTTACATACAGTATTCATGGAATATTTCTCCAAGCCTAAAAAAATTCTACCAAAAAAGCTGGTAAATATGCTGGTTTTATTTAATTTAATTTAAATTAATACATTTTTACTCAAAGCAGGAATATACCTGGATAAAGGCTGGTCAGATTTCAATAATTATGAAATCATAATTAGCTAACGAAATATATGTTTATACATTCCTTACAGCAGAGGGAATAAATAAACAATATATTTACTGGTAATTTGCCAAATTTAGCATACCAAGCTCTTAATCCAGAGATATTGACTTATCTGAATTTAGGGATAGTTAAAATTATGAGGAAAATCAGGAAGTTAATTATCTGCAATGTATAATCTGGTAGTATTATTCATTGGTTATTGGATGAGAAGAAATATCCTCACAATATTGATGGTGTTCAATGGGAAAGGATATAGAAATACAGATTGAAGGTATTTTTGTGTAGTTACTGTGTGACTGTCACATATTCAACCTCACCTTGTGTTAATGGCAATAGGAATTGGCTTCCTAGCAGTGATGGAGGTGCCTTTCAACGGTCTGCTGCAGGCATACCTGCCTGATGCACTATATCTGTGGACATCGGCCACTGCGGATCCACACCATTTTAAAGTCCCACATCAGCCCACGATACTGACGGTGTTGACATGCATGTGACATCACGTAATAGATGCACATGCATGTTTAGGGGTCAAAGGCCGGTTACTTTATTTAAACTCTTTTCTCCTCTCACTCATTGCCTCGTCGTGGTTTCCCTTAGTTGTCGATCCTAGAGTGTGTTCCTGAGTGTTTATTTCTGGTTATTGACTTTGGCTTCGTTTTGACTTCCCTGTATTCAGGTATCCTTGACTTTTGACTTTCCCTCATTGTTGTGTCTCCTTCTGTGTCCCTGATCTCGACAAGTATTCTGACTATTCCCATACATTAAGTCCGGCCATTCTCCATTCTAAAGCCAGGTAAGATGTTACCTTTAGTCCCAGGTGTGACATAATTCTACATGCTGGATCGACTAGTAATCCTGACTGAGACATAAAAAAATTCTAATCTTCTTGTGGTCCTGGTTTGGGTGAGAGATTAAACCGATCTTTCATCAACCTTTTGTTTGTTTAACTGAGCTAATGGCAGTGGCATTTGTGCTCTGCTAGAACACACCTTATAACAACTTAGAATGACCTCTCCAGTCTCAAACTTTTTCTACCCCCTGAATTGAATCCCTCAAAACAGCACACATATGAAAAACAGGTGTTGTCTCAAGCACACCTGACACAACTATTCACCAAATGAACTTGAGCTGGAACACTTGGAATACCGGAACTGGCTAGGAGTTTGTTGAGTGTCACGTTTCACTGCATGTTAGAAGTCTGCAAGTTAGAATTTTAAAGAATGGTCTACAAAGTTAAGAGAAGAGATTATTGCCTTTCACTAACCAGCTACAGGATTCAAAAAGACAGCGAAGACACTGAATGTTCCTAGAGACACCATTGTCATACCATAGAGACATACCACTGCTGACCCAAAAGCGCAAGAAAAGTTGTGTCCAATATGCTCAGAATTCTATGAATAATCCTATAAATAAGGTTTTCTGAATCTGTTCTGTGGAGCAAAACTGAGACTTTTTTTGCACAATGGATCAGCGGTATGTCTGGAGGAAGAACAATAAAGTGTATGCTGAAAAGAACACTGGCTACAGGGAAGCATGGTGGGGGCTTGATGATGCTCTGGGGCTGCTCTGCATCCTTTGGCACTGGAAACCTGCAGCGTGTGAAAGGCAAGATGGATTAATTGAAGTATCAGGAAATCCAAGTAGAAAACATTATGCTGTCTGTGAGGAAGCTGAAGCTTGGGCATCATTGGACCTTCCAGCAAGACAATGATCCCAAGCATACCTCAAATTTCACCAAGACTTGGTTGCAGAATAAGTCCTGTAAAATTCTACAGTAACCTGACTTGAACCCCATAGAAAATCTCTGGTGGTAATTGAAGAAGGCATTTGCAGCACACAAACCCAAGAATGTTACTGAACTCATGAGCAATGTTCTAAGATTCCTCAGGAACCATACCAGAAGCTTGTATCTGGCTCTGCTTCTCATTTGCAGCAGGTCATAACAGGTCATAACAGGAAAAATGTGCTCTTCTTAAGTACTAAATTGCTTGCCATTAAGGGACTGAATATTTTTGAGAATGGAGAAGTCATTATAAGTTGCATTTTCAGTTGAATTTGGATAAACCACTTGAACCATTCATTGTGTTAAACTATTTCAATTGCTTTTGTTTGATTTGTTATTTGCAAACAGTTGAAAGTCTGTACATTTTGACAATAAACCTTTTCAATGGCTGTTGAATAATTTTGACTACAACTGTATAAAGGCATATATATATATATATATATATATATATATACAGTGGTTTACAAACGCCGCGGTTAATAATAACGTGTTGCTTAAAACGTGCTCTTAGAAGAAAAAGGTTATGAAAAGTGCATTTAATCGGTCTATTAGAGCAGGTGGTTTGTTGCTACCTGTAAATAATTTCATATGTGTTTTGAATAAAAATGGAAAACAAATCAGATATTTATAGGTAGATTGTAAAATTGGAAACAGTATTTTAATTAATCTATTTGTATTTAGTTTAAGATTATATATGCACATCCAATTATTATAGATATTTTTTCAACAATTCTAGGCATAATTAAACTGAACCTATAAAAGTATAAAAAGAGTACTTACCTTGCCAGGGATCGACTTGAGATCCTCACAGTTTCTGAGTGCCTGATCGGGTCCCCTGCAATTCAGCTGATATTAATATTGTAAAGCACTGCAAAATAAGTTGACACTCTATAAATACCAATAATAATAAAAATCGTAATAATAATAATTTCAGCCTAAACCATTGGCAGCATATGGTGCTAACAACTAATGTGTATAGTGCAACATGTAGTGACGTGAGCACACCGAGTGCAATATAAACCCATATGAATGGAACACACCATTCTGTTTCATCCAGAAAAATCTGGCTAGCACTTCAATCAGTGCACTCTAAAAAATCCCACTAAGTACATCAGTCAGAACTTTATTTTGAATATTTAGATTTCAAAGTAAAAAAGAATGCAGGTGAAACACGTTAGTGTTTTAAAAATCCCTTTTTGCTATATTGTTTTTATTCTATTTGTCTACAATAAAGATAGCCATTTTATGCTATTTGGAGCATCCTAACCTATCCTTTTAAACATCCAATAGTTTTTGTCTCTAGGAATCTGAGGACTCGCAAGTAATATCCTTAGTGGGGATTTTTCCACGTACGCCTCTTATACTGTGCAATATTTCATTTGCTCCTCGCTTGTGAGTGTACCTCCTTTCTATAATTCCAGTTTTATTTTGGACCATCCAAAATATCTATGACCATACAGAGAGCACTATATTGTGTTTTTATCTTCCCTCCTATGCACTAAGGATACTGGTTTGCTGCTTTGCTGCTATTTGGTAAAGGAACACCCCAACATATCCTGAAGACACCTTTGTGAGTGTATCAAGACCATCATCATATCCATAGATGTGGATTGTACCGTCCAGGTGCATATATCTGGAGCTGAATATAAGCTCCAGAAAATTGTAAGTGCAATCAAGTTTGTAAGTGCAGTTGACCAGCAGTCAAATATACTACACTATATTTGTGTCCTCTCCCCCTTTTTTCTTTTTGCCCTGAGCTTGAGAAGACCACCATAGGTGCTGCTTCCTGATACTACCTTTCTTATCCTAGTGTTAGACTGGTGCTTAAGTTACTGCTGTGACTAGAGACTGCCACTTACATTAACTTTAAATGGGATATAGCCTGTTTATTTTAATAGTTTAATTTGTAGTGTTACACTAGTTAGTTTATTGCTGTGTCTTGCCACTTACACCAATTTAGAGGCTTTTTTTTTAACTGTTTGCTACAAAGAAAATTTCTTTTTGAGTATGTCCAATAAAATAATCATCTTGACTAGCTACTGCCAGTACCATTTAGACTATTTTTAAGCAAGAGATACCCTGGGTCATTGATACCTAGTGTGAGACTGCTTAGATTACTAATGTGCCTAGCAACTGCCAGTGCCACTTACACTAGCTTTCATTTAGAGAGTAACACATTTTTTTATTTATTTTTTTAAAACTCTTTGTAGAAAGAATATATTTTTCTTCCTGAGTTTGGCAGTGCATACTGTGTTGTGTGCAGCATAGTGATTTTTTTTTTTTTGTTTAACTCAAACACAATAATGCTACAGAAGTAGTAAATTTACCAATCAGCAACTAATTTTCAACACAAACATCTATGTGGGCTTAATAAAGTTTTATTGCGTTACCCAATGCATATCACAATTTAATTTAATAATAACATCAAACCCACCATCAGCAATGTTATGTCATCACTAGAAGGACATGTCATTGAAGGAGGTTAGGGGTTGTGTTCCCTAATTTGCCATCATTTCTCAGAGTCTAAAAACTGTAACATGGTCTCTCAGAGTCTAAACACCTCTTTCTTGGCTACAAAGACTGCTGACATTGTCACCACCGCCACCAACAACATAAGCACCAACACTATTAGCAGAGGACCCTCATGCAAAAATTGTCCTTCCCACCCATGTGTTTCATTCTCCTCCCCCAGACCTCCATGTGTCTCATTCCCAGACACTCCTTGTGTCTCATTCCCTCACCCAACCCCTCCAAGTGTATCTCTTCACAGTTCCGTCCTGTACCTGCTCGCTGCAGTAACAGATCAGCCACACTACACACAGCGGCAGGAGGAGAGAAGTACAGCAAAGAGCTTCCCTCCTGCTGGTCACCCAGCAACCACACACCACAGGCCAGAGCTACAGTGCACCAGTCCTAAAGTTATGCCAGTCTATGATTGCAGGGGTCAGCAGAGAGGATTTCCTCCACCAATGCAGACATGAGTAACTTGACTGTGATCCAGGGAAATTAAAAACAGAGATTCTGGAAACAATATAACTAGTGAGCACTCACCTCTTGTATCTTCTCCACCTTGTCAAAATCCATTTTTATCTGCTTATGACTCACCTTATCGAACAGAAACAGTTGTAACACCAGCTGCTACTAGTTGCACAAGTATCTCATCCACTGTCATTGTTACCATCACAAGGATCACCACAATCACCACCAATATCACTACCCTCACCATCATTAGTACTACCACCATCAAAATTTCCATTAGCATTAATGAACCAAGTGCTAATTTAAAGGCTGTTGTTGTGTCAGCTTCCATTGCCACCGATGCAAAGCCACCTGCATCTTCATCAGCCACAATGTTAAAGGTTAAAGCTAATGTACTATGCTGAAGTAAAGTTTGCAATCACCTTGAGTGCTGTGACAGAGAAAATTAAGATGCCCTCCAATTGCATAAATGTGCATTTACCTCGCTGCTGAACTATAACACGACTTGTAAAACATATGTATAATAAGAGAAATGTCATATAGGGTCAAATGTCACAAAGGTCAGCATTTTGGATTTGAAAACAATTTAAAATGAATAAGCTTTGCCAAAATGTAGACATCTGCTGTGTACTTCTGTATGTGAAAGGAGACCATAGATCACCTGGCGTGGCTGCCACCATATTGTTTTTTTTTACTAGCAATGCAAAATCTCAAATATAAATATTTCCAAATGCAAATCTTTGTGATTTACTTTTTAAAAAAAATAAAGTATTATTTATGTGCTGCATTCATTCTCTAATGCAGTGGTTTTAAAAAAAAAAAAAAAAAGTCCTCAAGGCACGCCTATCAGTCCAGGATTTAGGGATTGCCCAGTTGTGTCAAAGTGTTTTTTTTTGGTTCTTCTTTTCTAAAAACACCTTAGACACAACTTGGTAATCCCTAAATTCTGGACTGGTAGGCATGCCTTGAGGACTCGGTTGGAAACCACTGTTCTAATGCTTGGTCATTTCTACTAGTTAATAAGCATGTGGTTTGGCAGCCATTTAGAAATGGCCACGGATGTGCACATAAACTATTACATATATTAAATATGAAGGTCATGAGGTCTGGTAGCAATTAATTACATAACAAATTTTGAAAAACCTTACATTCCAGCAATGTCTGCTCCAGTGCTCTCTTAGGTTTTTATGCTTGCCAACCTTTTTGTGCTGCTTGCAGCTATATTTTTCTTTTGTTTGTTATTAGACCACATGCTATAACTATTTTTTTTTTCATTGGGTATTTAGATAGTTTCATGTATAGCATTTTATTTATCTCAATAATCCATAGAGTGCTGTTAAATATTGCTTGATATATTGTGTGGAACAGTGTAATTTGACAAACTATGGAACATTGAAGAAAAGCAGGTGGAGTTGTAGTGGGGGAATAGGGTCTGTAGTGGGAGGACAGGGACTATTGTGGGGTGGATAGTAGGTCCAGTTGATGATAGAGCTGTAGTCGGGGTATAGAGCTCTTGTGGAGTGACAGGGACTATAGTGAGATTAAAGGGACTGCAGAGGGGAGTTGTAGGGTTACAGGAGCTGTCTGATAGGGGATGTAGCATGTCTGCACCCCCTGTTGGTTGTAACTCACCGCAATGCTCTATCACTGTCTGCAGAGGAGAGAGAGCGAGTGCACATCTTCACTATTCTTCACCATCCCTGCAGATGCTTGCCAAAGAAATCTCCTCTATAACATGCAGCTACCATCTCCCTACCGGCCACATTACCCCCAACTACCTGCCACGCTGAGGCTGTGGCCATGGTGGCCTTGTGGCATGGGTGGGAAATAAGGAAGAATGTATGCATCAGTAGTTTGCAACATATAGCGTGTATCTAAAAATATATATTTGAGGTACTACAACAAAGTTCTGATTCTGGGATGAGGCTGTTCAGGTGTCCGGTCTTAAAGGGAGGATGGAAGCAAGTTATCAAGTGTAGAATTCCATTAATCTCATCAAGTGGAACCATTGTAAGGCTTAAGGTGCTCTCTGATCTTGGTTAGCAGCACGATTCCATCATGTGGTCATCTTTTGTATTTTAATTAATTTGAAAAATATATTATATTTTTAGGAGCTCATAATGGGGATTTCTGACCAGAAACCCTATGGACATATTGGTCTGGTAGCTCTAGACAGAACTTACAAGAATATAACACTGACCGTGGGTAAACCTGTGGTAGGTTTAACCTAAAGCTCTGTTGACTATTTGTCATGCAATGCCTTTCTAAGCGCTGCACAGTTGTTCTTGGACTGCTCAATATGTATACATTTCGGAAAACAAAAGATAAAGTTATTCTTCAAAATTTGCCCACTTCAAAGTAAGTAATTTCTTTTATATTTGGTTCTGTTTTGGTACCTTCTGATTTGCAACTCTTAATCTATTGAAAAAGGAGGATTTCAACTCATCAATATTAGAAACTGCTCTGGGACAAAAAAAGTTAATTATACAACACAACAGCGTGGCTGTTATTGATTAATATTTTTAAGTCCTCAGCTACTGATATGATTATTTTCTTACTAAGAAGCAAATTATATTTCTATTCATAGCGGTGTAGTATAGCAGTTGAACCCTACAGCTGCATCTTGCAGGGCTGCCTGAAGGAATGTACCTCCTGTCACATGCGTATGAAAATGGAAGGCACCCAGCAGGCTAAGCACAGTCAGAGGTTTTGTGATACTTAATAAACTGCTGGCTGACTGCCAAACAAGCATGCTGGAGTCTGTCTACAAAGACTGTAACAAAGCCTGCAAAGGAAAAAAACGGGTCTAACAAGAAACTTAAAGGTACAAAGCTGCCAAAGAAACTGTGAAACACAGAATGTGGGGGATGCATGAGAAGCTCTGTACGCAGACTGAAGACAGATAGCAACAGGGTGGATTGTCCAGTTTTCTGATTAAGAATAATAGTAAAGACAATTAATCAAAATATGGTATAAAAGTTACATTATGCATCTCGTAAATTTTTAGACGCATTAAATGTGCGTAGATAATTGAGAAGATAATCCAAAGTGGTACATAAATAATTATATAGCTATAGTTTACAGGAACACATGTACTCACTACACTATAGCACTGGTGTGGCTGTTTAGGTTCACAACACCCATGTTTTGTGCAGTGAAAAGAGTGAGTTTTTTTTCCCACTCTGTGCCGATATTGCTGCAACTGGCCCAGCCTTGCTCAGTCTCTGTGGCTGAGATAATTGATTTTTATTATCTCAGCCAATCCAGAGCTTTCCCATAGTTAAAGGACCACTATAGGCACCCAGACCACTTCAGCTTATTGTTAGGCTATTGCACATGCATTGCAAACTGTCACCCTGCACCAATCAGCATCTAGTCATAGAGATGCATTGATTCAATGCATCACTATGGGGAACGTTCAGAACCTCCATGCAGACAGTAGAAACACTGAATGCCAGTGCTGCACTCTAGGAGCACAGATACATGAAGTACCTCTAGTGGCCGTCTGAGTGACTGCCGCTAGAGGCGTATATAGCCAGGAATGTAAACACTCCCCTTGTCCAACAGTGTTCTTTAACCCCCAGCCCTTGTCCAATAGTGTTCTCCTCCCCTCATTCCATAGTGTTCCCCACATCCCCTCATCCCCTAGTGTTCTAAGAAAAGGCAGTGTTTACAGTTCTAAGGCTGCAGAGACATGCTATAGTTCCCACATTAAGCTATAGTGGTTCTGGGGACTGTAGTGTCCCTTTATACTTGTAACATAAACCTTTAGAATTAAACCAGAAATCACCAGACATGCCTGTGTATATCTAGAACTTGATTTCACAAGCAGTGGAAGGCATACTGTTGAAATATAAAAACAATCTAACCTTAAATGTGCTTCATATTCTATTTACATGCAATAGTGTACTTTTGGCCATATCTGCATATATCTACCTTGAGTTTAGACTCTGAAATGAAATGGAGCCATATCACAAACCAAAGTAATCACTCAATAGATGAGCACGTTCCTTTGATCTGTGATTCAGGATTACACCCGTGGCACATATAAAAAAATATGATTGATTGATGTCCCAACCACTAAATGTTAATTTTATTTACTGATTAAATATGAAGTTACCAAAAAAGGGGAAAAAGGAAGGGCAGCAAAATCTCTCTATGTATTTATTATATATTTAATACTTTGTATTACTGTACACCCCTTTCCTCTCTATTTGTAATTTTTTTCTCACTTGATATATGAGCCAAATGGCAGGAAAATGTGCCTAATTAGTTTATGTATTTGAAGTACACTGATTGGCCCATTTCTGCATATCTTTGATTCATTTGATTCATTTTTCCAAATATTTTTTTCATTAACAAAATTCAAAAGAACCGAAATGCCATATGGGCAAAATTCTGACATCCTAAATGTTTTTTCCAGTGGTAAGTCTGAAACAAATGTATTTGCCATCCACAAGTCTACTTGGATGTATTATCTCCTGAGATTCTATGCTACACTGGCATTGTCTAGCATACAGTCAAAACAGATAATGACTTATCTTATAATGACTTATGATAAGTACCTGTATTTTTTGCTTCACAAGACGCACCACACCATAAGATGCACCTAGTTTTTAGAGGAGGAAACCCAGAAAAAAAAATATTCTGAACAAACTGTCCCATAGTGTTTCTTAACACCCCCCCTCTCCCCTGTTCCATAGAGTTCCTTACCACCCACTCTCCTCTCCTGTCCCATAGTGATCTTTAACACCCCCTCCCCGGTCCTATAGTGATCTTTAACACCCCTCCCCTGTCCCATAGTGATCTTTACCCCCCTCTCTTGTCCCATAGTGTTCTTTAACCCCCTCCCCTGTCCCATAGTGTTCTTTAATCCCCCTCCCCTGTCCCATAGTGTTCTTTAACCACCTCCCCTGTCCCATAGTGTTCTTTTACCCCCCTCCCCTGTCCCATAGTGTTCTTTAACCCCCCTTCCCCTTGTCCAATAGTGGTTTCCTGCCCTCATCCCATAGTGTTCTTCCCCCCTCCCCTTGTCCAACAGTGTTCTTTAACCCCCAGCCCTTGTCCAATAGTGTTCTCCTCCCCTCATTCCATAGTGTTCCCCATCCCCTCATCCCCTAGTGTTTCCCCCTCCCCTCATCCCATAGTGTTCAACCCCCCTCATCCCATAGTGCCCCCCCTTGTCCCATAGTGATCTTTCCCTCCCATAGTGTCCCCCCCTCCCCTTGTCCCATAGTGTCCCTTAGTTACTTACCTGTATTGTAGCGTGGGCCAGCAGAACAGCGCGTACCATGGTACAGGAACTTAAATTTCAGTTTCCGGCCGGACTGAAAGGAAGTGTGCACCTTGAGTGCGCACTTCCTTTCATTCCGGCCGGAAACTGAAAATTAAGTTCCTGTACCACGGTGCGCGCTGTTCTGCCAGCCCACACTACAATACAGGTATGTGAAGCTTCACATTCGCTCCATAAGATGCACAGACATTTCCCCTCACTTTTGGAGTCTTATGGAGCGAAAAATATGGTATAACACATACCGTTTTAAAAATCTCCAATAGGTGATCATATCTTATTTGATATTCCATATTGTTAAGCCACAGCATGTGCTTAAAGAGAGGAAGATAGAGTAAGCGAGAGAGAAGAAAAGGAAGAAGAGCCTTTTCTTTTACAGAGAGATTTACAGTAAAGGATTTTAGAAGTTCAATCCTACATTGTCATAAAACTGTGCATATGTGTAGCATCTGCCAGTCTCATCACATAGGGGAAGTGGAGGTAAATTATTCCAAACATGTGTGACTTGATACTGTGCTCCTTGGATCTAAGGACATATGCTGCCCCTTAGTCACCTCAAAATCCTATTTACGAAAGCCATGCAGAATGAACCACCCACATTACATAAAAGGAAACATTTTGTCTACCCCATTCTTATTCCACTTCTTCACAGTCGGTGATATCAAACTTACAGATTCCATTTTGGCAGAACCATAAATTGTCGGAATTTGGGTTAATTGGGTATTTGGCTAAAAAGTGGTGGACTTTGGAAGCAATGAAACAGCTCCTGGAATTACTGCCGGACATGATTCCAATGGGTCTGGACAGATCTTATTACACTTATATGGACGACACCTATTTCACAGGAATCTAATGGAGTTCACGCTGCTTCAGTCATCCAAGCCGTCTGAACCCACCAAACATACAGTGGAACAACCACCGGTGTCACGCTCTCAGACCCTCAGTGGATGAAAAAGCGGGTACAACATCATCATCATCACACCGTACGTCCATGTGTGTAATGCTGCCTGACTGAGACATATCCCTGTTATCTACATCCTCTGGCAATAATGGTTGCGCATCACTCATTTCTTCCAACTGATGTGTAAATAACTCATCTAACATGCGAAGTGAAGCTGCTGTGGTGCTAGTGTTGGTGGTGGTGGCAGGCGGGCGAATGGTAACTTGAGAGATGCCCGAAGCTAAACTGGAGGAGGATGGTGCGTCAAGGTTCAGAGCGGAAGCTGTAGAAGATTGGGTGTCCTGTGTTAGCCAGTCAACTATGTCCTCAGAACTTTTTGAGTTCAGGGTACGTGGCCTCTGAACACTGAGCATTATTCTAGGGCCAAAGGGAATCACAGCACCACGACCACGACGGCCCCTGTGGGGTGGCCTGCCTCTGCCTGTCATTTTTTTTTCGATTAGTGGTACTATGCGTGCAAGCTACTGTGACAACAGATATGAGTGGCACTGTGCAGTGGCAGAAGTTGGCAGAGTAGACGCTGTGAGCCTGACACACGCTGGCAGACAACAAACAGCTATTCAATCTATTACAGTCAAAATTGTATTGTATAACAATGTATGGGATAATTTCGAACTAGCCAGTCCCGTAAATTTCTATTCCTTCTGTAACTTATAATTGGATGTTTTTGAAAGTTAGACGGGAGATTAATATCTGCCTGTAATATGTCCCAATGTTTATGTATTGTATCATTTATTTGCAGTGTTCCTGTGTAAAAGGTCAATGGTAGGAATCGTTGTCTATCTTGAGATTTAGTAGACTTCCCCAAATTTTGTTTGGTTACTCGTTCCCTTGCTTTTTGTTCTGCAATAGATAATATTTGGGGTGTGTAACCCCTATCCAGGAATCTCTGCCGCATTTGTTGTAACTGTGTCTCCATCTGATTTTTCTCACTATTGTATCTCAGGACCCTTATGAGCTGGGATATCAGAAGCAAGTCCTTAAGGTTTGTGGGTGGAAACTTGAAGCAGATAGGAATGTATTTCTACCTGTTTCCTTACGGTATAGTGTGTATCCTATACCTTCTGTAGTCTTGTATAGCGAGACGTCCAAAAATTGAATTCTATTGGTGTCATAAGTCAATGTAAATTTTATGGGTGATGGTACTTAATTAATTTGCTGGACCACTTCCTCTAGTTTTTCAACAGTGTTTTTCCAGATGTGGAGAATATCGTCAGCAAACCGAAAATATTTGAATATTTTGGTGCTATATGTTGAAACCACAACATAATAAAATATTTGCATATGAGGGAGCCATAACCGCCCCCATAGCTGTTCCGGATATCTTCAGGTAGAAGTTTTCTACAAATTTATTGTAATTGCAGGATAATGCAATGGATAATAATTCTAATAGGTATTCTAAAGGTGGACCCATGTATGTATTTGATTTTGAAAGGGTTTCTCTGACCGCTTGTATCCCTTCACTTTGTGGAATTACTGTGTAATATTTTGTACATCAAGGGTTGCAAAGAAATAGTTAATCTCATTATCCATTTTTAATTCTCTAAGTTGGTGTAATAGATCTTGTGTGTCCCTCAGGCACATGGGAAA
The DNA here is from genome assembly GCA_933207985.1 of Pelobates cultripes. NCBI lineage: Eukaryota > Metazoa > Chordata > Amphibia > Anura > Pelobatidae > Pelobates > Pelobates cultripes. Next base: position 49,091,014 of record OW240919.1, read on the forward strand.
GTCTTTCACGCACTCCTGTATATAGTGGTCGACAAACTTCGCTATTGGTTCCATAAGTCCCCCCCTTGCTGATACAATAGGTCTTTGTGGGGGATTTTGCATGGATTTATGGACTTTCAGTAAAGTATACAGAACTGGATGAATCAGATGGATGACATCTAAGAATTTTGCTGTTTTTGAATCAACGTATCCTGCTTGGAGTCCGACTTCAATAAGATGATTAATTTTCTTTTCGAATCAAATTTTTTTTTTTTTAAATGTACACTACTGTTACACCAGATATGAGTTGCACTGGTGTGACACTGTGCCCTGGCAGGCCCTGAAACGCACACGCGTGAAGGAAACTGACTGCAATTATATTACAGTCAAAAAAGTTTTGTTTTTTTTAAATGCAAGCTATTGGGACACCAGTGAGTGAGTGGTGGCATTGGGCAAGTGGGCACAGTATATGCTGTGAGCCTGACACACAGGCTGGCAGGCAGGCAACTGCAATTACATTACACAGAAAAAAAAAGCAGACTGATGTTCTAGCCCTAAAAAGGGCTTTTTGGGGTGCTGTCCTTACAGCAGAGATCAGATGAGTCCTTCAGGACTGTAGTGGACACTGAATACACTAGCCTAGCTATCAATTTTCCTATCAAATCAGCAGCAGCTACACTGTCCCTCCTCTCACTAAGAATGCAGCTTCACAATGAATGCAAAATGGATCCTGTCCAGGAGGTGGGAGGGTCTGGGAGGGAGGGTCTGCTGCTGATTGGCTGGAATGTGTCTGCTGACTGTGAGGTACAAGGTCAAAGTTTACTCAAAGATGACGAATAGGGGGCGGACCGAACAGCGCATATGTTCGCCATCCGTGGTGAACGCGAACAAGCAATGTTCGCCGGGAACTATTCATCAGCGAACTGTTCGGGACATCACTAGTTTCAATGAATGTCAAAGGACAGCGTGAGTTGCAAACAAAAAGTCATATTGTGAAAACTATCAGGACTATGGCTTAGCCGTGGACATGTTTAGTGGCAGCAGGGATAGCTGAACGTTTTGATATAAGATATGTGTAGGTGGGCTTGAAAATGAGGGAGTGGTGGCAGTTTAGAAATCATGTCCTGATTTTTCAGCTTTTGCCAGCTCCCACTCTAGTTTTGAACATTTTGCCATTCATTCCTATGTGACCAATTTCTCCACAAGAACGACGATATTCCGTGAACCATTCGGCGAATCGTTCCACAAAGTAATATCAATCCAATCGGGAACAATCCGCACGTTTCGGTATATTACTGTCTATATAGTGTAAAAACTGTGGGAGGAGTTAGGGTGGTAAATTTGGCTATAATAAGAATAAGAATAATATATATGTGAGATAACATTAAGTGGTCTTGCTATGCAAGAACACCTAAAAATGGCAAAAGGACTTATCTATATGAACTAATTAAGTGTAGAGACATAGTAACCCCCCCCCCCCCTCTGTCCCCACAGTGCAGCGTTAAATAAATAATAATAAGGTGGGGAGAAATACCCACCCCGTGCACATACCCTACTTTTTCAGAGAGGGGCTCAGTTGTTGTGGTATAATAAAAACTGTAGTGAAAAGATTACAGGAAGAATTATAAACACAAGGCAAGTGAAAGATTAAAGCTCCGTTCTTTAAAGGCATACTGCAAGTAATTGACTTCAGGAATGAAAATCAGAGGCTTTGATCCATAAATCAATACAATCCTATAGAAATACATCAATGTAACTTTTTTCACGGTAACACCCTACTGTCTTATAACAAATTAAAATTCAATTATGGTTTACCGGACAAATCTAAACTAAACTGCTCAGCGATAGTAAACAAACTAAAAGAATTATTCAGCGTGCCAGAGACAGATAAAAATTACAAGACACTTGAACCTTTAGCTCTGGAAAAAGATTTCCTGCACGATCCAGGAAGTAAAGGTATCATTTCTATGTGTTACTCTGTCTATAATGCTAAACCCTCAGATAAGATGAGACATATGTTGTCATGGGAGACGGAACTGGGTACACAATACAGTTTGAAAGAATGGTTTGATTTTTTACTCCCCTTAAAGGAATTTCTCACTGTACCGAACATTTTGAAAACCACTATAAGATTTTATATTGGTGGTACCTGGTTCCGTCTCGACTACACAACATAAACGATAAGTACTCAGACCGATGATGGAGAGATTGCGGAGGTATAGGAAATATGGCACATATATGGTGGTTTTGTCCAAAACTAGCCGGATATTGGAAGAGGATCCATGCTCTGATTATTAAAGTAGACAAAGACATAAGTATTTTGACATCAGAACTAACATTATTTAAGAAATTCCCAGAGTCTGCTTCAAAAATTGACAAAATAATAATAGGCCACATTTTAATTGTACCTACCACATGCCTACCTCGATAACTACGCGTAAAGAAGTATTAACCATGGTTCTGGACAGTAAAGCAAACCAACTGTCTTACAGAAATAATACAAATGTATTTGCAAAACTTCAACATATTTGGGACAAATGGGAAGAAGACATTAAAAAAACCTACTGTATATAAAATCTGAGTTTTGTCAAGTTCAGAAATACATGACTAATGTTTTGTATATTATTTCTTACGTTTACCAATTGGTAAGGACTCCCTTACCCATTTCCAAGTTTCCCTTCCCTTCCCCCTCGTCAAATAGTATGTTTGACTATTCGCTATTATTTGTTTGAAATAAACTATAACTTCAATAAAAACTTTTTGAAAATAAATACATCAATGTAAAGATAAGAGTATTATATTCAGAAGTAAATGCCTAGGTCCAGTAACGTATATCAGTCAAGAAAAGAGTAAACAATATGACTTTACTATAATTGTTCCCATATTTTAACTCTGGAGAGAGCAGTATGAGGACAAATCCTAGTTAATGTAGCACTGACATCACTCTTAGTACACGTTATCAATCATTGTCATTTTGCATTTAATTAAATGTAGTATCCATGCCATCAACTAGACCAGGCAACCTTTTAGCAGCACTGTGCCGAAATAGGATTGTGATGTCCTGTAGTGTGCCGATCCCATTTGTTTAAATTGAGGTGTGTATGCTGCCGTATTCTGCTTGTGTTATTTTTTTCTGTAATTGCTTTGTATCGTTGTATTTGTGCGTATATGAGCTATTATATTGTATATGTTCATTAGTAGTTTATGGTATTGTGTATGATACATATGAATGTGGGCTGTGTATGAGGGCTGCTTGTGGAATTGTGTGTGGATGGATATGTCACATTGTGTGTATGTGAGGGGTTGTTTGGGGTATTGCATGTGAGAGGCTGCATTTGGGGTTGTGTGCATGTATGTGGATTGTTAGTGGTGTTGCGTTCGTGAGTTGTGTGTGCTGTTCGTATTATTTGAACATGCATTTCCATGTATATCTAGCAGTGTGGGTGGCTTCCCTGGGTTCCAGTGGGAACCAGGCTGACCAGGTACAGGTCAAGGACAGAAGCTGCAACAGCAGCTGCGGCTGCTCTACTCCAGTATGGATTCCCATTCACAAGTGCTGGGAGGAACTGATCTGAGATCACTTCCTCTACGTTCTGTAATGCATAAATTGAGGATTTTGCTTCACCACCTTTTCGTATTAGCAGATATCTGAAGTTTCACTGAGACTCCGGATAGGCCAGAGCCTGTTTGGCTCTAGCAGCCTTGAGTGCTGTGGAAAGACACCTCGAGTGCCGGGCATGGCACTAGTGCTGTAGGTTGCCTACCCCTGAACTAGACTATAATTTGCATGAGAGTCTAATTACACATTCAAAGTTAGGGGTCTTATCTCACATGTAATCAGAAAATTAGGTTATGTGCAACAAAAACTGGAGTTCTTAGATGTGGATCAATGGAAACCTAGTGTTCACATGTTTAGAATGCAATCTTAAGTAAAATACCTAAAGCTTGTGTAGATTTAGTATGCTTTATGCTTCCTTTCCTGTGGTATTTGTACATTACATTATTTTCTAATATAATTTTAAACTTTTTGGGGTGATTGGTGACAATAAAATATTATGAATTTTTCTTCATGTGCTGATCTTTATCAATGATAGCACTATGTAAATTTATTTTACATTTGATTTTCAATCCTGATCAGGGCCATCATCAGGGTCATACAGCGTATACAGCTGTACGGGGCCTGGCAGGCCATATACTACCATTGTGCATATATATATATATATATATATATGTGTAATAACACTCATCCAGGCCATCTTTAATATTGACTGGATCCTGGGTAAAGCATTTGCTTGGGCCTCATGGACCCTGTCCCCCTCCCCAGACATGCAATCACGTCCTCCACCCCAACACAGTGCATTAACAGCTCGGCTCTACCATTTACCCATTTTTGCAGGTTTGTATTTAGCACTAAGCAGTTTTTGTGTTTGAATGTAAACAGGTTTTTGTATGGAATACATTTGTATGTGGTGTTGGCATTACTGCAAGCATGTATTTATGTGTAGTGTTAGTTTTTTAATGCAGGGGTGTATTTACATATAATTTTGGTGTGTAACATAGACGTGTGTTTGTACGTAGTGTTGAAGTTTGAATGCAGGGGTGTATTTGTGTGTAGTGTTAGTGTGTGAATGCTGAGATGTATGCACATATACACACAGATATATATACACACTGAACCACATGCAGACACACATATATACACAGAACCACAAACAGAATTGGGATACGGCTGTATAATCTATAAAGAGAACATATAAAGATAAAACACAATAGTGTAATACAGTATATACAGTGAATCGTGCGCTTTAAATGGATGCACTCACAAGATGATGGAAATAGAAGAGCGTTCATAAGGTGCCTCCCCTGATAATATGGGGGGCTGGTAATTCCCCTTGTCAATGTAGAGCAGCCAATGGGACACGGGACTCCAGGTGAGCAGTAGTAGAAAAACCAGTAATTTTATTTTCTTAAAAAGGTGAAAAACACCATAAGAATAAAAATTAAAAGTGCAGCAATAGGTCCAACGCGTTTCGTTCAAACAGGAACTTCATCAGGGACCGCACAGTAAAAAATCACAAACAATATCACAGATTGTAAAATAATACATCCTACTCTCCCCTTAACAAAATCTCTATAAATAGGGCTAATCCAAGTGTCCCATTGGTCCATAATATGGGAGTTGTCCAGTAGCCAGCTCTTCATTGGTCCTGGGGTGATGTCCTCCAGCTGATGATATTTTCAGCATTTAGATGATTCAATTTGGGCGCCTTCAGTAAAAAAGCCGAAACCGGAAGTGGACGTAATCCTTTACTTCCGCGTTCCATTTGCGTTCCAAATGCGTTCCACATGCGTTCAGTCGTTTTCTCTTAGCAACATCAACAGGGAGCCAGCAGTGCAAATGATCACAGAAACGGCTAAATAGCCAAAGAGTAACACATTAACTAAATACAATTAATCTCTAAATTAAAAAAGAAAAATGAATTAGTGTATTAAATATACAACAACCTTATCAAACTAGTTCCTCTAGAACTTAAGCTTGTATTTTATAAGTATGTGTATCAATATCTTACACCATTGCATAATTCAAACATATCTGGTTAAAGTGACAGACACGTCCTTACTAAATAGAGAATAAAACATGATCAATTCTTTCCTATAAATGTTCTCTCAATACATCAAATAATTATTGTTTTATAATATATAGCTTAATTAGTACACATAACTGTATTATATAAAACAACCCTTTTTTTTTTAATTATATTTTCCTCTTTTCTTCCCATACATTTACAATGTTGATATTATTTATATTTCTAGAGATACACATGGAATAATTGTAAAAAAGAAGAGGGAGACCCGAGAGTCAATCCAATATTCAGACCACTGGGTTCAAGCGTCTTTAATTTGTGTATCCAAAAGGTTTCCCTTTGGGATAACTTTTTGACCCTATCACCCCCCCGCCAATATGGAAGGACATGTTCAATACCCATACACTTAAATTCTCTAAACGAAAAAAGAGGAAAATTGCTACAATGGGCCGAAACCGAATGGGTAACCAATCCCTTGCGTATATTATTTAAATGTTCCAAGATTCTGACCTTCAGGGTGCGTTTAGTACGTCCTACATATTGTTTGCCACACGGACACTGCAGTAAATATACTACATGGTCCGTGTGGCAACCTATCAATGATTTGATCTTAAAAGTTTCCCCTGTGATATGACTAGTAAATTCCTTAGTTCTTCCCATAAGGGCTGTGGTACAAGCTTTGCAAGCACTACATCTCCTGAAACAGCCCAAATCAGGGGGTCCATTCGATCTATTTGTTTTAATAGCATAGCTAGGGGCTAGCATATTCTTTAAATTCTTATTCTTCTTAAAGATATATATACACACTGAAGCACATGCAGACACACATATATACACACTGGCACACATGTAGATATACAGACACATATACACACTTACACACAAATACACAACCTGACACACATGCAAATACACAGACACACACATAGATACACCGAAACACACAAAGACAACATACAGATACACACACAGACTTCATAGAGATACATACATATATACACACTAAGAAAATTTGGAAATGAAGGTCAGAAGGGGTGGTTACAGGTCCACCTAAGTAGGGCTTAACCCAGATTAGAGAGTAAAAAAATCAAAATATACTCGGAGTATCTAAGGATAAGAGACTCCAAACTGATTTTAAATAAAGCAGTATATAGAGAGATATTCTACAATAAATGTGTTCCCAAGTTAACACTTAATCTCGATGCATATACGTAAGTCTCTAGCTCTGATCATAGTCATGGATGCTGCAAAGAAATAAAATGCAAGTGCTTTATTAAATTACCAAAGAATTCCAAGCAGCAGACTTCCTAGATACAGGCACGGATATCTTACTAATTAAATCTAGCAATAAGCTAGGAGGGGGAAATACTAGCCATATAGATGAAAAGAACTGCAGGTGAGTATTTGAGAGAAGAGGTCAGTAAATATAATACATATAATACTTGTATTGGCAAGTAGATAGAGGACCTAATAGAACTCTATAGAATCCCTGCAGAGAAAAAAGTCATCAAAATCTAATGTTAAGGCTAGAAAATACTGCCTAATACCGAGGCTAAACTGCACCTTGTAGACAGACACTCAGAAAGAATGAAAAATAACACAGGCTATTATATATAAGTTAAATCTAGTATTGAAAAAAGGTCTAAATGAGACAACTAGAAATAAAATAAAATTAAATAAATAACAAAAGGAGCAGAGAGAAGATAAATATCTATAGGGTCCCTGAAACTCCTAAATATAAACGCCTTCGAGGGCGTTCTAGTCTGTCCCTAGATAATAGAGCAGATAGCCAATAGAGAAATAGCTAAAGGTACCCCCCCATATATAATGCGAGATTAAGTACTAACAAAACATAAAATAATAAAGTGGATTCAAAAACCTAGTGCCACCATTAGTGAATATAAGTGAGAACTAAGCTAAAGCCCCTTTAGCTTAGTTCTCACTTATATTCACTAATGGTGGCACTAGGTTTTTGAATCCACTTTATTATTTTATGTTTTGTTAGTACTTAATCTCGCATTATATATGGGGGGGTACCTTTAGCTATTTCTCTATTGGCTATCTGCTCTATTATCTAGGGACAGACTAGAACGCCCTCGAAGGCGTTTATATTTAGGAGTTTCAGGGACCCTATAGATATTTATCTTCTCTCTGCTCCTTTTGTTATTTATTTAATTTTATTTTATTTCTAGTTGTCTCATTTAGACCTTTTTTCAATACTAGATTTAACTTATATATAATAGCCTGTGTTATTTTTCATTCTTTCTGAGTGTCTGTCTACAAGGTGCAGTTTAGCCTCGGTATTAGGCAGTATTTTCTAGCCTTAACATTAGATTTTGATGACTTTTTTCTCTGCAGGGATTCTATAGAGTTCTATTAGGTCCTCTATCTACTTGCCAATACAAGTATTATATGTATTATATTTACTGACCTCTTCTCTCAAATACTCACCTGCAGTTCTTTTCATCTATATGGCTAGTATTTCCCCCTCCTAGCTTATTGCTAGATTTAATTAGTAAGATATCCGTGCCTGTATCTAGGAAGTCTGCTGCTTGGAATTCTTTGGTAATTTAATAAAGCACTTGCATTTTATTTCTTTGCAGCATCCATGACTATGATCAGAGCTAGAGACTTACGTATATGCATCGAGATTAAGTGTTAACTTGGGAACACATTTATTGTAGAATATCTCTCTATATACTGCTTTATTTAAAATCAGTTTGGAGTCTCTTATCCTTAGATACTCCGAGTATATTTTGATTTTTTTAATATATACACACTAACACTAACAGATATACTGGCACATATAGAGACAGACAAACTGACACACACACGCACACAGACATACTGATGCACACTGACAGACATACTGACACACACACACAGACCCCCTGACAGACATATTGACACACACACTGACAGACATAGTGACACACACACTGACAGAAAAGCCCACCAGGTGGCCCTTCGTGCATGAGCCACCCGGTGTGCCTCCTTAGTGTACGGATTATCGGCCGGGGGGGAGAAATGGTTGAGGCCAGCGGGGCCCTGGACTCATCCCTGAAAGCCTTCTGAATCATCTGAATAGTTACCACGGAGGAATGTTCATACTTAACGCAAAATGCAGATTCATTGCTCTACTCACTTAGTCATGATGAATGCGATGGCCACACAGTACACATGCTCATTTAACAGTGTCTAGCGTCCCCACTGACTAGTACAGTGAAGTCGTCATTGTTCACGCGTGCGTATTCCTGTCCACTCTTCCTGGCTGCCAGTGGACTGGCTTGGAGGCCCAGGATTTGAGCTCGGTAAGGGACCCAAAATTTCTGATGGCAACCCTGATCCCAATAGTTAAGTTGCATCTAAAGGTATTTGTCAGAAAAGGTCATATGCTTACGCTTCCTGTTTCTGTTTCTAAATTAATCCCTAGCAGCAGATCATGATGTTTTTGCTTTAAACCATCACCCTATCTGATGAAGTACATTTTTCCCTAAAAAATGGTTCCCAAACCAGCCCTCAAAGCATACCAACAATCCAGAATACAGGCCTTTCGCCATTCTGTTCCACTGAGGGTACTGGCAAAACCGAAATTCATTTTAGTATTTTTGGATAATTTAGTCCTTTCATAATTAGAATAAATAAATTAATAAGTAAATAATTAACATCTCATCTTCCTTCTACAAAAATGTATAGAAATATTAGTACATATGACAAATATATGTTTTCCCTTGCAATAGCTCAAACAGAGACACAGTATTGGGAAAGACATGAATTGGTTTGGTGCTATCATATCTTGATTATAATCTGACACCCAAAGAGTTAAGTTCTGAGACTGAGTAATAGGTGCTCAAAGCAGGCACTTCATGTGACAAAATATGGCAATGTGTACAGATCACAGAATTTACCAAAAGAAAACATCACTAGAATCGGAGATGTCAGTACTTCGAGATCATTCTCTTTAGATCTAGCATAGAACATTTCTGGCTGATGTTGAACTAAAATGCAAATTGTCTCTGTCAAGTGTACATTATTTTTGTTTGTTTTCTGCCACAGACAAAACTAAATCATCTTAATTTTTTTCTGATTATTTAGACCAGCACGGTTTCTGTTCAAAGCAAGCTTACATTACTAAAAAGGTGCCAGCCAAGCCGTTGCTTCTAAACACTGTTTTTAGTTGGTGTTTGTCCTTAGGGTGTGTTCTTTGTCATGTTGAACTAACACTTTAATACATTAATGCAATAAGTGCTTGCCAAAGCCAGGCTGCTTGATTACATTAAACGCTACTTAAAATCTCCATATAACAGATGGTGACATCAAAATGGATAATATAACATTTTATAATTGTCAGGTAGAAAATTATTTATTAGAGGATGCATGTAGGCACTTTTACAATAAAATACAACATAACTCATAAAATTATGGTTAAAGGAATCCAGTCAATCATCTTTTATGGAAAAAGCAAAAAAGAATACCTATGCAGATCTTACACTAGGTAAATCGTACACTAACAATTACCCTTGCTGCTTTCAAGTAAAAAGCAAAATCTATAGTGAACCAAAAAGGGGTATTTTGACATATAATGGCCATTGAAGTGGTACTAAAAATGTTTGTTATTTATAGGGGCACTCCAACTACCATGACACTTAAGTGATTGGAAGTGGTAATGGCAATAGGAATCTGTATGTGCAGTGTTTCTCTTTGAAACACGTCATATTCAGAGATATTTGCACTTGTGTGCCAGGGGCTAGTTACATCCCAGCACACATGACTTTGGCAGAGTTCCAGGCTACCTAATGTCAGTTCTGTATATATTTTAGGTCTATCATCTGTGCCCACAGCACGTTGGCAATAGACATAATATTTATTCTTGCTTGAATTTTGTTGTTTTTTTTAATTAAAATTATCTCTCCAAATCCCTCCCCATTCTATCCGCTTTCCCATTCACTGGTTCAGTGTATGCATGCGCACAGAGCCAGCAAAGCAAAGCAATCTAGTCACACACTTCTCTATGAGAAGCCAGTGATTGTACTACATGAGGCCCAGGGTGATGTCAAATGGAGGAGGGAGATCAGGGCCAGTCTCTTTGTCCAGCACTGGATTACAGGTCAGTTTTAACTTAAAGGGACACTATAGTCACCTGAACAACTGCAGCTTAATGAGGTTGTTCAGGTGAGAACTATAGCTCCCTGCAGCCTTTCTTATGTAAACACAGTATTTTCTAAGAAAATACAGTGTTTACATTGAAAGCTAGGAACACCTCCAGTTGCAGTCACTCACAGTGAACCAGAGGGACTTCGGAGTTGATGGAGGCATAATATGGCTCCATCCACTCAGATCTGCTGTGCACGAGCATCCTGTGATTCAGTATCTCCTCCCACTGCATGCAGACACTGAACTTTCCTCATAGAGATTCATTGATTCAATTCATCTCTATGAGGAGATGCTGATTGGCCAGGGCTGTGTTTGAATTGTGCTGGCTCTGCCTGTGATCTGTCTCCTTGTCAGTCTCAGCCAATCCTATGGGGAAGCATTGTGATTGGATCAGGCTACAACTTCTGATGATGTCAGCAGACTTTTTTATTTTATTTTATTTTTTAGGCAAACAGCATGCAGAGTTACAGCTTCTGGCTTGAAGAGTAAGAATTTGCTATATTTATGGAGGCATGAGGGGCCCAGGGGGGCTAGATGGTGGTGTTAACACTATAGGGTCAGGAATACATGTAGTTGCCCTGGTGACTATAGTGTCCCTTTAATTTTTTTTAATTTTCAAAGTGGGGAGACTTACAATGCAATGCAAATGCTAATACGGCATTTTTTTTTATAAATTCTTTATTTTTGGATCTTCAAAAGAAGTTATTGTTTTTTTTTTTTTTTTTTTAAACAAAACGGGGTACAGAAAGGAAAAAGGGGTGCAACATGTTACAGTTAAATCGGTTACATTTGTACTCATTACTCTTTCCCTGTTTACATTCGTTGTTTCAGTTGTCCAACATGTAACTCCCCTTGCTATGGGTCTGGAAGGGTCGGGTGTGTAAGATGGATGGGGGTGTCCCCTCTGTTAGGCTTAACCACCGTGTGCCCTGAGTTTAGGGAGTAGGCCCTAGGCGATGGGTTTTGGTGATACGCTGTGAGGCTCAAACCTGGTTTTCGCTTAGGGCGTGGGCTTTGTGAGGAGTCGTTGTCGTACTCTGTCCGTTGCGTTGCCCTGTCTCTGTCCTCTGGGGGTGAGGTGGTGCCTCTGGGGTCGGGGGTTTAGGGGTTTAGAACTTGGAGAGTGTCCTTGTGTCGTAATATCAGTTTGATGTGTTTGTGTGGTTGAGCTTGTGGGGTTCACCTGAGTTGGTTCAGGTGGTTGCTTGTAGTCGTGATGTTTGCAGGTTTGTGCAATTGTTTTCTGCTGGTTGTGGTGCTTTGATGTGTGTTGTGGGCGGGTGTAGGGTAGGGGTGGATTGTGGTAAAAGGGGGGGGGCTGTTCTCCCCCCCCCCTTCCCCGCTCGCGAAGTCCTACAATGCCAACCAGGGGTCCCAGATCTTATGGAAAGATCTAGTGTTCTCATGAATGAGGGCGGACAGTTCGTCCATCTCCATGGCCTCTTTAATCTTTCTCTGGGCCTCCGAGGCTGTTGGGATTTCTGGGCTGCCCCAGTGGGTGGCTATAGTTCTACGCGTTGCTAGGGCCACCTTTGCTACTAGTTTGTTTTGTGCTCGGGTCAGGTTTTCTAGGGGCCTGGACAGCAGCCAGGTCCATGGGTCTAGGGGGATGTCCGTTTGTAATGCTCTCGAGGTGGCAGCGGCCATCTCTTTCCATATTTGAGTTAAGTGTTGACAATGCCACCACACGTGAATGTATGTTCCCTTTTCGCCACATCCCTTCCAGCATCTGTCCGAGTCTGTGCGTTTCATTTGTTTGAGTCTCAGGGGGGTGAGGTACCACCGGAGCAGGGTCTTATACGCCTGCTCTCTGTGGTTAACACAGATAGTCACTGTCGCTGTTGCTTCCCATATGTCAGCCCAGTCCGAGGGGTCCCCCGGGGGACCAAGATCCCTTTCCCAGGCCTTTACGTAGGAGAGGGCGTCAGGTGGGGTTTTAAGTGTTATGAGGTTATATAGGTTGGAGATTTGGCCCTTGTGTATTGGGTTGCGCAGGCAGTCCCTTTCGAATGCAGTGGGTTTCAACACCGCCGCAGCGGCTATGGTAGGGGTTGACAGGAAGCTTCGGAGTTGGAGGTATCTAAAGTGGTCAAACGTGTTATATGGTGTGGCGTTTGGCAATTCTGGGAAGGGGATAAGGCGGTCGTTCCTATAAAAATGACAGATTCTCGTAAGGTCGTTGTCCTCGTACCTGGTGAAATGTTGGGGCGTCATTCCCGGGGTGAATTGAGGGTTCCTCAGCACAGGCATAAGGGGTGAGGGAGTATTTATGAGGTTGTATTTGTCGGTCGCCCTGTTCCAGATGTGGATGGCTGTCGTGAGGGCTGGTGTCGTGTTGGGCTGTTGTGGTCTGTGTGTTTTTGGTATCCATAGGTAGAGTGTTGGCAGATCTCGTCCGAATAGGTCGTGTTCCAGGTCCACCCAGCGCTTGACCCCTGGGGGGGCGTGCATGGATTGGATTTGTGCAAGTTGGGATGCTTGGTGGTAGTCCCAGAAATTTGGCAGGCCTAGTCCCCCTTTTTTGTGTGGGATATACAGGGTAATTCGTTTTACTCTAGCTCTTTTCCCCGCCCAAATAAATTTATCAATGTGCATTTGGAGATTTTTGAAGTCTGCTCGTGAGAGTGGGATGGGGAGGGTCTGGAAGAGATAGAGAAAACGTGGCAGTAAGTTCATTTTAATCGCTGCCAGCCTCCCAAGCCATGAGATGGATAATTTTTGCCAGGTTTGCAGGTCTCTCAGGGCCTGGTCGATTAATGGGGGGTAGTTTAGCCTGTATGTGGAATGTAGGTCTGCTGGTATCTCTGTTCCTAGATAACGGATACTTTGCGTTTGGAAGCGAAACGGGTAGTTTTGTTGCAGTAGTGTTCGCGTGTGGGGTGGGGTTTGGATTGTTAGGGCTTCAGTTTTCTCTATGTTGAGTTTGTACCCTGAGATTTTGGCGTATGCCTCTAGTAAGTCTAACAGTGGGGGTAGGGAAGTCCCTGGGTCAGTCAGGGTTAGAAGCAAGTCGTCAGCATATGCTGCCACTTTGTATTCTTCCCTTCTTATTTTTATGCCTTGTATGGCAGGTGTATTGCGGATCTGTTGCAAGAGGGGTTCAAGGGAGAGGGCAAAGAGGAGGGGGGACAGGGGGCACCCCTGCCGGGTGCCGTTACGTATGTGGAACGGGGCTTGGCGGGCATTTGGTATTAGTAGTCGTGCTGTCGGGTTGGTGTAGAGGGTGCGAATTGCCTGTAATAGGGCCCTGGGGAAGCCGAACCTCGTCAGGACAGCAAATAAATATGGCCAGAGGATCCTGTCAAATGCCTTTTCGGCGTCTAGGGATAGTAGTAGCGTCGGGATCCGTCTGCGGTTGGCCGTCCAGATTAGGTCATAGGTGCGTCTTGTGTTGTCGTAGGCCTGTCTGTTGGGAATAAAGCCTACTTGGTCTGGGTGGATCAGTTTCGGGAGAAAATGTTTAAGTCTGTTCGCAATAAGCTTGGTAAATAATTTAACGTCTACGTTTAGGAGTGAGATGGGACGGTAGTGTCCTGGTTCTTGTAGGGATTTATTCGGTTTTGGTATTAGGCTAATATTAGCTTGGAGCATTTCCGCTGGGAGCGGTTCTCCTTTGAGGATCGATGTGTAGAGCTCGCTAAGATGTGGGATTAAGGTTGCAGAGAATGTTTTGTAATATAATCCCGAGTAGCCGTCGGGGCCCGGGCATTTGTTAGGTTGTAGAGCCTTAATCGTCTCTGCCACCTCCTCGATTGTAACTTCTGCTGCTAATGACTCTCGTGCTTCATCAGTGAGTTGCGGTAGCGGTATGCTTTGTAAGTATCGTGTTATGGCTACCTCTGTGTCTTGTGCGTCGTGTCGAGATTGGGGGTCATGGTCATAAAGGGAGGTATAAAATTGAGTAAAGGTTTCTGCTATCTGTTCGGGGAGGTTTTGTGTTTGGCCGTCCGGTGTATTAATCGAGGTTATTCGGTTCCGTTGTCTTTTCTTTTTAAGTCTGTTGGCTAGGAGTGAGTCTGCTTTGTTGGATTTCTCGTAAAACATCTGCCGTGTCCAGAGCAGTGCTTTTTTCGAGTCTTGGGCCATAAACTCCTGGATCGCTTGTTTGTGCACCTGTAGCTGTTGTTGTAAGACGGGGGTGGGGTTTTGTTTATGCGCGTGTTCCGCCTTGCGGAGTGCGGTGAGGTGTTGGTGTAGTCTAGATAGTTTCTCCTTTTTGTGGGCCGAGGCCGCTGAGATAAGGCTGCCTCTAATGACAGCTTTGTGTGCTGCCCATAATGTGCCTACCGAGGTTACCGAGCCTGTATTATTGGTAAAGAAGTCTTTTATTGCTGCGTCAATTGTGTCTTTGATGTGTGGAATGTGGAGTAGCGTAGGGTTTAGCCGCCAAGCCCATTGTTTGGTCGTGTTTGGAAGCTGTATAGTTATGGTAATGTCCGCATGGTCTGACCACGTGATTTGTCCTATCTCTGTCCTGTCTGTGTGTTGCATTAGGGATGGGGAGGTCAGGAACATGTCTATACGTGAGTAGGACTTGTGTGGATGGGAAAAGAACGTGTAGTCCAATGTTTGTGGATGTTGTGTTCTCCACATGTCTACTAGATTTGTGCTTGTTAAGAAAGAATTGAGTAATTTGTCTGTTTTTGCCTCTGGTGGGGGTGGCAGTCCCCGGTTTTGAGTTCTGCGTCTGTCACTGGACGGTGAAAGCACCGCGTTAAAATCGCCCCCCACCACCTTGTGGTGGGCAGGGAATAGTGCCAGGTGGGCCTGTAGGGCTGTCCAGAAGTGTGCGTGTGGTGCCGTTGGGGCGTATACCGATGTGATTGCGTATTTATTTGGGCCTAGGTGGCCCGTTACAGTGAGGAACCGCCCTTGGGGGTCTGAGGCTGCGTTGGAGAATTGTATGGGGCAGGTTTTGCGAATGAGGATGGCCACCCCGTTATGCTTTCCTTGGGGTGAGTTTGCCTGATGGCACTCTGTGTAGTGTCTGTTACGTAGCGGGAAGGGCCTGCTTTGCTCAAAGTGCGTCTCCTGCAGGAGGAGGACGTCTGCCTTAGTTCTGGTGGCCCATCGAAGGACTCGATGCCGTTTGTTCGGGCTGTTCAGGCCCTTGCAGTTAATCGAGACACAGGTTAGTGTGGCAGTTGGCATTGTATCGCTACGGCTTTTGCTCTCGGCGTGCGGGGTCGGGGGGGGGTCAGGGGGGGGTGTGGGGGGAGGGTACTAAATGGGCTTGGTCTTACGATGTGCGTGCCAAGCTTGGTGGGCGGGAGGGTGATATGGGGGTTGAGGATGTGATTCGATTCACCCTTCTGGGGGTGGGTATCGTGTGGTGTGTGTGAGGGGTGAGAAGAGAAGAGGAAGGATGGTCACGTCCACTTCTCTCCCCCCCCGTGATGTGTTACCTTGTGTACCTGGAGTTTTGTCTGATGTACTTTGGCTCTCTGTCGAGGGCTTGTGGAGTGTCCGTCTGGGCGAGTTCGGAACTATATACAAACAAGAAAAAAAGAAGATTTAATACCCCTCATGTTTAGGTTATTTGAAGCGATGTGCAGAGTGTCTCTCAAAAGGTGGGAAGTGCTCCCTTGTCTCCTCAGGTGTAGTCTAATAGTCACCTATCTTCCATTGTGTCCTTGCGGGAGGGGGTGTTTGTCTGGGGGGGTGGGCGGGCATCGTTCGTGAACCGAGGTGGGGCCTGTCGTCCATGCTGTCGTCGTCGGGGGGAGGGAGCCCGGGGGGGTGCGGGGTCTCCCCAGCATGTCTCGGGGGGTCTCGTCTTCTATTTCCCTATAGGGCCCTATATGGACCATGTTGCTGAAAAGCTCCCACTCCCGCCCGGGGTGACTGCTATGGTCGTGGCCTATCGCTGTCCCCCTCCCCTTGGCCCTCCCCCTACGGCCTCGTCTGTTCCCCTCCTGTTGTGTCTAAGCAACTGTGCCTCTTTGGGGTATAGGCCTTTCTCTTTTTCCCTTTCCTGTTCTTTTCTTTTTTTTTTTTCCCTTGTTGATTTATTCCCTCCCCCCCCCCTTCCCTATTTCTGCTTTGGTTGTTGCTTTAAAATATGTTATTGGAGATGTAACGACGGTCCGGGGTGGGTTAGGTGCCCTGGTTAGATGTAGGCCTGGGGGAGTCCTCTACGTCCCTTTCCCAATCTCTTTCCCCCTGCTTTTCCTCTCTCTTTTTTCCTCCACTTTCTCCCCCCTTTCTCTTACCCGTCTCTTTTCCCTCTTTTCTGCCCCCCCCCCTCGTGCCCCAGGTTTGTCAAACAAGATAAGGGTTTAAGATGCAAAAAACAAAACAAAAAAAAAACAACAGAAAGCATATTAAAAGAGCACAGTAGTACAAAAAAAAAAAAGGATATGAGCGAGGGCCATATAGCGTAATGGCGGTAAAAGTGTCCTGGGAGTGAGAGTCTCTGCGGGAATCTTGACAGGATCTTAGTGCCGCTGTGGGCTGCCGTCTTGTGGTCTTGGGGGTGCTCTTTTCCTCGGTGTGCGTCGAGGTGAATGGCTGATGGGTTCCTGACGTCTCCCTCTGGGGCCAGGTGGTCTATTCGGTTGTAGAGGTAGAAGCGTGAGGCCTAGGGACTCTGCGAAGGGGATCATCTCCGCCGCATTCGATAGTATGTGCGTCTGGTTTTCTCTGCGGACCAGCAGCTTGAAGGGGTGTCCCCACATGTATCGTATGCTGTGGTGGTTGAGGGTGTTCGTCAATTGTCGCAGATCTCTCCTTTTCTTGAGAGTCGAAGGCGCCAGGTCCTGATAAAGGGCTATGGTCTGCTGTTGGAAAGTTGGGGGATTTTGTCTGGCTTGTCGGACCAATTGCTCCTTAATGGGGAAACGGTGCATCCGCACTATTACATCCCTAGGGGTGTCTGGGTTCAGCGCCAGAGGTCTAAGCGCCCTGTGCGCTCTGTCCATTGCGAGGTCGTGCTGCGTGGCCTCTGGTAGTAGCGTGTTAAAGAGGTCGGTGAGGGAGGCCTGTAGCTGGTCATTAGTTACCGTTTCTGGTAGTCCCCTCACCCTGATATTATTCCTTCTGGACCTATTATTAAGGTCTTCTATCTCTTCTATCTCTTCTTCAAGTGCTGCCATTTTGCCATGTAGGTAGGTGATATCTTGGGAGTGAGAGGAGGTGGTGTCAGCCAGTTTAGTGAGTTTGGCCTCTGCATGGTCTGTGCGGTGTGACAGGGCCTCTAGGTCAGCTTTAAGGGACTGAATTTGGCGGTTCAGTTCAGCCTTTGTGTGTGCTTTAATTTCTGCAGTGGCTTCCTGCAGTAGGTTTTGTAGGTCCCTTTTAGTTAAGGGGGAGTCTGCTGTGGTCAGGTACCTGTTGTGTGCAGTCTCCTTGTCAGAGCCCTCCATGTCTGAGCGGCAAGATGGCGGATTTGGCGCGCTCCGCGGGCAGAATATGGATGCCACTGAGGGGGTCTTCTCCTGTTTCTTCTTTCCTCCTCGCATGGGGGAGAGAGTGCCTGGGTCTGTGAGGGCTGGGTCGCCTGTTTCGCCGGTCGTTTCCCGGCCGAGGTAGCTGATGGTGGCGGATTGCGGTCACGGGGGAGAGAGAGCTGCCGGACTAAGCAGCCATCTTCGGTCGCGGTCAGGCTCCGCCCGCTAATACGGCATTTTAAGTCTTAAAAGGCAAACTGTGGCAACGGGTTGGAGTAACCATTTAAATGGGCACAGGGACAGTGCACAGGTAACTTTGATTTTTGGTTTTCTTTTCCGTCTTTGAGCTGATGAATACTATCACCACTGCTGCTGCCCAAGAATAGTGAGAGTTTGAGTGCAGGGTTTATTTGTAGATGGTTTTATTCAGAGCTTATGGGCCAAACATCATCATTTGGAGGCAAAATGTTTTACTATTGACAAGCAATACATACTGTCAGGGGTGCTTAACATATATCTGGATATGTTTGATTTAAAAATTGCATACTGTATATAAATGCATGACACAATGCAGTTAGTGAGGTAGATATAATATAAAACATCTTTATAATATATAGAGTTATTGGAGTATAGTGAATATGCAGAAGCCAAACACAAATTTAGATAAAAAGAAAACCAGAATCAGGGATGCACCTATTATCTTTGACTGATGCACTAGAAACAAACTAATTTTTTTTTATGTCATCACAATGGTACACAGACTTCCCTTGTTGAACTTTCCTGTCAGTATATCTAATGGAAATATATTTTCAAAGCATGTTGTATTTAGCTATGTTATATAAAAACAGCATATTGCCTTATTGCTTTTTAGCAGCCATTTAAGAACCTAATTTTTTAAATAAATTTTTTTTGAATTTGGGATCAGGTTAGGGTTAGGCTAATCTGTGACAGGGCTTCTTTACTGTTAGGATAGCAGCAGGATGTATGTGTTACATTGTCTCTGTATGCCTATATTTCTGTCTAATATAGATAATTTTGAGACATAGAATCATTAATGTTACATTAACATTAAAGGGGCACTCCAAGCGCCAGAAACAATACAGCTTAAAGGAGCACTATAGGGTCAGGAACACAAACAAATATTTTTGACTCTATAGTGTTAAAACCACCATCTAGTCACCCTATGCAGCATCAACCCAAGGTCAGAGCCACCCCCATATATAACTGTCCCGATGCGCGTTTCACCACTAACTGGCTCTTCCCCTGGAGTCACCCTTGTATATATCTGTCCCGATGCGCATTTCACCACTAACTGGCTCTTCCCCTGGAAGAGCCAATTAGTGGCAAAATGTGCGTCAGGACAGTTATATATGAGGGTGGCTTTGACCTTGGGATGATGCTGCAGCCTTAAAATCGATACCGTTGACTGCCACCTCATATTTTATATATATATATATATATTTTTTTTTTTTTATCTTCACTATTTTTTCAGATATTTTTCTCATTATTTTTTCTATTTACTATTTAGACATCTAGTTTCAGTTAGTTAGCCAGGGGGTTAGAATCTGGAGGGCTGTTTGGGGAAGCCTGCTTTAGATCATAAGAAAGAAAAAAAACCAATACAAAACAGTGTACTTAGTTGATACTGGATTATATCCAGAAACATGTCAATAAAGTTATGTTAAAAGAAACTGACAGGGCTCAAGGAAGCACAAGCGAAAGAGTACTTGTG
This sequence comes from Pelobates cultripes, assembly GCA_933207985.1. Taxonomy (NCBI): domain Eukaryota; kingdom Metazoa; phylum Chordata; class Amphibia; order Anura; family Pelobatidae; genus Pelobates; species Pelobates cultripes. The sequence goes on from OW240919.1 coordinate 49,110,852, forward strand.
AGGAAACTTTCCTCACAAATAAATAGTTTGCTAGTTTTATTCTTCAAGGACTTAATTAATAGTTTCCTATTATGACGTGACTGGCATAAGAAAATATGAGTTATACTAATTATAAAGCTACAATAAACAGACTAGCATGTTGTTTTATATTTACTTATCTCAAGTTTGCTTCCTGTGATTAAGAGGGAGCCACAATTCCACTATCTGAAACCTTGGTATAGATTTTGTGACAAAATTACTTCTACAACCATGCTTCATGAGATTACCAGCAAATAGTAAATAATGAAAGCTGATCAATAATTACCCAGTACTTCTCAATTCCTGGGCATTGCTCATGGTGAATGCACTGCACAGATACTCTACGCATGCATTATGTTTCCTATGGTTGCCTCCATTGCCTTTATCTCTTGATAAACACAGATTATGTCAGTCATAAAACACACAATTTCAAAGTAGGAAAATACAATAATGTTGTTTCCACATATGTTAAAACTTGACTCAGTGTACAATCTCATAATTAACTCATTTATATTACACAACGATTGAACATTTAGAGATATGACACATAAAGGCCATATGACCCCCAGCTTAACAATCTAAAGTTAACATGTAAAAAGGAGAATTCCATTTGTAGATGTTTTCTCAATACTGCCATTTGCCCAAGACTCATTTTGCCAGGTTATATTGAGGATACTGGAATCTGCCAAAGTAATGCAATTTGTAACAATATTCTTGTAGGGACACAGGTGTGAATGCATGTACAACAATTTGACTGAACCCTTGTCTCGTATTTATCCCTGATACACAAATTGCAATTGGAGTGGGAAAACATAATACAGAGTCAAGTAATTTAATTCAAGAACTAAAGCACTTTCTTTATAAACATACGCTTTTGTGCAAATATTTTTTCTGTTTGTTGCACCTGCTGTCTTCAAACAAATGATAGGATACAATGTTGGGCATGATTTAATGGTTTTATTATTGTGTTTAGTATTAGTGTGCTCACTACAAAAGGAATTTCTAGAATGTTAAAGGACACGCTCACAAGATACATGGGGGCACTTCTGCTAACAAGAAACCTATACCAATGTTACCTCTAGTTAAATAAAACACCTTAGGTCATATGCTACAGCTGATTCATTATTTTGTAACATGAATAAGCACTGTGCACCAAAACAATATTTGCAGCACAATTCAATCTAAATTTTAACCCAGTTATAAATTTAAGTGATGCATTAAAGGTACAATATAGCTTTACATATACAAACGTTAATCCCAAATGCTACAGTGCCCAGGTAGCTATTTTTATATATATATATATATATATATATATATATATATATATATATATATATATATATATATAGTCACCCAGTGTTTTCTATTAAAATTAAAAAAGAAATGTATTCACCTTTTTGGTATTATTTTGGTATTGCTCAACTCCCTAACTTCTGTGACGTCTTTGAAGAGGCATAGCCTCTTCCAGCAATGATCCAATCCTCTTCACAGAGGAGACATCGGGGACTATATCGCCAGTAAAAGTGACGTTTTTTGCATTTTTCATGCACAAACAGCACTTACACGGACGATATTATTGCTGTGATACTTTTTACTGTTTTGAAACACAAATATTTTTGTTCAGCGAAGTCTCCCGCGTACAACAGTACCCCTCATGTACAGGTTTTATGGTATTTTCAAAAGTTACAGCGTCAAATATAAGGCTTGCGTTTAATTTTTTTCACATAAAAATTTGCCAGATTGGTTACGGTGCCTTTGAGACCCTATGGTAGCCCGAGAATGAAAATGACCCCTATGATGGCATACCATTTGCAATAGTAGACAACACAAGGTATTGCAAACGGGGTATGTCCAGTCTTTTTTAGTAGCCACTTAGTCACAAACACTGTCCAAAATTGGCGTTTTTTTGCATTTTTCACACAAACAAATACTAATGCTAATTTTGGCCAGTGTTTGTGACCAAATGGCTACTAAAAAAGACTGGACATACCACATTTGCAATACCTTGGGTTGTCTACTATTGCAAATGGTGTGTCATTATGGGTGTAAATTTCATTCCTGGCTACTATAAAGTCCCAAAGGCAACATAACCAATCTGGCAAATTTAAATTTCAAATGTAACGTGCTATATTTGACCCTGTAACTTCCCAAAACGCCATAAAACCTGTACATAGGGGGTACTGTCTTACACGTGAGACTTTTCTGTATACAAATATGTGTATTTTATTGCATTAAAAGCAAACAGTATTATGACATTGACCTTTAAAATGTCATGTAGAACTAAAAAATCTAAATAAATCTTATTTTCTCCCATTTTTTCATATTAAATTATGTTTCATGGCTAAATATTTGATATTAAATGAAAGCCCTGTTTCCCCTGAATAAAATGATATATAATAAGGGTGGGTGCATTTACTATGAAATAGGTGAATTACGGTTGGACAGACATGTAGCGCAAATGCCAGGTTTTGTTTACATTTTGTTTCGTTCACAACGTGTACATTTGTCTCCGTCCTTAAGGGGTTAAAACAAAATATTTTATTTGTGTATTTCAATACCATCTAAAAGTTAACTTTTATTGATTGCTTTTTTTCTTATTGGTCAGCTGTGACCTGTGTTTTAAAAAGAGGGGCTTAAGTCTCCTCCCATTAATGCTGGCAATTAGCATGCAATTGCAACAGCTGCGACCTGTGATTTTCAGAAGGCTAAGCTGATCTTACATCACCAGCAGGCCCTTGCTGTAAATAATGTGCAAACTAGGATCTGAGGATATTAATGAGTCTTAGAGGCCCACTCATTTTTACAAGGTATTTGTAATGCTATGTATTGACCATTTTCATAAAACGTAGTCCTAGTTGATGAAAGATGGGCAATAAGGTAAAGTGACAAACAGATATATCACCAATCCTTAAAATTGCTGGTCTTAATGGTAAAAACTGCAGTGAGGCAAAAAATAATAAAAAGCCTAAAAGGGTTAGCATGAATAAGAGACCTGAAGGATCATTTCAAATCTTACCAATTTTTACAGATCAACAGCTACTCACTAAAACACCCATCGGTACTCTTAGCGGCTGTTTGCCATCCACAGAATTTCACCAATACCAACAGGAGCTTTTTGTCTGCTGCTTTTTAAAGCCAGTTGATAAGTAGCAGCTAACTTCTCCTTTTATTCTCTATTGGGCCGGCAAATTAAAGATTGGTTTCTGTCTGGTTTCCTAGCCTATCTCTACTTCTTAACAGCTGCCTCTAATCCTCCAAATGCAACACCAGAGCCCTGAGGAAGGCTGGATGCCGAAACATGGGGTGTTTGTGAGTCTCCAGCTTTGGATTAGTATACCCTAGGTCTATTCATATTTTGGATTTGCAGTGAGCACTTTAGGGTTTTCATTGTGGCTGTTTATTTTTCTACATATATGCACTTTATATTTTTGGGTTTATTTTATCTTGTTTTCTTTACATGGTGCAAGGAAATTAACCGTTATATCCCATAGGAAAGGTACATATTAATTAATTACATTACATTGAAACGCTAAAGCACAGTATAAAAATTACATATTTTCTTGTGATGTGTTTCCTAAATTGTCCATGCTGCAGGATTTAGAGTCTAAACATAAATCAAATATACTGTATCTTTCCACTCTGTATTTTCAAGTTTCCAGAGTGCTAAAATGTTCCCAAAAGAGTAAAACAAAGAGTACACAGCAAATGCTCATGAAATCACCCTGATAGTTTGACATTTAATTAATGTTAATTGTAGAATAATTAACCTGCTTTCAACATAATTCTGCTCAGTAACAATAATCACACTGGGTTTTCTAAATCACAAACTTGCCCTTTCACAAGCTAAATAGATCTCCCTCTTAAACTCTGTATCTACAGGTATAAAAATCAGCAGGTACCATTGAGATTTTTTTTCCATTGAATATTAAGAAAAATAAACAGTGGTGAACATTGAGATGTAGGATTGATGTTGTGCCTGCAAGTCAAATGATTACTTTGTTGCAAATTAGAAGAATTAGCTTTTTTGTTAGAAGAATTGTATTCTTCTACAGGAAGAACACAATATTTGAATTTCTAGCCAATGCCAACAAGTAATAAACAATTATAATGGGTGATTTTTGACATGCATGTGAGGCCATCATAGATCAAAATAATGGTATATCAGAATTTACTGTAATCTTTAACAGCGAGAAATAAAAATACTATTATGTGCTATGTAGTCCCTCATCACTATTTAAAAATTCCACAACAGGAAGCCACTTCATTAAATAGCTGGCCGAAAGCAGTCAAAAACTAAGCAGAGTTGCTAAAAGCAGTATTTTTCTCACTATCTCTGCAAGCTCCCGACTCTTGCCGACTACCTGTACCTTTCCAAATCCCTCAGTTCATGGAATTTTCTGAGGTTATTTTTTTAAATATTGTCAAGAAAATTTTAAAATAGCAGACACCATACAAAACCAAACTTTGCCCTAAAGTTTTAAGCACGCGCGTCAGGAGAATGTGTAAAACTATTGCAGAATGCATGTTTGTTTTTGTATTATTTTTTGCTTCAATCATTTCCTTTGAGAAATGTTATTTGACAAAATAAGAATAAAAAATATTCAGAGCTGCAAGTTGTACAAAAGGACAACACAGTAAATTGAATTCTATCTTTTATTCACAGTGTTCATTCTACCCGTATGTTTGGAACTATCCAAGCTGACAAATATTTGGATTCCGGAGTGGCTATGGGGATTCTTTACTAAGCAGTATTGTGTAGCTGGACTGGATATTTCTTTTTGTAGGAAGCTACTGCAAAGTACATTTTGTTTTAACTCATTGTTTTTTGTGGAACAGGGATAATACTGACAACAATTCAGTTTTGAATTATATGAAAACAGAAGAGAGTAAATAGAACATGTAGCTTTTATGGTGTATGTAATGGTCTGCGAGTACTTCCGTTACTTCTCCGTTTTCTAGGCTATTTTTGACCATCTCATATCACCTTGCTGAGTCGAAGTTTTTGGTGCCATTAGGAGTGCTCAGATGTCCATCACAAAGTAATCTGAGCAGCATTTAGAGGTGAAATGTAGCGAGTGATTATAGCCTTTACGTAAAATTAAATGATCTCGGAGCGCTAAATTGTATTATACAAGGTATATAGGAATAAACCAAATGTTACCTATACACAGTTATAAATAAGCGGTATATTAAATTGATATATATTCCAGCTACGACTCTTCAGCGTGTTCCCTTCACCACACAGTAAAGATAATCAAAATAAATGTCAAGAAGTGGAGCTCCACTTCTTGACATTTATTTTGATTATAGCCTTTACCCCGCACCATGAGTCGAGACTACATATTGGGGTTAAACAAAACTGCCTTTATTGCAGAGGTATTTATATCCATAGAGGGTTTTTTGCATACAATAGGGTAATTAACAGGAGAATTAACTGTCAGGCCACTGTTGTCAGGATTACTGTTTGATCCAGCACGTAGAACTGTACAGCACGGATGACAAATAAGTAACGTATTACCGGTCCTTAGAATGGCCGGATTTAACGTACAAAGAATAGTCAAAAATACTAGCCGAGGTCAGGGAACACAGAAAGGGACACAGCGATGAGGAAAGCCAGGAGTCAGGATACCAGAATATAGAGAAGTCAATAAACAAAGCCAAAGTCAAAAACCAGGTAGAAAACTATAAACAGGAACGCGCTCTCAGACAACCACAAGGGAAACCACGACAGGGCACTGAGCAGGCTGAGAACTGGGCCTAAATACCCCTCCTTTCTTTCTGATAGGCTGTAACCGGCCTTTGACCCCAAAGTCAGTTACCAGGTTTCATTTGCATAATTGCTGCTCAGCATTAACCCTTCTGTGGATTAGGTTGCTGCTCGGCACAACTTTTCCTGTGTGGACAGTAAATGTCATTAACCACTTTTCTATAAGCGGATGAATACGTGACAACTGTGACCTTGCTTACCTCATCACAGCGAGCGGCTTCCTCTGGTCCCTGTCTCCAGACTGGCAGTGTTTCTGATGCTGCATGTTCCAGAGCAGCTTCCTTATATGTGTGCTGCACCCGGTTATATGACCCGGCACACAGTGTTTTGACTATCCTTTTTTGCATTACACGACCATTCTAAGAATCGGTATTGCAATTCTCTCTACTCTGTCCTGTCTGTGTGTTAGGGTTCCCTAGTGAACGTTACATTAACAGTGCATACATTTCTCCATCAAGTCTTCTTCCCATAACTAGTTGGAACCTGGATGTTTGGATGTTTAAATGCCTTAAAAAAAAGTCCTGGAAAGGGCTAGAAGGCTGCAAAAGGAATTAAAATGGGTAAGAGTAGGACAAGTGTCCTGCAAACAAATGTGGATAGGGAAATCACTTAAAATAACATAAAAATTAAAAATACAGCTGAGCCATAAAATAGCACTAGATGGAATCTTTGATTTTAGCTTTGGAAGAACATAAATCAAAATCTGAAGCATGGCTGTCAGGAGGATCACCAGAATTAACCATTTGAGAGAGGGTTGGAGTGCCGGGGTTCTCTTTCATTGTTCAAACTAAGCTCAACTGATACATGGAGAAAAGGCCTTCACAAGCCTCTGCTATTGTGTACATAGTTTATACTAAGTGACCCATAGGTTCAGGAGGCGTTGACCGTGGCGGTGTAGGTGGAAGCGGCGGTGGAGGAGAATGAGGTAGCCATCACTGGTTTTTTTTTTTTTTTTTGGGGTAGCCCCAAAAATATTGGGACATATAAAAAAAGAAAACAAAGAATAAGTGCACTTGAGTATAACAATGGCTGGGTGAGACTGGTATAAATGTCTATTCTGCACAAGGTACAGACAAGTCTGGGGGGATCCATGCCTGGTTCATTTTAATAAACGTGAGCTTGTCCACGTTGGCTGTGGACTGGCGGCTGCACTTGTCTGTGATAACGCCCCCTGCCGTGCTAAACACACGTTCAGACAATACACTGGCTGCAGGGCAGGCCAGCACCTCCAAGGCATTAAGGGCAAGCTCAGGCCATGTGCCCAATTTGGAGACCCAGAAGTTGAATGGGGCAGACCCATCAGTCAGTACGTGTAGGCGTGTGCACACGTATTGTTCCCCCATGTTGCTGAAATGCTACCTCCTGCTAAGACGTTCCATATCAGATGGTGGTGCTGGTTGTTGTGGCGTGCTGACAAAGCTTTTCCACATTTCAGCCATGCTAACCCTGCCTTCTGAGGTGCTGGCGGTGCCCCAGCTGCGTTGGCGACCTCTTCCTCCTCCTCTGCCTTCACCTTGTGCTTCCACTGAGCCACCGGTGTCAGTTGGGAATGCCCTCAGCAGCGCATCTACCAGCGTGCGCTTGTAGTCGCGCATCTTCCGATCACGCTCCAGTGAAGGAATTAAGGACGACATGTTGTCCTTGTAACAGGGATCCAGCAGGGTGGCCACCCAGTAATCAGCACAAGTTAGAATGTGGGCAACTCGGCAGTCGTTGCGCAGGCATTGCAGCATGAAGTCGCTCATGTGGTACACAGGCTTCCCAGAGGCAAGGACAAGCTTTCCTCTGCGGGAGGTGTATTGTCTGTGTCCTCCGTATCCCCCCAGCCACGCTCCAGTTATGCCCACGAGCTGCGTTGGGTGCCACCCTGCTGTGAGCACGGTTCCTCATCCTCATCATCCTCCTCCTCATCCTCCAGAACTGTGCCCTGGCTGGACAATTGTGTACCTGGCCTATGCTGGTGCAGGAACCCACCCTCCAAGCCACTTGTGAATGACTGGCCTGATAACCGTGGAAATTACACCTCTTTCTCCTCCTCTTCCTCTTGTGCCACATCCTCTTCCATCATCGCCCAAAGCGTTTTTTCAAGGAGACATAGAAGCGGGATAGTAAGGCTGAGAATGGCGTCATCGGCACTGGCCATGTTGGTGGAGTACTCTAAACAGTGCAAAATGGCTCACAGGTCTCCCATGGAGGCCCACTCATTGGTGGTGAAGTGATGGTGTTCCGCAGAGCGACTGACCCGTGCGTGCTGCATCTGAAACTCCACTATCGCCTGCTGCTGCTCGCAAAGTCTCTCCAGCTTTGCAAGGTGGAGTTCCACCTTCTGGGCACGTAGCATATGAGGCGATGAGCGGGAAGGCCGAAGTTACGCTGCAGCACAGACAGGCGAGCAGCAGCAGGGTGAGAATGTTGAAAGCGCGCACAGACGACCCGCACTTTCTGCAGCAGCTCTGATATATCTGGGTAGTTTTTCAGGAATTTCTATACCACCAAATTCAGCACATGCGCCAGGCAAGGGATATGCGTCAAACCGGCTAGGCCCAGAGCTACTACGAGATCTCGCCCATTATCGCACACCACCAGGCCGGGCTTGAGGCTCAGTGGCAACAACCACTCATCAGTCTGTTGTTTCATGCCCGTCCACAGCTCCTGCGTCATGTGGGGTTTTTCCCCCAAACATATGAGTTTTAAAACAGCCTGCTGTCATTTCCCCCTGGCTGTGCTGAAGTTGGTGGTGAAGGTGTAACGCTGCCCGGATGAGGTGGGGGTAGAGGAGGAGGAAGTGGAGAAGGAGGAGGAGGAGGCAACAGGAGGCAAAGAGAAATGCCCTGCAATCCTCGGTGGTAGGACAGGACATGCATCAAACTGCTATCTGCCTCAGGCCCAGCCGCCACTACATTTGCCCAGTGTGCAGTTAGGGAGATATAGCGTCCCTGCCACAGATGGCGTTGCACAGTGCACACCAGATTTTGCCCACCAATTGGTTGTGCAGGGAAGGGATGGCAGCTGGGAACCACATACTGTGGGACAGCCACCGCCATCAGGTTTTTAAAACTGTCCGTCTGCACCAGACGGAATGACAGCATTTCAAAAGAATTTTGAAATGCTGGCATTCAGGGCCAGGGATCGCGGGTGGTTGGGGCGTACTTCCTCTTTCTCTCCAGTGTTTGGGAGATGGACAGTTGAACGCTTCCATGGGACAGTGTGAAGATGCTTGGGGACGGTGGCGGACATGGTGGCGTTGCTGCCACATCCTCTGCTTGCAGGGTGGCAGGTGCCACTGTGACTCAAGAGGTGGAGGAAGAGGCAGAGACAGCAGCAGAAGAGGAAGCAGGAGGAGCCTAAGACCTTTCTTGGTTTTTGAGGTGCTTACTCCACTGCAGCTCGTGCTTTGCATGTAGATATGCCTAGCTTTAGGCTCTGATTGCACTGCGTGCAAACCACTCGTGTCTTGTTGTCAGCACATTGTCTGAAGAACTGCCACGCCAGGGAACTCCTTGGAGCAGGCTTTGGTGTGCTCGGTCCCTGGGTGCGGTGGGCAGTAGCAGGCGTACCGTCTAGGGGACGGCTGCTCCGCTTTTGCACCCTGCTCCCTCTTATGCTGTGCTGGTGCCTCTGTGCGACCACTGCCTCTTCCTCCAAACTGCACACGTCACTTGCATGACCTTCATTCCATGTGGGGTCTAGGACCTCATCATCCTCCACATCATCTTCCACCCACTCCTCAACCCTGCCCTCCTTGCCGGTCTGCACACTGCAGAAAGCCACAGTAGTTGGCACCTGTGTTTCGTCTTCATCAGAGAAGTGCTGCAGTGGTCATTGCATGTCCACATCCTGACACATAAGTGGTTGTGCATCAGTGCACTCAATCTCTTCCACTTTTGGGGCAGGGCTAGGTGGATGGCCCACGGAAACCACCAGCAGAGTCATCAAAAAGCATAAGAGACTGCTGCATGACTTGTGGCTCAGACTGCTTGGCTGATTTGCAAGGGGGTGAGGTGAAAGACAGATGGCCAACTCTGAGCTTTCAGCAGGGGACCGGGTGGGAGACAATGTGCAGGAACTGGAGGCACTGTCAGCCATCCAATCTACTCTCGCCTGTACTTGTTCTGGCCTCACCATTCGTAGAGCGGTATTCGGGCCTACCAAATAAAGTTGAAGGTGCTGTCGCCTACTCACACCTGAGGAAGGTATTTCACTTGTGAATGTAGCTGGCACAGATCGACCATGTCCTCTCCTTGCAACAGGAGCTCCACCAACACCAGCAGCACCACGACCAGGGCCACGTCACTTATTTGACGCTTTCCTCATTCTTTGCATTCACCGACCAAACTAACAGATAATTTATGTCAGGCGAAAATGTAACCGCCAATAGTCAATAATTTTTTTTTTTTGTTTAGTTTATTGGACTGCAAGAAATGCACCGCAGGCCGCAAATGTACTATTTAGCACCCCAAAAATTTGAATGTTTAAAACTGCTCTGTCACAGCACTATTTGATGCTTCTATTTGACTCTCAGATATGAAGTGCACCCCACTAATGTACTATTTAGCAGATTAGCAGCAAAACAATTAGAATTTTTACAACTGTGCTGTAAGCGCACTATTTGACACTTCTATTTGACTCTCGGATATGAAGTGCAGGCACCAAATGTACTATTTAGCAGTTTAGCACCCAGAAAATAGGAATGTTTACAATTGCGCTGTAACTGCACTATGTGACGCTTCTATTTGACTCTCAGATATGAAGAGCACGCCCAATATGTACTATTTAGCAATTTAGCAGCAAACAATTAGAATGTTTACAATTGCACTGTAACCGCAGTATTTGACGCTTCTATTTGACTCTCAGATATGAAGTGCAGGCACCAAATGTACTATTTAGCAGTTTAGCACCCAGAAAATAAGAATGTTTACAATTGCGCTGTAACCGTACTATTTGATGCTTCTGTGGGATTCTCAGATATGAAGAGCGCGCCCAAAATTTACTATTTAGCAGTTTACCAGCAAAACAATTAGAATTTTTACAACTGTGCTGTAAGCGCACTATTTGACGCTTCTGTTTGACTCTCAGATATGAAGAGCACCCCACTTATGTACTATTAAGCAGATTAGCACCCAGAAAATAAGAATATTTACAATTGCGCTGTAACCGCAGTATTTGACGCTATTATTTGACTCTCAGATATGAAGTGCACCCCACTAATGTACTACTTAGCAGATTAGCACCAAAATAATTAGAATGTTTACAACTGCGCTGTAACCGCAGTATTTGACACTTCCATTTGACTCTTAGATATGAAGAGCACCCCACTAATGAACTTTTAGCACCCAAAAAATTTTAAGTTTCAAAACTGCAATGTGACAGATATCTGAGAGTATTTAGCACCAAAAAAATTGACTTTTTAAAACTCTGATGTAACCGCAGTATTTGACGCTTCTATTTGACTCTCAGATATGAAGTGCACCCCACTAATGTACAAGTTTGCAGAATTCTTTCCTAATCTGTCCCTGAAAGCATCCTCAGCCAGCAGCCCGCATCACTGAAGGTAGAAAAAGGTAAGTAAACAGCAAATATAAACATGTGTAGAGTGAGGGAAAAAAGTATTTGATCTCCTACTGATTTTGAACGTTTGCCCACAGACAAAGAAATGATCAGTCTATAAGCTTAATGGTTGGTGTATTTTAACAGTGAGAGACAGAATTAAACGCATGTCAAAAAAGTTATAAATTGATTTGCATGTCAATGAGTGAAACAAGTATTTGATCCCCTATCAATCAGCACGATTTCTGACTCCCATCTGTCTTTTATACAAGTAATGAGAAGAGATTAGGAGCACTCTCTTTAAGGGAGTGCTCCTAATCTCAGCTCGTTACCTGTATAAAAGACACCTATCCACAGAAGAAATCAATCAGATTCCAAACTCTCCACCATAGCCAAGACCAAAGAGCTGTCCAAGGATGTCAGGGACAAGATTGTAGACCTACACAACAATGGAATGGGCTACAAGACCATCGCCAAGTAGCTTGGTTAGAAGGTGACAACAGTTGGTGGGATTATACGCAAATGGAAGAAACACAAAGAACTGTCAGTCTCCCTCGGTCTGGTGCTCCATGCAAGATCTCACCTCGTGGAGTTTCCATGATCATGAGAACGGTGAGGAATTAGCCCAGAACTGGTGCAGTTTGAATAGGATGGTAGGTTCCGCCACATTCATCTTCAAGACTTCTGTTGGGCTGCACCATTTCTATGGCACTCCCTTCCCTTTTCCATTAGACGTTCACCTAGTCTCCATTCATTAAAAAAAATAATTGAAAACTCACTTCTTCAGGAAAGCATATAAGTTAACCAGTTAATAACTTCCCTGCCTTGCAACTTGCTTACTCTACTGCAAGTATCATAAATTTAAAAAAAAAAACAGCAAGCCCCAAGTCAACTTTTATAGCAATCTCTTTTCTAAACCTAAGCTTAACTTTTGTGTCACTATAACCAGGTCCTTCTAGCATGTAAGCTCAACCCCTCTGTTCCTGTGCGTCCAACTTGTCTGGATACAAATAAACATCTGTTACTCCAACAAGTCTGTATGGAATTTGTTGGTGTTTTATAAAAAATAACAAATAATAATAATCACAATCTTGTCTCCATGGGCACTGCTAAGCTGGAAGATCACAAAGTCCAAGTATTATCAGGATTTTCAAGTTCTCTAACATTGGCTTGTTTTTATTGCTATGCACAATCCTCTGATGTTCTATGAGATTCTACTTTTTGACTCACTAGATGTATTTCCATTATGTCTAACCACTCTAGCTACCTGCTATATTCTTTGTTACCTCTTTGCCTATATTACTTTCTCCAGCTTTATACCCTTCTACTGCAAATATAAATTTTCATGTCACTTGCCAATGTTTTCTCTTCTGTCTTTATTTTACAAAATGACACACACACACACACACATACACACACACACACACACACACACACTATTTACTTGTTTTGTATTGCTTTTTATTATTCAGCTATCAGTCACAAAATTGGAACTTTGAACAAAACGTGTCAATTTCAACTTCTGTTTAATGTGCAATCCATGTTATCTTTGTAAATCTTGCAGGGAAAAATAAAACAATCTTATTGATACATTTTAACCCAACTGCATTACCACACAAATAACTCTTTATCCTCATAGTCCATTGTGTATTTCCCTGCCTTTCAATATATTCAGCCTACTACCAGTATTTACATTTTTAGACAGAGCTTTCAGCTTAGTTATATTTTATTTTTTGTAGTAATCCTTTTCCTTGCCTGTCTCCCAGCAGGATACTAAATCTTAAGAAGTCTTAATCCTAGCTTTAAAATCACCTATGTGATTAACTCTTCAATAACTAAGTTAAATTGCTAAGAACTCTGGCAAGTAAAAATAAATTGGTGCCACAAAATAGCAAAATAAGTATTGCAGAAAAAAATAATATGTTAGTAGAAAAATGCTGTAATTATTTTTGTGTTTTCATAATCTTGTGGCAAGTTAGTTATTATTCATTCTGATTAGCTGATATAACAGTTGAAAAAGCTGTGGAATATTTGTTGCTTAAATGAAACTATGGGAGGGAAGAAAAATACATATTGTTAATTTCTATAAATGTTTATGAGCTATCAAGACAAAATGTAAGAAGTGAGTTTTTAGGTTTATATTATTTTCTTTCACTATCAAATTATATCATTCTATTGAGAGGGCAATATAAGAAATAAGACAAAGTAAAAATATTAATCAAATATTATCAATCACTAAAACAACTAAGGAACAATACATTTAAAGGGACACCTTGCACACTATAACCACTTCATCTCATAAAAGTGGTTATTGTACAAGAGCTCCCCTGAAGCTGTTTTTGAATGGTTTAACATGTAATGCGATACCCTGGCAGTCCTAAGCCCATCACCTCTGTGCTGCTCAGGCTTCTACAGAATCATTGGCCAGAGCAGTGCTGGACGGGATTGATTTGCTGAGAGTAGCATGACGACATTGCTAGCATTAATTGATATGGATAAATTTGTAGTCCAGGTAGTTTAACAATGAATTAAGAGTTGGAACTAGGGAATTTGAGGCACTATAGATTTTAATGCAATGAAGTGGTTATAGTATGTAGGGTGTCCCTTTAATATGAGACCACATGTGAGTTTCAGAAAACCAATCATAACCTGATCAATTTTATAGATATAAGGTAAACACAATTGCCAAAGTTAATACTTCTAATTATTGTATATACCCAGAAAATATTTCTTTAAGATTTTAGAATGTTTGAAACAGCTATAACTTTTCTGTAAATTATTGCAATTACGTGTTGTAAAAATCTTAACTATGCCTAGTTGCAGTCCCATCATGTGCTGACCTTGGTGTAGTATATTATATTTTAAGGAGGTTAACAGGGTTAATGTATAACTAGCTAGGACCAACTACAATGGAACTCCTGCCCTGCATAAGCCAACTATTGGCTAGACACCAATCAAAGTGCTAACATACAGCAACATAAACCCTCTGAGCCATTTACCTCTGATTTGTATGACATCCTTGTAATACAGGCATATAATTTATAATGTGCATTAACATGCAGATATTGTAAAATAATGATAACGTTATGACTCCCTGCATTTTGTATTAGTTAAGCAAGGCTCCTGCAGTTGAAATATTATATAAACATAACAGAACTCTTATTCACCAAATGATTAATTTACTAACTGGTATTCCCTCCAAGTAGTCCATGAGCAAAATCCCATTTAACTTGGAATGTGAAGAGATGGAAAAGCTTTTCCAAAGGTTTGATCTGAGTACTATACTCCTTCATTTTTCTTTTTTTCTATTTCTTTTTTTTATTTGAGGCATAATAGATACATGACAGAAATGAGATACAGGGGTCATAGCAAGTGTGTTCTTGACAGTAGTATAGTAGATATGCATATAGAGCTAAACTCTGAAATATACAGCCCCCTTTTTTCTTTTTTTTTGAGACGCAAGATTCAAACATGTTAAGCAACACACAACTAAGCATACAACAATGTATACTGTCTCAAGCTAATCTAGAGGTGTGGAGAGCAGGTGCAATAGATACTGTAGTGATAGGTAGAGATAGATATGTGGTGCCATCTGAGAAATTAACTTTAACAGAAGTACAAGTGGTGCCAGTGGGCACCAACATCATCTGGAGACCGTGTAGATAAGCAGGGGAAGTCATCATTAGTGACTGTCCACAAGGGGGTGGAGAGCTGTAGCCCCTGAGGCAACAAAGCAAAGAATAACATTCAGCCAATTTCTCTCATATAGTGGGCACTGCCCCTGTAGTAACAATGGCACAAGTCCCGCACTACTGCACCCCACCAGCCCCAGGTTTCAGTACAGCCCATAGCACCAATCCCATGAGTCCTGCTGCAGGGAGCGTCCAGGACTTTTTCTCGAGGCCCTTTGCCAAGGTGTTTTCCCATGTGAACAGTAGAGACCTTCTGGGGTGTGGGCTGCGCTTGGGGAGCCATCCCCTATTGAACTGTGGCCTGAGAAGCTACTAGTCCATGGCAGGACCAGGCCTCCATTTCTGCACCAGTTTCTTTGCTGCCATTTTCAGTGTCACATCAGGACTTGCATCGATGTAGGCGAAATCAGGTTGAACTGCTAGTGTGGCTTCTGATGCATTGCACGTCATTTGATCCTGTGCCAAAGTTGTATCCACAGTCTCTCAAAGGCTTGGGATATCCATTCTTCCATTGTGGCCCATAGATTGGACGCAGGAATGTCAACAGGCTTCTCAGCTGTTTGCAGGCTTTGTCATGCTGTTTTCAAGTAGACAGCTCTACAGTTTCTGCCAGCTCCATGGCATTTGAGTATGTTCGCACCTCTGTGGGGACTGGGATAACCCCCACTGATCCAAGGGGGGGGGAGTAGGAGCCCGACAGGTCCGCTTTGTTGCTTAGGGAGCGAAGAGAGCATTTGCCTCTCCCCGGCTCCAGAGCCCTTAGGTCACATGTTGTAATGCTGGCTCGCAGTAACCAGTAGCGTTGTGTAAGGTATCCCCTGAGTCATTAGCTCACTCCCCAACTGCGTAGGGTTCATTTTGGGGTGGTTTCAGTCTTAAGGTCTGGGGTTAGCTCTATTTTTGTGGCATATACAGTAGGAGCTCTCATGGCACACGTCCGTTCGGCTCGGCTGCTAAGCTCTGCCCCAATACTCCTTCATTTTTCTTGAATATCTTTATATTTTTACCAGGAGCAGACTGTACCATATATAGTTATTTAATTTTGTTTTATTAACGTTCATTTATTTTAATGTGATCTTTCCATGATTTAAAAAATATCTGTCCTGTTTCAGCAGGTTTTGTACATGACTAGTGTCCTTTAAGAAGGAATTTCAGGAATTACCATTGAGTTGCCATTTGGACATTTCTGACTCAGAGCACTGGCTGTTACTGATAGTTTTAATAGCTCCTACTGCACATACCCACCACCTTCTTTAAAGTGCTCAGTCACTGTCCACTGTCCGTTTTAAAGGCACTTAATATTATAAATGAGTGATTATATAAACAATAATTTTGATAAGCTGCTTAAACACCTTAAAGTTATTACTTCAGTAACTGCAAAACCATAAAGTGTATATGTTGAGTTGGTGGAGGGCTTAGTGTGACTTACCAAAAAAAGTGTTTATTCATGCAAATATACTCATAAAGTGAGTTTATGAGTATATGTGCACAGATCTGCAAGAATAAGCACTGTTTGCTGGTAAGGTCTATTAATCTATATTAAGATAAGTCACACTAAGTGCTGCACCAACCGAAAACATACACTCTACAGTTGAGGCCTGAGGCATGCTTGTTCTGGCTAGTTGAAAAGTAGTGAAGCTTTAAACTGCAAGACTAGGGCTATGACTTTGAGGACTGATTCTGATTTGAATCTGTTTTTATCTGTCATGATGTTGATTCTGTTAACCATGTCAGTTACTTCTTGCCTCCATATTTCCACTGCAAATTAATTATATTGCCAGCTTCAAAGTTAATACGGAGACTATCAGTATCCTGTTTCTTTAACACTGTGTACTCTGTGTGCTGAGAGTTAATAGTGAGTCAGAAGTAGCTGACATGTTTGGAATCTATGAGTATATTAATGCTTTGCCCATGTGAACACTGTGTGTTGAGAACTAATGGAATAGCTGACATGTTTCATAACAGCAGCAATATTTTCTAAAAAGCTAAAGTTATCATAGCAGGAGCACTACTGAAGATAAGAGGAAGATGGAGAGAGAGCAAAAGTATTTTACAGACACGTACTGGGTTGGGATCTCTGTGTTGCAGCTCTGTCTAAACAATCACAGTAATCCTGGCTGTGTGAGATAGTTATTGGTATATCCTTAATGTGCCCAGCTTTGATGTTATTTCTCTGTAAAGCTCTATGTGTTGTATGGGTGTCTCTGTTATCTACCTAGCTCTGTGTATTGTATAGCTATCTTTGTATTTTGCCCAGCTCTTTGTATTATATCTTTATTTTTTCTCAGCTCTGTTTGTAGTATGGATATCTCTGTAATGTACTTTATAGATATATTTATATCTCACAGTATCATGCTCAGCTCTTTTTGTTGTATGAGTATCTCTGTACTGTATAGGGTGGAGTCTGGCTCCCTATCAACTTTAAACTGCATCACCTGCCACTACAGGCACTATAGCCACTGCAGTGAGCTGTACGGGTTACAGTGTTTGGTAGATTTGTGCATAGCAAGAAACTTTGTTTTTGCCAAAGCATGTTTTCAAAAAACAAACATTTTTTTTAGGATGGAGGATTTTCAGCCTCGTTGATGTTCAGCTCAACAGAATATTGGTAACAAAATAAGATTCCGGAAACAAATCAAAAGGGCACTAAAATGGGCCAATCAGTGAATTGCAAAATATATACATAATAGAAATATGATGTATATATTTTGCAGTGCACTTATAGGAGCATTTTCATGCAGATGGTTCACAGATCAAGTGACAAAAATTGATCAATAGAGTCAAAATGAGGGTGAGCAGTAATAAAATATCTATCTATCTATCTATCTATTAATCTATTTATCCAGCTACTGCATGTGTTTCATTCCTCTGCACCACAGCCTGTCCATGTTTCCCATACACTCCTTCCCCCCAGCCCCTCCATGTGTCCAATACCTACCTCTCTCCCCCTCCCCTCCATGTGTCCCATTCTTCCCACTTGTCCCTCCCTTCCATGTGTCCCATACCCTCTCTCTCCCCATCCATGTGTCCCATTCCTCCCTCTCTCCCTCCTACCGTCCCTTCCATGTGTCACATACCCTCTCTCTCCACTCCACATTTCCCATTTTAAAAATAAATGAATAAAAAAGACATGCCTAGATCCCTAACTCAGCAGTTGTTGCAGTAAGTATTAGATTATTTAAAGTACCATGTACTGAGCAGATGATCAAGCACTTTTTCCCTTTGAGCTGTGGAATTAAGACTCTAGATACTCACTGTCTTTATTCTTCTCTAATCTCCAATTAATGGCGCACCTTAGCAGTTATCCAGCCAAACAAAAGTCCCCATTCCAAATCATTTGCCAGCATTGGTAGCCAAATTGTATATTACTAGGTTTGGTAGACCTACTAAGAATTATTGGAGCTGCAGTACTACTTGTTGCGGGAGTCTTACCCTAACACGCAGGAAAGTTGAAGCCCACAAAAGGTGGATCCGGAAGACGTATTACCGAGCCTTAGAAGGGGCGGGACTTAATGTATTAATGCAGCAAGAAACAAGGTCAAGATAAATCAAGGTCCGGAATACAGAAATACTCAGAGTCAAGACAAAGTCAGGAGACCAGAAAATCATGAAGACAATTCCAAAGCCGGGTCAGGATATCAGAAATAGAAAGTTCAATACGAAGCCGAGGTCAAACACTGAAAATCACTAGTGAATCACTAGGAGCACAAAGCGAGGATCTATACAGAAACCACTATAGAACAATAAATGGAGGCTAAAACAAGTCTTAAATAGGCTCAAAAGAGTTCTCATTGGTCCACGTAATTTCTGACCCCAAACAGCATTGGGTTACCTAGATGACGTTGTCCCTTTAAGGTCATGACATCATGGCAAATTATTTTATTTATAGGGGTTGGAGTTCATCCTGCGAACCAGCAGAGGGAGCCATTCATGGAACTGTAGGTATGTAATATCTATTCAGGCTTTGCGGCTACGTGGAGCATTCGGGCCATGCGGCCTGAGGTCTGCAGTAATGCGGCCACGCGGTGCGGTCTGTCCACATGGCCTGAAGAGGGGAGCAGAGCGGGTGCTAGGTGCAGGTAAGTTTGTGACACTACTACAGCTTTGAGAATGACCATTTGGCTAACCTGATTTTAAAGCTTGTTGAAGCCCCTTGAGACCTAAACTTTGAGGAAATAAAGTCACAGTTTGTTGAATTTAAAAGCAAAATATGCCAATTTGATTTAATAAGCCAAATGCAGAATCATTTTAGATGCCTCTTTTCCCTATTGTTAAACATTATTAATATTAAATATGCATTCAAATGCAAATGAGTAGACATCAAAAACAGGTCACAGTGTCTATATCACAAAATCCAGTATCTACTTTTAATATATGGCTTACCGTGGAAAAAGGATATCCCACCTATAAATTGTTTTGACTACGTAGATTTTAATAGTGCTTTGCTTGGTTAATGCTACCATATCTGTTTAAAGACCACTTGTGACACATTCATTAAGCTTATAGACGAGAGAATCATGATAAAACGACTTCACTTTCCAAATAAATGAATATTTGCATGTAGCATTCGAAAGATTGTCATGTTCTCTGGATACTTAAGGAAGCCATTTTAAAGATTCTCACGTGTAAACTAAAATAGGAAATAACTAGTGAATATTCTCATCAAAACCCCAGTACTTACTTATTAATCATATGTCTCAGAGGCTGAATAAAATTCACTGCTTGACAGAGCTAGAAGGAATTGGAGGGATTTCATAACTGCATATAAGGTAAAGCAGACATGGCAATTTCTGAAAAACATCACTATAGCTGAACATGAAATAAAAAGAGCAGTTTTGTTGTTGAAAAAGAGATTGTATTCCTTCAATATCTGCTTTGTTTCACACTGTTTTTAAATATAGAGATTCAACCAGATTGCAAAATGTTGTGTATCTACACAACTTCCTTTTGCTGGTCTGCGTAAAAATACCACCCTTGAAAAAAAACTGTTGCAGAAATCCGATTGTAGTTACTGTCTTACACGAAGATTTCAGCAATTGTTTTGTCAGTAGAATGATTATTTAGATACTTATTTTGCTATTTTCATTTTTAAATTATATTCTGCTCACTGGAATTATTAACCTATTTAGTCCATGAAGCCTCACTCACCATCATCTATACTCTATTTATGATAACCAGTCAGTAAAAGAAGGAGTTTCTTCCACTACTCATTGATTTAATGCCTGTTACTTTGCTGAAAATGTAAGCCCACTCCCTGCTTTTTAACAGTGCAGAAAGTTTCAATGGATCATATAATTCAACAGTCAGGGATGAGAGAGGAGTGAATGGACTCTACCATTTGACTGTCAGCACTACATTAGCATGTCAGAAATGCCATAGTAGTTTTATATATATTTCATTATTTAACTCTATTCATTGTATGTGGGTATTATGCTCAATTGCATAATTTTGCCATTCTTACTAAGCTGCACTACTAGTATTGCTTTAAGTGTACTTACAAATACATATATGCAAGGTATATGACTGATGTCACTCAGAAACTGGCATACTGGCAATAAAGGCATCAAACAGGAGGTTTGTCCTCCTTGGGGAAGTGTCCCCAAACAGGGCAAATCACAGAAGACTGGGCAGGAGCTTGGGCAGACCAGAAATGGGTGTTAAAAGATCACCCCTGAAGCACAGAACATGGTGGTGCTGGAACGGAGTTTAGATGAGTATATCTTGAAAATGTACATTGAATATGTCATGTATCTTTGTGATTTATGATGTATACAATGTATTTGGGGTGATTTAAATAAAAATCAACTCCCATTTCTTTAAATGATTAAATAAACCTTGTTGTTTTTTTTTTTTTTAAAGCAGTTGAAATACAAATCAAAAATGTTTGCATTGCAATGTGCCAGGCATTACATTATTAGTAGATCTAATAAATCTATTGATCTATGACAATACTGTCCAACTTCAATGCGAATTAGATAGTTCTGGACAAAAATACTGGTGACCAGGATAATATATCTGACAATATTTGTATATATGTTGTTTTGTCCTATCATTATTACTCCTCTTCAGTCTCATTGTGTCCCCCATTTCAGTTTCTTCATCATATTGCTTCTTCAAAACTCCCCTCATCTCCCTCTAAACATTTGCCTTCTCTTATTCCATCTCTCCATTCCATTACTTGCTTCCTAATATAATCTCTTTATTCAACATCCATTTTCTGTTCCTTGTTTAATTGTTAACCCTTTTTTTTAAATTCTTTATTTTTGGTGTGCACAAAAGTAACAATACGCCTTGGTGCATCACAACAGCGACATCAGGGTACATTAGTGAACATTTGCATTACAGGTTGTGGTAATCGATTGTCAGGCGCATTTTTTAGTTAGAAATAACAAAATTGCAATAGTTTAGGTGCTCGATTAGCGTAAACATTTGAGTGTTCAATGCAATTGTAAATTATAAACACGTTTAGTTCAGTAGTTTAAGATTAGTGTTCATGTTGAGTGTCATCGTTTCAGTTTCTCGATATTGGTTTGGTTATGCTTATCTATGCTTAAGAGAGGGATATGCATTTTATACAGTGACGTCTGGTCTAAATTATCATAACATATAATAGGTTAGACCGCAAGTTTACATTTCAAGTTATGCTAGTGTAATGATATTGATGTTACAACATTTTGGAGTCCAGTAGCCAGATCAGCAATGTTTTCTGCCAGAGGTAGCCACTCGTTACCCAGGTGGTTGAGCCCCTGAGCCTTGAGTGGCCTTCTGGTCTTAAGCAGAGATGGGAGACTGGAACAGAAAGATGATAATCGTAGTGAGGCAAGCCGAGGTCAGTGGGAAGGAGAAGCAGCAAAGTCAAAACAGTCCAAATTCAGCAACAGGAAGGAGAAACAGGAACGCTTGATTAGAGAGTACAGGAACCACAATAATCTGGCAAAGGTACAGAGACAGGAAGTGGCTTTTATAGGCCAAGAACCAGACACCTGACCAGACACAGCTGAAGAGAGTTGTCACTGATAACCTTGACTCTACAAGCAATGGTATCAGATCTCAGGTAAATTTGCAAAAGGCAGGCTGGTGTACTGGTAAGGAGGAGGTTTAGCACCATGTAAACCAGGGTTCGAAACCCAGCAGAGTCAGTTCCTCACATTACCCCCACCTCTACAGGCGCTGCCTCTGGATGCTCTATTTCCTGGTTTAGCAGGGTACTGTGCATGGAAAGACTGAAGAAGATCAGGAGCATGAATATTGTCCACTGGTTCCCACGATCTATCCTCCTCACCATAGCCTTTCCAATGAACCAAATATTGAAGCTTGTTGCGGAAGATCCTGGAGTCAAGAATTTTTTCCACCTCGTATTCATCTTCACCATCCACGAGGACTGGTGGTGGGGCAGGCAAGGCTCGACCAGGGAAAGTATTTTCATGAAAAGGTTTAAGCAGTGCCACGTGAAACACCGGATGTATTTTCATGGAATCCGGAAGTTGCAGACGGAAGGTGACTGCATTGATCTGAGCGATTATCTTAAAAGGTCCCATGAACTTTTGACCCAATTTATGAGAAGGAATCCTAAGCTTAAGATTCTTTGTTGACAGCCAAACCTTGTCACCAACATGATAAACTGGGGCCTCCTTTCTGTGCCTATCAGCAGCTCTTTTGTAACATTCCTGAGCCTCCGAAAGAGTCTCCTTCAACAGTTCTTGGGAATCTCGTAAGGCGGTTAGCCGGTCAGTGACTGCAGGAATGGGAGTAGTAATTGGGAGACTCACTAGAAAGGTTGGATGGTAACCATAATTCGCAAAAAATGGACTCAGAGAAGTGGAGCAGTGTTGGGCATTGTTATAGGCAAACTCCGCCGTGGGTAGAAAATCCAGCCAGTCATCCTGCAGGTAACTAATATAGCACCGCAAATATTGTTCTAAAGTCTGGTTGGTTCGCTCAGTCTGTCCATTACTTTGTGGATGAAAAGCTGAAGACAGATTTACATTAATACCTAGAATAGAACAAAAATATTTCCAAAAATGAGATGTAAACTGCACTCCCCTGTCAGAAATTACTTCATCAGGCACTCCATGCAAGCGAAATATTTCCCGAATAACAAGGTCAGCAGTCTGTTTAGCTGAAGGGAGACCATGAGCTGGTATGAAATGACTCATCTTAGTTAACCGGTCCACAACAACAAGAATGGTAGTGTGTTCCTTAGAGGGAGGTAGTTCCACAATAAAGTCCATGGATATAGATCCCCAGGGACGATGAGGAATCGGAAGAGGCTGAAGCAAGCCAACAGGGGATGAGCGAGGAGTCTTATGTCTGGCACATACATCACAAGAGGACACATACTTCTTAACATCCTCATAATATTTAGGCCACCAAAAGGATCGGGTAAGTAGTTCTTGTGTCTTTCGGATTCCTGGATGACCTGCTGGTTTAGAGTCATGGTAGAGGCGTAAAACGTCCAGTCGCACTGATTCTGGAACAAACAGACGTTGTTGAAAAATCCAAAACCCATTAAGCATGGTCATATGAAGATCACGAGGAGGATCACGAAAAACTGGATCTTTAGAGTAGCCCTTTTTAATGCGAGACATTAGATCAGAAGGAAAGGTAACTCCTAAAAATCTGCTCTCCGGCAAGATGGTGGCCTTGGTTACTGTAGTATGGAGGGGGTCAGCTATCCTAGACAAGGCATCTGCCTTGCCATTTCTGGAACCAGGGCGGTATGAAATAAAAAAATTAAACCTTGAGAAAAATAGGGACCAGCGTGCTTGTCTGGCTGACAGTCTCTTAGCGGATTGAATACATTCCAGATTTTTGTGATCTGTGAGGACAGTAATTGGATGGGTGGCTCCCTCCAAGAGATGTCTCCATTCGGTGAAGGCAGCTTTTATAGCCAAAAGTTCTTTATTCCCTATGTCATAATTTCTTTCTGCTGGTAACATCTGGCGGGAATAGAAGGCACATGGATGTAACAACATCTTAGGTCCAGTCCTTTGAGACAGTATAGCCCCAACAGCTGAATCAGAAGCATCTACCTCTACAGTAAATGGCAATTCTGGCTGAGGATGTACCAAGATAGGGGCAGATGTAAACAGAGTCTTTAATCTGGAAAATGCAGTGTCAGCCTTATTGGACCACTGAAAAGGAGTCCCTTTACGTGTAAGTTCAGTGATCGGTGTAATAACGGCAGAGAAATTCTTAATGAAACGCCTGTAAAAATTGGCAAACCCTACAAATCTCTGTATATCTTTTTCATTCTTGGGGATGGGCCAGTCCAGCACAGCTTTAATTTTACTTGCGTCCATACTTAAACCTTTAGGAGTTATTACATACCCCAGGAACTGAATTTCTGTTTGTTCAAACTCACATTTTTCCAGTTTAATGTATAGGTGGTGGGTACGAAGGCGCTCAAAAACAATGCAGACCTGTTTTCTGTGATTTTCAAGATTATCAGAAAATATCAGGATATCATCCAAATATGCCACAACAAACTGATCCAGGAGATCCCGTAGTACATCATTGATTAGATGCTGAAAAGTTGCAGGGGCATTACAAAGCCCAAATGGCATTACTAGATATTCGTAATGTCCGTACCTGGTTCTGAAAGCTGTTTTCCTTTCATCATTTGGTCTTATGCGAACCAGATTATATGCCCCCCGTAGATCAAGCTTCGTAAATATTTTAGCTGAACGAAGTCTCTCCAGAAGTTCAGGAATGAGAGGCAAGGGATAACGGTTTTTAACAGTGATTTTATTAATGTCCCTGTAATCTACACAAGGCCGTAGACTGCCATCTTTCTTTTCTACAAAGAATATAGGAGCTCCTGCTGGAGAAGTGGATGGTCGAATAAAGCCTTTGGCAAGATTTTCTTGTATGTATTCACGAAGTGCTTTCAATTCAGGCTCAGAAAGGGAGTATATACGGCCAAATGGGATAGCAGTTCCAGGTAGCAGCTCTATGGGGCAATCATAAGGCCTGTGAGGTGGAAGCTGATCAGCATTCTTCTTATCACAGACATCTGCAAAATCACGATATTGTAGAGGAAGCTTAGTTAAGTTTGTAGCAACCATTTCATTAATTGTTGTGGTAACAGGTGTCGCCTTAGAGGGTTGACAATTCATTAAGCAGTGTTCTGAAGGAAAGGACAAGGTTCTAGTCTTCCAATCAATTTGTGGGTTATGCAGAGCAAGCCAGGGTATACCCAAAATCACTGGAAACTGTGTTGAGGAAATTAGGTGGAAAGATATAGACTCATGGTGATTCACTTCCAGAATCAATTTTAAGGGCACAGTCTCATGTGTAACCGGGCCTGACGTAAGTGGAGAACAGTCTACTGTTTCCATTAACACAGGTGAAGATTTAGGGATAGACTGAATTTTATTTCCTGCTGCAAATTTAATGTCCATAAAGTTTCCGCCTGCTCCGGAATCTATCATAGCTGTAGTTGAAATTTTATTATCACCATATTGCAAAGTGATAGGCACCACCAAATGAGGATGTTGAGTCATCATACCTTCTTCACCCTGAGCCAGAGAAAACAAGGGTTGTGTGACAGAATCCAGTTGGTCTGAAATCTGGGATTGGTGTTGAATCTGTGCACCCTCAGCAGTCATAGCTATTGTTCTTTTAGACTTGTTAGGGCAATTGATGGCATAATGCCCTGCACTACCACAATACAGGCATAAGTTGTGAGTGCGTCGCCACTGTTTTTCTTCATTGGATAATGGCCCTCTTATTAGATCTACCTGCATAGCCTCAGGTTCAGAGTCTGTAGGTGTTTGTGGGGTCGGAGTAGAAATTCTTGAATAGAAAGTAGGAGTAGCACTTGGTTTAAAAGAGCCCTGTCTTTCCAATCTTCTTTCTGAAAGTCTCCGATCAATACGGATAGCCAACCGCACAAATGCAACAAACTCAACAGGAAGATCAACACGAGCTAGCTCATCTTTTATAGCTTCTGAGAGACCCCTTCTGAAGTGGAACCTCTGGGCTGATTGGTTCCAAGTAGTATCAGTAACCCACTGTCTGAATTCAGCAGCATATTCAGCCACAGAGAGCCTCCCTTGATGTAAATGAAGGAGAGTGGCTTCTGCTGTAGCACAGCGATTGGGATCATCAAAAACTAGGCACATGGCCTCAAGAAAGTCTTTTAAATTTCCCAAGACTGGACTGTCCTGTTCCAGAAAAGGGGAGCCCCAGGCCAGGGCTTCATCTTTGAAGAGGGAAAAAATAAATCCCACCTTCTCTCTTTCAGATGGAAAACGGTTAGGTAACATCATGAAATGCAAACGGCATTGATTTAGGAAACCCCTAAATTTTTTGCGGTCTCCTCCAAATTTTTCTGGTAGAGGCAAGTGGGCATCTTGTGCAGGTGTAACAGTAGTAGTAGCAGCAGCCGCAACATCATGTGCCCTGTAGCTGGTAAGCTCACTATGCATTGATCGAACTTCATTTTGCAGTTCAGCTACCTGATCCTGCAGCACTTGAATGGTCTGTGCCTGGGTCTGCATAGTTCTTGCATTAAAAGCAACCTGCTGGGCCAATGCAGAATCTGATCCGACGGTCTCCATGAATGTGCCAGATTATTCTGTAATGATATTGATGTTACAAAGTTTTGGAGTCCAGTAGCCAGATCAGCAATGTTTTCTGCCAGAGGTAGCCACTCGTTACCCAGGTGGTTGAGCCCCTGAGCCTTGAGGGGCCTTCTGGTCTTAAGCAGAGATGGGAGACTGGAACAGAAAGATGATAATCGTAGTGAGGCAAGCCGAGGTCAGTGGGAAGGAGAAGCAGCAAAGTCAAAACAGTCCAAATTCAGCAACAGGAAGGAGAAACAGGAACACGCTTGATTAGAGAGTACAGGAACCACAATAATCTGGCAAAGGTACAGAGACAGGAAGTGGCTTTATAGGCCAAGAACCAGACACCTGACCAGACACAGCTGAAGAGAGTTGTCACTGATAACCTTGACTCTACAAGCAATGGTATCAGATCTCAGGTAAATTTGCAAAAGGCAGGCTGGTGTACTGGTAAGGAGGAGGTTTAGCACCATGTAAACCAGGGTTCGAAACCCAGCAGAGTCAGTTCCTCACAGCTAGATTATGCCGTGCAGCTCTGATAGGAAAATGCAGTTCTACTTGTGTTACTTGCATTACGGTAGGTGTTTGTGTTGCCTGTCAGGAAGCTGGGCCTCTTTGTGTAGGTGTTGGATCACTGTGTTTTGGCGAGTGTCTGTTCTAGGGAGTTAAGGGGCCACGGGTATCAGCTCGTGCAGTGTGTGGAGTCGCAGTACCTGTCGGCAGAGGTGTTCCCTGGGTGTCGTGCAGCGAGGTGAGATTAGTTTGGCACAGGTATGTGTGCCATCGCGTGGGTGCCTGTGTGTGCCTGTGTGTGCTTAGTGTGTGTCTGTTCTGTGTTGTGGTGCATCGGTGATTCTGTGTATGTAGGCAGGTAAGTGGGGTCTTAGTGGGGTAGTCCATCAGGTT